>CM073750.1:10443277-11643277 GCA_037127355.1 Schoenoplectus tabernaemontani | reverse complement strand
ATCAGGACCATGATCTACAGTTCATGTGAATTTATATTTTGAAATTATTTTTCAGATTGTTCATATTTCTCATACCTTCCAATTTCTTTTATTGTATTACACATATATATATTTTTACAATTCAATTGTATAGATAATATTTTTTTTAATATATCATGCATATTTTACTGATCATAGAAATAATATGTATATTTTATTGCTGTTGCATGTGGAGATGTTCAGGACTTAGACAGGATTAAACAGAAAAAACACTGGGACAATGAAATGGACAAATTAAGAAATGAACTAAGGTAGACGTTGCTTAATTAAGGTTCAGATGAAATGGCAATAACTTATTCAAAAAAGCTTCACTTCTTCTACTTTATTTCCAAAAATAAACAAGATGACAATGGACACCTAAAAAGTGCTATCCCCATCGATTTTGCCCAACAAGTCTATTATGATTGACGTAAGAAAGGTGGCACCTCAACGTTTATATATAAATATATAATGGAGCAATTAATTATTATTTTATTATTTTCTGTTATTAAGATGTAGCATTAAATATATAAAATATAATTATTGAATCTCATCAAGTTGTGATAAAAAATATCGACATGAAAATATTTATTTCTTTTTCTTTACAATATGTTTGCATAATACGGATTAAAAGAGAAGAAATGTAAAATGTAGAAGGGAAGACAATAAAATGAGAAGAAAAATTATAATATTTTACATTCTCTTTTTTTATTCATGTTGTTTATCTCTATTATATTTTAATTGTGTGAATAATAAAATATATGATTTAAGAGGTTACAAAAGCTTAAATGACTAATATTCATTAATTTTAACCTCCTATAGATTTCCAAGTGAACAAAAATAATAATGAAATGTTTCCTCTCTCTTCTCTCTTTCATTCAAATAAGTATTATTTTCTAGCTTTCCTCGCTCAAGTAATAACAAAATAAACTGGACGTTCATTTTCAGTAGTAATGGAGAGGTGGAGAATAGTTTCATACATGGAATATTTCTTAAATGACTCGCTCCACAAACATAATTATAACACTTAATGTAGGGAAAATTTATTTTCACGGATGATCATAAAAAGAGCCCAAATTCAGCTTATATTTTTCAAACTGTATTTTTTATGTTCGATAGTTAACCATGTTGAATCAGGATTAATGGATGCAATTCCAACTCACGTTTTTAGTTTTATCTTGAAGGGTGTGACCCCAACTTACGCCCTTCAACTGAATTAGGCACAATTTTATGTTGTGCGTATAATTTTTTCGTAAGCTTTTTAGATTATATTTAAACATCCCGATTGAAATTTTCTCAAAAGTTATACCCATTAAAAATCAAAATTTAGCTCATCTTTATAGATTTAGAAATTCCTCATATGCACAATTACTCATTACATATATAAATAATTGAATTATATTCAAATTTTAAATTATTAAAAAATTTACATTTTAAATTATTAAAAATTTGAATATAATTTTAATTATTACTAATTATAATGATCAGTGAATTAAAAATAATAGTGAATGAGCTGAAGAAATAAATAAAATTATATAATGAACAGTGTGTAATTGGCTGAAGAAATAACTAAAATTATATTTAATTTTATAATAATTAAAAAATTAAAATATTCATTATCGACATGTTTGCTATTAATTAATTTTTATATTATTTGTGCTCATTTTATTATTTATATATGATAATTATTATTCAACTATTTATATTATTATTTAAAAGTATAATAATTTTTTTAATTATTAAAATTTTATTGAGAATAATTTAAATTATATTTAAATTTAAAAATAATTTTAGTTAATTTTATTATAATGAACAGCGAATTGAAGAAATAATTATTTCATAATTAAAATTTAAATATAATTTTAATTTAACTAAAATTTTATTTAAAATTTTAAATATTTAATTATTTCATCAAATTTTTAATAATTAAAAATTTTGATATAATTTTAGTTATTTGCATATGCAATGAGTAGTGAAAAGTGGGCTAAAGAATTTCTAAATCCGTACAGATGAACTGAAAATTTAATATTTAAATGGATATAGTTTTTAATAGAAAACTTCGATTAGAATATTTAAATATATTCCGAAAAGCTTATCAAAAAATCTATGTAAACAATATAAAAATTGTTCATATCTCAATTAAAAGGTGCAAGTTGGGATTACGCCTTTTCAAGATAAAACTAAAAGAAGTGAGTTGGAGTTGTGCACTTTAATGCTGATTCGATATAATTAACTGTGGAATATGAAAAATACAAAAGAGTGTAAGCTGTCTTGCGTCCTTACCGTAATCATTTATAAAAATAAATTTACCTCATAACGAGCGATGTAATTTTATTGGTGAGCCCGGTCGTTAAAAAAAATTACCCATACAGAGCACTTCGACTCTGGTCACTTCAAAATCAAACTGGGGCCAACTGATTTATGATACTGATGCTCTCCTTCCTAGTCCTCGCTCCATTATTGCATATGCTCTCTTATTACAAACGAATCCCCACCCCCCCACCCCCCACCCCCACAAGAAAAAGAGGAGTATCTAATACATCAATCAAAGAGAAGAGGCAAAGGAATCTGAAAAATGAGAGGCCTCAGCTTCTACAGCAGCAGCAGTAGCTATGGGGCACGTAGTGAAGGTATTAGTAATAACAGCAGCTATAGCAAAGAAACAAGCACAAGAAGTAAGAAGTATGAAAAGCAAAATTCAGGTTCTTTCAATCTAAGAAGTCTCTCTAAACTGATGCTTCCTCCTCTTGGAGCCTCAAGCCATGGCTTGTCACAGTCTGATTTGGATGGCTCAAAGGTCATTTCTCCATTGGACTCCAGATATAGGTGAATTACAATTAATATGCTCAAATTTATCCCACATTTGAATTTGGATTTGAATCCAGCTGTGGACCTAGTAGGTTTCAGTTTTTTTCCTCTAATAAGGAAAAGAAGTTGATTGATTGATTAATGTTGAATCCATTTCTGGGTTTTGTGTGTCTTGGGTGTGAGTGCATTTCATGGTGGAGACAGATGCAACTATGGGAGGGCAGTAGAAAAAGCTAGTGGAACTATTACACTTATATTAGAGATCTTTTGTTTTATTTAACTATTGAAAATGGCAACAAAAAGTCTCTTTCACATTTCGACTAGTATTGTTTATATTTTTTATTATTTACTTATTTGGCTCATACTGAATTATATTTTTGTTTCCATTTTACTTCGGAGATATCAAGCAAGAAATTAGCTGAGATCTCGTGAGAGATCACTGAATTATTATTTTTTTGTCCATTTGTTCATGGTTGTAGGTGTTGGGAGACATTTATGGTGGTACTGGTTTTCTACTCGGCATGGGTATATCCTTTTGAGGTGGCTTTTATGAATTCTGCCCCCAAAGGAGGTCTCTTCATAGCCGATAATGTCGTCAATTTGTTTTTTGGAATTGATATTATTTTGACATTTGTTGTGGCTTATGTTGACTCAAGCACCCAATTACTTGTCCAAGATGGAAGGAAGATTGCTGTTAGGTAATATATATTATCCACTCTCGGTTTATTTGGCTGATCCCCTACGTAGGTGTATAATTTGGTACAGAAGCATGTTTGTCTACAATTGATCATCCACACGATACAATTCAACATAAGGTACTGATTAAGTTTATCTTCCAACCAGTGGACTTAAATAATGCTAGATCTACAAATAAGTTCGAGAATGATATGCCAGGGGCAGAGCAAGAAAATTGAAACTTAGGGGTATGGAGAGGTCAAAAAGAATTTCAATTTATGCTTGCAGTTGCAAAGTCTAGAGGACAAAAATGCTACTTTCCAGCTTAGGGAAACTGGCGCCCACATGATCCCTTCCCATCCATGCTTGACCATTGGAGCTATTAATAGGCAATCATAAACAGCACACATCCTAGTCAGTTCGAGCATTATTAATTCTATTATTTTCAAAAGGAATATGTGAGACTAAAATGTAATAACTAAGGAAGGTAACTTGTCTCCTTTAAGTTGTTTGAGTCAGTTTGACTATCACTAGCTGAAGCCTGAATGTTCTTTTATTCGATGAAAATGGCTGTCTGTGCATGATACACTTATTTCTCATTTTCAGTCATGATCGATATATGTCTGGAGACTTCTGTTATAAATGTAATAGTTGTACTGGGACCTACATGTTCATTGTCTGGTTCTGTGAGTCAAGCAATAAATGGTCCCACTCCCATATTAATACAGTTATTTGGGTTGTTTTGAGATGAGTTTTGGTTAAGTATTAATGTTGGGCACCAGGAATGGTATAATGGTATATTATGTTAGAAAATGGCAAGGACATATCAATATCTCAAAAATATTGAATTGAATTTTCAGCGCGCATTTTTTTCCCCAATAACAGATACCTGTCAACATGGTTCATAATGGATGTGGCGTCAACAATACCATTGCAAGGTTTAGAGTACCTTCTGACAAGACAAGTAAGAGAAAGTGTCTCTTATGGTTTGTTGGGTGTATTAAGGCTCTGGCGTTTAAGAAAAGTCAATGTCTTCTTCACAAGGTAATAAACTATTTTGCCACGGGTGATTACGTCCTTACATGTATGATGTATGTGTCTTTTTTTCTAAATTTCACAGTTTTTGTTTTTTATTTTCTGGAAATGCAGGCTCGAGAAAGATATCAGGTTCAGCTATTTCTGGATCAGATGCACTAGACTCCTATTAGTAAGTTCTCGGTGGATTTATAAACCACTTAAAGGCTTGTTCTCAGAGCTAACCTCAAACTTATTAAGCTTCTCTTCTCTAATAATAGCATATTAATATCTATAACCAATGCAAAGAGTTTAGGGACTTGAGAAGCGTTATCATCCATTCTGTCAATCTTCTTTTGTCCAATTTTCACTGCATTTTCTACTCATATGGAGCAGTAGTTGGTTGGTTGTCCAAGCAAGAGTGAGAGTTGTCCACAAATCTTTTAGTTTCTGAAATATTCCTATGAAATAGATATGTTTGAAGTCCGTATATATAATTGTGTCAAATGAGCTACAAGTGTGAACTTTTAAATTTTTTGTTTTATTTCTTACATATATGAACATGACAATACTTTTTATACTCCTTAAATGTCATTGTGTTGTTGGTGATCAACTTTGTGGAATTAATGGATGCCTTTTTTCATTTGCATTTGCAGGTAACTCTTTTTCTGGTGCATTGTGCAGGATGCCTTTACTATTTACTTGCCGAGAGCTACCCACACCATAACAAAACTTGGATTGGTGCTGCGATACCAAATTTTCAACAAGCAAACCTATGGATCCGCTACATCTCATCTATCTATTGGTCCATCACTACAATGACAACCGTTGGATATGGAGATCTTCATGCCGAGAATATACGAGAAATGATATTTAATATATTTTATATGCTCTTCAACTTGAGTCTCACTGCATATCTGATTGGTAACATGACCAATTTGGTGGTTGAGGGGACCCGACGCACAATGGAATTTGTAAGTGGAAGAAATAAGAATCCTGAATTTTTCAATTCTTTCTGTTACAATTTTTGCTTTATATTGTCTTTGTTGTTGCAAAGTGATTCTTACTCATGGATAATGATGACAACAGTGATAAATAATAGAGAACAGGTGTATATTAAATGGTTGAAGTTTTCAATTAAATCAATTTTTAAGATTTTGGATGTCAATAAAAGGGTTGGCAGTCAATAGGCTACTTCGGTATGCTACAATAATCGCCTATGGAGGTGTCCGGGTTAGATCTGCACCCCTTCGAACTCAAAAATTAGTTCGAAGGGTTCGGGAACCGTTGATTTTGCATCGAGATTCATAATAATTATTAAAAGTGTGAATCTCAGACCTCAGGGTTTGTTAAAGGTACGAATCCCGATGCAAAATCAACGATCCGAAAATCATTTGAACCAATTTTTGTGTTCGAAGGGCTGCGGATCTACCCTGCGCTCCCTATGGAGAACTAGGCTAACCAAAAACCGAAGCAGCAGCATGTTCAAATATCAACAAAAATCCAATTATATGCTTTAGATTGAAGACGGAAGCTAATATGATCACTATTATTTGTACATTCGCACATATATTAGGATGTTAATATTGGCATTTTGGATGCTACAATTGTGCCAATTGGTACCAGATGCATATATAAGGACAACATGTTGCATTGTTTGATTTGAATTTTTTTGTTCAACTTAAATAGAAACAGATGACAAGTAGCTCAAGGTTAGTGAGTCAGAACCAATAATTGATGTGATTGTTTTTATATAATTTACAGAGAAATAGCATACAGGCAGCTTCAAATTTTGTGAGCCGGAATAGGTTACCAGCTCAGTTGCAGCAGCAGATTTTGGCTTACATGTGCCTTAAGTTTAGAGCAGATAGCCTAAATCAGCAACAATTAATGGACCAATTACCTAAATCTATATGCAAGAGCATTTCTGAGCAACTATTTTTGCCTGTTGTGAAGGAAGTCTACCTCTTCGAAGGTGTATCTAAGGAATTCCTACTTCCCCTTGTAAGATTACTTCCATCTATTTGAAGTCAGCCTATATATCAATTTCATGAGCCTGTTTTTTTTTATACTATGATACCATTCAACTTTGTATAGGTTTGAAGAAATGTAATAATTGATTTAGAATGCTGTGCCTACATGGTTAAAAAATGCAGAAATAAACACATTGCCTTACATCCGCGGTCATAAATGTCACAAGTTCAAAACCCAGATCAAAGTTTTTTTTAAGTTGGATAGCTTTGCCTCCCATCTTTATCTAAAAAAATATACATATTAAGAATTCCTATATTTGGGCTTTTTCTATGTATTTTTGGTTTAAGCAGGTTGGGTATCAAATAAATAGAGTGTTTATTCTAAACATTGGATGTAGGTTACAAAAATGAAGCCAGAATATATACCACCAAAAGAAGAGGTGATAATGCAGAATGAGGCACCTGATGACATGTACGTGGTGGTATCAGGAGATGTGGAAGTAACACATTACAGTGATGAAGAGGGGGAAAAGGTGATGGGAACTTTGACAGCAGGAGATATATTTGGAGAGGCAAGTGCTCTCTCTGACCAGCCTCAGAGCTTCACATTTCGTTCAAAAACAATATGCCAACTCCTGAGGTTGAAACAGAGCACGCTTAAAGAGGCCATGAGAAGCAAACAAGAGGACAGTATCATTATTATGCAGAACTTTCTAAAGGTACCCCTTTGGTCCTTCCTTCGAGCTTTTATTTTATTTTTTTCTTTTTGCCCCTAATGCATTAACTGATTACTGCTGGAACCAATGCCATTAAATTTCCTTATTCAAGAATATATGCCGAGTCAAAAAGGTAAGGCTGTAAATTTGATCAAAAGGTTCAGAGAAGATACATTTCCAGAGGTAAAGGACAATGATTAGCGTCTTCCCCTTATAGAATATCCACCAGTTTAGCAAGTACAACTTTCAGCTTGAATTCTCTAATTGTCCTTTGAAATTGGGTTTTAGCGTCAAATAGATTTTAAAGATGTACACATAGAGGATTTGATTGGAGAAAATGAAGATTGTGATGAGACCAACATACCTTGCAATCTCTTGATTGTTGCTGCAACTGGAAATAGTGTTTTTCTAGAGGATCTTCTAAAAGTTGGTATGGATCCGGATATCAGCGACTCAAAAGGAAGGACACCACTGGTACATTACCCGTCTCAAGTTGTTAAACTTAAACAGACATGCAAGCTTGCAACATATTATATCTTATTTTTGTAATTTGTTTATGTGCAACAGCACATAGCAGCGTTAAAGGGATATGAAAACTGTGTTCTGGTGCTTCTTAAGCATGCTTGCAGTGTTAACATTAAAGGTATGCCTTTCTCATAACTGGATGGCTCGTGCAATAATTACATCACTGTATCGATAAGAAGGCAAACTTCGCACATGAAATAAAATTTTACAAAATACATTGATTGTTCAAGTACACCAACCAAAACTAATGATGCCCGTAATTCAGAAAAATGTTATGTTTCAAAACACCAAGTTCCAAACTAGCACATTTGAAACTAAAGTCGGAAGATTTCAACCAATTCTTTTTTTTTTTTTTTTTTTTTTTTTTTTTTTTTTGGGGGGGGGGGGGGGGGGGGGGTGGAAGGCTTAAAATGTTACTTTGATAGATAATCCAGAATTCTGAAGGATTCTGTAAAATTCCAGTCTGGAGAATGATCCAGTTTTAAAACCAACAGTGCTAGAAACAACGGGTTTTCTTGCTTTCCTAATTGTTTGTATTCAATCAAATGAGTTAATATGACGAATTAGTGCTTCCAAGCCGGAATATTTTCCCCATTATCAAAGTTACACATTAGATTCAGTTCCAATGTGTTCATTACATGCATGTCCATAATATGGCACCTTTTATCTGAAAATATCATTACAGTACGAATAATTTAGGCTCTTAATTTCGTATGCAAGGTTACTTGTGATGGTGTTCATCGAAGTTTGATTTGAGCAAAACCTGTAATGTTGTTTGCTCTGTTATACAGATGATGATGGAAATACTTCTCTATGGTTAGCCATGACCTCAAAGCACCACAAGATTTTCAATATATTGTATCATTTTGAACGTGTATCAAATCCATATATAACTGGCGATCTCCTCTGCCTGGCAATAAAAAGAAATGATCTCGAAACATTGAAGGACCTTTTAAAGCATGGACTAGAAATCGATTCGCCAAACCATGAGGGATTAACAGCATTACGTGTAGCACTGGCTGAAGACAATATAGAAATGGTTAAATATTTGGTTATGAATGGGGCAATCATAGAAAATGAAAATTTAAGAAAATGGAAATCACAAAACATGAATTGGGATGAACTAGAGAAGATGGTAAATAAGAGGGAGGTTGGTTATTCAATTTCAATAGTTGAGACACCACAAGAAATTCAGAATTTGAAAAATCAGAATATGAAGGAAGGAGTTCGGGCAAGAGTTAGCATTTATAAGGGACATCCTTTTCTGCAAAAAATGGAGGCTGGCAAGCTCATTAGTCTGCCAAGAACAATGGAAGAGCTCAAAGTTACAATCGGTATGTACCAAAAATGAAAAAAAAAATCAGTTGGAAAACGAATTTTAATTAGCACCTTGCACTTTGATACTCAAATTAACCCATTTTTTCTTCATTTCTAAATTAACAGGAGAAAAACTGAGGATGAATACAGCTGATACTGTTTTAATGAATGGAGGAGGGGCAGAAATTGAGTCAATTGAAATAATAAGAGACAATGATAAATTGTTTGTTGTTGATAAGGAAGTTGGTCAGATCAATGGCGCTGATGGCGCCAACTTTTAATTTTAATAAGTCTGCTAAAATTGCATTTCGAAAATAAGTCAACTTTAGTTTAAACTTCTGGGAAGTAAGATTATTCCCAGAAAGGAAATTTGTATGTACATATAGACTATAAAAATTAGTAGTTAGCTTCCATGTTTCTCTACAGACGAAGTCTGTTGCTCTATGGCGCCGTGGAAGCATGATTGAGATTAAATAAAAATTTCGTACATCCCTGCACCAATAAATTTCTTTTTGATAATGTTTTCCTACACATTATATAATCCTTTGTACAGTGAAAGTTGAATGCCAACCCAATTTGCAGAGGATGTGTACTGTTACTGTAGATAACACGGTAATCCCAATTATATCCTAAAAGAATCTAATATGGGACCAACTTCCTTACCATCCCTTGACCAATAATTGTAAGAAAGCATGCATGCATGCATGGATCCAAACCAGAAAAAAAAAAAAAAAAGGCAGCACCTCA
Organism: Schoenoplectus tabernaemontani; assembly: GCA_037127355.1. NCBI lineage: Eukaryota > Viridiplantae > Streptophyta > Magnoliopsida > Poales > Cyperaceae > Schoenoplectus > Schoenoplectus tabernaemontani. Next base: position 11,633,484 of record CM073750.1, on the reverse strand, counting down.
CTGGCTCACTCTCACTTGCCTTCCCTGTAAGCAAAAGCAAGCAGGAAGTCCAGAAGTCTGAATAAAATATGAAAATGTAGAGAAAAGAGAGAATATTTTAGTGAGCCGATTATGGCTCTTAGCCTGCCAACCGGTCAAAATGGGCCCAAAAAGAATAACTGTTTTGGATTTTGTATTTTTTTAGCACAGACTAACAGAGGCGGATTTGTAGCCATGCGGTATTTGTGGGCCCGGCCTTCATATTTTATCGATATTCTCTCTCTTAAACAGTGAATTACACTGTGTTGCATAATGCCAGGTACTCAGGTTGAACGAAATCCTATCCACTGTGACAGTATGATCTTTTAGTATTTGATTCTATCAGGAGGCTCCAAATTTTACTCTGACTAGGAACTGCACAAGTTTAGAACTTTGAAGCATAGAGTTACATTACATGGCGCAATTTCTTATATTCACCCCTCTCGGACATTTGAAATTAGACGTACACTGCAAGCCAGAAAAGTTTTCATATGGGTCCACTAATTTTAAAATAAAATAGTAGTATATTAAATTCAAAAATATTCATGAACTATCCCGCTTCTTACGCAAATCAAAAGCCCACAAACACTAGTTTAAGGCAAAATCTAATATAAATTAATGTTAAGAAATAGCCATACTTTTTCACTGATATATTTTAACTAGATTATTTATCATCCAAATAACTTAGATGTCTCATTTTTTGACATCAACCCAAAATGATAATATTAGTAACTCCTTCAATATAAATCAGCAAACAGTCATTCATTCATTGATCCCATACTTTCTTGTTGTAGTGTAATGGTGAAAAAAGTCATTCGATTGATATTGTTACAACCGATAAGTTCACCAAACATGTACACTTGAGGATGAATCCTATGTTTTTTGGTCTCATATATTACACACAAGTACACATAATATTTTATTTATATTTATATATTCATATTAAATAAATAACAACTATTTAATCCTAAATGATTTTTTTTATTTTGTTAATGCTTAATCCACTTGAGCTAACCAGACCCCAAAGAATTAAAAATTAATTCAATTCCAACTATTAGCTGAAATAATATTGAGAAAAGACATAGGATGCATACTCAAGTGTACACGTCTTTTGAACTTATTGTTTATAACAATATCGAATGTTTTCTTTTTCACCAATAAACTACATAATAATGACTTCGAAATAATGTATGAGATCAACGAATGAATACTTATTTGGTGATTTATGTTGAAGAAAAAAATTATTGAAAAAGTTACTAACGATATTATGCTGCCAAAAATTGAGATATCTAAGAGTTATTTGGATGATAACTAATCTAGTTAAAGTATATCATTGAAAAATATGATGATATTTTAGTATTAGTTTATATTAATGTTTGTCTTAGGTTAGTGTTTGTGGACTTGATTTATGTAAGAAATGGGATAGTACACGAATATTTCTGAATTTAGTATACTATTAATTATTTTAAAATTAGTGAACTCCATAAAAAAAAATGCTGGCTACGCCGTTGTGTTCACCCAGAAAGTATTAAACCATGTGATAAAAATAAATCAGCATCTAGAAGACCGATTTAGTGACTAATTTACTATCACTATAACGAAATGATTTTAGACAACACTCTTTTAACAATGAGATAGATCAAATACGTTATTAAAATGACTCAGCGATATTATTAAAATATTGAGAACTTCTTTAACAATAGTTTTTAATAAAAAAATTTGATAAAATAGAGTCTAAACACATACAAAGTTACATATCCATTTAGCAACAGTTTTGAAAAGAAATCGTTGCTAAATGGTATGTAACTTTTGACTAGACAAAATTATATTAATCAATAGAATTTATTTTTTTGCTCCCATAAATTACTATATATTTCAAATCTAATCATTCATTCATTCTCATCCAATGATCTAAAAATTAAAATTTTAAAATATAAATTTCACGGATTAAATCATTTTCGCTCTCTCTTTTTCATATATAAAAGAGACATGAGGGTTAGAGATAGAGAAAAAAAAGAAGAGAAAAATCGAATAAAAAATAAAATCAAAATCCGACCATCTCAATTTTAAATGATCATAACTTTTGATAGAAAACTCCGATTGAGGCATATTATGCGGCCACGGAAAGTTTATAACTAGATCTACAGGATTAACCGCTCACAAAATTATGATGATTTTTTGGCTATAAAAGCTCGTCTTGACTTTCAAAAAAGTGTTTCAAGATTTGAGATCTGTTTTTTCAAAAAAAAATTGGATTTTTTTCTTAAAAAAATATAGATTTTCATATTATTGGATGAGAAGCTGTATTATTGAGTAAATTATTTTTTTATTGAATGAATAATTTTTTTTATATTAGTTATTCAATGAATAATATATCATATTGTTTGTTGTTATATATCAATATGTCTTCATTTCATATTATCCACTGTATGTTCTTCATTCAAGTTAAAGAAGGTTAAATTTTTTTAAAAAAAATCACCTTTAGTAATAATTTTGGACACATAATCGTTATTAAAATGCTATTTAATAACGCTTTTGAGGTCAAAATTGTTATTAAATATCTTTTTTAACAATGATTTTATATTCAGAACCTTTGTTAAAGATTTTTTCAGTTTTTCGGACATCTGTGATTTGACAATAATTATTTAAAATATTTTCTAATACTCTTTTTTAATAAACGGTTCAATAACCATTGCCGGATCTCTTTTATCTTGTAGTGTAAGTAAGGTACGTAAGTGTAATGATTGTATTTTTACTGCTGATAACGCACTAAAGAAAGTGAAAGAATTTTTAATTTTTTTTAGCAAATTAAAGCCCGTTTACAACGGTAATTAATTGCACTCCTAAGTTTCTAAAATTTTGCTGTGACTGTATTAAATTTCACATCATATCCCTGGAAGAGTGTCAATACTAAATTTCACGTCATATGTTAAATTTTAGTCCGAACCAATTGACAACCGCTCATGAATGATCCCACATTCCTGAATAAATGGGTCAATATTTTATTTTTTCAATTTTGTGAATTATATAATCAATTTTTGAAATTATTAAAAAAAAAGGACTTGAAAAGGCAAAAAACGTATCGTTGGAGTGTCAGTCGAACCTCGAGCATTAAGGTCCTCGTTCTAAATTGTAATAATTATTGTCAAATTATTTATTTGTTTATGGAGGGACATTATTACATTTCCTGCTTTAAAAAAGTCCCATAAGCCATAACCCATCTGGATTGGGGTCAGGTCAAAGTCAAAAAGTTCTCAACCTGTGTTGTGTCAAGTCGGATAAAGTTGTTAGAAAAATGATTAAACAATTTGATATTATAATAGAATTATTTACTGATTTCTTTTCAATGTGTGCTAAAAAACTCAATTGAAAATTTATATTTTGAAAATGAAAAATTTATTAGAATCAAGAATGGAGCATATTTTGACACTAACAAACAGTGAATTATCTTTATCGAAACATTAAATAGTTGCAGCTATATCAGCTATCAGCAATGCTAGGTGGTGTTTAATCTCTGAACTACTCTATTGGACACTAGTACAGCAAATTTGAAATTGTTTCAATTTGTTCGGATAACAGAGAAAAAAGCATCAGTGGCATTCATAATTTGATTTTTGTTGAACCGCTGTTATGATATCGATGTACTTTTACTTACCAGTAATTCAATAAGATGTCGGTCCATCATCAAATTAATGTCAGTTCATATCCCGTACCAGAAGAGCATGATAACAAGTGATATCTTAACTCCACAAACGAACATAATTCAACACCCAAAGAAAGAAATAAGAATACTTAACACTAAACATCCCTCAGCGTGCTGTTTGTGACAGCAGCAAAATCATCATGCATCTTTGCTGTTTGCTCCGGTCCACACCACACCACACCACACACACACACGACACAAAAACAAAACAGTGAGGGGACTGGGGAGGAATATTTGAAGATAAACCGATTTTTCAAATTAAAAATAACAAGTCACTGATGTGATTATATTCAACTAGTTTTTACGAATTTAACAACGACGGAAATCTTATTTCCGTCCCGGGCATCCTTTCCCATTTCCGTCCGGAGGCCTCCTTTCCCATTTCCGTCCCTGACCCACTTTCATGCGCTGTACTTTTGTATAATTTTTTTTGAAGTTTAATTTGATAATTCATCTCATCACACTAAGCACACTTCTAAATATTAATTTGAGTTGACATTAGGGTATCAATTATTGATCCGACTCAACCCGAACCGACATGACCCGAAATTAAATGTGTCGGATATGGGTTTAATTTTTTTGATCCGAATCGGGTCGGGTCGAGTTCGGGTCAACCCGACCCAACCCGATTAATTATATTTTTTGAAGTAATTTTAGAATTTAGTACTAATTAAAGATTAAATATACACTAATTATACACTAATTGAGATTAATTATAAATTAATTAATATTTTATTACTTAAAATTATATTAAAATAATTAATAAATATTTAATTATTTTACACGAATCGGGTCGGGTATGGGTCAAGATTTTTTGACCCGAATTTAATTGAGTCGATTAGAATCGGGACAAGAAAATAATAAAATTAAGTAATAAATATAAATTTTATTTTTTTATTTTTAGAGTTGATTTGAGATGTATTGAACATATTCTTTTTTTGTTGAGCCATTAACACTGTACAAATAAATTTATAATATTAGTTAATAAACTTTAATGTTAGGTTGATTTTTATCATTAATAATGTTATAAAATATAAATTAAAAAAAATGACTTTTATAAAGATCATCAAACATCATGGCACAATGGCAGTGTAGCGGTAATCTATTTTAGTATGAAATAATATACCTTCTCAATATCAACTAGGGGTCTCATATTATTTTATTATTTTTTTGTCCCGATCCTAGTCCGACCAAATTAAATTCGGGTCAAAAAATTTTGACCCATATCCAACCCGACTCGTGTAAAATAATTAAATATTTATTAATTATTTTAATATAAATTTAAGTAATAAAATATTGATTAATTTATAATTAATCTCAATTATTATATATTTAAGTTTTAATTAGTACTAAATCATAAAATTACTTCAAAAAATATAATTAATCGGGTTGGGTCGGGTTGACTCGAACTCGACCCGACCCGATTCGGATCAAAAAAATTAAACCCATACCCGACCCATTTAATTTCGGGTCATGTCGGTTCGAGTCGTGTCAGGTCAATAATTTACACCCCTAATGTCAACTCAAATTAATATTTAAAAGTGTGCTTAGTGTGATGAGATGAATTAGCAAATTAAACTTAAAAAAAATTCAAAAATACAACACATCGGGAAAAACACATGAAAGTGTGTCAGGGATGGAAATGAAAAAGGTCTCCGGACGGAAATGAGAAAGGAGGCCTCCGGACGGAAATAGAAAAGGAGGTCCGGGACTGAAATATGATTTCCGTCTTGTTAGATTAGTAAAAATTAGTTAAATATAATCACATCACTGACTTAATATTTTTAATTTATTATTAATAAAAAAATCGGAAGATAAATCTCTAATCGAGGAGAAACTGTTGGAGCCTTTCGACCTCCGTTTTAATGGGTTTCCTCGTGCAGCACAATATTTCACTATTCTGGGATCTGATACCTTTTTCGTGAAGACACTTGGGACCAGAAACCATGAAACATTGGCGCAAGAAAGGACTGCAACAGTGATGATTGCTGCATCAAGCCACCAACTCACTGAGTCACTGGCATTTTTTTCGGAAACACCCCTATACTTTTTACAAATATTACATGCATGTAATTCCATAGGATTCTATTTCTAGTGTTAACTGTTGAGGCGTTAAGCGCGTACAGTACTGCAAATAAACAATTTCATGTGCAGCATTTAACATACTGGCTCTTTTAATTAAATTCTGATTTGCATTCATCATTTGGCCGAACAGTAATGTTAAAATATACCATGGACCTGATTTTAGTTAGGGGGCATATTAAATCGCATGAAAAGATTGTTGTTCATTTGTAAGTTGTACATTGTTCTATACTTCTATCCATATGTTTGAATGGAAATAAAGATCAACTTGACCCACCCACCTAAAGACAATGAAATTCAATGCTTGGGGCCCTGCTGAGGTTCAATCGGGGCCATTGATCAGAATCAATGTACGGCTTATGCACCTGGATCGGAGCGCCAGAATTGATATGTGGACCCAAGAATGCACCCGCGATGCAGGGGAGTCAGCGACTAAATTCCCGGTAAATATTTCATATCCACGGATTGATTATATACTTTGGTCTTCTGCGGCGCTGTTCGTGCATTCGTGCGTACGTGTATCTACTATAAATCTATAATTGAAAATCGTCATATATCGTAGTTTTTGTTTTAAAAATAAAAGAAGCCGGATTACATGATACATAGCCTTGAATAAGCCAGTCTTGCATGATGATAATCCATAAATTGAAATTGGAATATCAAATATGTTCATAAAATGGAGCAAAACAAAACAAAATGTAATAGAATTAAATTTCGTTGACCCGAATGACTGTGTAACCAATAAAGAGTAATTAATATATTTTCGCAAACAGTATAGGCGGTCTTTCCAATTCATTATGAAGAGTATGCTGTGACTATAAATTTGATACAAATAACATATTGTTTTAACCTAGGAAAAAAATAAAAAAACTTTTGCAATGGATTCAACAAGAACCAGTAGCTCTGAGTGATAAATTTGTTGATATTGGATATCAAATATGGTCAATAAAATATAACAGAATAAAATTCACTAAATGACTGTCCCCAAAAATATGCAACTAACAAAGATTAATTAATATCCGTCATAAACAGCCTTCATAGTTACTATACATAGTTATTGTTTTACCTAAGTCACTTAATTTAGATTTAATTATCTTTTTAACTCTTTTAAATTGATAACAGCATAATGACAAATTGTCGGCTGGTTTTATAATTCAACATCAAAGTAAAAGAGATAAAAATAAGTGACATACTATGTAACGGAGTTTGGATATAAATTAAGCGACTTAGGCAAAATAATAACTTTGTTGAATTAATATCTATCATAACTCGCAATCTTCAATGATGAATTGCACCGAGTAATTAGTATACATTGTTCATACAACTATGAATATCTAGCCCCTTACATCAAGCAATCAGGTTGTTGTCGGTCAAGAAAAATAACCACAAAAGCTCTCGAGTTCAAAACTCACAAAAAAACACTCACAAATCACTCTAAGCTAATCTATCAACGGATTAGTGAAGTAATTTTGAGGCTAAAATAATTATTTCAGAGAGTTCAAATTTTTGCCAAAGACGTTAAGGGTTTTCTCATGAAAATAGATGCAAAATCGAACAGAGTGAGATAACAAGATAAACAATTTTCTTTTATAATGAACACAATTCTGAAAAGAAAATTGACTCAATCCATTATAACGTTTATGATAACCCATTGCAACTGTTTACATGGATATTTTTCACTGTTAAACTGTTTTCACAAATCATTGCAAACGGTTATGAAATCCGATGTAATGGGTTAAATTGATCTATTCTCTATTAACAGTTATTAATTATACATTATAATTGTTATCACAACTGTAATAATTTTTATCATAATCATTGCAACTATTGTTCACTAAACTTTATATCATGGTACAACTGTTGTAACTATTATAACAATTATTGCAACATTGTTCACCGAATTTTGATTTTTCTTTTTTTAGCCTCAAATGTACTTTTGTAATTTATTATAATCATTCTGCTGATGCTGATTTGTTCTTCCTTGATATGGTTAAGCACTTGTCCATTGCCTATAATTCTCAATCTTAAACTCATATATCTATAATTTTTCAGCATCGAAAGAAAATATTAAATTCAAATGAATCATTTTGCAAATTTGTTAAATAATAATTAAAAATTATTTATAACAATAGTTACTACCAAATTTTGCTAGACTACTCCGATTAAACTTTGATACAAATGGAGTAATTTTTTTCTTTTAAATCCGGGATAAGAAAATATAAAATTTTGAACTGGACCCAACCAAAAGCTTGAGTGATAGACTTTCTGGATGATTTATGAAAAATGAGTTCAAAATTTCATAGACACGATATAATAAGAAGTTGTGCATTTTCTTTGTCGCTTAAAATAAAGAGTGTGTTTTGAACGTTCAATTTGCATTTCAAACAACAGAACTTTACCATGAATAATTCAATATTGGAATAAGATCTACTATTATTTTTGGAGAATAAAAGGGTCTACTTTTAAATCTAATTTTATTTTTCTAAAAGTAAGAAATTCTAAAAATAAAAAAATACAGATATGTTATTTTACTTGTAGATTGATAGCTCGTCAAATTTCATACAATTTTATTTAGGTTTGATAGTTCATCAAAGATTAACAAATTTAACAGTCTCTAATGTTTGTAACGGTTCTGATTGAATAAGTTTTTATGAACTATCAAACATTAATAAAATTATATTAAATTTAATGAGCCATCAATCTACAAGTAAAATAATTTTTAGATTTTTTTAGATTTAAAAGGAAGATCTCTCAGGTTGTTCGTTTGTAACCTAGCGTGTGGGTTTTGATGGGTATTACAACCCTAAATTGTTATTTTTCCCAAGTGTGTTCGGTAGTCAGATGAGAGTAGTATGGATTGGGTTATAAGTTCCATCTGACACACTTTTTCTTCGCAGTTGAGTGAGAAAATATTTATTTAGTCTGATCTAATTTTTTCTTTCCACTTCACTGGAACTAAGAAAATATCTCTCAAATAAATCCATGCCCAACAAAATTTATACCTTAAAATGAGATGTCTTTCAAACGAAACTTGTTCTCCAAAAATAATAACTGATTTTGATCCTTCAATATGGGCATTTATATGGTGGCAGAGCAAAATCAAACAAACTAATATAAAAGCTGGTACGACTTTTTGCCTCATTTTGCTTAAATGTACAACTTACGAGGAAAAGTTCAAATTACAATCACAGTGGCAAGTTTTTGATTGGGGAAAATATTCGGCGAGATCAAAAATTTGATGTTCGGATATAATTCGAGAAAATTTTGTTTCATAAAATATAAAAATATATATATATTATAATGATAAAATATTAAAAATATATTAAAAACTATAAAATTTCATATAAAATAATATATAATTTTTTTTAATTCGTGTAAAAACGTTTTTTTTTGATAAAAAAAAATGCTCATTGTATATTAAACTGACGAATTATTCGTGAAACATTCAGTTATAGATGAAAAAATGAATTATTCATAAATAATTCACAAATTTTGTTACTATGATTCCAACCAGGCCCTCCACCTCCAGCATTAAGTTGCCCCATTGCATTAGTTTCCCATAGCAAAAAATTTTAAAAACGATAAGGGAAAGCGGAAACAACATAAATGCATAAGATAAAAGGAGAAAAAGTTGACATCTCGCCAGATAACTTTGATTAATTGGTGTCACGACGAAGAGAAACTGCTTAATAAAAATCGGACAATTTGAACGATCTGAGCATTTATTTTCTCGGACAACTTGATGGATGCTTATTGAATAGTTCCCTCGTTTGTATTTTATCACGGATTCACACCATTGACATCCGATTTTACTCTTGCTAGCTAGCAATAAACTTTCAATATAAAAAGTTGTGAATCAATAATGCTAAGAACGGGTGAAATATATTTCTTTCGAGGTTGATATTGTTATAACTTATGCTTTAGGATCGGACTTATTTTGTGATGTTTAGGAGGTAATAGCTAGATCCTAGGCTATTTGATTTTAGTTTTTAGTTATAAATTATAATAGACCTTTTAGGTTAAATCCCTATGATACGTACGAAATTGTCATTTTTCACCGTATATATTCTGCTTGGTCCATCTTGCTATGATTTTTTGCATTGTCCCGTGAAAAGAGGAAGGATGTTGATGACTTGCATAAGCACCACTATTTATACAACCACTCTCTCGTCAGTATTTTTTTATTTAATTGGCGAAGAAATTCATGAAAAAAACTAGCATTCAGATGATCGTACTTTATCTCGACGACCAAACAATAATGTTAGAAGGTTTATAAAAATAAATATAGACATTTTTTTCTTATAGTTTTTGCTTCAATATTAATTATCATATTTTACTAATAGTAATATTATTTAAATAAAAGATATTTTTAAACTTTTTATTGTTTTAAAAAACAAAAAATGTAATATAAATCAAAATGACAATTACAGAACCCATTAATTTTTCAGAGGTCGAACTTTATGTTGAGCATTTTTTTATAAGAGAAAAGAAAAAAACAAAACATGTAGAAATTAAAAATATAAAATATAAATATGATATAATTAGATGGGGCTTAAACAGATGGAGATAAGTGTCTTGTTCCATGGGAAAAAAACCAATTATGACCAATCAAATTAATTTTTGCCCCATCAATTTGTATAGAATGTGTTATTCGGTGCGAATTTATTTTTCCCACATACCAGCAAGGAGAAAACGAACGAAAGTGTGAATTATCACGTTGAATGAAATATACTTGTTTTTCTTGCATATTTGTGAGTGGAGCATGATATCCGCAAAAATAATACATCCGATATTGCTCGATTTACTTAAAAAGGTCCGGAATCCATCAATATAAAAATATAAAATTATCGTATAACTGATAACAATTAAAATAAGAATAAAAGAAAATACACCTTTATTTTGATGGTAATATAAATATAATACTATTTTGAAGTTTTAACGGACATGCCAGTATCCTATTTCTTATATTCCTAAAAGGATCCTTCGCACGGGTCTTTAGGCTCTATCTATATATATAGAGTAAAGATATCGTGATCTTAAACTCACAGAGATATTTTGTGAATTTAATTTAAAAAGTATATTAAATAATTTTTAAATTTTAATTCTTTTATATGAAAAATTTAAAGTATTTTGAGCTTTTTAAGTCACCGTTTTTAATTTTTTAAAATGATGTTCAAACATTAAATATTTTATTATTATTTTTAGAGCTTATTTTCAAAAATTAAAAATCATGACTTAAAAATTTTAAAACACTCCAAATTTTTGCATCCCACAAGATTTTCATATAAAAAATTTAATGAGCGTGACAAATTAAAATTTGGAGAATATTTGATGTACTTTTTGAGTTAAGCTCACGGTATCTTTACTCTCTATCTCTCTCTATATATATAAATATATATGGAATTGGCTACGGTGATTCCATAAGCATTTCGAGCCGAAATTCTTATGCCTCAAATTTTAAAATTCCGTGCAAGAGATATTTCAATATGGAGATAGAGAGTAAAAAAATTTGATATCCATCTAAAAAATAGCAAAAAAAAATTAAAAAAATATAAAATTTGATTTCCAAAGATATTTCAATATGGAGATCATGTTCAATGGTCCGAATCGGTTGTTTGGACTCTTAAATTCGAGATACGGATGAAAAATATAAGAATTTTGTGATTCGTAAAACACCATAGCCTCACTATATATATAGTGAGGTTATAGTGCTTCACGAAGGATAAAACCTCTCGTATTTCGCGGCCATATCTCAAATTTGAAAGTTCAAACGGCCGATTCAAACCATTGGACGTGATCTTCATATTGAACTATCTTTGGAGATCAAAATTTTATATTTTTTAATTTTTTGCTATTTTTTAGATGGGTACAAAATCACTTTGTTTTAGATGGTGCATAAATCGTTAGATCAATAAACTTTATACTCATTTAAAAAATAGCAAAAAATTTAAAAAAAAATATAAAATTTGATCTTCAAGGACATTTCAATATGAAGATGATGTTCAACGGTTTGGATCGGTCGTTTAAACTTTTAAATTCGAGACGGATGCGAAATACATAAAGTTTTGTGTTTCGTGAAACGCAATAGTCTCTCTCTCTCTCTATATATATATATAGAGAGAGAGAGAGAGAGAGAGGTATGCTAATGTGCTTTATAAAGCACAAAATACTTCGTACTTCACGCTTATATCTCATATTTTAAAATTCAAATAGACATCAAAACCGTTAAATATAATCTTCATATCGAAATCTCCTTGGTGATCAAATTTTATATTTTTAAATTTTTTTTTACTATTTTTTTGAAGGGCTACAAAATTCATTGATTTGATGTCTTCTAAACCATTCAATACGAATGATTTTCTATCTCTTTAAATAAATAGCAAAAAAATTCCAAAAATATAAAATTTGATAAGCAAGGAGATTTTGATATGAAGATTATATTTAACGGTTTAGATCGTTCATTTAAATTTTGAAACATAAAATATAAACTTGAAGTACGAAATATTTTGTACTTTATAAAACACATTAACACATCTCTCTATATTGTAAAAAAAATTGCGTAGTCATGTATTGATATGATCCGACGAAAATAAAATGCATGCATTTTCTTTAGAAACACATGTTTTAGATCTCCAAGTTGGATATTGTTTTACAACTTTTGATTGTATTTGGTCCGAAGTTAAAGAAACCAAAAAGTGAGTTGTTACAAAAAATGAAATAAAACGCGTTACAAAGCAATCGTCTCGAAAAAATTATTTGCATGATGATTTGATAAGTGGGCCTCGTGTTGGTAGCTTGCAACTATAAAATCGAATAATCATTTACTATTTGAAAGATAAGAAAGGATTGTACAAAATTACAAAATGCATGTATGTAAATCACATAGGTCCCTGTAAAGGGTAAATAGACTAATAGCCCTTTGCATCTTTGCTAATACATGGTTATGGTGTCACAGGACGAACAGTACAGTGTCTTTCTTTTTTAGAGGGTAATACAGTGTCTTCAATGAAATAATAAAGTGCTATATTAATAATGATGTCTCTGATGTGATGACGAAATCTTCCTGACAGACTTTTGATTGCTTCTGACTTTAAAAAAATTATAAACAGGAAAGGTAAAGTAAAATTTAAGCCTACACACCTCGTGATTTAATTTGAAATCAGTGCATGTGATATTCTATCCTCTGGCCTCTGCTGTATTGTTTTCTTTTTTATGTGATGTAAAGGAAGCATTTCCATCTAGGTCAAACATTTGTGTTAAATATATCTTTTTTTGTAATGCCACATCAAGTTCTCACAAAAACTGTTGGCCCCTTGAATATGTTTACCGAATTATAGTAACAATTAATGTTTATGGAACAACAACCATGATGATATAACTAAAAAAGGAAACTGCTTTCTGTGCTAATGATTCTTTCACTTGGGAAGAGTATTTGACCGAAGAAAATATTGATTATGGTTCCTTTGATTATTATCTTTTTTTTATGAACAAAACTATATTTTTTTAGGAAAAAAATACCTTACTTTTTAAAATGAATCGAAGGACATATCTAAGCACGTATTAATCATTATGTTATTTTTAAAGAGGCAAAAATAATTCAAAATTGTAATATATTTTCAACAAAGGAGAGAATCACGTGATATTTGTTATTTTGACATTTTAAGAATGATATTTCAAATAAATTCTAACAAAATCTTAAAAAAGAAAAAAAAATTTACCTATATATTTTTAAATTAACTTATAGATTTCTAATGTTTAAGATTTCACAAAATTTTATTTTATTTAAGAGTCCATAAAAAATCATTAGAATTATATATATATTAAAAAGGTAATTTGATAGTTCTTGATGGCCGAGTTTTTTTTTCACTATTATTAATAATATTAAAAATTAAACATTTAGAAAAAAAAAATTTGAAATCTACTTCGAACGCAATTGCCGTTTGTGTTTCCAGCAGATCATCCATTTTGAAAAAAAAAATCCAGGAACTACAAGCACCACTTGCGCACCCAGAGGCTGGAGACGCAGCCAGCGAAAAATAAAATAAAAATATATGGGAGCACAACCATTATCTTCATCTCTAGATCTTCATAATCTATTACCATGACATCATTTTGAGTAATTTATAGATCAGTTACAAACTAAAGTATGTATTTTAAAATAATTATATAAAAAATTGAAAATATTATTTTTAGCAATTTATGAGATATTTTATTTTATTTATATATAATGATGATATTTTTTATTACTATTTTTTTAGGTGAAACAAGTTATACTCCACAAACTGATGCAGATTACACGCGCGATTCAAGATTCACACTGAGAGGTAATGAAAATACTACTTTTGAAGAGGTTAAAAGTGTAATATTTTAATATTAAAGGTTTGAAGAATCTCAATACTCGATTGATATCTAGTGTCGAGTGAATATTACAATGATTGATTATTTTTATTTCAATTTGGTAAGAGTCTGCGATGAAAGCTTTTGGAAAATAGCAAGTCAAATGAGTGTAGCTAAAATGAGACTTGTTCAACTATATGTCAGAATGAATCTAATTTGGAATAATGCACCTCATTTGATATCTGAACAACCGTGCATTGAGAATTTTGTACCTAGAACAAAATCAATATGCTCCAATAATATCAGTTGTGCTCAACTAGAAGAATCAAATTATGTTCCAATTCCCACTGGAACCGAAAATTGAGGATGATAATAATGATGACAACGGTGATGATGATGAGGAGAAATAAAGTTTATATGTATCGCATGTATCTGCTGGCGGTGCGCAAAAAGAACATTGGACCTTCAATCAAAGGACCACCTTCATTTTGCTATTGCTAGGTGGCATGTAGAAAAAAATCAAGAGTATATAGTAACATATAGTAGCACTTAAAAACTAAGGATAAAGTGTAAAGATTCAAATTATGAATAACGGTTGTATGCAAAAGCAGTCGGTAATTTGTGGGCTATAATAAAATGTCTGTGCCAACACATTTGAGCTACTACTTTTAAATTTGATCACACTCAGTTGACCTGATAATTAATTGAGAAGAAGTTAAAATGTTAGAATTTGTCGATATCGATAAATAACATACATTCTTAACTTAAAATAAAGTATATGAAATTATTTTTTTACCTAGTAATACGTTGAAAAACAACTCATAGGCCCGCTAATTTACATGCTCGGACGATATATTTTCGAACTCATTTCGATAATATGTCCGGCTCGGAAGTGCGCAGGAGCATGCTCGTACGTCTTAAAATATCTCCACTTGATTACAAACGGTGGTCTAGAGTCCTGATCAAGCCCCCCCAAGCTGCATACGAGCACTCTTAAAGTACCGGGTGATCTATGGAAATCGAGTTCAAGACCAATATTGCAAGAACAATAAGGCCACACTGATTAATCTCTAGTGTCAATATATATATATAAAGAGAGAGAGAGTTGGGCTATGGTGCTATGCATAACACAAATCATTTCTGTGTTATGAATTCGTTCTTTGTTATAAAAGCGCAAATGATCGATTCAACCATACAAAATATTTTTCATATAAAAATCTAGATGTAGATCAAATTTTATATATTTTTTAATTTTTTTTACTATTTTTTAAGATATTTAGAAAATCTCTTCTTTGGAATGGCTCATAATAACTAAATTAAGTGATTTTCTAATTATCTTAAAAAAAATAAAAATTAAAAAAATATAAAATTTGATCTACATCTAGATATTTATAAAAAAATATTTTGTATGGTTGCATCAACCATTTAAAATTTGAAAATAAAGAACCAATTTATAGCACATGATGATCCAAACTATGCATAACATCATAATTTATAGCTGATGATCCAAGCTATGCATAGCATCATAGCCCTCTCTCTCTATATATATACCAGGTAATGTTACATGTGATTATTGTATAAAGATCAAGTGATTATTATATAAAGATAGTGATCAGATGATTATTGTGAAGAGAGCATGTTATTATCATTTGCAAACAACTGATAATTCTATTTCGGATAAGTGATATTTTTTTAACAAGTCATAATTTTGTTTTGAAGAATAACTAGTAATTATGTTCTAGTCAAGTGATAATTATATTCGGACAAGTCATAATTATACTTACGCCCCAGATAAATGATAATTATGCTCTATAATCAAGCATTCCTTGGCAAAAGGCGCTCGCGTTCTTAGAGTTCTTTTTGAGGATAGTTCTTGATTGTGTGCGCCTTCCCTCTTATTTCTCTTATTTCCCATTCCAGAAATTGGAGATAGATCCCTTTGTTTATACCTTCGATTCAGCTTAAGGTAAGAACGAAAATAAGGAAACACTATTTTGGCTTTCTCTTATTAAAAGAAACTGCTTGATGTCCCCTATGCTGTAAAATCTATTTTTGGCTTTCTTTGAGTAATAGAAGTCAAGGTAGGACATCTTCAGTGGGTCTCTATATGGATAGATATTCTTTATAGTATTGTATTTTATACATTGATCAGTTAAAGTAATATGAGTTATTTGAAATCACTTAGTACGGATTTTATACTGTCCGGTACTGTAACAAAAGAAAAAAAAATTTATCCATTTTACAGCCGTCTCATCTCAATGCACATAGAGTATGTTTGAATCGTGTAAAGAATAGCATAAAAATAGAGGAACTAAGAATAATAAATGAAGATAGTGAAAAATGATAATTTTTAATTTAGCGCGAGGATAATAAAAATATGATGTTATTGTGAATGATAGAAATGTTGTTTGGATTATTTATTTGGAATAGTAACGGAGAGTTGAGAGTAGTAAGTGAGGGCAACGGATCTGTGTTTAACTACACCGTTACTATTTCTATTCCGACAACAATAATTATTTCGCTGCTCTCGTACCATCCAAACATATATAGTTTAGACCACTGTTCTTTCACCTTTTATTTATTAGTCCAACGAAGGAACCAATTCTAACTGGACAAAAACCTCACTCTCACACATATATAAAAATCACCACTCTCCTTCTCCTTTATAGTCGAGTAACAATTCATGCTCCAGTTGAGTGTTATTAACCTTCTCCTTTTGGTCCAGTATCTTTCTTAATGTTTCAGATAAGTGATAATTGGATATGTACTACAAATTTTTTAACATTAATCAACACTAAAATTGCACAAATTATCATTTTTTTTGGAACGGAACAGTTATCACTGCTTAAGAAAAAGTAATAATTAACTGAAGGTCAAGTAACTATTCTCATAACACCGTGTGATAATTTGATTTTGATACATACAAGATTTCACGATATAGAAAACGAAATAATTTGATTTGTTTCATATGAGATTCCATAATAGAAAAAAAATCATTTAATTTTAGTTCAAATATATCAACACCCAATCTGAATAGGAGGGGAAGAGTAACAGAGAGGGATCGAACCGATAATAATTTTGTTTCAAATAAGTGCTAATTCTTTTTCAAACAAGTAATAATTTTGTTGCAAATAAGTAATAATTCAATTTCCAACAAGTCATAAATGCTCTTTGTGAGGAGGCTACATGTTCGAAATTCGAATCAAATTTTTTTACAGATATTTATAAAATTTTAAAAGTCAGGCTCTCCTCTTGTTTATAAAAAATAATGATTATGTTTAAATGAGTGATGATTATATTTCAAATAAGTGATAGTTATATTTCAAGTGCCTTTAATAGCTGCAGGGTGCCTTGATCTAAGAGGGAAGAGAGAGGATAAGATTGTATAAATTTTAATAATTTGTATAAATTCTATGTGAAATTTATATATTTTTTAATAATATATATATATAATATTCATATTTATATTCGAAAATATTTATATTTATATTTATATTAAAAAATAAAATAGATATAAATATAATTTTGACCACTTAGATATATTTGATCTGTTTGCACTCGCGGACAAAATAGTGGGATCTGTTTGCACTCGCGGACAAAATAATGGGGCAAGATGAGGGGGGCAACGAAAATTTCTCCA
The DNA here is from genome assembly GCA_037127355.1 of Schoenoplectus tabernaemontani. NCBI lineage: Eukaryota > Viridiplantae > Streptophyta > Magnoliopsida > Poales > Cyperaceae > Schoenoplectus > Schoenoplectus tabernaemontani. The sequence continues at coordinate 11,615,704 of CM073750.1, read as the reverse complement.
AATAAAAGGATGGTGCAGAATAGATCTCATGCATCACTGATAAAATAAATTTAACCAAATCGTCGAAAAAAATCAAACGACTGATCAACCGAGAATCAATATAGAATCCTTACTGTCGAGAAATAGACAATTCCTAAAAGAATCAAATGGATAAAACTTAGGTCAAACAGTTTTTCCATGGCAGATATTCAATTAAAACAGAAACAAACTGAATTCCCTCGTTTCAAAATTTCGAGGGGTTTGCTAGAACCCGCCGGGTACAACCCGTACCAGTGTACCCGCGCCCGGTACCCGCGGTATCCGTACCCGTGCCCGGGTATAGGCGGGTAAACGGGTACACGGGTACGAGTTTGAGAAGGGCCGGTCACGTTTTTTTTGAAAAAACCCGTTGTACCCGCGCCCGTGTACCCGCCGCCCGTACCCCGTACCCGCGTACCCGCAAAATTCAAATTTGCCCCCCGGTTCACATCAAATCAATACCCGTACCCGTTACCCGTACCCGCCGACCCGCGAACCCGATGGAAAAAAAACAGCAAAAGAAAAAAAAACAAAAACAAAAAAAATTCCCGTAACCGTACCCGTGCCCGAGTACCCCCGTACCCGTGGTACCCGTGTACCCGCGACGGGCACGGGTATGAGACGGGTAGGGTACGGTTTTGGAAAAAAATACCCGTCTACCCGTGCCCGCCGTACCCGTCTACCCGCCGTACCCGCCGCCCGCCGCGGGTGTACCCGGCCCGTACCCGCGGTACCCGCCGGCAAACCACTAATTTTGCGAATAATTCGATCACACGGTGTGCGGTTCATGAATCATCTTCCCTGATATACCCTATTGGCTCTGAAAATATCAGGGACACTGGCGAAAATATTCTCCCGTTCACAGCAAAGGCATCAGAAATTTACTTTTCGCCCCGGGGTAAAATTTCACAATCAATCTTTTCACCCAATATTTTTTTTTGAGGAAACCCAATATTTTTTTCTGCAGAGGTCCTGTCTCCTGTCGAGTAATAATAATGTACGATTTCTCAGAACACCATATATAGAACTTACGATTGTAAACTGTAAAAGCAAAATTAGCTTCAAACTTTTCTTTTAGTTACTTCCCAGTCATAAAAATTACTATCTTAACTGTGAGCAAGATAGAGAACTCAGATCTTCTTCTATTATTTATTAACGATAGACATTACTAGGTTAATGACACCATATCATGTGGAGAGCATTTTTGCTCTCCAGGTGGAGTGTTTTTGATCTGATCCGTTCAATTAGAGATCAACAATTTTGATTTAACAATAATAAATTTTAAGTGCATAAAAATTTATGTTTAAATTTCTTCACAGTCGTTGTGATCAAAACGAACCGTTGTGATTAATCTTTAAAAACTCTGCATAGAAAAATCTCATCCGAGCATGGATGCCCCCAGGTTAATAGGCAAAAGTTACCATGTCAAATTGTATGTTGAGAGATGATGCAAGAGTGCTAGATTGATCTCAAAATAATTACAAAATCAATTGTTTGAGTCAACATGTGCGAAACTCCGGTGTATAAAGGTTTCAGAATTTTTGATACTATATTATAATATCTATCATGAAATAAAAAATTGTAATTCAGGTTTATCAGTAGAATTGATCTACTAATTTGAAACAATTATACAATGGTTTATCCAAGATTCCCAGAACCTTACCCATCTTGATCTGACCATTTCCATTTGGTGCCAGTTGGATTTTAAGAAAGTTTCAAAAAGGCCTGAGAAGATTCCATTTCATTTCCCACCTTTCACCATCAGTCCATCACTCCCTGGCTCTTTGTCACTTTTTCACTCTAGCCCCTCTTTCTATCCCATACTACACTAGCCCGTCTTTAAAACCTTTGTCCTCTTCCCACCTTTTAAACACCAGTCTCTGCTCTCTCCATTGCTACATGCCTGCATCTACAAACATTACTGCACCGCACACACCCACTCACACGGACTCTCACGCGCCCGCACGCAGTTAGAGGTTAGAGAGTGATGGATAGTCTGAGCAATGGCGACTCCTTTCTGAGGCAGCTAAGCGTCAATGGAGGTGCACGAGGCACTGAAATGTGGGACGGCTGTTCCATCTCTTCACACTCCTGGTCGAAGAGGGGCTCGAAGAGATGGGGGAAGAAGAGAAGAGGAGAGAATGCAAGAATGGGGTGGAGCAAAGTGGAAAAGGTGGGAAAGAAGAGGGTTGTGGTGGTAATTGACCAGAGCAGCGGTGCAAAGCATGCCATGATGTGGGCTCTTACCCATGTAACTAACAAGGGAGATTTGCTAACACTAATTCATGTCATGGAGAAACAGAGAGGTGTAGGGGATGATCCCTACTCTTTAGTCAACTCTCTTGGGTCTCTTTGCAAGGCTTGCAAACCTGAGGTACTAAACTGCATTTCTGTTTATTGGATCTTTGAATTTCTTAAAGGTGGTTATTGGGTTTTGTTTTTTGTATCAGAAATGGTAAAGGTTAAAAGTGGTGTCTCTTTTAACATTTTTACTTTCGATTTTTTCCTCAAAAAAAACATTTTTACGTAGAAACAGGACAAAATTATTGCATGATCAGGGACTACGAAAAATCCAGTTTCTTTAGTTTTTCGTAATTAAAAATGATTGCCCGTTTTTGGTATTATCACTTCTTTTGAGGTCCTCTTGACCAATTAGAATAAGGTTATAGTTGATAAAGTTCCTTGCATGACACTGTAAAAGAAAAAAAAGTGACACACACATGTGATTTTTTCCTGTGCTGTTTCCTCGAGATTTTTTTTTCTCCTGTGCTGTCAGCTCAGCAGAGTGATGTGTGATTGTTATTGTGGAATTAAATTCCATCCCAACGATAGAAAATGGAAAAAAAAAATTGTCTTGCTTTACAGGTAATTTGCCAATTGCTGGGGATGGCATTGGAACTTGATTGGATTTATTATTTTCAGGTGGAGGTAGAAGCACTAGTCATTCAGGGGCCAAAACTTGCAACTATTCTTAGCCAAGTAAAAAAAACTGGAGGTGTCCGTTCTCGTCCTGAGTCAATACAAATCCTCACCCTTTTGTTGGTATGATTCTTCTTTAGATCTAGTTCTTTAAAGTATTTAAGGGTTTTTAATAAAAAAAATATTTAAGGGTTTTTTTAACTAATTTTAAAAGATTAAAAGCTGCACTAAGGGTTCGTTTGACATCCAATGGAATAGCAAAAAGTTGGAATAGAATAGCTATTCCGATGAATTAATTTGCCAAACGAATTTTAGACTAAGTCGAAGAGTGCGGAATAGTGCTAATTCGGTATACCAACTTATAGGTGGAATACCGGATTAGCTCTCGTCGGAATAGCGATTATTGTTTGATTATATTATATTATGATTAAGATTAAGATTTAGTATTATTATATTATTATATTATATTTATGATTATAATTTATTATTATATTAATATTATGATTATTATTTATTATTATTATTATCATTATATTATTATTAAATTATTATTATAATTATTGTTATTATATTATCGTTACCATTAGTATTATTATATTATTTATTATTATTATAAATATAATTTTAATATTATATTATTATATTATGAATATAAATATAATTATTTTATTATTATATTATTATGATCAAGATTATTTATTATTATATTATTATATTATGATGATTATGATTATGATTATTATTATTTATTATTATTTTATTATGTTGTATTCTATTATTATATGTTTATTATAGTGATGATTAATTTATTATTATATTATTATAATTATAATTATTTATAATTATTTTTATGATTATGATTATATTTTTATTATTATATTATTATGATTATGATTATTATATTATAATTATATTATTAAAATTATGATTACTTATTATTATTATATTATTATAATTATGATTGTAATTATAATTTTTTTATTATTATATTACTATATTATGATTATGTTTATATTTTTATTATATTATTATTTATTATGATTATTTTTTTTTTTATTACTTTATTATTATTTTATTATGTTGTATTATATTATTATATGTTGATTATAGTTATGATTAATTTATTATTATTATTATTATTATTATTATAATTATTTTTATGATTATGATTATATTATTATGATTATATTATTATGATTATGACTATAATTATTATTATCATGATTATGATTATAATTATGATTGTAATTGTAATTTTTTATTATTATATTACTATATTATGATTATGTTTATATTTTTATTATATTACTATTATAATATTATTATTTATTATAATTATTTTTTATTACATTATTATTATTATTATTATCTTACTATTATGATTATTATTTTACTATTATTATTATCATCATCATTATTAGTATCATAATTATTCATATTTTAACTATTCTCGAGTAATAACGCGCAAACGATATTTTCGCTCTTCCGAATAGTCAAGAATACCACTCTTCCAAACCTATTCCTTGATTTGCCAAACGGACCCTAAGTGAAGAGCATTCTTTCTGTAGATTGCGGTACTGAATTGTTCATGGTCTTACATTAGGCAGATTTTTTTAAATATAATAATTATAAAAATCATATTATTAATAATAAGAGTGATAAAAACAAAATTTTAAATCTACGAATGACAATATGTCACTGCCAGATGCGCGTTTGTCTCTGACAAATACCAACCGCATAGGTATTTATCTGTGCGTGTATTTATAAAACCTGTTTTTAGGCAAACACATTTCAGTAAAGACGTCACTGACAGTAACGTGTTTACACAAAGACGCCACTGGTAGTGGCTCGTTTAAACAAAGACGTCACTGGCAGTGGCGCGTTTACACAAAGACGTCACTGACAGTGCCGCGTTTATACAAAGACGTCACTGGCAGTGACGCGTTTATACAAAGACGTCACTGTCAGTGACACGTTTACACAAAAACGTCATTGCTAGTGGCGTATTTGCTCTACGCCACTGACAGTTCTCTGCTTACATCAACTGAGAGGTTAGGCTTTGGTTTACAGCTTAATAAAACTTGGAGGCATAGACCTCGTTTTTTTTTATCAAAAAAAAAAACTGATGTGAGGTTGGGCAGTGAATTTATTTCTTTGAAACAAGGCAATAATTCAGTGAGGTGTAAGTTATTGACCTATTGTTTAGTCAGAATCAAATTTAAGAAGCTCTGCCAAATTTATTCGCTATGCTGTCATAATGGACCGATTGGTTGTAACAGTTGTTTGTCACTGCATTAATTTCTATTGAAAGCGTTTACGATGAAAAAAAAAAATTCTTATGAGAAGGGATCAGTTATTTTGATAATCTTGAATCTCTAAAAAAATAAAATTTTAAAAATAGAAAAAAGTTTATAAATATGTTATTATACATTTAGATTGATGATCATTTAAATTTTATATAATTTCATTATCGTTTGATAGTCCATCAAAGATCATTAAATTGAAACCGTTGTAAATTATATGAAAATTTGATGGTCTTTGATGGACTATCAAACGATAATGAAATTGCATGAAATTTAAATGACTATCAATCTAAAAATAGAAGAATATATCTATAATTTTTTTTTCTATTTTTAAGATTTTTTTCTATTTTTTTAGAGATTCATTGTCACTGTTGTCAAAATAACCCGTTGTCAACTAATCCCTTCTCTTCTTTTATATCTTCAAAAAGGTGTTTACTTTAAAAATATCCAAATATAAACCTCTACGAAATTATTTAATTGTCAATAACGTAATTTAATTGCAAGAAGTATCACCTAACAAGCTATTTATTGCGATAAATGAGCAAAAAGGCGTACACTAATTTTATCAAATCACAACCATTTTATTTTCCCAATGGACTAAAACAAAATGTTAATATTGGATTCAAAAGAGGTTGTACCAAACCTAAAATGCATTGTGTGTTCATTGTTATTTATGTCTATAATTTTTTTCTTATATTTCCTTTTTTTAATTTGCAGTTGGATAAACAGTAGCAAAGAAGAGTTCGTGGAGGAATGCATAAACAGAGCAGAGTGCCTAACTCTGGCCGTGAGAAAACAGAGCAAGGGAATAGGAGGTTACCTCATCAGTACTAGGTGGCAAAAGAACTTCTGGCTATTAGCTTAAATTAATTAATAAAATTAAAATAAAATAAAATAAAATAATAATAATAAAAGTATAATTCCTGATATGTTGATTGCTAATGTGGTTTTATGTTATGTTGTGATTAGCTCATGTTAACCCACCCTTGTACCTTAACAAAGGGAAAAGGGTACAAATACAATTGAACTGACCGTTTGTTGCGTCAGTTGTCTTTTATTGTGATATGTTGTGCTTGTGAGTTTTCTGATGTGTGATATGCATATTTGTCCTATGTACTTTTTATCATGTCGGTTCGTTTTATGCATGTCTATTATAATAGCTTGTTGAATTAATTCCATGTAATTCTTTCCATCTTCCCTTCTTTCTCTTTTTCTGGACAAACTTGGACTGAGATTAATTATATCTCAGGATTCAAATAGCAGTGCATAACAACAAACTTTTATTCTTGTTTAAATTCGTTCTGTTGGATAATTGAATTAAAATCGAAAACCCTCATGGCATGCGACATAAATAAAATAACTAAGAGCAATTCTTCTATGATCAAAATTTTAGCCGTTAAAAAAATTGAGTAAATCTTAACCGTTGATATCAATTTGATCTTGCATCTTTAATATAAATGTTTGAAAATTTTAATCCATAACAAACGCCAATAATCAATTAATTAAATCTTATACTCATATTAAGTTTGTCCATCACTAATTCAAATGCAGCGTGTATCCAAAATTATTTGAAACTTTTATGCCAAGCTTGTTAAAATTGTTATTATTATTTTTTTCAAAAATAAAGCTCCAATAACCCAACATAAATTACTTTTTATGTCTCTCAAGGAAATTTAACATACGCCACTCCTTAAGAAGATAAGATTTATTATCATCTATAATTTTATACTAGACCCGCGGTTCGAAAATGATCCCTCCCATATCTGAAAATTTTCTATATTTCTTAAGAAATGACTAACGACTGTAACAACGTTGAGATCAACTTATATCAGATAATAAAAATCAACTTTTTTACAAGAAACCTATTTTGTACAATGTACATTCAAAAGAAATAGTACAAAATAGTATGGACTTAAAACTTATCAAAATACATAGTGAGCTTGATCCGAAAACTGTCAAGATTAGTTTGAAATTACAAATTATAAACTTAAGAAAGTTGATTTGAAAGTTCAAAAAAATTTCTGAAATATTAATGCTATCAAAATGATTCATTATTTAGTTCCTTTTATCTGATACAAATTTATCGATTTGATGTAAAGATCTTAGGTTATATTCAGAACCACGCACGAGAACACTACTAGGATAAATAAAAAATATATATATAGATATTATTAATGGCCCAATAAATTTGAAGTCCAACAGAAATGGCCCATGCGGCCCATAAAATATAGATGGTCCCATCTATTTGCGCATAAATTTTTTTATTTCGAAGCTCACTCCAGAAAAGCTGGAACAGTATAAGGAATAAATTAAGGTTGTTAAGTTCCACGCGTCATGTTTTAATTGGATCTACCAGATACACGGCAGCCCAATTGGCCCCCGAATATAGGGAAGTGAATGTTTTTGGGCACAACGAAATTTTCTCTCGTTCTCCGTAGAAGAAAAAGAGAACGAGAAAGACGAGAGGAGAAAGGATTAGGTCTGATGGCTTTCAACTCCGCCGTCCGCTCCGCCATCAAATCGGCGATCTCCTCATCCGACGTGTCTCTCTCCCGCTCAGGTGCTCCTCTTTGCTCGCTAGATTTCCCTCAATGTTAAAGTAGATCTGATTAGCGTTCTGCGCGTATGGTTTCTCCCCTTTCTGTTTTGCTAAGTACTTGTAGATGATATGACAGGCTTGATTTTGTTAATAAACAGGTTTATCTGTTTAATTCTTGATCTGTTTTTTTTTCTCTGAGTGCGCAATTTGTGAAAGGTTCATCTCCTTAACTAACTTCTGACGTTGTCCGGTCCCGGATCTTTATTAGTCTTTGTCAGTTTAGCGATTTAATTATGTCTATCTATCTGCCCTGACCTGAAGTGAACTCTGACAGTTATGGTTCTTGTGAAGTTTGGATTGGAATTCTGTATTAGACTGTGTCTAAGATAAAATGATTGCACCTTGTGTGCTGCTTTACTTTTATTCTATTAATTTAGGGTAGACTTTAGTCTTAATTATGCTTAAATCAAATTTCGAAATAAATGAAATGATGAATGTCACTTCAAATGAATTTGTCAGGCTAAATAATTGAACTTGGAAGGTAATTTATAATTTATAACAAGTTAGCAATTGAGTATTATTATGGTATACACATGCTATCAGCAAATTGGTACATTTGCAGCGTGACATTTTTGATCGAACTGAATCTGTTAGGTAGTGAACAAACACTGCACTGTGTGAGTATAGTTGGTCTTGTAAACACTTCAAGCTCCCATCAGTAACGCATAAATATTCAGTAACTAGAAATAAAATATGCCTCTTCAATGCATGATGATATTGCATACAAAACAAGAATTACATTACATCTCAAAAGATTTTAGACATGATACTTAGTTAATGACAGAAAACTCATAAGCTAAGGACAAATTTTTGGGTATTGATAGGATTCTATGCACTTGAAATTATTACTCTGTTCTCATGCAGGAAAAATGCTTATATGGCACTTTGCTGTAATTATAATATTTCCCATTTAAAATTATATTATTTTTGTAGTGGAAGACTTTCATCTACTCTAATTTGAATGGTGCTACTCATCATAAGTTATAGAAGTTATAGTGCACCTAGGCCATTACCTCTCTCTTTCACTTTTTCCTTTTTTTCCCTTTTGAGCACTTTTTTTGGTTGTTGGAAGGACAGCATGAGTTTTAATCTACTCTCGTCTGCCTAATCTGTGTCTGGGACTTTGGTTATGCTGTCTATAACCCCAATCCAACTTGACAATCGTCTCTTCCGTAAAATCAAATATTTTGTTATCAAATCCGGACAAATCTAGTATTAACAATGTTTAGTGCAGAACTGTACTTGACTATTCTATCGGAGACCTTGCATACTAGTATTAACAATGTTTAGTCATTTATTATTTTTTCTTTCAAATAGCAATTCGTGAATTTCATGCTACTGGAGCAAAGAGAATGGGAGGAGGTCATGGACATGATGGTGGCTACCACTACGAGCACACAAAGCACATGTACAACCTGGACAAGATGAAGAACCAACAGCTTAAGATGTGTCTCTCTGTTCTCAGTGCCTTCAGCATTGGTGTTGCTGTGCCTGTTTGTGCTGTCATTTTCCAGCAGAAGAAAACCGCCTCGGGTTGACTATGCATTAAAAGGGTTTTGTTTTGTTTATTTGTTTTCTTGAGTTTGTGACGCTGAATTGTAGAAATATGATATAGATATTCTACGGGTTAGCTTGGAGGAAACACTTTGGATGAGGTGGTTTGCTAATAATTTTTGCTGTGCAGAAACATCTTTTGATGGATTCGGGTGAGTAAAGGAACATTTTTATGTTCCAGTGAAGTCAATTCTAAACTTCTGATTATTATTTTTCTTCTCAATGCTCCAAATGGGGTGACACTAGTGCCTGCTAGATCGTTTGCGTAACTTGGTAATTTCTGGGGCGCTGACGCCGACATTGGTTGATCATTCATACAAATTTCCATCAAGCTGGTTCTACATTTATATCATGTACCATGTCGTTTGAAGCTGTTGAGAGTAATCGGACCATTTGAAAGAGGACAAGTGAAATCTGGTCAAAATTGGCGAACAGAATGATGGCAACAGGAGTCGACCAATCGTCACTTCGTCAGACTCAACATTGCATTTTTGAATCATATTTTGATGCGGGGCTCTAGAATCAATATAAGATAAGAAGAGAAGAAAGTCCGGTCATTTTTTCTATGATAATTTGGGCCCATCAAGATTTGCCACCTTTTGAAGATGAGAGGCATCGTTAGGGACATGACATCTACCGTCGCACTTTTCAGTTGTCAATTGTCAATTGTCACTTGTCACCGATTGGCAATTGACCAGTAACACTAGTAACTAGTCCTCTTGAAAAAAACACTAAGAAGTAAGAACTAGTATGTTCGTGATTTGAAAATAATTTGATGAAGTTTAAAATTACGATTCGAATATTATGAGCGTGTTCGATTGGGGAAATAGTTGATGGTTTTTTAATACAATAAACAAATCGAACTTTGGTAGGAGTCTAGGAGATAAATGATATGGTCATATGAATGATGTGGTAGATCATTTCTTGAATGAATGATCTGACACACACACACACAAAAATCATAACTTACGTGAATGACATGATATAAATGACGTTATTTGTGAAAAGTTTAAATATAATATAAATTATTCGCATGTTATGTTACTATGGTCACCGGGATAATAAGATATGAGACACATTTAAGTGGATCAAACCTGCCGGTATAATAATTCAATTCCGGAGTTGGCTGAAAGATATGAGAATATTAGATGTGTGGTACTTATCTCTTTTAACAGAAAAATAACATTACATAATATCAAATAAATATCTCAACCAAGATGGATAACTTAGGATAGAGAGCTGCGGGATGGACCATCTAAGCCTCTCCATTTTTCAGAGAAGATGAAAAGGCCACGTCAGAGATTGTGAGGAGTGGATTAGTCTTCTATAAATTTTTAAAGGGGACTGATATTTGATAATGATTATTTTGACAATTTTGAAAATGAAATTTTAAATAAATCTGAAATAGATTTATAAAAATCTTATAATTAGATTTTTTTTATAAATATATTGTTGAGCTTAGAAATTATTTAAGATTCAAATTTCATACAATTTAAATAGTATTTGATAGTTATCCAAAATCACTAAGTTGAAATCATTACAAGTTGTATATAAATTTTAATAGTAGTTGATAAACCCCAAATGATCAAATCTGCAACAGTATCAATCCAGAAATTAAAAAAAAAATACACCTATAATTTTTTCGACTTTTAGTATTTTTTATTTTTTTTTAAATTTAAAATTGTGAACATAATCATTAAGCCCATCTTTGCTAGAAATCTTAAAATTCCAAATACGAATAGAATCCGTCTTCCAATATTTTATATAGCGCTCGAGATAGGTTGACAACCTTCGAATCAAAAAATTGGTTCCAAAAATTTTTGGACTGTTGATTTTCTATCGAATTCGTAATGATAATTGAAAGTGCAAATCTCAGACCTCGGGTGTGTTAAAAGTACAAATCTCGATGCAAAATCAATGGTCTGAGAACCCTTCAAACCATTTTTTTAGTTCGAAGGATTGCGAACATACCCCGACCCTTTTTATATATGCTGTGTACATGGATACATGGAGTAATTGATAAACGAGCTGAGCTGCATCCTTTTCCATGACAGCATGTGATAACCCGAGTCTGAATCTGCTGCCATATAGGGTTCTGTCATGAGATAAGGATTACGACTTGATTTAATTTAAACAATCTAGATTTAGATGATAGAGGTGGGTTTTTATTTTTTTATTTTATGGGTTCTATGTGTTATAGATCCAATGATAACAGAGGCGGAATCAAGATTTTAGTATAGAGGGGGTCAAGATGTGGATTTACGCCAATAGATAATTAAAATTGATAAGGGCCCAATACACCACACGAAACAAAAATATATGTTAAATTTCAACCTCGACGTATAACTTCCGGTGGATAAGGGGGGCGGGCCCCCAAGCCCCCTTTAAATCCGCCCTTAAATGATAGGATCCCACAATCATTAGTATGACAACGGATGTGAGTTCATGATAACCCTATTATGATCGAATTAATTCTTAATTTTATTTGGGACTTGATAAAATGATATAGATATTGTTCTACTAGTCTACTTCACTGACTACAAAAATATAATTTACATCCGAGTCAGGGGGCGGAGTCAGAGCATGGTGCAAAAATTATTTTTTTTTTCTACTATACAATCTGAGAATTTTCTTCAACAAGCATATTTTAAAAAAAAAATTTCTAGAAATATATGTATTAAGAAGGCTGTTTTTGAAAAAAAAAATTCTGGCTATGGGTCAAGTTGATGCATTTTTTTTTCATAAATTTGCCATGGGCGCCGGATAGTGAAAGGAGATTCCCAATTTCCCCATGAAATCCTGTGGTTCAGCTGCTCAGTGGCTGAGGTCTATTTGTTTAATTGGCGACAAACATTTACAGCTGGGCCATAAAGTAAATGTTATCTTGATTCTTGAGTAGATTCGTGGCCCCCACACGCCGGTAGTGATAGTGACAGGGTGTGGTCCCGGATCACGGCGGCCACGGGACCCGTTCCTCGCGCTCGTCAAAGGCTCAAAGCATCCTCAATTTGGAAAGCACTAACCCCGTGACCCGTCAGAAAAGTCTAGTCTCCTCTGGAATATTTTGACGATAGAATAATAATTGCAAAGCATATCACCTTAATCATAGGTTTTGTAGGTCTCGCTATTGTTCCGTTAAAGGTAGTAGTGTGCGTGAATAAAAAAGCACACAAAAACAAGTTTTTTAGTTGTTAAGTATGAGCTGTGAGAATTGAAGTTGGAAGAAAATTTGACTTGTGCTACATTAAAGACATGCTTGTGAATTTCGTATTCTAATTTTTAGAATGATTGTTTTTCGAATAGAAAGTTGTTGAATTCACATCGACAGATTTTTTTTTTTAAATTAACTTCAGATGGATACTACGAGAATCTTTTCTAATAAACACGGGCACAAAATTGTGTTGGCAATGTTAATTAAGTTAACTAGTAAAGTTATTTTATTTTCATGAAGTCTAACTTATATTTTCAAGTCGATTAATCTATCATGTTTTCACTCGATTTTTAGAACTATAAATTTATAGGATGCATATATCTTCATATCTATTTTTAAATATAATACTTATATATTTTTTTATTCTATTTAATAAGTATTGGTATGTTTGATTCTACACAATTATTTGATGATGGTTCGTATAGAAAGAACAATTATAGTATAATTTTTATCAAAAATATGTGAGTAATCTATAAATATAGTAAATAAAAAATCTAACAAAATACCCATAACGTTTTATCGTTGTTCAGTATTATTTTAGTATATTATTTGAAACATCAAATCCAGTCACAATGATACTCTATTTAAGCACACGATTCCATTAAATGATAATCCATTGAACAATTCTGTAATATATTATTCAAAACTCCAAATTCAATCACAATACTCTATTTATGCACACATGACACATCTCATTAAATGATAATGCATTGAATAATTATGTAAAACCTTATCCAAGATCCGATCACAATTCACAATGATACTCTATTTAAGCACACAATCTCATCAAATGATAATGTACTAAATAATTCCATTATACATAGGAAGATGGAATGCATATCTATAAAATAGGGTGTAATAATTGAATGCCTTGATGTTCATGACATACAATATATTTTTTTTAGAAATTTCACGTGATTTGTCTAAATTTTAGGCACAAACCTTCCACTAAAAAACGTAAACATTTCGTTTTAGTAAGAAAAAAATAAAAATTGGTGTTAACAACTTCATGTCTAAATAGTTTAAATCCTAAACTCTAAACTCCATTAATTAGTGATGGAATTGACAAGTCTACATGTGCATATTTGATTTATATTTTTTTTCGAATTTAACAAATTAGCTTCAAGATCTTCTCTAAATGTGATAGGAACTCGACAAAGAAAATTTAATATCACTCAAGTTCGGAAAAAAATGTTATAAAAATTTGTTAAGACATGAGGCGCGTTGCTTTCTTATAGCCAAACTGATTATATTGAATTCAAACTTATTTCATTGAATAAAGTTTTCTATTTATAAATTTTATTTTTTTATAAAAATAAAAACAAGTATAAAAAAGATCTGAAACATCGTTGATGTTCCTACTTTTTTATACTCTCTTAGATATATTACTTATTGCAATTCTTATAATATATGATTCAGACATATATATTTAGTGGAATAAAAAAGTTTAGACGTGGAGCTTCTATTATGACACTTAAATTAATTTATTTCCTCGAATATAAAAATATCGCCCTGATGTATTAAAGATAAGTTACACTTATTCTGGTGCTTATTACCTTCACCCCTTTAGTAAATAAAATATATCGTCTCATATTATTTTTATCATCTCACTATAGAAATTAGGGGCGTGCTTCTATGAATTGTCCCACTAAAAGTTAAAACATTAAACCAGAATAGTTATTTGATAAATTTAATTTAAAATTATTATATTAAGAAATCATTGGAGTAAATTTTTTGAAAGTAACTAAGCTCAAAAAAGAAATCGGAGGAACATTGTACGCTCAGAGATTGTCGAGGACCAAAGACTCGTTCAGAAAAAGTTGCTAGGGTTTCAGAACTTCCACTTTGATACTCGCTCAGATATTTGCTTTTTTTAAAACTTCAGCTGCGGCGCTCGTTCCCTTTTAAACCAACGGTCAGGATTAATTCCTCGAACCCTCAACTCCTCAAGTCTCCACCGAACGTCGACTTCTGGACATGTCGGCTTGGTTCCTTTGGGCTTACACTTTACATACAAATACTCGAAATCTCGATTCGTAAATTCGTGTGTACCTCCCTCCCTGCCACAGTAGAAGTACTTGGACCAATCTAACAGTGTAGAGTATAAACCGTATAATCATACGAAAACAGTGTGTACCGTACACCGGTATACCATCACACAAGCCACGATAAAACCCGCATTCTCACGTGAGCTCGAAGGGCTCTCTCATCCGAAGAGAGGCCCTTTCCTCTTTCCCTCCTAAAAAGAGAGGAGAAAAAAATCTCTCTACTTTTCCCATGGCGGCTTCCACCTCCTTCACCATCCAACCACCCCATCTTCCCTCGAAGACAGCGTCTTTCTCCTTCCGCCTCTTGGCGTTTTCCCCTAAACTCTTCTCTCTTCCTTCCCCTTCCCTTGCTCTTCGCTCCCAGCCCCGGTTCTCTCCCCTCTGCGCCTCTCAACCCGACTCAAACCCTTTCTTCTACGACGACTTTGACAAACCTCGCGAAGAGTGCGGCGTGTTTGGTGTAATAGGCGACCCGGACGCTGCTTCTCTCTGCTACCTCGGTTTACAAAAGCTACAACACAGGGGAGAAGAAGGTGCTGGTATTGTCGCGGCTGACCCAGAAACCAATAAGCTCCGAGCTGTTACTGGGTTGGGATTGGTAGCAGATGTCTTTGCCTCGCCGGAGTCGCTCAAGTCCTTGCCGGGTAATATGGCTATTGGGCATGTGAGGTACTCTACATCTGGTGCGACCTCTGCACTAAAAAATGTCCAGCCTTTTCTTGCATCATACCGGTTTGGGCAACTGGCTGTTGCACATAATGGAAATTTGTTGAACCATGATAAGCTCAAGATGGAGCTTGAGTCCCGGGGTTCGATATTCAATACTTCATCTGATACAGAGGTATATCTTATTTATTTTTTATTTATGCTTAATAGTTAATTCATATGAGAAAGAATAAACTATGCAAAACAAGGAATGGTTATTTCTCAATTAAGATTATTGTTGTAGATTCTACACTTACTAATGGTATTTGATCAAACGTAAACGTACTATTGACTTCATACGGCATCGTGGAGAAGTTTTATGTCATGGCAAATATATTGGTAATTGACACGTTAAACCCAAATGAACGTGTTTTAAATGATGCTTTTTATTTTTTTTTCTGTAACCAGGTAATTCTGCACCTTATTGCATCCTCAACATCTCGGCCTCTTTTGTCGAGGATAATTGAAACATGTGAAGCTCTCGATGGTGCTTATTCGCTTCTTTTTCTCACATCAAATAAATTATATGCGGTGCGAGATCCATTTGGTTTTCGACCACTTGTAGTAGGACGCCGGCCCAACGGTATTATTCTTACTCATGTATGTACTATACTAATTGGTGACAGCAGATTTATGCTATGCCAGTGAGGCCACCAGTGGTGACCTGGGAACCTCGTGCTGAGAATATTGTGGCACTTTGTATGAGTTATTCTAAAAGTAATATTACTTTCTTTTGATTTACCCTTTTGTTTTTGTTGAGTGTGCGATTTTGACTTGTGATATTTTTTGATTATTTTGACTTTTGGGGGGTGGGTCACTATCTGTTCATGTCACCGGAATTAAGTCACAATAATTAGAGACATGAATCAATTCAAATAATTTGAAAAATAGCTCAGATAACTCCAGCACAAATTTAAGTTCGTCAGTCGTGAAGCCCAGATATCATTCCTTTTTTTTTTATTCCAATACAACATAGGTGCTTTAGTCTTCGCATCAGAGACATGTGCACTTGACCTGGTTGATGCCAAGTACGAGCGTGAAATCAACCCGGGTGAAGTCGTGGCTGTTGACCTGGCTGACATGTCAATCTCCTCTGCATGTCTCATGCCTCCAAAACCGCGCAAAGCATGCATCTTTGAACATATGTACTTCGCTCTTCCTAATTCAAAGGTCTTTGGCAAGGATGTGCATGAATCCCGGTTGGCCTTTGGCCGGGCCCTTGCCGAGGAGTCACCAGTGCCAGCTGATGTGGTGATACCAGTGCCAGATTCTGGTTTCTATGCGGCGCTCGGGTTCTCTCAGGTTTCTTCAATTCCTTTCCAGCAGGTAAGGTCATTATTGGTACTCCTGCAGATTTTTCTTGCAGTTTTCCTTTTAATGGGTGTCTGAAATTTCTCTGGCTTAACATAATGTTTAGCGGTTGAAAGATATTAATCATATTAAAAGCCAAGTAGATTCTTCAATGGTTACCTAACATAAATTATCATCATGACTTTGGAATTTATTTTGTGGACCATTTGGCAATTTCGAAAGCTCTGTCATATTATTTGGAGGACTAACCCACCTTCAAAAAAACGGCTCTGGTTATGGGAGTATTTTGATAATAACTCAGAACAACCTATTTTGACTTCGAAATTTCCGTTGTTGGTTGACAGTACTATTATAAAAAATTGCTGGTGTTTTGGATAACTTGTGATGTCCTTGTTAGTTGTGAGGCTTAAGGACAAAATTATCAAGCGCCCCTTTGTTTTTTCCCCTTGCAAAGCCAATTAGGTAGGGGATTGGGTATCAGTGCTATCCAACTGCTATATTTGATTATGAGGCTAAACATAAATGTGCTGCGGAATTTTAGTTGGGGGCTAAACTGTATAATATGTTGCTACAACAGGGTCTACTCAGATCTCATTACGTGGGTCGCACCTTCATCCAACCTGAGCAGCACATTCGTGACTTGAGTGTTAGACTAAAACTTTCTCCAGTCCGTGGTGTTCTAGAAGGCAAATCAGTGGTGGTAGTTGATGACTCCATTGTCCGTGGCACAACCTCTTCTAAAATTGTGCGGCTCCTACGTGATGCTGGTGCCCGTGAGGTCCACATGCGCATAGCTAGTCCGCCTGTGGTGGGATCATGCTACTACGGGGTCGATACTCCGAGTGAGGGAGAGTTGATCTCTAACAGGATGGACACTGCAGGTGTGTGTAGGCATATTGGCAGTGATTCTCTTGCATTTTTGAGTTTGAGCAAGTTGCGTGATTTATTAGGGGAGGAGGCCCCAACATTTTGTGATGCATGTTTCTCAAAAGAGTATCCGGTCCCACCAAGGAAATATGAGGTACTCGAGCTAGGTGCCATGGAGGTCTGATTTCTGTCATGTCTGAAAGCATGAATGGAGGCTTCTTTTGTGTGTGTTTGTGTTTGGGTGGGGGAGCTCAGGTGTTATTTGCTACTACAGTGGATGATGGATTTACGGAGGACCAAATTGGAGCACAATTTTGTTTGCAACTTTCTGAACATTGTCATTTTTTTGCTCCTCTTTGAGCTATTTTATGATTAAGGATTTACTGACAAAGTGATGAGGGTTATAATTAAAAAAAAAAGCGCATGTAGGCCGTTATTTCGTTCGTATTTGACATTTTTGGATACGAAAGAAAAATCTATCTTTTGTTCTATCTTGTGTTCTATCTTAGTGTAGGAATTAGATACAGGCGTGGTGCTCTCAAGCTGTGTGCTATGTTAGTGTAGCTCATATCTAGTGTTCAGTGTATTCCTTCCCCCTCCTATTTCAATCATCATGACCTGTAGTTATCATTATAAAATCAATTACGTTTTCTAAGATTGAAGAAAATGTTGCAACGCTCAATAATTTGGCTATTATAAAAGCAATTACGTTTTCTAAGATTGAAGAAAATGTTGTAACGCTCAATAAATTGGCTATTCATATTTCTTAGAAGTTAAAAGCAAAAAAAAATGAATGGAATTGATTCCACGAAATTCTGAAAATTATACCATGCAATTAGAGAGCAATGGCCCTATTAATTTTGCACGCAGTTGTTAACCACGTTGAAATCACCTATTGAAATCCAAGGATTCTTCGATCACGTTCAGAATCATAGTTAATACAGATCCGTCGTTAGCCATTTTTTTTTATCACGCGCTGTATAATTAAAGAGTTAACTCTGTCATGAAATTAGGCATGGGCCGCATGGCATATAATTTCGCATTTGAATTTGTTTTTATTTATATCCTAGATTGTAGCATGTTACCTATCAATAGTCTGAATTATATGAGAGCTTGACTGGCAAGTTGTCACCTAAAGGGGCACAGAGAAATGAGCTACTTATCATGGATGCATTCTTGCCCCTAGTCTAGGCCTCAAAATAACATTATTACAAAACAGAAAAGCTAGAAGGAAGATCATGCTTTATGTGCTAGACATGGTCTATTGTTAAATTTTTGAGACCTCAAGGATTAGATGAAAGTTAAAACAACCCACCGCAATAAGGTTAAGTGCAAGGCTTAAAACAACACCAGGTGTAGGGAAATTCTTCACAGAAGGATTATCTGAGACCCATACCATTAATTATTAATTAATATGATCAGCGCCATGTGCACTTTCTCCACCTTCCCTACGAATCGCCTTCTCCGATTTTCAATCTAAATCCAAATAGCAAGTCCGAGCTAAACTCACGAATCGCGAGCTCAATCCAAATCCAATTCTTTCTCAGGAGTCAGGAGGAAGAAAAACCCGAATAATTCATTTAAATTTTCAAACAAGGACGAAAATTCCAAGCCCAGTCTCTGTTCCGCCGTAAGATTCCATTTTAAAGCTGCGTTTCTCTCCTTTTGTTCTCTCTCTAGCTTTTATCAGGCAACATCAGAGAGATTGAGAAAGAATCCCATGATTCGGCGTTGACCGCTCCTTCCTTCATTGGAGGCCGCGCCAAAGGAACACTCTTTCATCATTCCCAGCGCGCCTTTAGAGAAGAAAATAGATTAAAGACCTGGGATTTCTTTGCACCCATTTGTATTAATTAGAGCAATGGTGATTCTTAGATAAGTGAATTGAGTCGTCTAATGGCGGTAGGCGGAGAGATGGAGAAGGAATTCGAATCCAAGCTCAGGTTGCAACAGCAACTGCAGCAGCAACAACAGCAACAACAAGCGAAGAAACAACAGGCGATGCAGAGAACAAATAGCATCGCATTTAGAGCCCCTCAAGAGCAGTTCACTATTGATGATTTTGAGCTGGGGAAAATGTATGGCACTGGATCTTACTCAAAGGTGCTCTCTTTTTTCTACATTTGATTCCTCTCTGTATGCTTTAATTTTCTTGGGAAACTAAAGACAATAGCATATGAACTGACAAATTAGGTATATTTGAGATAGCACAAGTCCCAAATTACATGAAATGCAGTTTAAATCTATTGTCAATGTAATTATAATTATTATTGATGTAGTAAAAATGCACATTCAGGTTTTGTAATGAATCTAACTTTACCATTGTTTTGATATGATCAGGTGGTGAGAGCAAAGAAGAAAGATACAGGAAATGTTTATGCGCTGAAAATTATGGATAAGAAATTCATCACAAAGGAGAATAAGATTTCATATGTGAAGTTGGAGAGAATTGTGTTAGATCAACTGGACCATCCTGGCATTATCAGACTATTCTTCACTTTCCAGGATACTTATTCGCTCTGTACGTGTCCTTTTTCACTCTTAATTTGAGATTGTTTTTAGATTGCCCATATATTTATTGCTTTGAATTGTTATGCATGCACAGACATGGCACTTGAATCTTGCGAAGGTGGAGAACTGTTTGACCAAATTATAAGAGTAAGTTGCGAAGTTTCAACTTGATATTCTTTTCTGTAATATCAGGCAACACTTTCTGTGAATTACAGATAAAGATTACCCCTCAAACTAAAAGTAAAAACTACATGTTGCAGAAAGGCCGGCTATCAGAAGATGAAGCACGATTTTATGCGGCAGAAGTTGTTGATGCTTTGGAGTATCTGCATGGTCGGGGCCTTATACATCGTGATATTAAGGTATCTATAAAAGGTGATGAAGTGACTTTTATTTATATTTGTAATAATCTAATGGCTTCATTTGTCTTACTGTTGGTTAATACCAGCCAGAGAATTTATTGCTTACATCTGATGGCCACATAAAGTTAGCCGATTTTGGGAGTGTTAAGCCGATGAAAGATACACCGCTCACTGTTCTTCCGAATTCAACAGGTATATTGTCTTATCATCCTGTAACAGTCAGGCTTAGTACTTTTCTGTACTTTACTGGTACGTGGTGCATAATACATCTATTATAGTTGCTCCATTTTAAGATATATTTTTTTTTCAATTTCTTCATTTTGGAGCATACCAATTAAGATCATGTCTTGTTTTGTTTTCAATGGAATTTACAGTGGAGAAAGCATGTACATTTGTTGGCACAGCAGCATATATCCCTCCTGAGGTTCTTAATTCTTGTCCTGCAACTTATGGGTGAGATATAGAACATTGCTTTATATGAATAATCAGCTTCTTTTTTCTTGTGTTAACATCCCAATACACTTTAATCTTACTGAAATGGAAACTCATAATATTGAAGTTTACACTGAAATGTTAAAATTTCTTTATTGTTATTATTGAATCTGTTGAAATTATCTCATATCTGTCCTACAAAACTCTATAATGAATATGCTTTCAAAATAGGAAGTATCCTATGGACTGCAAATTATAAACTTTATTAAGTAATCTCATGTGTCCTTCAGAACATAAAATACTATTAATACATAGCATGCCATTGACTCCAATCATGAACACATGGAAATGGCCCTCACCTGTCATTTTTTTTAATTTTAATTACCTCTTTTTTTTACTCATTTGCATAAAGTAATAAAGGCATTAATGTCAGAGAAACTGGACAAGTTTTAAGTGAGGAATGGTGAATTGAATAATTGTCATGGTCTGTAAATTTTTTCTTTAAATGATACTTTGTATCTCAGGGGCATGTGTGATATATCCTGTATTGAAGTCATGTACATGATGTCTTGACATGAAGGTGCCTAGGTGAAATTTTTTGATATTTTATTTAATCTCTCAGATTGATAGATTGTTTGTTCTTATGACAGTAATGATTTATGGGCTCTAGGATGTACATTGTATCAAATGCTTTCTGCCTCTTCTCCTTTTAAAGACGCAAGCGAGTGGCTTATCTTTCAAAGAATTATGGCACGGGACCTACATTTTCCTGATTATTTCTCTGATGAGGCTCGTGACCTAATTGACCAATTGTTGGTAGAATTCTCTCTATTTCATCTCCTTCCTCATCTCTGTGTGTGGGCATGTGTTGTGAACCTGCATTCCTGTTCCAAGACTTCCTTGCTGTTGTCACTACAAATAGGGATGGAATCAGCGTATGAATGCTTACAAGGAATTAGGGTCGAATCCCTACATAAATGAAGAGGGGACATTAGGATGCTTGTACTAAGCAAGTCACATAATCAATATCTAAAGAGTGAGGATCCATTGACAATGAGTTATTTTGACAACCTTGACAATGGACCTCTAAATAAATATAAAAAAATCTTAAAAATGATTTTTTTTTATAAATGTGTTCTTCTACCTTTAGATTGATGGTCATTCAAATTTCATGTAATTTTATTATTGTTTGATAGTCCATCAAAGACCGTTAAATTGGAACCGTTGCAAATTGCATGGAAATTTGATGGTCTTTGATGAACTATCAAACGATAATGAAATTGCATGAAATTTGAATGACCATCAATCTAAAGATAGAAGAACACATGTATAAACTTTTTTTTTATTTTTAAGATTTTTTTTGTATTTATTTAGAGGTACATTGTCAAGATTGTCAAAATAACACATTGTCAACCGATCCCTTCTCATATCTAAATGAAAAGGAGGGCTAATTTGGGTATTCTTGGAGAGCAGTACATATGTGGTTCTTCTTGTGCTTTGAAGACCATATCAAATGTTTAACAGATTGTTGGGTAATAATTGAAACTGTTACTGGTGACATTTATTGTGCCTTTAATATACTTCTGATGACATTGTAGGATGTGGATCCCACTAAAAGGCCTGGTTGGAGCAGTTATGCCTCCCTAAAGGGGCATCCTTTCTTTAGAGGCATTGATTGGAGCAACTTGCGCCACACTCCTGCCCCCAAGCTTGTCTTTGAAACTGCTGTATGTTAGTTTACATCAATGCATTATTTTATTGACATCATTTACAAAATGCACTTTATAATCTGTGGTACTTAGAAAAATAATTGTGATTGAATTGACCTGTAACCAGGTAATTGAGAATGAATTGAAAAAAGTTCTAATTAAATCATTTATGCAAATATATATTTTTCCATAATTTGATGATTTGGACACCTTATTGAGACGAAATAGATAATTCTCTCCTTTGATTGCTTACTGGTCTTAATTTCCATATTTGTCTCATTCTATATCCTGCAGCAGTTACACTAATTTGTTAATGAGAAAATGATTAAAATAAACCATGATTGGATGAAAATGCATCCAACATAATAGTACAAAAGGATGGGAAACAGCATAATGTTGCAAATACCCAAAATCATGAGTGCTTCCTGTGCAGGATGTCTAGTAGGTTTAATTTGAAACGGTGTAATTTTCACATTTGCTTTTAAATATAAAGTTTATTTTTGTTTATCCTTGTGCCTTTGGATAGGAAAATGAGGAAGAGGAGGAACAGGATCCAGTGTGGAACCTGATGCATGTGGGGAGTGGTGGCACCGATAGTGGTACTGGTGTTGATTCACGTACTGGGACATCGTCTAACCAACAAGCACCATCTACTCCTAATGGAGGCCATAATAGCAGTGGTGCTGCAGCATCATCATCTGATGCTTACTCTCACCTCTCCCGTCTCGCTTCTATTGACTCTTTTGATTCTAGATGGTATGCCTCTCTCCAAAATTAATTGCCTCTATCTGATCTTCTGTGATATTAAGCTTGAGGGTGTGGTTTCAGATGTATGACTCTACCACAGTTAAACATCATTTGACACTTGTAACCCAGAAAAATAAGAATACTCCTGAAAAATTGGGACTGCCATTAATCATCCTATATTATATTAAAAGGTATATTTTGTCTCCATTTTTGTTCAAGGATGCCCAGACTATGGTTTCTTAGTATCTTACATTAACTCTGCTTTGTCGAGTAAGAAGTGAGGGCACTTTGCATGGTTGTTCTAGGAAGGTAATTATTGAGGTCTACGAATGAATTTCTGATGTCCTACAGGGGCATATGAGGTTCTAGTATTTTTAAATTTACTATTTTGTGATTCATTGATTGTTTATTCTAAGGCTCATGCATATAACTATTCCTAACTGTTATTTGGTATTAATTTATCAGGCAAGAATTTCTGGAACCAGGGGAGGCAATAGTGATGATATCAAAATTGAAGAAAATTCAGAAAATAACAAATAAAAAAGTACAGCTTTTGTTAACCGACAAGCCAAAATTGATATGTGTTGATCCATCAAAGATGCAAGCGAAGTGCAACATCATCTGGTCTGATGACCCAAACAGCCTCAGTGTGCAGTGCACCAGTCCTTCCCATTTCAAGATATGCACGGTAAATTCATGTTGTCTTTTTACTGTGAATTATGCAGATGCTTCGTTTATGTCCCCAAAGCTTTCTGATCTTTGTAAAATTTTGGTCGTTATCTTCAAGCCACAATGGAGAAAAACTCCTAGTTGAAGCTGGCAGGAATAATTTATTCTGCTGGGATTGCTTCTTTTAATTAAAAATGGTCATTGTTTCTCAGCTTCTACTGGAAGTCTGGAACTATAATGGTAGAAACAAAACCACAAAGAGGGCTAAACTGGAAATCTGAATACTCGAGGACCATCTGTGAAATTTTGATGTTTGCTTATTTAAATCAACCTATCAGGTTGTGTTGGATTGGGAATTTGGATTTGTACCCCACCCAATTCAACCCAGTTCCAATCCTCCACTGTAACCCTGTGAGATGCAGCAATGCTATAACATATTTTGTCCTTTTTTGAGAAAAAAAAAGGAAAAGTAATTGACATTTCATTTCAGCCCAAGAAAGTGCTTTCATTTGAAGATTCAAAGGAGAGGGCATCACAATGGAAAATGGCAATTGAAGCACTTCAGGACCGCCGATTCAATTAATTTCAACTCAAATAAAATCAATTTTGGAGGAGATTTACTTCCGCCGTGCAAGGTCATGGAGGAAATCGCGCACTAATTGATATAAACCAATGCAATTTCTTAACTAAAGTTGGTTTTTGGTTCATAGGCGTTTTCTTTTTCCTGTTCTTTGATTTTTCCAATCCGTGAAATTCTTTATTTCACTAGACTTGAAAGTAGAGAGAGAGAGAGAGAGAGAGAGAGAGTACTGGAGATTTGAGTCACATCTTTGATCGCGGCAGCAGCTTTGTTTTTGCTTTTTCAAGTAAAGTTTTGATCGTGTCATAGTTTAGTCTTTGAAGGAACCTCAACTGAAATTCAACTGTTTTTGCGTACCTTGCACTGAAATTCAACTAGTTGGACTGACCTGTGCAGTCACAGTACTTTCAGCTGTGTTGTCCTGAATGATATGGCCTCTATTGTTTCTTTCTACGGGAGCAAAATCTCATTTTGAGTAGTGGAATATGAAGGAAAAGATGTGTTATGCCAGAAAAATGTTCTGTAACTAGGATTTGAATGGCAAAAGCTACTCATGTTCTCAAATCTCAAGGCCCTCGTATCAATTGAATAGTCATTACAAATTATTTATTTACTAGAATCTTCTCTTCGTTGGATATATAGCCAAATTTGTTTTAACTTTGTTGCCTAAAAAGTAAAAAAAAAAAGCAATAAGATGTGGCAGGTGCCTAAGTATCCCTCAATGATTGTATAGTGGGTGATGCCTAATCCTAAAAGTAAAAAAAGAAAAAAAAAGTGCTTCGTCATAATGTCTTACTGTCTTGGTTCCACAAAGAATTTAGAATAGGGTAAGAGGTCTAAATGCAGATATTCAGAAAATACTAATATTTGCATCATTGAGCGTTTCAAGTTATAACTTGTTCATAATTCAATAACTAAATTACAACTTTCCAATATACATGACATAACTATAATACTTGTTCATACTTCTATTTGCCATTTCAAAATAGCTTCAAATCGAACAAACCTGAATCCATCAATCAATAACATTATCCTCCTTGCTCTTGTACACATAAGCTTGTGCAATGACATAATATACAATAAGTGCCACAGCACTTACACTAGCCAGAAGCCAATAAAAATAATCAAGATGACCCTGATTTAAATTATTGGCGAACCAAGTATTTCCATTTTTAGTGGTAATGTTGTCAATTAATGACACAATAAAGCTACTAACGTAACTCCCTACTCCAAAAATGCTCAAGTAGAGTGAAAGACCCAAACTTCTCAACTGGTCTGGAGCTTGGTCATAGAAGAATTCTTGCAAACCAACCATGGTGAACACATCAGCCATACCAACCAAGATAAATTGTGGTATGATCCACCACAGGGTCATTGGTATTGGCACATCAGGTTTATCCACCAAACCATAGTCTCTTGCGGTTTTCAGCCTCTTCATTTCTACCAAGGCTGCTGTGACCATTGATAAGAGAGAAATTAACATGCCTATGCCAATCCTTTGAAGCATGGTAATTCCTGCGGGTGTTTTTGTTAACTTTCTTGTCACTGGTATGATGACTTTGTCATATAGGGGTATCAGTGCTACCACAGATACATTTATGAAACTTGAGAGAGCAGCTGGGGGTACCTGGAATTTGGGTCCAATCCGTCTGTCTAATGTGGCAGCTTGTTTTATGAAAAAGGTTGACCATTGCGAAAAAATTAATGCATATACTAGGCATGTGGCCCAGATTGGGAATAATTTAAGTATTTCCTTTGCCTCTTTTGCATAATCTGAACCCACCATCCCATCCTCATTTACTTCCCTACAATCATTAATAAAAGAACAAAAAATAAGTACAGAAGATGATCCACACAAGGGCTAACACTGCCGAATAAACAAAACATTCCTGTCATTTATGTGATGTTTCAAAAATATTATACCTCTCAAGTACCAATGGAACATAATTATAATAGATTATAGAATCAAAGGGACAAATATATCTTACTTGGTATCATTTTTTTGACGGCCTCTGACCAATGCCATAATCAATTTGCGGCCCATACCAAAAGGGCTTTCTTTCTGTACAGGATAGAACCGGTAAGTTTTTGTACCGCCTAAGAAAATAAGAAGTGCAAGAAACATGACCAAGCATGGTATTCCGAAACCAAGGCCCCAACCTACATTATCTTGCACATAATTCAAAATTGAAACAGTGAAAATATTGCCACCACACATGCTAAAGTACCACCAGTTGAAGAAAGAACTTCTTTCAGCCTGCTCATCAGGGACAGTTTCGTCAAATTGGTCAGCCCCAAATGCTTGCACACATGGCTTATGACCGCTTTGTGCAATTGCAATTAGATATAGAGAGATGAAGAAGAAAATTAATTGGAAAGCTGGCACCGAACAGGATGTTGGGTCCATGATGCCACTGCAATCAGGTGGTTGAAGAAACGGGAGAGTTGAAGAGAATGTGAGCATAAGCAAGGCCTGGATTAAATGGGGAAATGCAAACAAGTTAGTCTATATTCTTGGGCTTAATGTGATGTATACCCGTGGAAAAGAAAGGATAATTTCTATGCAGCTATCCTTGCTCATTCTCAGAAATTTTTGTGGTCTATCCTAGTTTTTTTTAAATAAATGATAACAATATCCCTGTTTTAAATATTTAACAAAGGCACATGTGATTCATAAAATGATTCTAAGCAGAGCCCAAAAAGCAATCTTAAGTGTTCTGAATTAGTTTCTGAAAGATTCAACACTTGAAGCAAAATGAAGATATTTGATGGGTAGCAAAATGTGACTGCATGTGTCCAGTAATTACTTGTGACTGCATGCATTTGAAAATTAAACAGAGAGTTGTCAAAATTTGAAAACAACGTTATTGTTCATTCATTTAAAAAAAAACAAAAGATTTTTTTTGTGTGACCGTTTCTTGAAAGACAAAGAACATGCCTTCTTCATCTTTATCATTCTATGCAATACGTCAAAAGAAGAACTATCTGTGTCTTTTGCTCTTGGCTTTTCAAGAAATGTCATCAGAGGGAATGAGAGACATTTTTAATGATATCTCATTTTGTATGTTATGTTTCTTCTTGTAAATTTGGAAGACATGCATTTGAAAAAAAAATTCTTGTAAACCAACCATCCAATTGAAAGAACTAATGGTTTTACAACAAGTAGTGTTGAAAAGTAATGGAATAATCGAAAAAAATAATATCAACACAGAGAGAATATGGGAAAGAGATTTGGTGCAAACCAAGAGATAGAGACAAGACGCGATGAGAATGGTACGGTACCGACCAAGCCAGGAGTCTGCAATGAATGCCCCGAGAAGAGGAAGCAGGGAAGCAGCCCCATTCCATGCATTTACAGAGGCGGCTGCTGCAGCTGTTGACTGGTGAAGTGGGCCCGTCAAGTAAGTTATTAGGTTGGATGACACGCCATAGTATGCAAACCTCTCTGTTATCTCCACTCCTGCGATGATACCATGTGAAGAGATATAAGAACTATTCACTAAATTAGTAGATGTCTTTTTTTTTTTTTTGATGAGTAGGCTTCGCCTACTTAATAATTTCATTAAGCAATACTACTGTGCTGCTATGAACTTGTCGGTACCTAACCTTAACAGTTGAATCAATCAACAGCAAAAATATGAAGATTTGGTTGTTAATGCTTAATTGGGTTTATTTACCTAGGATCAATCACAGGTCCAATTTCTTCCAAAAGAATATCTCGGGGTATGAGATCCACATGGCACTGACTCAGATCGAATAATAAATAATAAATAGAGATGCACATAATTTACCAATAATAAAGAGAGCGGAGCGCCACCGACCGGAGCTGGAGCGGGAGACCGGACAGCCCTGATAATCCACCACTCCTGGTAATGGGCCGGATCCGGGAAGGAGAGGAACCAAATCCATCTTCCTCTAGGTCAGTAGCTGCTCTCTCAATCCTGGTAAGAGAGCCCCGGAGACTGAAGGTGAATGTACAGATGTGCGCGCGCACGATTTCTTTCGGATATTTATGTCTTTACTGTTTTGCCCGGGAATCTTGGGGAGTCGCGATCTCACGAAAATCACACAAATTGTAAAGGAATATTGTAAATTTTTTAAAAACAGAAAAATAATAAAAAAATCATATATAATAATATAAGTGGATTGGTTTTTACGTGTACTAGTATGGACCACGTATGTAAGGGTGGATCTAAAGGTGTTTAGAGGGGAGCATGTAATCTGAATTTTGAAAAATAATATTTTTTAATAATACTTTGCAATTTGTTTTATCTTAAATTTTTTTTGTCTTTTCTAAATTGTTTGATTATTTTTATTGAGATTTTTTTTTAATATTGTGCATAATGAAATAATTATGCAAATATATCAAAATATAAAGCTACATAGACAAACTTTCTTAATTAACTTTATTATCTTTTATTTTGAATTTTATTTTATTGTTATTTTTAATATATAAAATGTTATTATTTTAATATTTTTTTATTAGATAAGAATATATATTAAATTATTAATTTTTTATTTAATATCCGATTAATTAATGAGTTTGAATCCAATAAAATATTACAATTTAGATCTCTGACTAAAATCCTCAATCCGCACCTGCAAGTATGGAGATCCGTAATTCAATCTTCGACCAGTTCTTTTTTTTTTCTTTTTGTTGCTGGCGTGTAATCCAATTCCGGACCCGTCTATTTTTTTACTGTTGTTGATCCGTAATTGTATTACAGATCAGGTTTTTTTTTTCTGTTCTGTAATATTTTTTTCAGTTCATATTTTTTACGCAAATAATTATCATTCAAATATTTATTTCTTTGTATTATCATACTAATTTTATTTATAAGTAAATTAAATAATTTTCATATTATCACACTAAAAAAAGAAAATCAATTACCATTGAGAATTAAACATGAAAAGTTCATAAAAACATGAAAATTTCATACAAACATAAAAATTAAACATGATGGGTTTGTTTGACACTTAGTGGAATAGCAAAAAGTAGAAACATAATAGCTATTTCGATAAATTAATTTGTCAAACAAATTTTAGACTAACTAGAAGGTGGTATACCAGATTAGCTCTCGTTAGAATAGCGATTATTGTTTGATTATATTGTATTATATTATTATATTATGATTATATTTATGATTATGATTATTATATTATTATGATTATAATTTATTATTATATTAATATGATGATGATGATTATTATTATTATATTAACATCATGGTTAGTATTATTATTATATGATTAATTTTATTATTTTTATATTATGGTTATGATTATATTATTATTATATTATTATGATTATGACTATGATTATTATTACTTATTATTATTATTATTAAAATTATTATTATTAATTATATTATATATATATATTATTCATTATTATTATTATATTATGATTATGATTATATTTTTTATTATATTATTATATTATTATGATTACGATTATGATTATTATTTTATTATTATTTGATTATGTTGTATTGTATTATTATATTATGATTATATTATTAGAATTATGATTATTTATGATTATTATATTATTAGAATTATGATTATTTATTATTATTATTATATTATTATTATTACGATTATAATTATAATTTATTATTATTATATTATTATATTATGATTATGTTTATATTTCTATTATATTATTATGATTACAACTATAAATATTATTATTTATTATGATTATGATAATTTTATTATTATTACTATTATTATTATCATCATCATCATTGTTAGTGTCATAATTATTCATACTTTAATTATTTTGATTAACAACTGTCAAACGATATTTTCGCTCTTCCGAATAATAAAAAATATCACTCTTCTACCATTTTTCCAAAAATATATTATTCTATCACTATTTCAAAATTATCATTCTTCTAAATATTCCTTGATTTGACAAACTAAGCCTTAATTTGATACACATCCAAGGTAGAATCATTGCATCAATGCAAAATGCCCCCAGCAAGTTGGTCTCAATGCCTTGAATGCATTAATTAGTTCCCAACTGGAATTCCTCACTGTTTCCAGCTTGCAAAGAGCTGTAGATCATACGGGATATTAATTACTGGAATAAACTCCTTTAAAAGAACATTTCTTAGACTATGTAATTGGATGTTTATTGTTGCTGATACAAGTAATTGGAGGTGGGGAGGTTTATTGTTTTGAGCTGATCAAAATTCAAAATTCATACTTTCAATAATTATTACAAATCTCGATATTTTAAACCTGTTACGATGACACTGGTCAAGTCAAATGAGATATAAATTAACGAAGAAGAATCAAGCACATTGGAACAAAACAAGGATACAGTGCACCTCGGCTATTCGTCAAGTTCTAAGTATCTCATTTAATTTAAACTATTTAAATTGATGTCATTGTACCATTGATAATAAAAGAATAAGGTACACGAAAACGACTCTCCAACCTGCACACGTTATTGTATTTCTTAAAATACTGTTATTCGTACCACTGAAGTAGTATTTTTACTGCCGAGTTAATTATACTCTTCAAGGACCATGTGTTTTATTTTTAATAATCCAAGTGTTTATTTAGAAAATAAGAAGGGGAAATGATTTCTGAGCAGCAGGTTGGATTAAATGCAAAATCAACATAAACAGCTGATAATTGGCCGGGCTTAGGCCTATAAGGTTCGTGAAGATATAATATTTGTTTTTATAATTCCTGTAATCATTCCTAATAATGAAATTGCAAAATTTCATATTACAAGGTACTGTGCCAATAAAATCCAGTTGCTCTTATATGTTAATGCAATTAATTCCCGGAACAGCTAAATAATTCCCAATCTTACAAATTATAACTGAAGGATACTTTATCACAAAATGCAAGTTAATCCCCCAAAGTTTGAAATCTTTCCAGATGCTAAGTATGCTTATCTTTTCCTGCACAAATTTCACTGGACGCCGAACTGAAACTTAACGCATATCACTGATTTCTAATAAGAATTACTAAATAAATAGATAATTCAATAAATAAAATAAAAATAATATACATGAGGTTTTTTCTGTTACAAATGTATGTACTGACTGCCATAGTAACAAGATTCATGATTTATTCGTGAATAATTCGTTTTTCATCCATAACCGGATATTTCATGAATAATTCGTCAGGTTAATATTTAGTATGTTTTTTGGTCAAAAAATATTTTATTCATAAATTATTCAGCAAAAAATACATTATATATTATTTTATATGGAAATTTATAGTTTTTAATATATTTTTAATATTTTATCATTACAATATATATTCTATTTATATTATATGAAAAGAATTATTCCCGAATTATATCCGTATTATATTAGAATGTCGAATTTTTTATCTCGCTGAACATTTCCCAAATCACAAATTTGTTAATTGCTAGAATTTTGCTTGCCTCGTGAATAATTTTTAACAATAAACATCAATAACCCGATATATAATCCAACTATATATGTCACAACTCACAAGGCATTCGCCTGCTTCTTATACACATAACCTCTAGTTAAGTAAATAAATAAGATTAGCTCCAAGATATTTAATCCAGCCAATAGCCAATAGAAGTAGTCTAAGTGGGCTCTGTTTAGATTGTTAGAAAACCAACTGTCTCCATTTCTTGAAGTTATTTTATCAATGAAGGAGATCAGCGTACTGCTCAGAAAGGCACCGATTCCTAGTATACTTGCATACAACGCTATACCGACGCTTCTCATTGAATCTGGCATCTGTATCATCAAAAATAATATATCAGCAAGAAATAAGAAGAGAATTAAAAGTACACAATAGCAAAATTCGTTATAATAATATTCAAAATTTTGGAAGAAATCATTTGGAGGATAACCACATCAAAACCTATACTTGAATTATCATATCATATATTCAATTATCTCAAGTACTGATCAATTACACAAAGTGCTCAAGTACTGATCAATTATATCCTCTTTTCTTTTTGCAGAATATTTTCTGCCATTCTGAAGTACTTTTTTTAATTAATAACAGGATTTTTAATTAGCTCGATCTAAGCTTAGTCTTCTTTAACAATGAGTATTATTTAAAGTTAGGAGGCTTGAATTCTATCTTTATCATAAAAAGCCAACAGCAACCAGAATCAGACTACCTGATCATAGAAGAACTCTTGCAACCCAACCACAGTGAACACATCAGCCATGCCAATTAGAATATATTGTGGGACCACCCACCAGAGACTCATAGGAACGGTTGCATCAGGCAGGTCGACCAAACCATACTCCCTTGCTGTCTTGAGTCGCTTCATCTCCACCAAAGCTGCTACAACCATTGTCAGTAGAGAAACTGCTATGCCGGTGCCCACTCTTTGCAGCATGGTGATTCCCGAGGATATTTTTGAGATTTTACGCGCAACTGGTACAATAAGACGGTCGTATATTGGAATGAAGAGAATTATTGAGATTGTACCTGTGAAAGTGATTCCAAATTTCCGAAATGTTAGTCTGTTGTTGGAAACAATAACAATAATCATGAGAAAAAACATAAGAGGAAGCAATCAATACAATAGAGACCTGATAGGAATTCCTGATCCCTTTCACTGAAAGTTAATTAAACCTCATGATTTTTTTTTCAAGTGTCATATGCAATGTGTATATGCTAAAAAGCTACCCAAACTTTGCAAGGCAGCAGGAGGCGCAATGAGGGAAGAGGTGAGGTGGCGGTCCAGAGTTTTAGTCTGCTTGGTGAAGAAGGTAGAGAGCTGTGCAAAGATCACGCCATAGACCAGGCTTGTGGCCCAGATTGGGAACAGCCTAAGAATGCTCCATGCTTCTTCTATTTCACTGACTGTGTGGGCCGTGTATTCTGCCACAGCTGGAGACCTTAATTGGTAATATAAGTAAGATGAAAACCATGAAATGCATAGGGAAAATACTTGAAATACATACTTGTTATTTTGTCTGTCTACGTCTTCTCCTGCTTTGTATCTCGCTGTACAATTTTTTAGACTTGTCTTAGCCAAAGAGATGAAGGTTCTGCCAAGCCGGGCAAACGGGCTGTGTTTCTCAATTACATAGAAGCGATACCTGCCGGTACCAAGCAAGAAGATGATGAGAGCTAGTACCATTATGATACTTGGCATCCCAAAACCCAGTCCCCATCCTATATTGTCCTATATTTACATCATCACAAATCACAAATTATGTAATTATGAAATGATAATATTATTGGTTAGTTGATTGAAGTACAAATGTACTAATTGTACCTGTATATAGCTCAAAACAATGACAGAAATGGTAATGCCCATGGACATGGCAAAATACCACCAATTGAAATAGGAGCTTCTAGAAGCACACTCTTTTGTATCATTCTGATCA
Source organism: Schoenoplectus tabernaemontani (assembly GCA_037127355.1). Taxonomy (NCBI): domain Eukaryota; kingdom Viridiplantae; phylum Streptophyta; class Magnoliopsida; order Poales; family Cyperaceae; genus Schoenoplectus; species Schoenoplectus tabernaemontani. Next base: position 11,581,800 of record CM073750.1, on the reverse strand, counting down.
AACTGGTCAGCACCAAATGCAAGGCTGCATGGCTTGTCGAAGCCCTGAGCAATAGCTACAAGATACAAGGAGATGAAGAAAAATGCCAGTTGAAATGATGTAGGCCCGCAGTATGATATGTACGTCCCATCAGAGTGGCACTGTGATGGTTGTAGAGGCGGGAGAACTGCTGACAATGCCAGCATGCCAGAACCCTGTTACAATGTGTGTGTCCTTTTCTATTTAGCAAGGCTGATACAGTTTCATACTTGATTCTTTTCTTAAATTTTAAATTTGGTTCCTGTTTGGGATCAAATTATTAGTTAATAAGGTATGAATGTTATACCAGTTGTATAATTATTCTTGGCAAGCCAACTCTAGGATTTTAGTACCAGTTATCCTCACCGATACAGTACCAAAATCCAGCAAGGTAAATCTTGGCTAGATCAAGTCTAGGATTTTGGTTCTATACTGAGTTTTTTTTTCTTTTTTTTTTACTTCTTTTGAATTTATTATTTCTGATCATCCCGACCTTCAATTAGGCCCCGTTCGTTGGTGTAGTTTTATAGTAGCAAGCCTTGATCTATGCAAAATTTAACTTTGAAGTGTTCTATATACTTGTATAAGATCATGGCTTTGAAATTTCAGGCATAAAAATCAATACAAATATAGTGGAGAACTAATTTCAAAACAAGATTTTGAAAAATTAAGATGAAAGTAGATTTTTCTATATACTTTTGTGTTTCTAAATCGGCATGCCACAATCTAAATTTCATCAAAGCCAACTGAAACTAGAATAAAGAACGGGGCCTTAAGATTTATGGATCTAGGATTAAACAATGCTGAATGCTACAGACAAAGTGCAGAGACGCATATTGAAGTACGGCCTTGCAATTTTTTTTCTTTTTGATAAAATACGGCCTAGCAATGTTAAAGTATTAATAAAGTTCTTCCTTCATTTTTTTTTGTTCTTTTTCTGAAACGCGCTATCTATCTTGCTAGGACTGTGTGCCAAAAATGAAATAAGATATCAGCATCAAGTCATCAAATTATTCAAATGCTTAGTTCAGCACTTCAGCAGTTGAGTTCAATGGCCGTTGCATGATTATCTTACTTGGCCATCACCAATTTTTTAATTGAAACGGCATTAAACGTAGAATAGTCTTTAAAATTTTAAATCTGAGATCAAACAATGAACATGCAGGTCACTTTCCATTGGCAATTTTTTTCTTGTGTCTTGTGCACACACGAAATCCTTGTCACTGTATTAATAGAGAAGTTGAGAGCTCAGTGAATTTTATCTTAAGTGTTTGTTAACTGGTTGTGTGTATATACCTAATTTCTGATACGTTCAACCCGTTTACCAATCGGGTTTGCTTTGATCAAGTTAGGTAAACATAGGAATAGGATATGTCTCTTAGATCATCCAATAGCGTATTAATACTTTCATATAGAATAATGGCTGTGGCACTATTAAATAAGTCGGATCGGGTCTTGATCCGTTTATCCATAGCAGACTCGAACTGTAACTCCGTAAGCCCAATAATACAATAGCAGTGATTCGAGTTAAAAATAATTACATACTTAATACAAATGATAATAAGACTCATTTTTCTACAGGGTAAGCAGATTTAAGTCCCACAAAAAATATATAAAAATTAATATATATCAGAATTAATGAGATCTTTATTTCTAAAAAATAAAAAATATATATATTTAATATATATAATATATCTTTTTTATAAAATGTTTGATCTGCGACATGTTTCCATTGTTTGCATGGCAACTGGATGTGAAAGTCAACACAAAATTTAATTAATTTAACTTCTTCGTGAAGATAAAACCATAACCGGTGAACTATCAGACCTAATAAATTCATAGATGGGTTGAAACTTCTGAACGGAATTATACAATTGCGTTAAATGTTAATTAATAGCCCTGGTGCAATTTCCCAACAATCTTCTAATCTTTTAATGTCTCGTTAAATTATATATTTGGAATAAATTATATCAGTAAATTCTCATGCCTACTATTGAGAATTTGAGATTTTTAGACAGTCGAATTTCTTTTCGATTATTTCAGTTGGGCTGAAGAATGTAAGAATTCTCGCTTTTTCAGGGACCATATTGATATTGTTCTATTTACGCCGATCACATGTCGATTAAAAAACCGAACTTGGTGATTACTCATTAAATATAAATCCTGATATGATACGGTACTGATGTTGGTACAAATTAGTTTACTAATGTTTCTTAATTTATATAGTTTGATTTATTCTTTATTTTTCACCTTATTATTATCTATTCTGTTCCACGAAATAAAAATCTATATCACTTTATAGATCGTTACACTAATCGTAATGTAAATCAATCAGTATAAAGAAATATTGGTAATGTAAATCGATCAGTATAAAAGATATTGATAAAAACAGTATGTACGCTTAATATATTTTCCACATTTATGAATATAAAAAGGAAAACTGAAAGAATCTGAGCTGTAGAGACAGCTCAAAGAAGACCAAACAAGAGCCAAGAGCGAAACGTGACAAATGTTTTTTTTTTCTGGTGATAACAGGTGCTTTTCAACTTTCAAGACACATGGACAGAGGACAGCGCTGATAACAACGTTTATCTGCCCGTATATCGATAAAATAAAGTAAAATAAATAAATAAAATAACGATTTGTTGTCTGCTTCCAATAGGCAACGGCCAATAGGTAAGATTCACTTGTCAGTGGCCATCAATAGTTCAATGCAGTAAAATAAAATAGGCATTCATTTTAAGTCTAGCCATATATTTGACAATGAAAAATAAATTCAAAACGAAAAAAGTGTTAAGTAATTTAAAAAGTTTACTTTCATATAATACATCAGCAAGGTAAAAATTTAATAAAATGTTTTTTTTTAGTTTGCTTTATTATGTTTTAACTTCACTACAAATTAAAATACTTCAGAACACTTCTAATTTAGAAGAATGTTAAATATAATATTTAGCTTATTCTTTATTCCTAATCTTTCTTATAATTTTTAATGAACCTTGTTCTGACCAATAGAAGTCAATACATAATAGAAAATTCATACCTTGATTTTTTTAATCAATGCGTGCTTCAGTTTTTCATGAAATGGAGAGAAATTTAAGCAACCTTAGCTGTCGTCTTTCCACTTGCAAAGTTGCAATGATTGCTTATTGTATAATCTAGTGTATTAAAAACGGGTCGGGTCGGGTCGGGTCGGGACGGGTTTGCACGGGTTGGCGGGTTTTGGCGGGACGGTTTAACGGGTTTTCACGGGACGGGTTAGGATATGTCCATTTTGGGGGTTTGATCACGATCCGTCCTAGATCCGTCAGGTCGGGTTGGGTCCAAGGGTTTTTTTTTTTTTCAAAATTCAAAAATAACCCAATAAAATCTAAATAAATTCTCAAAAATTCTGAAAAAATCAAAAATAATTATTAAGAATATTAAAAATATATAATTATAACGAATATTTCATCCATTTTGCGCTTGACCTGTTACGCTATGCAAACAAATTTAAGATTTTTATAAATCTGGTAACGTAAAATACGAAGTCAATTTCTAAAATAGTAACGCCTCAATCAGTTAGGTTACACGTGCATGGTTCTTAAAAGCAACGTTAATAAACTTTTGAATTAGGATGTACATGTATCAATTGACATGCACATCATGATTACTGTTTGAATTTGTTATGGAATAATTTTAGACGGTCTCAAATTTGAAGGTTCCATTAAACAGAAGAACGACCTAGTTAGCTTTTCTTTAAATTATAAACTGAAAGAGAAAAAAGAAAGAAATGGGAAAAAAAAAATATAAGCACTGACTAGTATATAGAGGAGACCGGAAAGCGTGATGGCACGGTAGCGTCCGAGCCACAAATCTGCCAGTAAAGCACCGACGAGCGGTAGAAGGTATGCCGTACCCGACCAGGCATTGGCTGTAGCGGCAGCCGCTGCGTTCGACAGTCCGAGCGGACCCGTCAAGTAAGTTATCAGGTTGGATGACACACCATAGTATGCAAACCTAGCTGCCACTTCCAATCCTTCATTCAAAATTGATATCATCGTAAAAAATACGCAATAAAATCGCCTTCAGTCCATTTCACAAGGACAACATAAGAGAGAGGAATTCAAGTAATAATAAGTTTATAGTGACAAGGAGTCCCAGATACATATAGCTTTTAATTCACCAATTATCCTTTTAGTTAAAAAAATGAATCTCAGGGGCTATCCTTTTTTAGTGATATTAATGTTTACATATAAAAAAAAAATAGCCTGTGCTGCAATAGGAATTTGCAACACCTCGTAGGCTCAATATGCCAAATTGCATATACATTCTTCTAATCTAATAACTCATAAGCAAATTTGCATATGCATATTTCTCATACCAGAAATTAATGTGGGAGATATTGGTGGGTTGGTCGCTAATCAAATACAATAAATAGCTAGCAAGAAATCAACTAATTAGTGGGTTCAAGCGCAAAATAAAACGAAAAAAAAAAAGAAACTCAAAAAAGAGAGGAGAGATTAAAGCGAGAGAAATACCAAGAAGGAAAAGTCCGGAGGTCCAGCCACCAGAAGAGGATCGGTGAACTGGACGGCCACGATAGTCGACAACACCAATCAACGGCCCTGATCGATCGAGGAGGGGGTGACGCTGGGACTCCATGAGATGTGGGTTCATGCTCTGTTTTAGTTAGCTTCGTGGGTTCTGTAGTTCTATTCTATTTTCTTTGTCCTTTGTTCGTTGTAATTTCGGCCATTGTTTGTAGAGAAGATGGGGGTATCTGGTTCCCTTCTTTTATTATTGCCTTGGAGCGGACAAGAAGTCAATTCGGTTTAATTACGGACAAGTGCAGTGTAAGGCGTCCATTTTTTAGGGGCCAAGTCGCCAATCCACATCAACCATTTTTTTACAACAACAAACCTTTTAATTCCAAATAAATTAGATAGACTAGAAATAAAACTCAATCGAAAAGTATAAGATCAAAAATCTTAAATATCAGTGATAATAATGAATATGATGAAAGAAAAAAAAAATTGAAGTAGACTAAAAATAAAACCCAATCAGAAAGTTTTTATTATGATTATAAATATAATTTTAATATTTTCCGAGTAATCGGATCGGATCGGATCAACTTTTCCCAAATATTCCAATTGTTCTCAAACATAAACGACGCAAGTTACTTGACTTCTGATGAACTTCAATAGTTCTTCGACCACAGAATTTTTTACAAACCAAATTATCTACCATAATTTGAGCTCATAGAATTCCATTCCGTTCACAGTGCTACTCTCAAACAGACACAAATACAGTGACTATTGGTCATGATAGAAGTAGAAACAGGTGTTATCATTGGTCATGTTTGCAATGACGGATCCAAACTCTTTCGTAAGTTTGAACATAATTAGTGAACATGTCTTAGATTCTTAAATATTTAAATATGATAGGTTTAATTTTTAATTAAGATTAAATAATCATATAATTTTTTATCTATATTTTTTAATCTCAGAAGCAAAATTTGGTACTTTACACATATTTCTGAAAATCAAACTCGACCACTAACCCGCACTTGCCCTACTGTAGCTCCACACATGATGTTTGGTGTTGGGATCTAGTGATCATAAAATGAATAGATAATTTGATAATAAATCTTAAATTAAGTTATAAGTTTTCAAAAATACTTATTATTAATTATGTTGTCAGTTTCAATTACAAATCCAAGAGAAATTAAATTTAATGTAATTTGAGTATCATAAATAAAAGTATATTTGATGAATGATAAATAATTAAATACAAAAAAATAATATTAAATATAAAATTTGTAAATTCTAAATGTTTGACAAATAATAAAAAGTTATATCTCAATATTACATGGATAACATTTCAGATGAAATTTTAGAGTTAAAATTAAAATTTATTTGGCGGTTGTTTAAAATAGGTAAAATTAATGAATCCACATCTAGGTTTTTGTCGGTCCAAAATCCAAACTAATAATCGCCTTCTCTGTTTGTGGCGACGTGCAATAATTTCATATGTGTATTCATTCAAATATAGATTCAATACTCTAATCGCACACCAACGGAGACACGAACCCGACCGTGTAAGGTCCTGTTCGTTTTCTCTTCACGTGTGAAAAATTTTTAGGGAATTGAACTAATTTTTACTATGTGTGTGAGAAAAAAAATTCACGCAGACTCAATTTTTTTCCCACACGCATAATAACAACGATGAACTGGACCTAAAAGTGTTTACATCAGTTATACATTATTCAAAGCATCTTTGGAGAGAGTACAACTCATGTTCAACATACACTGTGTACAGTTTACCTACATCTCTACTTATTTTCATTATTTTTTTAAATAGTTGTACGAGCCATCAGTTTCATTGAGAAATAAAATGTACAGTAAATACCACATCAGATATCTATAGAGATTTAAGAGTTTATATTAAACTGCATATACTACGTAATATCCTGGCTAAAACTAGTAGATTGAGAGGGGCCGAAATTGAAAGGGTCAGACATTTATTACAGAGAAAATATTAAAAGAGATCATATATACAATTTTTTTATTTTTTTATGAAATTAAACATATTTTTAGATATTTTTAAAAAATTAGAGTGGGCCGGACCCACCCAGCCTCTCGTTGAATCCGCCCCTAACAAAATGTACTCAAAAGCATATCACTGACGCATCCTCGCGTTCTCTCTCCAGATTGCTATTCTTCTGGATTGCCCAACAAAACACCTTCTCTTGGCAATCAATTATCGGAGTACAGCTGTGACAATAATTTATTAACATTAACTACTAACCATATTGGTTTGTAAGATAAGTACAACACTCCTATGCTTCTCAAGTCTCTAGAATTTCATTTCCTGTGTCATACCAATTCTCTTCCTCTAAAGTCTAAATGGATTAAACTTAAATTCTCCTCTGAACCCATATGGCAGATAATCTATATTAGATGGTAAGACCATGTGTAGATTAATTATCAAATAATACAGGTCCTTTTGAGTGGCACAGTGCTTAGCTAAATAAATAATGGAAAATGCCTAGGCTTCTTACACGTTTGCATCTACCCCTCTAAAGATAAGTCTATTCCTTTTTGTCCATATAATTCAAAGGACAGCTCCTACCAATTCTACTACTAGAGAAGCATCTCTACTTTTCAGTGGCACAACTCACAAGTATGCTATTGACTTTCATCTTCATGACAATCACAATGTTTGTCGTATTTATTCTGTAAGGTAGTTTATTAAAATCGGGACGGGTCGGGTCTGGTCGGGACGGGTTATGGCGGGTCGGCGGGTTTTGGCGAGACGGGTCAACGGGTTTACACGGGACGGATCTATTTTGAGGGGTTTGGTTGCGACCCGTCCTAGATCCGTTGGGTCGGACGGGTCGAACGGGTCGGCAGATCGGGACGGGTCGGGTCGGGAACGGGATGGGTCGGCGGGTCAAATTTGTTTTCTAAAATTCTTAAAAATTCAAAAATCGTTATAACGTTTCATAAATCGTTATAATAGTTCAGTAAATCGTTGCAACGGTTCAATAAATCGTTACAACGATTTATGAAACGTTATAACGATTTATGAAACGTTATAACGTTTCAGCTCAATTGATCCAACGGTTACTATTCTTTCTAAACCGTTATAACGATTCCCAAATCGTTATAACGGTTCAGACACTGATATGATTCAAAATAAATTGAAAAAAAAATAAATGAAATAATTTAAGTAAACAAATAAATAAAATCTTAAAGAATTGGAATAAAATGATAGAACTTTAAAAAAAGTGAGAATTTTTTTTAAATATTATAAAAATTAAAATAAATGGGTAAAAAATAATGTTACCCTCCTCCTTTATTCCGGGCTTGGGACCGGCTATGTAATACATAGGCGGAGTTCTAACTTTTTTTTTGTTAGTAAAGTTTATTGAAAAAAATCAAATAAGGATTGTAAATGCTAGAAAAATAATAAAAATGGAAAAAAATAAAGAATATAAGTGTTTTAAAAATACCGTCTAAAAATTTGAGTTCATATACCATAGATCATTTTCTGGCATACCATATGAGACTTCATCTGCTTCTGTCATAAATTCACCGGATGATTGTTCTACGAGTACATGTTGATTACGTTGTTCTGCATCAAACTAATCTTTCAAGCATACGAGTCGTTCGAATGTCTTTGCACCCAATCTGCTGCGTTTATCTGTTAGTATCATGTTTGCTGAACTAAAACAGAATTCGGAAGAGACGGTTGACACGAGCACGACAAATATATCACGTGCCATCATGGCTAGAAATGTTGTTGCAACATGTAAGATCAATGCTAATTTTATAACATGTACACTTGACTATGCTCCATGTAATTTTTAATATACACTTGAATTTTATAACAAGTTGCAACATGTAAGATCAAATGTAATTTTTAGTATACACTTGAATTTTATAACATGTTGCAATATGTAAGATCAATGCTAATCTTTTTTCATAGCATGTACACTTGAATATGCTAATTTTATAACATGTACATTTTTTGTCTCAAGTACTACATAATAAACACTTAAGAATTTATATATAAATCATATTACAGAACTATCAATTTTTGAATTCATTTACGACAATGACAGCAAGCTTTTATTCTATTATATTATATTATGTTTGTTTCTCCCTGGGAGCAAGCTTTTATTCGCAAACCACAGTGCAGTGGAACAGCCTATTACCAGAAATTATCTTCCTTACTCTTTGGGATGTAAATTAAAAAATGCATTATCTATTACCTCAAACGGCCGGTGGGTTTATACTCATTTTCCTTCGAAAGGAAAACTCACGGGTTGTTGCACAAATAAAATGACATAAGAGAATTCCAGGAACTATAAACTAAAAATTGAGACTAGAAAATTTTTGCTTTAGCTTGTGACACAAGCACTTCATGAACACAAGTCTCAGCAGTTTTATTTACATAAAATTCTCTTAAAAACTATTCAAAACTGAGCTTTAACCTAAAATTAAGAAATACACACAACACAGAAACCAGAGGCTGTACAAACAAATAATAAAAGCAGATCAAATTATACCAAGTGAATCAGTCAACCAGTTAATCAGTTTCTGCAATAAAATCAGGGAGGCGCCCCTGGCAGAGGTACTGATCACAGCTGGAAGAAGAGCCCCAACCTCTGCGCAGCCGAAAGATATCCTCGGTAAACGTGGACCCTGCCGACCCCACAAACACCTTAGCCAATGCACAAATTGTCTTATCCAGCATCGCCTCCACCTGAGCATCCCCGCCCAAGTGATTCCTGTACAATAACGCATCCCACTTCTCAGCACTGTTGTGCTCTGGCCTTCTGATCAGCGGAATCTCCTCCCCATTCAACTTCACTAACTTTCGGAGCAAAGTGGTCTCGCTGTTGGCAGCATCTGTTGAGAGGTATATGACAGGAGAACCAGCTGACTCCACCACTCTTTTCACGCAGTCAGCCGCTTGAGGAATTGGAAAGAAGCAACTCTCTTTCTTGACATTACAGAATTTGAGAAAGCCATGACGCCTGAAGTGCAGTGCAACAAAGTTACTACCCAAGAAAGTCTGAATGAAGCGCTGAGCTGTGAGTACAATGAGACGACTTGGCTGGATCACAGTCTGACAGCTGTGCTTGAGTGGGCCACCAGGCTGCATGACCCACTCCTCTTCCACATCAGCATAGAACAGGTCTCCAACTGCAATTACCTGTTCATTGCTTGAGAATTTCGGCATTATGTCACCAACAAATCTCTTCTTTGGCTCCTTCAATTTTGCATCTTCAGGCCAAACTGCCTCAATTTTACTCCCTATGGAAATCCCTGAATTCTTCAACCTCTTCACATGCTCCTCATCTAGAAAGCAGGGTGGAGAGGCCATGTAACAAATAAACTTATTTATGTGAATTTTCCCTTTTCTCTCCTTCTCGTACTCTTCAAAGGTCATGACAACCTTTTGGCCGAAGCATTTGTTGATGTGTCCTATGTCTAACACATGACTGTATTCATAATCAACTTTGGGGCCTGGCAGTATTAAAATTCTATCAAGTAATGCAGCAAAAAAGATGTGTTTCTCCAGGCATATCAGATGGTTAGACATTTGACCAGAGAGACAAATTGCAAACAAAAATCGATCTTTCTTTGGTTTCCATTCGATTGTTCGCCTATCAGTTGGTCTTTCAGTCTTTTTGCATATTTCAGAACCATAAAAAGGAAAATCAAATTCAGGCCCAAAATTGTTCCCTAACTCTGAGAAGTTTCCCATCCCGTGAGCAAAGAGGAGAACGTCACGGATTTCTCGATTAACCTTCATCTGTTCAAGCAATGCTGATTTGATCTCAACCAAAGAAACATCAGACAGATTCGCTCTCTGCACTGGCGAAGTGGTGGAGGAGAGATCCGACCCGTTAAGTTGAGATCCGTGACCTACATTAGGAGGCAGGATGCTGTTCCACAAGCGCCTGAGAGCCGATTGCTGGTTTCCAAGAAGGTACAAAGCTCGAAGCTCCGCCTCGCGCATCCGATCCGATGGGGCAAAGGGCCCCACAGGGACAATAGAGGAGAAGGTGCGCCTGAGATCTAGTGAGAAGAAGAGAAGAATGAGCACAAGAGGAAGGCATACCGCTAGAATGAGGCACCGCTTGTTTGGAACGGCGACGCTGCGGCTGATCCGAGCGGCGTTGGAGCGACCGATCTCAAAAACAGAGGGTCCAGTTGTGGGGTTGAATGGAGGAGAAGGCTTGGTCTCGTTTTGGAGGATCAGCGTCTGGTGGGGGTCTTCTTCGTCGTCGGAAGAGATGGATAGGTGAGAAGGGGACGGCAGATCACGAGCCATTGAGAAAGAATCGGACGGTTTGGATTAGAGAAAGCGGGCGATTAGGCATCAGGCGTGCATCGAGCGGAGACGGGCGAAGGTAAGAGAAATACGCAGTGAGCTAAAGCACCGACAGGAGTTCACTGTTTTAAGTTTTCCCTAAAGATTGCATTACAAGGTTCCTCTGATCCTGTCTTGTGTTATTACATAATTAATGCTCCAGTTTCTGAATATCATGGGTCCATTGTTTTATGATTTTAAGGCCGCACAGGAGAGGAGCTTTTATTTATTGGATCAGGTCCATAAGTCTATCACGTGGAATTAGATAAACATGCGTCTTATTTGGATGTATAGTATCAATGAGCTAATATATATTCTGACTCTGATTTCGTTCAATATTAATTTCACTGTAATATGCATTCAAGCTTTTTCTCCGTAAGCAGTACTGGGAAATCTGGAGTAAAATCTGTACATGCTTGCTTCATTTGACGGGTAAAAGAATTGAAGAACTACAACAAGATCATCAAAAAGAAAGAAAAAAAATGATTAAACGAATGATTTCTCCAGTTCCGGTAAGTTTCTCTATACAAATTACACGTATGCATGCAGGAGCGGATGCAATGTTAGCTGATCACTTTGGATTTTAAAAAAATAATATTTTAAGCTAAATTTTGTTAATTTAATTTTTTTTGTCTAATCTTTGAACTCCTGGATTGAATTGTTTGATTATTTTCATTGCGAAAAAAATATTTAATATCATGGATAATGGAAGCATTTAAATTGGGTTTCATTTAATATCATGCCTTAGATCTTAGATTTTATGCTTCCATATTGGTTTTCATTTCTAGTCTACCCAATTTATTTGAGATTAAAGAATTTATTGTTGTTGTGGATAATGAAAGCATAATGCAAAAGGTTCCAAAATATTAATTTTCATAGATAATTTTTTTATCGGCTTAATTATTTATTTTTTTAATATATAAAAAGATATTATTTTGATAAATTTTACTAATCGAGTTCATTCACTCTTATGACGGAATATAGATGAGTTTTATTTCCTCCCACAAAATCCAATGTATTTTGAATTGTTGATTCTTTTATATAATATCCAGTTAGTTAATAGATTTGAATCTGATAAGTTATTATAATTTACTCTTTGATCAAAATTTTATATTCGCTCCGTCTGCGTGTCTGCATCAATGTGAACCTTTTTTCTTAGGAATATATATTTTCGAGAAATATAAAAAGAAAGAAGGAGAGACATGAAGTGTTCAGTTTTGATAATGATGAGTGAGAGAAGGAGATGGAACAATTTGAATTTAAAACTTGTTCTGTGATTAAGTCGTTATAATAGTTTCTGAGCTGACAGCTCCTCAGATGTTATAACACTTTCTGAGTAATTGTAATGTCAGATTATTTTCTTGCTTTTATAATGTCTTATCAGTTATAATTCTCCTGGCGCAGTACAAAATAGTTTACTCTAGAAATAAATTGGAGATGGATTGCAAAACTGAGGAATACAGATTTACTGATCCGTTGTAACAATTGGTTAAATAACAAAGTTAAGACTATAAAAATGATCAAGGTTCAGCATATTCAAACTTGATTTAATTGATTTAATTAAATTGAGTTTAAATTATAATGATCCAGCAAATGACTTAGTAGCTCAATTGATAACTAATTAGAATCATCTCAAAAAGATCACGAATTCAAATCCTATAAGTACAAAATAAAATTTATAAATTAGACTCTTATCTTTCTATAAAAAAAACTGTAATGATCCGGAAAAACATAGCAAACCATTGTATAACAGTTTAGAACTATTGCGATGAACTATTGCAAGAATCGGTTGAACAACAAATACAGATGATCGAAGGGGTATACCTGCATTTGCAAAGAAGTGCGGAATGTCTCACCTTTTTTTTTTATCAGGTAGATAATTTATTTTTTTAGTAAAGTTAATAAATATACACGCCATACCTACCTTTTTCGATCAGATAGATAATTTTTTTATTAAAGTTAACAATATGTAAATTATACATATTATTGTAACGGCTCATAAATCGTTACGATGGTTCCTACAAAGAAGTGCAAGAATCGATTGAACAATAAATACAGATGATCAAAGGGGTATACAGAGGCGGATGTAGAATTTTGGTCAGAAGGGGCAATTATCGGATTATAATAGTTTATCGGGTTCAAACTCATTAACTAATCAGGTACTAAATAAAAAAATTAATAATTTAATATATATTCGTACCTAATAAAAAAATTATTAAAATAATAATATTTTATATATTAAAAATAACAACAAAATAAAACTCAAAGTAATAGATAATCAAGTTGATGAAGAAAGTTTTCATCTACGGAATTTTATATTTTGATATTTTTGCATAATTATTTCATTATGCACGATATTAAATATGTTTTTCTCAATAAAATTAATCAGACAATTCAGAGGGGACAAAAAAATATTCAAGGGAGGATAAATTACCGAAAATATTACTCAAAAATACTATTTTTCAAAATCTAAAAATGACACCTACCTCCCCTGGAACACTATGAATTTGCCCCTGAGATATATCTGCATTCGCAAAGAACTGCAGAATGTCTTACCTTTTTTATCAGTAGATAATTTATTTTTTTCATTAAAGTTAATAAATATGCACGCCACACTCTACCTTTTTCGATCAGGTAGATAATTTATTTTTTATTAAAGTTAATAATTATACACATTATGTGTTTTCGGCTGTTTCTGATAAACGAGTGGAGTCCCATTTCTGTGCTTGTGATTATATTATATAAATACACTTTATATTTTTTTAATCATTGACATTATTTTTAAATAATTTATATTTATTTTATGAAGTACTTAATCACACTTTTATTTTATTATGTTCATCATTTTCTAACAATATGTGTCTGTTACACTTATATTAGTATTTATTATATTTTATTTTTTATTGAAGTTTCTTAAAAAAATATGATCAATTCAAATATTTTAATTTTTTTCAGAACAAATATCGAATCTCAAGTTTTCTTCCTCTTCACTAACAACAAATACTCTCTGATCTTAAAAACAAGGGAAAAGAAAATTTGCATCTCAGTACTCGATTTTTAAATAGTGCTAGAACATTTTGATTTCGAGTAGTGCAAGATTTATAGTACTTTTGTCGACAATTATGATTTCAAATAGATTTAAAAGTACTTTTGTTAACAATTATAATTGTAGAAACTATTCAATCTCTGATTTAACAAAACATCAAAAACTAAATTTTAATACATAAATAATTGTTTTAAAACTGTAAATTTAATACATAAATAATTTTAAAACAAGTTTTCGATGAACTGTAAATTCTATTTTTAAGAATTTCTAAAACTTGTTTCAAAATTATTTGAAAATCTATTATGACAATTCTAAAGTTGTTAATTATCAAGGTTACTTACTCTATTCTTGACATTGTATATGCACCGCAAACTTGGTTATTATGTAATGCACTTTTTTTTTCGACACACATATTTGTTTGTGTAAAACAATTGTTAACAAATGTAATATGTAAAGGCCAAATAAAAAAACATAGTTAAAGTTGTCAATATTTGTTCTAATCGTTTTAATTCATTAGTCGAATCTCAAAACCTCATTTGCACATACAATGCATACTTATCTATTATACAATATATTTTACTATTTTGAATTTTCATACTCATGGTTTTTATCATTCTTAAGTACGCACTATGTTTATGATATACTCCATACTTTTTTTAAATACACACTAGAGAGCTACATAATTTGCATTACATAGTAAGTTTCTTTTCTAAAAAAATATGGTAAAAAAATAACTAGGAGGTGTCTGGAGTGAGAGGATTGAGGTGTAATGGGAGATATAATATGGCGCCACGCAATGCAATAGATATATTGAGAAGATTTTATTTCCTTGACGTACCCGTGAACCTCGTTTCAGTCTCACTGCACATGGGCCCCACGAAAAGATACAAGCACACAACAAGTAGTGCTTGCTGAAACCGTTGCCTTTTTGCTCTATATAAGAACAATATTCTGCAAAGCTGTTTTTCACGCCGCTTGGTGCCTCTTTCTCTTCTCTGTTTTTCAACTTTTCTGTCATGGCAACTGGGAAGTTCCTGTTTGGTTTCCTTCTTGTCTTGCTCCTTGTAGAGGTGAGTTCCTCTTCTTCCGAATTGCCTTGATTGTTCATCCATAATTTTTTAGTGTAATTTTTTTATAAAATATTAATCCTATCAGCATTCTAAAATGCCTAATATCTGAATATGATATATGAATTTCAGATGAATATAATTGAGCAGCCTTGGATACAAGGAGTTGAGGCGATAGGTGAGATATTCAGATCCCATTCAAATTTTACCTTGATTTTTTGTATAAAAGTATTGAAAAAGGTAATTAAACAATAATAATATAATACGACTTCAATTTGGAGGCTTAAGAATAAATGATTAATATAAAATGGGACCCATATGCAGTAACCCAGTAATGCAACAGAAAGTACTTATATTTTAAATTTTCATTCTGAACCGAACCGATAGTAATCTTGTATCAAAAACTGAAAAAGATGATCGGTACAAATGATCGGTAAGTGTAAATTTTCACTTGTTTCCTTTAAAAAATATTCACTGGTACCTGAAACAACAACAAGATATATTGAAAGTTCAATGCAAGTAATATAAAAATTAACTGAATGTACCGATATATAATACTATTACATGATCTATGATCTATCACTATTTTTCCCCCTTTCTGAATGCAGATTGCAGCTCGAAATGCAATGGTCGTTGCAGTAAGTCAGGGAGGCCGAAGATGTGCATTAGAGCTTGCAATACATGTTGTCAGCGATGCCAATGTGTACCGAGCGGTACAAGCGGTAACAAGCATGAGTGCCCTTGTTATGCTAACATGAAAACCCATAACGGTCGCCCCAAATGCCCGTAAGATAAAGAGATGTAACAGTAGGTTTTATGTTAAAATATCATATGACATGATCGCATCTATGCGATCTGCCCTTTATGCTTGACCTGGTTATGCGTGTATGTACTTGAGGTTACATGAATAAAGTTTGTGCAATGTATATATATAATATATACAATGCTGAATTTAGAGAGAGGATGCGTTGTTTTCTTTGTGAAGAAACTATATATGTTTCCTGGTTGATGGGGGCATTATCTTATTATACCATTCATAAGAAAAAGTTTGAAGAGGAAAAATTGAAAATGACCTCAATTAAGCGATTACTAAAGCTAAATTCGAGCCAAGTAATACTAGACCAATATAAATAGAAAAATAAAACAAAGGGTTGGCCTGGCCTACAAAATCAAAAATGGATATGGAATGAGAATCATGTAATTTTGATGGGGCACTTTAGATGAACATTTTGGAGATTTCCAGTACTAAATTACTAACTGGACTGTTCAAATCTGTCCCACAGACTAGTAAAACTAAAAGTTGAACCAACTGACAGAAGAAATGTAGATGGTTCTCTGCTCTCCTATTTTTGTTTAATTTTTTTCTTTTAAAAAATTACTATGTTTACATCAGAAACGAAATTATACTGGAACTAGGTATCTTACTCAGCTTTCAGTTAGGTCCACTATTATATCAAGGGTTAGTTGGGGTCAGATGGCAATTGGTAATCCAATTTCTCTGATGATTACAATTCAGGAACAATATGAACTTTCATGAGGAACAATATGAACTTTCATTTATGTTCTTGTCATTTTAGACAGAATATATAAAGAGGAAAATATTTTGCTAAAATGTCTCCAGGAAAGGGGGAAAAAGTAGTTTATCCGGTATCCATTTGGGACCATGTTGATGCCAAACTCATGCGCCGGAGCTTTTTTTCATATAAGAGTGCCTCTGTATGCTTTTTTCAATTTGACAGCAGAAAATTCCATTCAATTTTATGCTCTTTTCTGGTGAAAAAATATAACTGCACAATTATCATCTAGAGTTCAGGTAGATTAAAAACGATTACATGTTTTTTAGTACTAATATATCTAGCCAGGTTCGACCCTGAATCTTTTTTCCACAGTTTTGTTTATGCATGAGTCCTCTGACAGGTGGGTCATGTGATTTTCTAAAAGTTAAAACAGACCCATAAAACTACAAGTCTT
This sequence comes from Schoenoplectus tabernaemontani, assembly GCA_037127355.1. Classification (NCBI taxonomy): domain Eukaryota; kingdom Viridiplantae; phylum Streptophyta; class Magnoliopsida; order Poales; family Cyperaceae; genus Schoenoplectus; species Schoenoplectus tabernaemontani. The sequence continues at coordinate 11,564,832 of CM073750.1, read as the reverse complement.
AACTCAAAGTGTAGACAACTCTACTAAGTTGTGGCTGAAAATCTAAAAAAGAAAGGGAGTGGGTCTGGGCTTGGTCGGGTCTAATATGAACTATTAAAATATAAGTTGGGAAATAATGGAACAAAAAGAGTCTTCAATTAATTAAATTGGTCGCCTTATGGAAATTAAATCCACTTCAATCCCGCGTGCAAACAAGTCTAGCTTACGGAACTGAGCTTTCAAAAAAAAAAAAAAAAAAAAAATCATCTAGCACTAACGCAAAGCACAGCCCCGTTAGACCACACAAATTTTTAGAAGGTAATATCTGCGGTAAGGGATCCATCACAATGAGTTATTTTAATATATTTGATAATGAATTTTTAAATAAATATAAAATAAATCTTAAAATAAAAAAATTAATAAATATTTTTTTTACTTATAGATTAATAGTGATTTAAATTTTATAAAATTTCATTATTATTCGATAATCTTTTAAAAAGATCATTAAAATATTATACAATTAATAATAATTTTAATTTAAAGATTTTATGGACTATCAAACGATAATAAAATTGTATGAAATTTGAATCACCATTAATCTATAATTAAAAAATATATTTTATTTTTTTATTTTTTATTTTTTTTTCATATTTATTTAAAGATTTATTATCAAGTTTGTCAAAATAGTCATTGTCAAATCTCTTCCCAATACATCATTGTTTTCAAATCCTGCGAGATCATAGAGGGGCCACTAAAGTGACTACAATGATGAGTTATATATCCCCGAAATTAATTTATCTCGCATCTCACAACTTAGAGGTATGCATTCGGTTTTTCACATGAAAAAATTTAGAATATATTGAATATATTGATTATAAAAATATTGAATATTTAATTAACAGAGAGTTTAATTCATCTTAATATTGAATATTTGATTATAAAAATATATAGTAGATAAAATTAGAAGTGTTCATATGAATTTGCACAAATTTATTTGATGTTATGCGGCCAAAATAACATAAAAAGCAATCAACTTATTTAAACAATAGTTTTTAACGCATCCATATGATGTTTTTGTGCAAAATAAATATCGTACAATATTCATATTAAATATTCAATTATAAAAATATATAATAGACAATATTAGGAGTTTTCATATGAATTTGAATGAATTTATGCATAGTTTTGTACCCAAAATAACATAAAACGCAAACACTCTTTTATACGACAGTTTTTTATTCATTTGGATGACGTTTTAGGCAAAATAAATATCGTAGAATCTTAATATTAAATATTTAATTATAAAAACATATCATGCACAAAATTAAAAGTGTCCATATGAATTTGCATGAACTTTTATACAGTTATGAGGAGAAAATAATATAAAATGCAAACAATTTTGTTTAAACGACGGTTTTTAATGCGTGACGTAGAATATTCTTATTGAATATTTAATTATAAAAATATATAATAGACAATATTAGAAGTGTTCATATAATTTTTCATGAATTTATACACAGTTATGATGTCAAAATAATATAAAACAAAAATAACTCATTTAAACAGCAGTTTTCAATGCATCTAGATGAAGTTTTAGAAAAGTTAGTGTCGTAAAATTATAATATTTAATATCTAATTATAAAATTTTATATGGACAATATTTGAAGTTTTCATGTAAATTTGCAGGAATTTATGCACAGTAACGAGGAAAAAAATAACATAAAATACAAATAACATGTTTAAACAATAGTTTTTAATACATACGGATAAAGTTTTGAGCAGAATGAGTGTCGCACAAAATTCATATTGAATATTTAATTATAAAATCATATAATAGACAAAATTAGGAGCATTCATAAAAATTTGCACGAATTTAATTACAGCTATTAGGCCAAAATAACATAAAATATAATCAATTTATTTAAATAAAAGTTTTAACGCATTCAGATATGTTTTGCACAAAATTAGTGTTGTAAAATATTCATATTGAATAGTCAATTAAAAAATATATAATAGACAATATTATGAATTTTAACGAATTTATGCGCACTTATGAGTGCAAATGATATAAAACGCAAATAACTCGTTCACACAGCAGTTTTTAATTCATCTGGATGACGTTTTAGGCAAAATAATGGTCGGAGAATCTTAATATTAAATATTTAATTATAAAAATATATAATAGACAAAATTAAAAGTAGGGTAAAAGAGGTAACTATTCAAATTTATATGAATATGCATAAATTTATGCGCAGTTATGAGGTCAAAATAACATAAAAGGCAAATAACTTGTTTAAACGCTAGTTTTTAATACATACGGATGAAGTTTTGTGAAAAAAGAGTATCGTAGAATATTTATACTAAATATTTAATTATAAAAATATATAATAGACAATATTAAGAGTGTTCATATGAATTTGCATGAATTTATGCACAATTATGATGCCAAAATAACATCAAACGAAAATAACTCATTTATACAGCAGTTTTTAATTCATATGGATAACATTTTAGGTAAACTAAGTGTCGTACAATCCAGGGGGCTACCCCCCCCCCCCCCATTTTTCAAAAATATCTGAAAAATATATATAATTTTGTAAAAAAATTAAAAATTTATATTTCTTCCCCCCTCCTCCCCCCCCCCCCCTCCAATCTAAAACCCTAACTACGCCCCTTGTACAATCTTAATATATGATATTTAATTATAAAAACATATAATAAATAAAATTAGAAGTGTCCATATAAATTTGAATGAATTTATGCATAGTTATGAGACCAAAATAATATAAAAATATAAATAACTTATTTAAACGATAATTTTTAATACATACGGATGAACTTTTGTACAAAATGAGTGTTGTAGAATATTTATACTGAATATTTAATTATAAAAATACATAATAGACAATATTAAGAGTGTTCATATGAATTTATGCATGGTTACGATGCCAAAATAACATAAAATAAAAATAACTTGTTTAAACAGCAGTTTTTAATTCATCTGGATGACATTTTAGGTAAAATAAGTATCATAGAATCTTAATATTGAATATTTAATTATAAAAATATATAATAAATAAGATTTTTATGATTTTATATGCAGTAATGAGGTAGAAAATAATAGAAAATGCAAACAACATGTTTAAATAGTAGTTTCTAATATATGGATGAAGTTTCGAGCAAAATGAGTGTCGCAGAAAATTTATATTGAATATTTAATTATAAAATCACATAATAGACAATATTTAGAGCGTTCATATGAATTTTTGCGAATTCAAATGCAGTTATGAGGCCAAAATATCATAAAACACAATCAACTTATTTGAACAACAGTTTGTAATGCATCCAAAGGATGTTTCGTTCAAAATGAGTGTCGTAGAATATTCATGATGAATTTTTAATTATAAAAATATATAATAGATAATATTAGAAGGGTTTATATGAATTTTAAAGAATTTATGCGTAGTTATGAGGCCAAAATAACATAAAACACAAACAACTCGTTTAAATAGCGATTTTTAATTCATCTGGACGACGTTTTTGGCAAAATAAGTGTCGTAGAATCTTAATATTGATTATTTAATAATAAAAATATATAGTAGACAAAATTAGAAGTGTCCATATAAATTTGCACGAATTTAATTTTAGTTATGCAGAAAAAATAACAAAAAAACAATCAACTTATTTAAACAACAGTTTTAACGCATCCAGAGGATATTTTGTGCAAAAAAGTGTAGTACAATATTTATATTGAATATTCAATTATAAAAATATATAATATATAATATTAGGAGTGTTCATTTGAATTTGAACGAATTTATGCACAGTTTCGTAGCCAAAATAATATAAAACACAAACAACTCATTTATACATCAGTTTTTTTATTCACCTGAATGACGTTTTAGGCAAAATAAGTGTCATAGTATCTTAATATTAAATATTTAATTATAAAAATATATAATAGACAAAATTAAAATTAGAAGTGTCAATATGAATTTGCATGAACTTTTACGTAGTTATGAGGACAAAATAACATAAAATATAAATAACTTGTTTAAACGATAATTTTTAATACATATGGATGAAGTTTTGTACAAAATGAGTGTCGTAAAATATTCATAATTAATATTTAATTATAAAATATATAATAGGTAATATTTAGCGTGTTCATATGATTTTTCATGAATTTATGCTCAGTTATGATGCCTAAATAATATAAAACACAAATAACTCATTTAAACACAGTTAGTGCCCTAAAATCTTAATATTTAATATTTAATTATAAAAGCTTATATAGACAATATTTGAAGCGTTCTTGGGAATTTGCATGAATTGCACAGTAATAAGGCAAAAAAAATCTATACTATTATATAAAGCAGCTATGAATTGGATGTGTCCATTTTTTATCATTTCCTTCAAATTTTTTATATCCCAAAATCCCCTCATCTAATGATTTATATTAATTTTGACTAATCAAACAAACACGATAGCGCCCATTATTTTGTATTCTTCTCCACTTCTTTGCCATATAGGAGGAAGGGAATTAAAGGTTGAAAGAAATCATGTAAGATTATATCTAATATAGCATCTGTAATTGATTTTGTAATTGATCTTGTATTTATTGATCTTTTCTAAATTAGAATGACGTACATATTATCATGTGATATTTTTTATATCTAAATAAAAAAAATCGCTGCAATGCATACACAGCTAGTAACATAAATGCAAACAACATGTTGAAATAGCAGTTTCTAACACATACAGATGAAGTTTGAGTGTCGCAGAAAATTCATATTAAATATTTGATTATAAAATCATATAATATACAAAATTAGGATCATTCATAAGACTTTGTATGAATTTAATTACAGTTATGAGGCCAAAATAACAAAAAATGCAATCAACTTATCTAAACAACGGTTCATAACTCATCCAGATGATATTTTGCGCAACATTAGTGTCATAGAATATTCATATTGAGTAGTCAAATAAAAAAAGCATATAATAAATAATATTATGAGTGTTCATGTGATTTTTAACAAATTTATGCGCAGTTATAAGGCCCAAATGACATAAAACACAAACAACTCGTTCAAATGGCAGTTTTTAAATCATGTGGGCGACGTTTTTGGCAAAATAAGTGTCGTAGAATCTTAATATTAAATATTTAATTATAAAAATATATAGTAGACAAAATTAGAAGTGTTCATATGAATTTTGACAAATTTAATTGTAGTTATGCGGCCAAAATAGCATAAAAAGCAGTCAACTTATTTAAACAATAGTTTTTAAAGCATCAAGAGGATGTTTTGTGCAAAATAAGTGTCGTACAATATTTATAATGAATATTCAATTGTAAAAATATATCATAAATAATATTAGGAGTGTTCATATGAATTTGAACGAATTTGTGCACAGTTTGTGGCCAAAATAATATAAAACGCAAACACTCTTTTATACAGCAGTTTTTTATTCATCTGGATGACGTTTTAGGCAAAATAAGTGTTGTAGAATATCAATATTGAATATTTAATTATAAAAACATATAATAGATAAAATTATAAGTGTTCATATGAATTTGCATGAATTTTTACGCAGTTATGTGGAGAAAATAACATAAAATACTAACAACTTGTTTAAACGACTGTTTTTAATATATATGGATGATGTTTTGTGCAAAATGAGTGTCGTAGAATATTCATAATTAAAATTTAATTATAAAAACATTTAATAGACAATATTAACACAAATAACTTATCTAAACAGCAGTTTTTAATGCATCTGGATGAAGTTTTAGGCAAAGTTAGGCCCTAAAATCTTAATATTTAATATTTAATTATAAAAACTTATATAGACAATATTTAAATTTTTCATGTAAATTTGCTTGAATTTATGTGCAGTAATGAAACAAAAAAATAATACAAAATACAAACAACATGTTTAAACAGCAGTTTCTAACACATACAGATGAAGTTTGAGCAGAATGAGTGTCGTAGAAAATTCATATTAAATATTTAATTATAAAATCATATAATATACAAAATTAGGAGCATTCATAAGAATTTGCATGAATTTAATTACAATTATGAGGTAAAAATAATAAAAAATACAATCAACTTATCTAAACAACAGTTCTTAACTCATCCGGATGATGTTTTGCGCAAAATTAGTGTCGTAGAATATTAATATTGATTAGTCAAATGAAAAAACATATAATAAATAATATTAGAAATGTTCATGTGATTTTTAACAAATTTATGCACAGTTATAAGGCCCAAATGACATAAAACGCAAACAACTCATTCAAACGGCGGTTTTTAAATCATATGGGCGACGTTTTTTTGCAAAATAAGTGTCGTAGAATCTTAATATTAAATATTTAATTATAAAAATATATAGTAGACAAAATTAGAAGTGTTCATATGAATTTTCACAAATTTAATTGTAGTTATGCGGCCAAAATAGCATAAAAAGCAATCAACTTATTTAAACAATAGTTTTTAAAACATCAAGAGGATGTTTTGTGCAAAATAAGTGTCGTACAATATTCATATTGAATATTCAATTGTAAAAATACATAATAGACAATATTTTGAGTGTTCATATAAATTTGAACGAATTTATGCACAGTTTTGTGGCCAAAATAACATAAAATGCAAATACCCTTCTATACAGCAGTTTTTATTCATCTGGATGACGTTTTAGGCAAAATAAGTGCTGTAGAATATCAATATTGAATATTTAATTATAAAAACATATAATAGATAAAATTAGAAGTGTCCATATGAATTTGCACGAACTTTTATGCAGTTATGAGGAGAAAATAACATATAATGCAAATAACTTGTTTAAACAATAGTTTTTAATACATATGGATGAAGTTTGTTTTAAAATGAGTGTCGTAGAATATTAATGTCGTAGAATATTAATATTGAATATTTAATTATAAAAATATATAATAGACAATATTTGGAGTGTTCATACAATCGTTCATGAAGTTATGCGTAGTTATGATGCCAAAATAATATAAAATGCAAATAACTCATTTAAATAGCAGTTTTCAATGCATCTGGATGAAGTTTTATGCAAAGTTAGTGTCGTAAAATCTTAATATTTAATATCTAATTACAAAAGCTTATGTAGACAATATTTAAAGTTTTCATGTGAATTTGCATGAATTTATGCACAGTAATGAGGTAAAAAATAATATAAAATGCAAATAACATGTTTAAACAGCAGTTTTTAATATATACGGATGAAGTTTTGAGCAAAATGAATGTCTCAGAAAATTCATATTAAATATTTAATTATAAAATCATATAACAGACAAAATTAGGAGCATTCATAAAAATTTGCACGATGATATAAAACGTAATAAATTTATTTATACAAAAGTTTTTAATGCATCCAGATGATGTTTTGCGCAAAATTAGTGTCGTAGAATATATTCATATTGAATAGTCAATTGAAAAAACATATAATAGACGATATTAGAAATGTTCATATGAATTTTAACGAATTTATGCGCCGTTATGAGGCCGAAATGACATAAAACACAAATAAATCATTCAGACAACGGTTTTTAATTCATCTGGATGATGTTTTAGGCAAAATAATGGTCGGAGAATCTTAATATTGAATATTTAATTATCAAAACATATAATAGACAAAATTAGAAGTGTCGATATGAATTTGCATGAACTTTTACGTAGTTATGAGGAGAAAATAACATAAAATGCAAACAACTTGTTTAACCGACAGTTTTCAATACATATGGATGAAATTTTGTGCAAAATGAGTGTCATAAAATATTCATAATTAATATTTAATTATAAAAACATATAATAGACAATATTTAGAATGTTCATATAAAACACAAATAACTCATTTAAATAGCAGTTTCCACTGCATCTGGATGAAGTTTTAAGCAAAGTTAGTGTCGTAAAATCTTAATATTTAATATCTAATTAGAAAAGCTTATATAGACAATTTTTTAAATTTTTATGTGAATTTGCATGAATTTATGCACAGCAATGAGGCAAAAAATAACATAAAATGCAAATAACATGTTTAAATACTAGTTTTGAGCAGAATGAGTGTCATAGAAAATTCATATTAAATATTTAATTATAAAATCATATAACAGACAAAATTATGAAAATTCATAAGAATTTGCACGATTTTAATTACAATTATGAGGCCAAAATAATATAAAATACAATCAATTTCTTTCTACAAAAGTTTTTAACGCATCCAGATGATGTTTTGCGCAAACTTTGTGTCGAAAAATATTCATATTGAATAGTCAATTGAAAAAACATATAATAGACAATATTAGCAATTTTCATATAAATTTTAATGAATTTACGCGCAGTTATGAGGCCGAAATGACAAAAACGCAATTAACTGTTCAGACGGCAGTTTTAATTCATCTGGATGACGTTTTAGGCAAAGTAATGGTCGGAGAAACATAATATTGAATATTAAATTATAAAAATATATAATAGACAAAATTAGAAGAGGGGTAAAGCGGGGTAACTATTCAAATTCATTGAATATGCACAAATTTACGCACAATTATGAGGTCAAAATAACATAAAAGACAAATAACTTGTTTAAACGACAGTTTTTAATACATACGGATGAAATTTTATGCAAAAAGAGTGTTTTAGAATATTAATACTGTATATTTAATTATAAAAACACATACTAGACAATATTGGGATTGTTCATATGAATTTGTACGAATTTATTCACAGTTATGATGCAAAAATAACATAAAACGAAAATAACTCATTTAAACAGTAATTTTTAATTCATCTGGATGATATTTTAGTTTAACTAAGTGTCGTACAATCTTAATATTGAATATTTAATTATAAAATCATATAATAAACAAAATTAGAAGTGTCCATATGAATTTGAACGAATTTTTGCACAGTTATGAGATGAAAATAACATAAAAAAAATAACTTGATATACGGATGAAGTTTTATGCAAAATGAGTGTTGTAGTAAATTCATACTTAATATTTAATTATAAAAACACATAATAGATAATAATAAGAGTATTCATATAAATTTGCATTAATTTATGCACAGTTATGATGCCAAAATAACTCTTTTAAACTGCAGTTTTCAATTGATCTGGATGACATTTTAGGTAAAATAAGTGTCGTGGAATGTTAATATTGAATATTTAATTATTAAAATATTTTATAAATAATATTGTTATGATTTTATACGCAGTAATGAGCATAAAATAACATAAAATACAAATAACTTGTTTAAACGACAGTTTACGGATGGAGTTTTGTGAAAAAAGTGTCGTAGAATATTCAAACATAACATTTAATTATAAAAACACATAATAGACAATAGTAGGATTGTTCATATGAATTAGCACGAATTTTTGCGCAGTTATAACGCCAAAATAACATAAAACAAAAATAACTCGTTTGAACAGCAATTTTTAATTCATATGGATGACATTTTTGGTAAACTAAGTGTCGTAGTATCTTAATATTGAATATTTATAATAATATATAATAAATAAATTAGAAGCGTCCGTATGAATTTGCACAAAATTTTGTGCAGTTATGAGGCAAAAGTAACATCAAATGCAAATAACATGTTAAAACGACAGTTTTTAATACATATGGATAAAGTTTTGTGCAAAATGAGTGTCATAGAATATTCATATTGAATATTTAATTATAAAAATATATAATAGTCAATATTTCGAGTGTTCATATGAATTTGCACAAATTTATGAGCAGTTATGAGGCCAAAATAACATAAACGCAAACAACACGTTTAAATGACAATTTTCAATGCATCTGGATGAAGTTTTAGGCAAAGATAGTGTTAAATATTAATATTAAATATTTAATTATAAAATATATAACAAACAATATTTTTATGATTTTATATGCAGTAATGAGGCCGAAAATAAATAAAATGCAAACAACATGTTTAAACAGCAATTTCTAATACATACGGATGAAGTTTCGAGCAAAATGAGTGTCGCAGAAAATTTATATTGAATATATAATTATAAAATTACATTATTGACAATATTAGAGCATTCATAAGAATTTGCATGAAAATTAATTGCAGTTATGAGACCAAAATACCATAAAACGCAATGAACTTATTTGAACAACAGTTTTTTAATGCATCCTGAGAATGTTTTGTGCAAAATGAGTGTCGTAGAATATTCATATTGAAATTTCAATTATAACAACATATAATAGACAATATTATGAGTGTTCATATAATTTTTATGAATTTTAACAAATTTATTCGCAGTTATGAGGCCAAAATAACATAAAACACAAATAACTCATTCAAACAGCACTTTTCAATTCATCTGCACTATGTTTTTGGCAAAATAAGTGCCATAGAATCTTAATATTGAACATTTAATTACAAAAATATATAGTAGAAAAAATTAGAAGTGTCCGTATGAATTTGCCCGAATTTAATTGTAGTTATGCGGCCAAAATAACACAAAAAACTATCAACTTATTTAAACAACAGTTTTTAACGCATCCAGAGGATGTTTTGTGCAGAATAAGTGTTGTACAATATTCATATTGAATATTTAATTATAAAAATATATAATAAACAATATTAGGAGTGTTCATATGAATTTGAACAAATTTATGCACAGTTTTGTGGCCAAAATAACATAAAACGTAAATAACTCTTTGATACAGCAGTTTTTTATTCATCTAGATGACGTTTTAGGCAAAATTTGTGTCGTAGTATCTTAATATTCAATTATTAACACATACAATAGACAAAATTAGAAGTGTCCAAATGAATTTACACAAAAATTTACCCAGTTATGAGGAGAAAATAACATAAAATTCAAACAACTTGTTTAAACAACAGTTTTTAATACATACAAATTGAGTTTAGTGTAAAAAGAGTGTCGTAGAATATTCAAACTAAATATTTAATTATAAAAACACATAATAGACAATATTAGGATTGTTCATAAGAATTTGCATGAATTTATGCACAGTTATGATGCTAAAATAATATAAAATAAAAATAACTCGTTTAAACAACAGTTTTTAAATTCATATGGATGACATTTTAGGTAAACTAAGTGTCGTAGTATCTTAATATTAAATATTTAATTATAATAATATATAATAAATAAATTAGAAGTATCCATATGAATTTCATGAATTTTTGTACAGTTATGAGGCAAAAGTAACATCAAATGTGTTACTTGTTTAAACGACAGTTTTTAATACATACAAATGAAGTTTTGTGCAAAATGTGTGTCGTAAAATATTCATATTGAATATTTAATTATAAAAACACATAATAGACAATATTTCGAGTGTTCATATGAATTTTCACGAATTTATGTGCAGTTATGAGGCCAAAATATCATAAAATGCAAACAACACATTTAAACAACAGTTTTCAATGCATCTGGATGAAGTTTTAGGCAAATATGGTGTTATAAAATATTAATATTAAATATTTAATTATAAAACATATAATAAACAATACTTTTATGATTTTATATGCAGTAATGAGGCTGAAAATAACATAAAATGCAAACAAAATGTTTAAACAGTAGTTTCACAGAAAATTTATATTGAATATTTAATTATAAAATCATATAATCGACAATATTAGGAGTATTCATAAGAATTTGCACGAAATTAATTACATTTATTAGGCCAAAATATCATAAAACGCAATCAAGTTATTTGAACAACAGTTTTTAATGCATCTATAGAATATTTTGTGCAAAATGAATGTCATAGAATATTCATATTGAATTTTCAATTGTAAAACATATAATAGACAATATTAGGAGTGTTCATATGAATTTTAAAGATCTTATGCGCTATTATGAGGACAAAATAACATAAAACACAAACAACTCATTTAAACAACAGTTTTTATTTATCTGGACGACATTTTTGGCAAAATAAGGGAAGTAGAATATTTATATTGAATATTTAATAATAAAAATATATAATAGAGAAAATTAGAAGTGTCCATATGAATTTGCACGATTTTTAATTGTAGTTATGCGACCAAAATAATATAAAAAGCAATTGATTTATTTAAAAAATAGTTTTTAACGCATCCAGAGGATGTTTTGTGCAGAATAAGTGTCGTACAATATTCATATTGAATATTCAATTATAAAAATATATAATACACAATATTAGGAGTGTTCATATGAATTTGAATGAATTTATGCACAGTTTTGTGTCCAAAACAATATAAAACATAAATAACTCTATGATACAACAGTTTTTTATTCATCTAGATGACGTTTTAGGCAAAATAAGTGTCGTAGAATCTTAATATTGAATATTTAATTATTAAAACATATAATAGACAAAATTAGAAGTGTCCAAATGAATTTGCACAAACTTTTATCCAGTTTTGAGGAGAAAATAAAATAAAATGCAAACAACTTCTTTAAATGATAGTTTTTAATACATATGGATGATGTTTTGTGCAAAACGAGTGTCGTAGAATATTCATATTGAATATCTAATGATAAAAAATATAATAGATAAAATTAGGAGTGTTCACATGATTTTTTATGATTTTATACTCAGTTATGATGCCAAAATAATATAAAACGTAAATAATTCATTTAAACAGCAGTTTTCAATGCATCTGTTTGAAGTTTTAGGCAAAGTTAGTGTCGTAAAATCTTAATATTTAATATTTACTTATAGAGAATATTTGAAGTTTTATGTGAATTTGTGTGAATTTATGCACAGTAATGAAGCAAAAAATATAACATATGTTTTTTTCTACGCAATAGAGCTTCACTGGCTGAGGAATGAAAGAAAATGCAAACAATATGTTTAAACAATAGTTTTTAATACATTAGGATGATGTTTTGAGTAGAATGAGTGTCACATAAATTTAATATGAAATATTTAATTATAAAATCATATAATAGATAAAATTAAGAGCATTCATAAGAATATGCAGGAATTTAATTACAGTTATCAGGCCAAAATAATAAAAAACATAATTGTACCTCTGAAAATTTGGGGAATTAAAAAAGCAACTTGGTACAACAAAAAATCATTCAAAGATTCAAGGAGAAATTTGAAAAGCCCGAAGAGCCTTAATTCAAGTCCAGAAGCACTTAGGAAAAGAAGAATTCATAGAAATACTAAAAAATTAAATTCTTAAGAAAAGAATTAAACGCCAAAGCCCTAGAAATACAAATCAAAAACATCTTCAAAATCTAAAATCTCAAAACTCAAATTTTATGGCAAACTCAAATATCCTTAAAATTCTGAGAATTTTCATATATTACTTGATAATGATGATCATGGAGAAGGTGTTTGAGTGTCAATTTATTGTGGTACAGAAAATATTATAGTACATTCTATAAAAAATATAAAAATATTTTATTCTAATTAAAATATTAAAAAAAATATTTATAAACTTAAATATAATTTTAAAATCATAAATATTTTGATAATAAGTATAAGTAAAAATATAACAAAATTTCATTATAAATAGATCCTAAAATAAAGTTTCATAATAAATTATTTTCATTAAAGAATGATTATTTCAAGATAAAATATAATAATTAGAATAAAAATCATAATAAAATAAAAGTAATGCATTCATTGAAAATATATAATAAAAAGAAATAACATAAAAAATAATAATAAGATAAAAGTTTTCTTAAAATAAAATAAAAAAATAAATATAATTCTTATTCATTAAATCAAATCTAAATTAAATAATTCAAATAAAAAATAAAGAAATAAAAATGTGAAAATGTACAGTAAAAATAAAGATATTATGATAGATGTGATATGATAATAATAAAATATAAGAAAAATAACCTAATAAATAGCAAAAATAATATGACAATAAAAAAATATAGAGATAACATGACAATGAAAATAATAATATGATAATGAAAATAATAAATAAAATGATAATAAAAATAATATGATAAAGAATAGAAGTGAAAATAATATGATTATGAGATAACAATGAAATAATGTGATATAATAATAAAACATATGACAACAGAAATAATAATCACTATAACACGAGAATAATGATGATATGATGACAACGATAAAAATAATGACGATGATAAAATGATGATAATAATAAAAATAATATCGATAATGATAATATGATGATAAAGACAAAAATGAAAATAATGATAAAAGTGATGATTATGACATGATGATAAGAACAATGAGAATGAAGATCAAAATAACAAAAGAGACAACAATGATAATAATAAACCGAAGATAATGATGATGATGACAATGATGACAAGGATGATAACATGATGTAGTGATAAAAATAATCACCAAAACACCAGCTATCTCCAAAGGCTGATGGTGTACAGATATTGGACTAATATGTTTGTAAGTCCATAATATGACAAACTAAAGGTGCTGGACTGATCTGTTTGTAGGTTCATCCTCTAGTATGTCTACCTCAATGTTGAACCGGTTCAATGTTTCGAGTTTAATTTTGTGTGTATGGTGATCCTGGGTTTACGAATCTGCTGAATGCTTGGAATTCGTGATCTAGAAGATCGGTAATATGATCATATGGGCTATATCCATTATCTTCTGATACATGGGTCTTGAACTATCATGTTTTAAGCTCACGACCTGACTAGTAAGATTGAACTAATCTGTTTGTAAGTTCATCTTCTAGATAGTGAGATTGAACCGATCTGTTTGTAAGTTCATCCACTAACACACTCACCTCAATGTTGAATTGGCTCAGTGCTTCGTGTTCAACTTTGTGTGCGTAGTGATCCTAGGTCTACGAATCCGCTCAGTGCTTGAAATTCGTGATCTAAAAGTTCAGTAAGATGTACATGCGGGCCATATCCGCTAATCTTCTGATTTACCAACCTTAAGATCGATTAGCATAGCATATCAAGTCGATTTTTGTGTGATTGGTCATTGACTAGCAAAATTGAACTGATCTGTTTGTAAGTTCATTATCTAGATCAATAAAGGTTGAGCTGATCTGTTTGTAAGCTCATCCTTCATAAAGATTGATTTGATTTATTTGTAAGATCATCTCCTGGGATAATAAAGATTGAACTGATTTGTTTGTAAGTCTGTCTTTCACTATTCCATAAAGATTGAACTGATATGTTTGTAAGTTCGTCTTTTACTATCTCATAAAGATTGAACTGATCTGTTTGTAAGTTCGTCTTTTACTATCTAATATGGATTGAACTGATATGTTTGTAAGTACGTCCTCCACTATTCACGTAAATTGAGCTGATCTGTTTGTAAGTTCATCATGTTTCTCAATGACCCCCGACCACTTGACCACTTGACCGTTGTTTAACTGTTATATTTTCTTTCCTATTTCAAGATTCAGAGATACCTCGAGCTTAAGAGCCCAGGGTAATTAACGGTGGGGGCTTGCGCCCATCGGAATCTACAAGAACTCACAATCTCTAAAACCCCTAAATGTGTATTCCATGTTCATAATATATCCTTCCCAATGCACGCTTAGAGGGATCTCTCGTGTCCTTCTTTCGCGGTCCATCGCCCCGAGCAGTGAGGCGCACGAAAAAGGGTCACACAATAATCAACTTATTTAACCAACAGTTTTTAACGCATCCAGATGATATTTTGCGCAAAATTAGTGTCGTAGAATATTCATATTGACTAGTCAATTGAAAAAATATATAATAGACAATATTAGAAATGTTCATATGAATTTTAATGAATTTATGCGCAATTATGAGGCCAAAATGACATAAAACACAAATAACTCATTCAAACAGCAATTTTTAATTCACCTGGATGACATTTTAGGCAAAATAATGGCCGGAGAATCTTAATATTGAATATTTAATTATTAAAATATATAATAGATAAAATTAGAAGCAGGGTAGAGCGGGATAACAATTCAAATTCATATGAAATATGCATGAATTTATGCACAAATATGAGGCCAAAATAACATAAAAGATAAATAATATGTTTAAATGACAGTTTTTAATAGATACGAATAAAGTTTTGTGCAAAAAGAGTGTCATAGAATATTTATACTGAATATTTAATTATAAAAACACATAATAGACAATATTAAGACTGTTCATATGAATTTGCACGAATTTATGCACAGTTATGATGCCAACATAACATAAAACGAAAATAACTCATTTAAACAGCAATTTTTAATTCATCTGGATGTCATACAATCTCAATATTGAATATTTAATTATAAAAACATATAATACATAAAATTATAAGTGTTCATATGAATTTGAAAGGATTTATGCACAGTTATGACACCAAAATAACATACAAATATAAATAACTTGTTTAAACGATAGTTTTTAATACATACGGATGATGTTTTGTGCAAAATGAGTGTCTTAGAATATTCATACCGAATATTTAATTATAAAAATACATAATAGATAATATTAAGAGTGTTCATATAAATTTTCACGAATTTATGCACAGTTATGATGCCAAAATAACATAAAACGAAAACAACTCGTTTAAACATCAGTTTTTAATTCATATGGATGACATTTTAGGTAAACTAAGTCGTAGTATCTTAATATTGAATATTTAATTATAAAAACATATAATAAATAAATTAGAAGTGTCCATATGAATTTGCACGAATTTTTGCACAGTTATGTGGCAAAAATAACAAAAAATACAAACAACTTGTTTACATAATAGTTTTTAATACATATGGATAAAGTTTTATGCAAAATGAGTGTCGTAGAATATTCATATTGAATATTTAATTATGAAAACATATAATAGACAAATTTTTGAGTGTTCATATGAATTTTTACGAATTTATGCACAGTTATGAGGCCAAAATAATATAAAACACAAACAACACATTTAAACGATAGTTTTAGTCAAAGATAGTGTTATAAAGTATTAATATTAAATGTTTAATTATAAAACATATAATAAAAAATATTGTTATGATTTTATACGCAGTAATGAGGCAGAAAATAATATAAAATGTAAATAACATGTTTAAACAGTAGTTTCTAATACATATGGATGATGTTTCGAGAAAATGAGTGTCGCAGCAAATTTATATTGAATATTTAATTATAAAATCATATAATAGATAATATTAGGAGTATTCATAAGAATTTTCTCGAAATTAATTGCATTTATGAGGCCAAAATACCATAAAACGCAATCAACTTATTTGAACAACAATTTTTAATGCATCTAGAGGATGTTTTATGCAAAATGAGTGTCATAGAATATTAATATTGAATTTTCAATTATAAAAACATATAATAGATAATATTTAGGAGTGTTTATATGAATTTGAACGAACTTATGCGCAGTTATGTGGCCAAAATAACATAAAACATAAATAACTTGTTTAAATAGCGGTTTTTATTTATCTGGACGATGTTTTTGGCAAAATAAGTGCCGTAGAATCTTAATATTGAATATTTAATTATAAAAATATATAGTAGACAAAGTTAAAGTTTCCATTTGAATTTGCACGAATTTAATTGAAGTTATGCGCGAGCAAATTAAATAACATTAAAAGCAATCGACTTATTTTCACAACAGTTTTTAACACATCCAGATGATATTTGTGCAGAATAAGTGTCTTACAATATTTATATTGAATATTTAATGATAAAAATATATAATACACAATATTAGAAGTGTTCATATGAATTTGAACGAATTTATGCACAATTTTGTGGCCAGAATAAAATAAAACGTAAATAACTCATTGATATAGCAGTTTTTTGTTCTTTTGGATGACGTTTTAGGCAAAATAAGTGTCATAGAATCTTAATATTGAATATTTAATTATTCAAATTTATGATAGACAAAATTATTAGTGTCTGTATGAATTTGAATGAACTTTTTCCCAGTTATGAGGAGAAAATAACAAAAAATGCAAATAACTTATTTAAATGATAGTTTTTAATACATATGGATGATATTTTGTGCAAAATGAGTGACGTAGAATATTCATATTGAATATTTAATGATAAAACATATAATAATAATATTAAGAGTATTCATATGAATTTTTTTGAATTTATACTCAGTTGTGATGCTAAAATAATATAAAATTCAAATAATTAATTTAAATAGCAGTTTTCATTGAATCTGGATGAAATTTTGCAAAGTTAGTGTCGTAAAATCTTAATATTTAATATTTACTAATAAAAACTTATAATAGATAATATTTTAAGTTTTTATGTGAATTTACACGAATTTATGTGCAGTAATGAGGAAACGAATAACATAAAATGCAAACAACATGTTTAAACAGTAGTTTTTAATACATAAGGTTGAAGTTTTGAGCAGAATGATTGTCGCAGAAAATTCATATGAAATATTTAATTATAAAATCATATAATAGATAAAATTAGGAGCGTTCATAAGAATTTGCACGAATTTAATTACAGTTATGAGGCCAAAATAACATAAAACACAATCAACTTATTTAACCAATAGTTTTTAACGCATCCAGATGATGTTTTGCACAAAATTAGTGTCGTAGAATGTTTATATTTATTGTCAATTGAAAAAATATATAATAGACAATATTAGTAATGTTCACATGAATTTTAATGAATTTATGTGTAGTTATGAGGCCAAAATGACACCGGAGAATCTTAATATTGAATATTTTAATTATTAAAATATATAATAGACAAAATTAGAAGTAGAGTAAAGCAGGGTAACTATTAAAATTCATATGAATATGCACAAATTTATGCGCAATTATGTGGCCAAAATAACATAAAGGCAAATAACTTATTTAAACGACAGTTTTTAAAACATATGGAAAAAGTTTTATGCAAAAAGAGTATCATAGAATAATAATATTGAATGTTTAATTATAAAAAACATATAATAGATAATATTAAGAATTTTCATATGAATTTGTACGAATTAATGCATAGTTATGATGCCAAACTAACATAAAAACGAAAATAACTCGTTTAAACAACGATTTTTAATTCATCCGGATGATATTTTAGGTAAACTAAGTGTCGTACAATCTTAATATTAAATATTTAATTATAAAAATATATAATAAATAAAATTAAAAGTGTCTGTATAAATTTGAACTTATTTATGCACAGTTATGAGACCAAAAAACATAAAAAACAAATAACTTGTTTAAACGACAGTTTTTAATACATAATGAACTTTTATGCAAAATGAGTGTAGTAGAATATTCATACTGAATATTTAATTATAAAAACACATAATGGACAATATTAAGAGTGTTCATATTAATTTGCACGAATTTATGCACTGTTATGATGTCAAAATAATATAAAACGAAAATAACTCATTTAAACAACAGTTTTTAATTCATCTGGATGACATTTTAGGTAAACTAAGTGTCGTAGAATCTTAATATTGAATATTTAATTCTAAAAACATAATAAATAATATTTTTACAATTTTATATGCAGTAATGAGGCAGAAAATAACATAAAATGCAAACAACATGTTTAAACAGCGGTTTCTAATACATACGGATGAAATTTCGAGCAAAATGAGCGTCGCAGAAAATTTATATTGAATATTTAATTATAAAATCACATAATAGATAATATTTGGAGCATTCATATGAATTTATGCAAATTTAATTGCAGTTATGAGGCCAAAATACCATAAAACGCAATCAACTTATTTGAACAACAATTTGTAAAGCATCCAGAGGATGTTTTGTTCAAAATGAGTGTCGTAGAATATATTCATATTGAATTTTTAATTGTAAAAATATATAATAGACAATATTAGGAGTGTTCATATGAATTTTAACGAAATTCTGCGCAATCATGAGGCCAAAATAACATAAAACACAAAAAACTCGTTCAAACAATGATTTTTAATTTTTAATTCATCTGGACTATGTTTTTGGCAAAATAAGGGCCATGGAATCTTAATATTAAATATTTAATTATAAAATTATATAGTAGACAAAATTAGGAGTGTCCGTATGAATTTGCACGGATTTAATTGTAATTATGTGACCAAAATAACATAAAAAGCAATCAACTTATTTAAATAAACAGTTTGTAACGCATCCAGAGGATGTTTTGAGCAAAATAAGTGTCGTATAATATTTATATTGAATATTCAATTGTAAAAATATTATGAGTATGCATATGAATTTGAACGAATTTATGCACAATTTTGTGGTCAAAATAACATAAAACGCAAATAAATCTTTTATACAACAGTTTTTTATTCATCTGGATGAAGTTTTAGGCAAAATAAGTATCGTAGAATCTTAATGTTGAATATTTAATTATAAAAACATATAATAGACAATTAGACGTGTCAATATGAATTTACACAAACTTTTATGCTGTTATGATGAGAAAATAACATAACATGCAAACAACTTATTTAAATGATAATTTTTAATGCATATGGATGAGGTTTTATGCAAAATGAGTGTCATAAAATATTTATAATTAATATTTCATTAAAACATATAATAGACAATATTTGGAGTGTTCATTTAATATTTTATGAATTTATATGCAGTTATGATTCCAAAATAATATAAAACACAAATGACTCATTTAAATAGCAGTTTTCAATGTATCTGGATGAAGTTTTAGGCAAAGTTAGTGCCCTAAAATCTTAATATTTAATATTTAATTATAAAAACATATGTAGACAATATTTGAAGGTTTCTAGTGAATTTACATGATTTTATGCACAGTAATGATGCAAAAAAATAACATAAATGAAAACAACATGTTTAAACAACAGTTTCTATTATATACGAATGAAGTTTGAGAAGAATGAGTGTCATAGAAAATTTATATTAAATATTTAATTATAAAATCATATAATATACAAAATTAGGAGCATTCCTAAAAATTTGCACGAATTTAATTACATCTTATTTAAACGATAGTTTTTAATACATACAGATCTAGTTTTGTGCAAAATGAGTGTTGTAGAATATTCATATTGAATATTTAATTATAAAAACACATAATAGACAATATTTTGAGTGATCATATGATTTTTTCACGAATTTATGCACAGTTATGAGGCCAAAATAACATAAAACACAAATAAAATATTTAAACAACAGTTTTCAATGCATATGGATTAAGTTTTAGGCAAAGATAATGTTGTAAAATATTAATATTAAATATTTAATTATAAAACATATAATAAACAATATTTTTATGATTTTATATGCAGTAATGGGGCAGAAAATAACATAATATGCAAACAACATATTTAAACAGTGGTTTCTAATACTTACGGATGATGTTTCAAGCAAAATGAGTGTCGCAGAAAAATTATATTGAATATTTAGTTATAAAATCATATAATAGACAATGTTGGAAGTATTCATAAGAATTTGCACGAAATTAATTACAGTTATGTGGCCAAAATACCATAAAACACAATCATCTTATTTAAACAATAATTTTTAATGCATTCAGAGGATGTTTTGTGCGAAATGAGTATCGTAAAATATTCATATCAAATTTTCAATTATAAAAACATATAATAGACAATATTAGGAGTGTTCATATGAATTTTAACAAATTTATGCACATTTATGAGGCTAAAATAGTATAAAACACAAATAACTCGTTCAAACTGCGGTTTTTATTCATCTGGACTACGTTTTTGCCAAAATAAGTGTCATAGAATCTTAATATTGAATATTTAATTATAAAAATATATAGTAGACAAAATTAGAAGTGTCCGTAAGAATTTGCACGAATTTAATTGTAATTATGCGGCCAAAATAATACCAAAAACAATCAAATTATTTAAACAACAGTTTTTAACGCATCCAGAGGATATTTTGTGCAAAATAAGTGTCATATAATATTCATGTTGAATATTCAATTGTAAAAATATATATAATAGGCAATATTATATATGTTCATATGAATTTGAATGAATTTATTCATAGTTCCGTGACCAAAATAACATAAAATACAAAATAACTCTTTTATACAACAATTTTTTATTCATCTGGATGACATTTTAGGCAAAATAAGTGCCGTAGAATCTTAATTTTGGATATTTAATTACAAAACATATAATAGATAAAATTAGAAGTGTCCATATGAATTTGCATGAATTTTTATGCGGTTATGTGGAGAAATAACATAAAATACAAACAACTTGTTTAAACGACTATTTTTAATACATATGGATGATGTTTTGTGCAAAATGATTGTTGTAGAATATTAATAATTAATATTTAATTATAAAAATATTTAATGACAATAGTAACGCAAATAACTCATCTAAACAGCAGCTTTCAATGTATCTGGATGAAGTTTTAGGCAAAGTTAGTGCCATAAAATCTTAATATTTAATATTTAATTATAAAAACTTATATAGACAATATTTAAAGTTTACATGTAAATTTGCTTGAATTTATGTGCAATAATGAGGCAAAAAAATAATATAAAATGCAAACAACATATTTAAACAACAGTTTCTAATACATACATATGAAGTTTGAGCAGAATGAGTGTCGCAGAAAATTCATATTAACTATTTAATTATAAAATCGTATAATATACAAAATTAGGAGCATTCATAAGAATTTTCATGAATTTAATTACAGTTATGAGGCCAAAATAATAAAAAACGCAATCAACTTATTTAAATAACAGTTCTTAACTCATCCAGATGATGTTTTGCACAAAATTAGTGTCGTAGAATATTCATATTGAGTAGTCAATTGAAAAAAACATATAATAGAAAATATTAGGAATGTTCATGTGAATTTTAACGAATTTATGCGCAGTTATGAGGCCCAAATGAAATAAAACGCAAACATCTCGTTCAAACGACGGTTTTTAATTCATCCGGGTGACGTTTTTGGCAAAATAAGTGTCGTAGAATCTTAATATTGAATATTTAATTATAAAAATATATATTAGATAAAATTAAAAGTGTTCATATAAATTTTCACAAATTTAATTGTAGTTATTCGGCCAAAATAGCATAAAAAGCAGTCAACTTATTTAAACAATAGTTTTTAAAGCATCAAGAGGATGTTTTGTGCAAAATAAGTGTCGTACAATATTTATAATGAATATTCAATTGTAAAAATATATCATAAATAATATTAGGAGTGTTCATATTAATTTGAACGAATTTGTGCACAGTTTTGTGGCCAAAATAATATAAAACGCAAACACTCTTTTATACAGCAGTTTTTTATTCATCTGGATGACATTTTAGGCAAAATAAGCATCGTAGAATCTTAATATTAAATATTTAATTATTAAAACATATAATAGATAATATTAGAAGTGTCCATATGAATTTGCACAAATTTTTACGCAGTTATGAGGAGAAAATAACATAAAATGCAAACAACTTATTTAAACGACATTTATTGCAAAAAAATGCGTCGTATCATATTGAATATTTAATTTTAAAAACATGTAATAGACAATATTTGCAGTGTTAATACGATATTTTATGAATTTATGCTCAGTTATGATGCCAAAATAATATAAAAAACAAATAACTCATTTAAACGACAGTTTTGAATGCATATGGATGGAGTTTTTGGCAAAGTTAGTGTTGTAAAATCTTAATATTTAGTATGTAATTATAAAACCTTATATAGATAATTTTTGAAGTTTTAATGTGAATTTGCACGAATTTATGCACATCATTGAGACAAAAAAAATAACATAAAATTTAAATAACATGTTTAAATACTAGTTTTTAATACATACCGATGAAGTTTTGAGCAGAATTAGTGTCATAGAAAATTCATATTAAATATTTAATTATAGAATCATATAACAGACAAATTAGGAGCATTTATAAGAATTTGCACGAATTTAATTACAGTTATTAGGCCAAAATAATATAAAATACAATCAATTTATTTCTACAAAAGTTTTAATGCATCCAGATGATGTTTTGCGCAAAATTTATGTCGTAGAATATTCATATTGAATAGTCAATTGAATATACATATAATAGACAATATTAGAATTTTTCATATGAATTTTAATGAATTTATGTGCAGTTATGAGGTCGAAATGACATAAAACTAATTTACTCGTTCAGATAGCAGTTTTTAATTCATCTGGATGACGTTTTAGGCAAAATAATGGTCGGAGAAACGTAATATTGAATATTAAATTATAAAAATATATAATAAAAAATTAGAAGCGGGGTAAAGCGGGGTAATTATTCAAATTCATATGAATATGCACGAATTTACGCACAGTTACAAGGTCAAAATAACATAAAAGGCATACAACTTGTTTAAACAACAGTTTTTAATATATATGGATGAAGTTTTGTGCAAAAAGAGTGTTATAAAAACACATAATAGATAATATTAGGATTGTTCATATGAATTTGTACGAATTTATGTAAAACGAAAATAACTCGTTTAAACAATAATTTTTAATTCATCTAGATGATATTTTAGTTTAACTAAGTGTCGTACAATCTTAATATTGAATATTTAATTATAAAACCATATAATAAAGAAAATTAGAAGTTTTCATATGAATTTGAACGAATTTTTGCGCAGTTATGAGATTAAAATAACATAAAAATAAAAACAACTTGATATACGGATGAAATTTTGTGCAAAATGAGTGTTGTAGAATTTGCATGAATTTAATTATAAAAACACATAATAGATAATAATAAGAGTATTCATATAAATTTGCATGAATTTATGCACAATTATGATGCCAAAATAACATAAAACGAAAATAACTCATTTAAACTGTAGTTTTCAATTGATATGGATGACATTTTAGGTAAAATAAGTATCGTAGAATGTTAATATTAAATATTTATTATTAAAATATATAATAAATAATATTTTTATGATTTTATATGCAGTAATGAAGAGAAAATAACATAAAATGCAAAAAAAAATTAAATGATAGTTTTTAATACATATGGATGATATTTTGTGCAAAACGAGTGTCGTAGAATATTCATATTAAATATCTAATGATAAAAACATATAATAGATAATATTAGGAGTTTTCATATGAATTTTTATGATTTTATGCTCAGTTATGATGCCAAAATAATATAAAACTTAAATAATTCATTTAAACAACAATTTTCAATGCATTTAGATGAAGTTTTAGGCAAAGTTAGTGTCGTAAAAATTTAATATTTAATATTTACTTATAAAAACTTATAATAGAGAATATTTGAAGTTTTTATGTGATTTTTCTTGAATTTATTCACAGTAATGAGGCAAAAAATAACATAAAATGTAAATAACAAGTTTAAACAGCAGTTTTTAATACATTAGGATAATGTTTTGAGCAGAATGAGTGTCACAGAAATTTAATATTAAATATTTAATTATAAATCATATAATAGATAAAATTAAGAGCATTCATAAGAATTTGTAGGAATTTAATTACAGTTATGAGGCCAAAATAACATAAAACGCAATCAACTTATTTAACCAACAGTTTTTAACGCATTCAGATGATGTTTTGCGCAAAATTAGTGTCATAGAATATTCATATTAAATAGTCAATTGAAAAAATATATAATAGACAATATTAGAAATGTTCATATGAATTTTAATGAATTTATGCGCAGTTATGAGGCCAAAATGACATAAAACGCAAATAACTCATTGAAACATCGGTTTTTAATTCATCTGGATGACATTTTAGGAAAAATAATGGCCGAAGAATCTTAATATTGAATAATTAATTATTAAAATATATAATAGATAAAATTAGAAGCAGGATAAAGCAGGTTAACTATTCAAATTCATATGAATATGCACAAATTTATGCGCAGTTATGAGGCCAAAATAACATAAAAGACAAATAACTTATTTATACGATGCTTTTTAATAGATACGGATAAAGTTTTGTGCAAAAAGAGTTTCATAGAATATTTATATT
Source organism: Schoenoplectus tabernaemontani (assembly GCA_037127355.1). Classification (NCBI taxonomy): domain Eukaryota; kingdom Viridiplantae; phylum Streptophyta; class Magnoliopsida; order Poales; family Cyperaceae; genus Schoenoplectus; species Schoenoplectus tabernaemontani. The sequence continues at coordinate 11,538,921 of CM073750.1, read as the reverse complement.
GAATATTTAATTATAAAAACACATAATAAATAATATTAAAATGTTCATATGAATTTACACGGATTTATGCACAGTTATGATGCCAACATAACATACAACGAAAATAACTCATTTAAACAACAGTTTTTTAATTCATCTGGATGACATTTTAGGTAAACTAAGTATCGTACAATCTTAATATTGAATATTTAATTATAAAAATATATAATACATAAACTTATAAGTGTCCATATGAATTTGAATGGATTTATGTACAATTATGAGACCAAAATAACATAAAAATATAAATAACTTGTTTAAACGATGATTTTTAATATATACGGATGACGTTTTGTGCAAAATGAGTGTCTTAGAATATTTAATTATAAAAAACATATAATAGATAATATTTCGAGTGTTCATATGAATTTGCATGAATTTTTGCATAGTTATGGGGCCAAAATAACATAAAACACAAACAACGCATTTAAACTACAGTTTTCAATGCATCTGGATGAAGTTTTAGGCAAATATAGTGTTATAAAGTATTAACATTAAATATTTAATTATAAAACATATAATAAAAAAATATTTTTATGATTTTATACGTAGTAATGAGGTAGAAAATAATATAAAATGTAAATAACATGTTTAAACAGTAGTTTCTAATACATACAGATGATGTTTCGAGTCTCTTAGGGGGGAATTTAATAATCATATTAAAATTTTCAATTGTAAAAATATATAATAGATTATATTAGGAGTGTTCATATGAATTTTAATAAATTTATGCGCAATTATGTGTTCAAAATAACATAAAACACAAACAATTCATTTTAAACAGGGATTTTTATTTATCTGGACGATATTTTTGGCAAAATAAGTGTCGTAGAATCTTAATATTGAATATTTAATTATAAAAATATATAGTAGACAAAATTAGAAGTGTCCATATAAATTTTCACGAATTTAATTGTAGTTATGCGACCAAAATAACATAAAAAACAATCGACTTATTTAAACAATAGTTTTTAACACATCCAGACGATGTTTTGTGCAGAATAAGTGTCATGCAATATTCATATTGAATATTCAATGATAAAAATATATAATACATAATATTAGGAGTGTTCTTATGAATTTGAACGAATTTATGCACAGTTTGTGGTCAAAATAACATAAAACGTAAATAACTCATTGATATAGCAGTTTTTTTTCATCTGGATGACGTTTTTGGTAAAATAAGTGTGTAGAATCATAAATTGAATATTTAATTATTAAAATATATAATGGATAAAATTAAAAGTGTCCATATGAATTTGCACAAATTTTTACTCAGTTATGAGGAGAAAATAACATAAAATATAAATAACTTGTTTAAATAATAGTTTTTAATACATATGGATGATGTTTTATGCAAAATGAGTGTCGTAGAATATTTATTTTGTATATTTAATGATAAAAATATATAATAGATAATATTAAAAGTGTTCATATAAGTTTTTATGAATTTATGCCATTTATAATATCAAAATAATATAAAACGTAAATAATTCATTTAAACAGCATCATTGCTTCTCCCCTGAATGCAATGTCCGTAGTCATTGGCGCTACTTCGGTGTCAATAAAAATAAATTTCAAATAGTTAACTTTTAAATTACTGAGTAACAAAGCTAAATAACTGAGGGAATATTTTATATATGACGCCCTATGTACACAGAAAAATAATCACTTCAATTGTATTTTTATATACATCAAGCATTAATTCAAAGTTCCGAATTTATGTGAATTAACCACCTCTTCTTATAGATATCGAAATGAAAATTTCAAAATGTTTTATATGTATGTAATCGAGTTAGTTTATAATATATGTAATAATTTATATTTGTTAATTTAAGTAAACATAAATAAATAGACATAATGGGTACCACTAGCCATAGACGTTAGATCTCTCCTCTTTTTTATATATTATTTTATGCAAATTTTATCAATCGTATTTTATATAACAAAATTTTCTAATTTTTTTTAACGTACATGTAAGCTTATTTTGAAATGTTATCAAATAAATCTATTTTTACGAAATGTGCTTTTCATTTTGCATCACTTTCACGATCACGATCATGACAATGATATCTTTTCTAATATTGCATAATATTAGAAGTCCTTATGACCAACGAATAACTTAAATAGATTTTTGTCTCCAAAATGATTATCTGTTGTCCGGCGAAGCATACTGTTTGAAGTTTGAACGCAGTAGATGGAAAATAGTTTAGACCATGCTAAAGTATGATATGTGTTGCTGAAAACAAAATTAGGAACGTATTTTATATGGAGAAGGATTCAATTATCACTATTTTGATGTCACATCGGTGTCATTAAAATTAAATATCAAATAACTATTATTTAAATTTTTAAATAAAAAACTAATTGAAGGAATATTTTATAAATATCATTTTATATATGTATACAAAAAATTATATCATTTTGATATTATTTATATAGGCATCAAGCGTTAATAAAATCAACGGACCAAATTTTACAATTAAGACACGTTACTTGATGGCTATTCAAATAAAGTTAATTTTTATTTTATTTTTCATATACATACAATTGAGATGATATAGAATACATCTAACGGTTCACATTTTTAAATTTATACATAAATAAATAATATAGACACCATGGACACCCAAAAAATGGTAATTGGATCCCTTCTCTTTTATATGACAAGTTTTAAGTGTATCATGCAGTTATTTTGTTTCTAGCTACTATCATAATTCTGAAAATATTTTAACAGTGAGCAGATACTCCTCTTATCAGAGAATAAAACTTTAAATTTAACTTTCTCTTAGGATCTAAATATTAGTTTAACCAAATATGTTATTATGATGTGTCAAACAAGAAACTTTTCTAAGTTGAATTTAAATAATATAAATATAAAAATATTTGTGTTGTGCAACTATTAACTAAATTCTTTTTTCTTTCCTATAAATTAAAAAAATTAATAACATATTTACCCTTCAACTATTCATCTATTTCATTCAACATAAATAATGATGAATCTTATCTCTAGACAGATACATTTTCCTCCTGGTACTACTCTCGGGGTTGCGTAGCATCGTTGTTACCTCCGTTGCCTCCAACTGAAAAAAAAGGGAAGAAATTTCCTAATTTCTGTGGTCTTCGCGAGGGAGGGTTCCATTATTTTGTTCTTTTGCGAAAAGGAAATTACGATTTGGAGGTCTTAGTCGACACGTCCTCCCTCCGTCTTCCCATCTCCCCTACTATCCCTGCACTCCCCTCTCTCTCCCCCACTGGAGCTACCCGAACCACCTTTTCGTGTAATTTCACCCGAAGTAAGGTCAGCTTTCTTGCTTATTTTATCTCTACAGCTATCAATTATCAGTAAATTAGCTCAGTATTTAATTTTTACGGATACATTTCAATCATCATTTGTTCGTTTTGATGAGACGGGAATATTTCAAGCGATTCAGCCCATGAATTAAAGAAAAAGGTTAAGGAGTCAATCTTGTTGCATTCAATCGTTTCTCGACGGGACGTGTTATTGACGAGATCTCGTGTAAAAGGCAAATTTTAGGGGCAATAATAAGTTTGATTTAATAAATTCTTTGATCTTCTATGTTTAGAAATCAAATTGAGTACAAGGCCTGCAAGTTGATGCATTCTAAGTTTGTCCTTCTTTTTGTTTTTCTGGTTTAGTTGAAAGATTGTACTGAGTGAGTTTTAATATTCATATCTGAGTGTAATTGTTTTGATTTTATCGCTCATGATTGAGATCAATATCTATCAGAAACGTAATAGGATTATACCCAAAAAAAGTGCAAAGTAATTGGGGTCTTTCTTAAATTATATAAAAATATTATGTTATATGTCATTCAGCTTGCACCAAAAGTACTATTTTGTGGCTATTTGTTTGCCATCTTTATATTGGGGAACAGCTTGCTTCAAAATTCATTATTGTAAAGGCTTCTTGTTAGTCTTCAGCGAAAAACTGGAGACTCGCCAAATGGTATAGTGTTAGCCTTTTATAATGCAAAGGCATACAGATATTACTCATGCTTCAAGTAAATGAACAATCCAACAGTATCATAGACAAAATTTTTAGTGAACTGTATGACATGACTTGAGAAGATAAACACAAAGAAGACCTGCTTACACATTTTCACATGCATACAGACATACATACAAAATGACAAATTGTGAAAATTATTTTTTCTTTTCATTCTTTTGGGGTCATACTTGTTTCCTTCTGACCCAGTAATAGTTCTTTTCACATTTCGAAACAGTTCTCTTTGAATTGGTAATGCAGGCATTGTATTAACATAATTTACCCCTTTTGCTTGATATTTTGCTCATTCTACTATGATTTAGCCTTCATTTACATGGAAAAGTCTTGCTTCTCTAACTTCGATAAACAATTTCAGAAACTGATAGTGATTGTGTAACCAAGTGTACTGACACACCAGAATGAGCTTAGCATGCCTTGTATGCCATGGCATGGATAGCCCCTCTCACTCATTTAGAAGTTACTCTGTCTCGAGCACAGAAGGAGAAGGCCGGTGCGGAGCAGTCGTCAGTTGTCTGACTCTTAAACCCATTACCAATAATGGTGCACAAGCCAGTGGCCTTGCAACATCAAAAGTTGCACCGTATCCTGTCATATCAACTGGTAATCAAGGTGTAGAAGGGGCTCCACGCCTACAAAGGAGCCGTGCTGTCTCTAGGGACCTTGTCAGAGATTGGAATTTTGATGAGATTGTTTTCGCAAATTAGGTTTGTGTACTGGTGTAATGAAGATTTTAAGCATGTTTTATTTTGAAAGCTGGAATCCTTGATCTTAAAATGCTAAGAAATTGAATTAAGAGTTCTCTGTACATTTAGCTTAACTTTTTTTCTTGTAAGGTGAAATATAAATTGTGCAATGTTCTAGGTTTATATGGGATAATATTTTGTTGTGAACTTGATCAATAAGATCAAATTTAGGTATATCTGCTCTGTAGTTGTTTCCTTTTAGCCAGATTTGCTATCAGGACGTTGTGGTTCATTTTGTGTGTGTGTGTGTGTTTTTGGAAAATATTTAATGTGCTGATTATAATTTTCAGAGATTATGTTTAGTCACTTGTCAGCTGCTGTCTGTCCAAACAGTCTCTCATTTGCATCCAACAAGAGTTACTCAACTGGTAGAATGTGTTATTTGAAAATGTTTTTGTTTAGCCGGTTAGAAGTTAAAACGAGGTGTCAACTAAAATTTTTGTTCCTGAAAGTGTCGTGAAAGGAGCCTGTGCATATAGCTTGTGTATAGGATAACAAATTAATTGTATTTGTTGGTATGACAAACAGAAGATATGTCGTAGAGATAATAAAGCTAATTGTTAATTTAATAAAGTTGTTATTTTTAGTATTTTTTTTTCTTTTGACGAGTCGGTATGACAATTGCAGGGCTTATTATAGGATATAACATTGGAAATATGAAAAAGGTTTAAAATATTGAATGAATCTTATAAAACTATATATAGATGTCAAAATAAATAAAAAATCGGAAGGCTTATTAAAGGTGGCTTCACATTGGCAAAATGAAAAAAAAAATAGAATATTGAATGGATATTATATCACTATCGAGATGAAGAATTTTTTTATAAAAGATGTTTAATTTGTGTGGAAGCAGCCTGTATAGTATATCTAGCTAACAAAATTGAACGATGCATTTTTACAGCATGTATATTTTAAATTGTACTTGCAATATTTATTGCAGGACTCTCAAGTTATTGCTAATTCAAAGTTTCGAACTAAGTTTGCCGGGTAGAATATATAAATTGCAACAATTAATGGGACAAGAATCACAAGATTGATACAGTGATATGTTTAAAATGAAAAATCAAATTTTAAAATGCATTACAAATTTACAATATGCAATAACTTCCATAAATTGGAACTAGAACAGATCATATTCATTAAGATGACCTCACATTGTAAGAAAATAATTGATAGCGACATAGAAAATAAATAATAATAACTATTTAAAAAAAATAGCTGATAAAAGTTACTTATGCTTCTCATTTTTACTTTTGGGTGCTAAAAAAATGTTGGGAATGGAGATTCCATTAATTTTTGGTTAGATAACTGATATAATGATTACTCGTTATCTATCCAATTTTCTTTGGTATATGTCAAAGCCAAATCAGCCATTTCCTCTCTTAGCGCGGTTTGGAATAATAATCAAATTAAACTCAACTTTACTAAGGGTGCTAGTATTGCTATGATACACGAAAAGTCTCAAATTTTCTCAATTCTCCATGATTTACATTTTACACAAGATAATGATTTGATGGTTTGGATGTGGAACCTACAGGTCTTTATACTATTAAGTCATTATATAACTTCTCGTGCTTTGGTAGAATTAAAACTTGTTTGTCCAAATCAGTTTGGTCCTTTAAGATTCCCCTTAAGTATATATTATTTCTTTGGATGACTTTAAATAATAAAATTTTTACAAAGGACAACCTTTATAAGTGTAAATGGACAGGTGATCATTTTGGTGTTTTTTGTTCGGCTCCTGAAAATGTAGATCATTTGTTTTTGAAATGTCCTTTCGTTGTTGATTTTTGGGGTCATATTATTAATCCTCATCCGCAAATGGGACTATTAAATACTAATTCTATTTTTTATTTTTAGAATTCTTGTTTACCGCTGCACAATTTGTTAGTTTATAATAATCTTAAAGTCAATAATACGATAAATTTATTATATAAAGTTTTGATCATAAATTGGATATTTAAACAATATTTTGTTTACTTGAGTATTATTGAATTTATGAATCATTCCGAGTTCATGACTGGAATTATGAAACTTCATAATATAGAATATACTCTTAAAAATCACTAACCAATGTAATTAGCAGGAACACTAATTAACCGCTATCAGGTTAGTATGTGGATTAAATGATGGTCAAGTTTTACAGACCATAGACAAAGAGTTGTCATTTTAATCACATATATAGATATTCTAGGAACATCGTATTTGATAGACCCCGAATGAAACATTAAATGGAATTGTGTTTATGCCATTAATGTATTCATTCAGTGTTAAATTCTAGAGTATGAGGTATTTATTTTTCCTACATAAGATATGTATGTGTGTGATTTTTATCAAATGTTATCCGTAAAATGTGGCTATAAAAGTAGCTCTTTGGTATACATAACTTATGAGGAGGAAGAGATGGTTTGCTAAAAATACTGTTGTCCCTCGTATCTCTATACGAGTTATAACATCATTGGGCTCCTTGATAGAGTAAGATTATCTGCTAGCAGTATAATTACAAGAGTAATTATATATGATAATTTACCCAGAATCAAGAAAAGATTAAGTTTGCAAGAATGACACATACCTACTTTGAAACTGATCTGATAGTTATGAGATAAAAGAATTAAATACAAGTAAATAATTTACTGGATCATGATATTGTACAGTACAATATCATTTGTGTAATTGGATGGTCATAGTGCATTCTGCCAGATGTCTCATATGATTATAGAGGTTAAAATAGTTTTAACTCTATTTATCAATATAACACGGATCATGTCGGGTTACACCGTATAGGAGTTAATCGGAGAATCTTATTGATTAATTATAAATTATTTATAATTAATAATAAGATGGTTATAATTAATTATATATGATATAATTAAATTATATTTATCATAGAGATGACAAGAAACAAAAACCAGATTGAATTTATAACGTGTTGGACACGTCGTATAAATTTACCGAAATAACAACCGAGAAAAATATAATTGTACATGACAATTATATATATATTTGTTTTGAATTTTAAATGTTAATTATGGATTTAAATTTTGTGTTAAAAGCCCATTTATAATTAAAAGTCCAAAATCAGAAAAGCCCTAAAAAAGCCCATGCCGACCTCAAAATGGTATTTTGGTAATTTGGCCAAAAGCCCAAGGGTATTTTGGTAATTTGACAAAAAGCCCAATGGCATTTTGATAAATTGGATGAACTTTAAGGGTATTTTGGTCTTTTCACTTTGGAACCTCCATACTATTCATGAGGGTAGTTTGGTAATTTGACAATCCCACATTTTCTATAAATAGAGGTGTGGAGTGAGACAGAAAGTTATACCAAATCAGTTCTACTTTCTCTCTCTCGGTATGCGGTTGTTTCATAATTCACGTGATCGATGAATAGTGTTTTTTATGAAAGTTACGGTATTTCTGCACATTTGTGAAACAGAATAACTACGAGTCATGAATAGTACTATTTCATCTTTTTCTCTGTGAATAGTGTTTTTGTGAGAAACCGCGATTTACGATATTTCTGGCAAAAGAAATAAGTCGCTCTTTGGTCAGTCCCGGTGGATAACCTACAGAGGCATCAGACGTTTGGTGCTCCGAGACAAGCCGATTTTCATTCCAATTGAAATTTGAAAGCGAGGTATAACATCTTATATTAATCTATTTAATTGTTAAGTAGATTAATATTTTAGAAATCAATCATAGAGTAGATCAATAAAATTTTAAAGAGGTGTGTATCTCTTGGTAATCATCCGACATACCACTTTAATCCTAAGCTTAAGTTAGAAGTAAAAATTATATTTTAATTTCTTTTGTAAAGGATTAAATGTGTGTATCTCTCGATAATCATCCGACATACTTTAATCCCTAACTTAAGTAGAAGTAAAAAATTTATTCTATGGTTTTTTCGCAGCTTGAACATTAACGGAATTTGAACATTCCAAAACCCAACACAATTTTCACTATTGGAGAACCTTACTAGCAGCTATAGTGTAGATGTTCTGGTTGGAATGTAACAAGAGGATATTTAACTCCTCTACCACTTCTAAGGCTGCTAACCTCTATTTTCTTATTTTGCATCTCTTTCAATTTTGGACAGGGTCCTCTAGTCAGCTTGAGCATCTCCTCTCCATTGGCATGGCCCCTGTTGTGCCTCATTAGACTCCACCAGTGTTGTCTATGGTCTGGTCTTCCTTCACAGGTTGGCAAAGGCAGAGTCAGGATTTTAGATTGGAGGAGGACCGATATTAGAGGGGTTAAATATTTATTACAGAGAAAAAAATATTAAGAGAGTCAGATATATAAATTTTTGATTTTTTTTATAAAATTATACATGTTATTTTTCAGATGTTTTTGAAAAATTGAGGGGAGAAGTAAAGTAAAGCACCAGCCCCACGCTTACCCAATCGCACAATGGAATTGATGTGGTCTTGCCCCGGCCTTTGACGAAGGAGTCGAAGCAGCTAATTGCTTCTCTACTTATCTTGGTGCGAATAGGTGGACTTTTGCTACAAAAGCCGGCTAACGGGGGTATTCCTGCGTATGAAAACATTGTCATGGAGGCAGCCCCTCTGATCCGCCCCGGTAAGTTGGGGTGTGCCATGCATCTTCTTTGGAAAAGGATAAAGATTTGTTGGATTATTAATAGAGTGTTTCATAAAAGCTGTTCTAATTTTGCTTCCTTGACAGTGTTACGGTTGTTTTTCCTGAGTGCACATTTTATCTCAGGGTGTGTTCCCCACTTGTGGTGGATTTATGTCTCATAAACCTTATTTTTATAATAACATTGTAATACTTAATTGCTTTCGTAAAGAAATGGAAGCCAGCACCATTTGAGGTATTTTTTCTACAGGAAAAACAGAATAACCACTGAATGGTTGGAGACTTGAACGCTCTCAGATGCACAGTATTTTTCAAAGTCGTCAGGACAGTAAGATGCTGACTGCAAGTACTCAACTAGCGACAACTGCCTCTACTCACTGAATAATTGCATTTTGGCTTCATTTAAACAAATTTATTGCACCAACCAAGATCTCATGAAAATATTGCAAAATTTTGAAACTTAACTTGAAATTACATAACTAGCAAATTGAAGATGGAATACTGAAGAGTTCCTCCAGACGTTTTAAAAACATGACTGCACCATGTTGTATACCAGATTACCATATCCACAACAGGTGACAGGCTTGCAAAAATAACTGGCATTTGCCTTCAAAAAATCACTATTGTAATTAAAAGAAAACTGATTTAAGATCTGAATATTACAGTTTGATCCCACAAACTTAAGACCCTATACTCTCCACAGATAAAGAACCGGATGAATTCACCACATAAAAGATGCAGCTAAAAATATTTAGGAAGTGCAAAACTCGTCTATAGCCTACATCTAGCAGCTCCCTTTTAGGTTGCAGAGCCCATGACAAAGGGTTTCTCTTCAACTTCTGCTTCTAAGTTCCAAATGTTATTTCTCCTTGAGAGGTAAAAAAGAAGATACACCAACACAATGGGAAAAAATAATAAAACTTGAAAAGGTCGAACTAAGTGCGCATCATCTTGACGCGAGGCATGGATTTCTTAAGCTGGCGAGCACGCTCTTTCTCTTCCTTCTTGCGCAGGGCCTCGGCACTGAGCTTGGCCTCAGCCTCCTCACTCTGCTTCATCCTCTCTGATTTCCTCCTCTGCACTGCTTCCTGCCGAGCGCTCTGCATCTCCTTGAACTCCTCCTGTGCCACCTTTCCCCGCGTCACCTCTGTTTTTGTCCGTGCCTGTATTCAAGTTCTTCATTGTCAGTACAACTCAACATCATTTAGGTCAGCACCTTCAACCATTCATTAACGATATGCATCATTTATTTCTAGTAATGGATAATATACCCTTTTGTTCTAAAAATACTGTGATGCAACCTTTTAGAAAGTATAATTATATAGAGATCAACATGGACAACCAGGTTTGTTTATTTTGGGTGCTTGTGCATAATTACCATTTTATGATGAACTGTGTATGGAAATGGGAAAACCAGAATGCTCCAATCAGGCATGGCATAAGTATAAGTAATTGAAAAAAAAAATACCACAATAACTGAAACATAGTGTGAACTTTGTAACAACTTCAGTGCCCTTCTAAAATTAAAATAAATAAGAAGGACATACATGAGAGCTGAGCTTGTAACGGCCAATGATGTCAATGTAGTAAGGCACAAGAGCAACTAATTTAGTGAGATCAGCCATATGGTTGATGTCAGGCAGCAGAAACCTGAACAATAGTACTTTCTTATTCAATCCTGGCTGCTGGTCTGAGAAATGGAGAGAGACGAACCACTTTCCCACCTTCTCAAAAGCCTTGTCTCCAAAGACCTACAGTAGAGAGAGTAATTTAGACATGCCCAATTGAGAATTCACTATTTATTGATACAATTCAAGCCATGAAAGCACTGCCGCTATGAACAATGCTCCTGTGTGTCAGTGTGTGCCAGTACCACAGTTATATATATGTACTTCCTATCATGCTTCAAACAGAATTAAGGTTTGATCAAGCCCTGAAACTTTTAAACAGAAGTCGATGGAAAAATTAACTAAATAAAGCAAAAGAACCAACTGTTCTTTACCAGACTGTCTAGTTAGTACCAGAAAGATTCTGAGACTTTCCGGATGCATATTGGCATAAGCTAGCTATTCTTAAATTAATAACTTTCATCACAATCAGCCATAAAAGAATTCAATGCAAATCAACAAATAAATAGAGTCAGACCTGATCAAGAACAGCCTCATTGAAGAGGTCCCAAGCAACCTCCTTGGACTCAGATATGACAGCCAGCTCATCAGAAACCCATCTCTTACCAGCAGGGGCTGCCACAGGATTTGGTGATACATACCTCTGAAGGTCCTTCTCCTCCTTCTGCATCACCTTCACCTCCTTCTTTCTTGCCACAGCAAGGATTACATGGTCCATTGCATCATCATTCATTACTACTTCAAATGTGATCTCATCCTTCTTGGGAAAAACCCAACCCCAGATACGAGCAATTAGGTCATGCCGGCTCTGCATGTACATGGTTGCTAGCATTCCCTGGCAATATCTGTCATCAAAATAGGTTTAGTTATGTACAAAACATTTTAGGTATCAGACACAGTCCTTAGCTAATTCAATGATAACCCTTCCTGGAACCATCAAAGTACATTTTCCAATTTAAAACAGTTAAAAAAATATGTTCAGTAGAGCATCTCTTATACACTTGTTTCTACAAGAAGTTTGCTTTTGCATGTCTCTGTGTGTGTGTGTGTCTGCACATGTCTGTGTGCCTCTCGTAAAATATTGATGAATTTTACTGTGATGTCCTGATACCTATCAAACTGTTATACTAAACAAATTAGGTACAATAAAAACACATCAAGGCAAATGACACTTTTCTTTATTTAGTAATATAAAATCAAAAGCACAGAAATGGGATGTAGATCCCAAACCAGCATCACAAATATTTTCTGCAAGATGAAAAGGAGGGTCGCAGACAATGTCTGCGATTTTCTCAGTTTAAGAAAAGCCCGCATATTCTCATGTTCTGGCAACTTTCACATTCCTTAATAAAAGATGGATAAATAACACGAATCTACCACCAAATGAAATTATTTTTTGTCAGTTGTAAAAAGTTTGACATTTGATAATATAAAAAAGACAAATTCTCCTATGGATCGGAAAGATTATTGTTAATTTATTGATCGACGGTAATGATTTTACTCTTCAACCTCCCTTCTGTAGTTATACTAAAAATTATCTAAACCATCTGATACTCAAAATTTCACGGTCTAAAATTATTTTGATCCATAACAGAATCCCCCATATAAAAATATGAAGACACCTTTAGATATTAGATTTGACAATCTCAAATTTGTGGAACCTAAGTTTCTTGTTAACTTCAAATTGAAGAACTTAAATCATTCTATAAACAATAATGGTATACCATACACACCATGCCTAGAAAAAGTTAGAATTTCCTATTTCATTTTTTATTTATTTTGATGATTGTCAAGTCAAAACCTTTGTAAATGGATTTATTGGACCCTAACCCTCTGTAATCTAATTGCAGGTAGCCCATAGTTCCACAAAAAACTTACAAATGACCATAGGAAACTTCCAAGCTTGCAATCTATAAATCCGTCTGAAGGTAGCGTATATGATCATATACAAATAGTACAGGTTCTAATATATTATGGGTTCAAATTAACCAACCAAATAGCATTGCATCTTCATATTGACATATAATTAGCTACATAAATCTGATGCAGATATTACCTTCTTCCAGTTGCATAGAACTTGAACACATCTTGACCTTCCTTCAGCAAAAGGGGCGTATCATTCCCATCTCCAGTCCCCAAAAGACTGAAATTCTTATCAAAAATGGAATCCTTGGTCGCAAATTTAGCAGCCCATGCGAGCGCAGTTGTCTCGTTCTCCTTCCTTCCAGTAAAGTAATTGAGTATGAAGCAGATCAGGAAGGATACGCTCACGATCTCTGCCCAGTAAGACGACACCTTAAAGGGAATCGCTGGTTTAGGATCAGACGACGATTCGGGTTCGGATTTAATTTCTGGTTCAGAGTCTGTTGGTTTCTGGATCACGATAGTCTCTGGGGTCGACGGGATACCCTCGAACTCGTCTTCATCCCAGAAATCTGTCTGGAGATGGGAGGGGGTTGCGGGGGTAGGACTAGGGTTTGAGTCTTCGGAAGTTGCGCCCGGGTTAGAGTCGTATTCTGGTTCCGGGGTAGATTCGAGAGGAGAGGAGAGAGAGATGGTGGGGAGCGGAATGGAAGAGAGGGGATCGAGCGGCGCCTCGAGATCTTCCTCTTCATAGGGGAGAGAGGCCTCGTCGGAATCGAAACCCTCAAAATGGGCGGCGGAGATGAGAGAGATGAAGGAGATTAAGAGGAGGAGGATTAAAGGAAGGATCCTCGCCATGGACGCAGAAATCTGAGAGAGATCGAGTTTAGTAGATGAATAAGAGTGCTCTACCTCTACTAGCCTGTTTTTACTGGTATGAATATGATGCACGATGTATATGCACTCAGCACTCTCCGTTTCAAATTAAATGGAGATTTCCATTTTTTCTCTGTTTTGACCGAGATAATTACGGTTGCGGAAATCTTATTTTTAATTTTGTTCTTTTTCTTTGGTAATATACGGTAAAAGTAAAACGTAAAAGCTGAAAAAGTGCTCTTTCAAGATATTTCGAAAAGAGAGGTATATTTTATTTTTAACTGGTTAGAAAGAGAAGTTCCTTTTTGTTAATTACAAACTGGGTTCGTGTAGAAATATATTTTTTTAGTATAACCGCGAGTTTAAAGGACGTTAATCGTACACTCTTACCTTGGATTTAAATTGAGTTTGATTTATTTAATTATTTTGAATTTGAGTTGAGTTTAATTTATTTAATGGATATTTGATGAAATTGAGTTCTGAATTATTTATACTTGACTATATTTTGTTATAAATAATTTCATTTCTTGTTTGACTAATTTGCAAAATAACCACAATTGAATTTAATATTTTTTCTTGAATTAAAAAATGGAGGTTATTTAATCAGAAGTGAAGAATATATACATTGGAGACGCTTGCAGGATCATTGAAGAAGGATTATAATTAGCAATGAATTAAGATGATTATGTGCTGAAATTGTTATAACTATTTTCAGAATCACTATAGCTATTTTCAGCATCGTTATAACTATTTCTGTCAGAAATTTCAGAATATACATAAAAAAAATGATGCTAACAATCGTTACAACGATTGTCGAAATTGTTGCAGCGATTGTTAATTGATAAATATAAGTTGTCAACGGAGGACTAATCGTTATAACGATTAGGGTAAATTGTTGTAATGATTAGCTATGACATATGAAATTAAAATGTCTTAATTATAAAACTTTTCAATCTTTTCAATCTGACAAATCGTTATAATTATTTTCATCAGAATTTTCAACAACTGTTTAAGGCATTTTTTTAGCAGATTATTTCATTTCCATCTTGTGAATTTCACCTATTCTCCATTGCAAAACCTAGTCATTATTGCTGAAACTTGAGAAACCTTTGAAACTTTTAGCCTCAATATTAATAGTCTAAACTTATTATAGGTTAGAATAGAGTGAATATTGAGAGTTTTTTTATGAATTTTGAACTTGAGAGCTTTTGTGTTGGCTTTTTTTAACCGACAACTACTTGTTTACTTGATGTAAAGGAACTTAGCTTCACAGTTAACACTATGATTTCTAATGACTCAATGCAACTCAACGGTTGATGATTATGGAGTCTAGAGACGTAGACTTTTTTATATCGAGGGTGTTTCTTCTCTCTTCTTTACTTTATTTTTATTTTGATGTTAAATTGCTAACTAGCTCACTTTTAATATTATGCCTTGATTGAAAATATTTACAAAAAAATATTAAAAGGGATAATTAGAACCACATCTAGTGCAGGGAAAATAAAACGATATTATTTAATTTGAAATATTTAATCATTCATTTAACACACAAACATGCTCACTCATTACATTTTTTTAGATAAAAGCAGCCTCAGGAGTCAAGACTTATCAATTTTCATTTCATTTTAGAAATTTCACAAGTACATAAAAACGATAAAAGACCCCCGGAATACCAACCTAAGTTACCACAAAATACCCCCATAAAATTCATAGAAACCCTAATCAATCAATAAATAAAAAGCTTCACTTATTACATCTAAGATGCAATTTTAATATTACTATAATATGAAAACAACAATAAAAAAATGAACCCATAATTTATTTTCATTTTAGTTTTCAGAATAATATGAAGTAGAACAAAATCTAATAATCAAACTTGCGTAAGTTCTTTTAATAGGCTCCCTTGAGTTTAAAGTGCTTGTCTTTGTACATAATTTATCAAATTATATTTGATAAAGGAATAAAGTGTGGGGAAAAAGAAATACTTTATCATCACTCTCACAAAAAGAAAAAAAGAGAGTTATTTTTGTTTCTATTGTCTCTAAAAATCGGTTTGCTCTTTGTTGATGATGTGGTCTTGATTGACGAGAGCGGAAATGGAGTCAATCGAAACTAGAGTTGTGGAGACAAACTTTAGAATCAAAATGTTTTAGGCTTAGTAGGACAAAAAGCGAATATATGAGGTGTCAGTTCAGCGGGGAAAACTTAGATGACAGATATGTTAGTTTGGATGAACGAGTAGTACCCATGAATGACACATTTCGGTATTTGGGATCGATGTTGCAGAGTGAATGAGAGATCGATGAAGATGTTAGTCATAGAATAAGAGTTGGATGGGTAAAATGGAGACAAGCATTTGGTGTTCTTTGTGACAAGAAGGTCCCAAACAAACTAAAAGACAAGTTCTACAGGACGGTGATTAGACCCGCGATGTTGTATGGCGCAGAATGTTGGGCTACAAAAGGACAACACATCTAGAAGATGAGTGTAGCTGAAATGCGGATGTTGCGCTGGATATGTGGCCACACAAGGAAAGATCGAATCAGAAATGATGATATTAGGGACAAACTTGGGGTAGCACCAATTCAAGAGAAGCTAGTCCAATATCGTTTGCGATACTTTGGTCATATCCAACGAAGACCTCCTGAAGCATCAGTACGCAACGGTATTTTAAGTCGTCCTGAAAATATAAGAAAATGAAGAGGTTGACCGAGATTGACATGGGAGGAAGCAATAAAAAGATATTTGAAGGAATGAAATATACCCAAAGAGCTTGCTTTGGATAGGAGTGCGTGGAAGATAACGATTCATGTACCTGAACCATGATTTAGGAGTTAAAGTCAAATAGTAGAGTTATAGACTTCATATTTTTAGATTTTTTAGGATTTTAGGATTTAGAATTTAGAAATAGATTTCAGAAATAGAGGTTTAGATAAGATTTTATGATTTAGAATTTAGAATTAAGTTTTAAAATAGGATTTTAGGATTTAGAAATAGATTTTATAATAGAGATTTATTGTACTATTATTATTATTGTTATTATTGCTACTATTATTAGTTTCGATTGGATTTCATTCTTCTTTCAATCAAACCAAATGTGATATGAAGTTGTATTCGATTGTGGGGGATAAAACATGAAAATTAATAATTCTCGTGCGAACACTCATGAAAAGTATTATGTCCTTGTTTATCTACTTTGTTCTACTCCAAACATAATCTGAGACAAAGAGGGGAAAAAATGGTAAGAAAAATGAAATTCTGATTCGAAGAATCAATATTTCCATCTTAAATAATTGCTATAATTATTTTGATTTTTTAAATGAGAAAGATTCTTATACCCAATCTTCTACATCCCAATTTGTACCCCAACTATTTTATACTCAATCTTCTATATTCCATTTTGTACTTCAATTATCTAACTGCCATAACAATGGGGTTGATATCCTTAAAATTCAAATCAAATTATTTAAAAGTCGTGATTCCTCTAATCTTCTCTGTCTCTTTCCCACTTTCTTCTATTTCTCTCTTTTTTTTACTCTCGATTATTTTCTCCTCTTTTACTTCCAATCCCAAGCCTGATTCATTCTTGTGTCTTCTCCTTTTTCTTCTCCGCCAATTGACTTTCAACTCTCTAGTCTAACTATTTATCCAAATCTATTCTCATTTTTATATAAGTAATATCACGCTATCTAACTTATTACTTATATAAAACTATATTCACACAAAGTATGGCTCTTCAAACTTCAAGTAAACACATGCATTAATTTGTTATTAAATTACTTTTCATGTTTGTTTTGTATATTATATGGTGCTTGAATTAATTACGAGTGTCCAGCTTTTAAAATGTGTGAATAGACTATATAGTATATACTAAAATGGTCTTGTGCAAAGTTGTTATAATAGTAGTAATAATGATGATGATGATGATATGAACAATAATAAGAACAATAATTAATTAATTAATTAATGACAATTATAATATAATTTGCGTTAGCAGTTATATTAATTTCATTTGTTGTCATTCTAGCTTTTTTACACCTAACTAATCAAATTTTAATTTTATATGTTGTACGCTGTGATAAATTCATTGCAAACAAAAGACACATGCTATTATGATTAGGTAAAACTAAATATGTGATTGACATAGTAGCATTGTTATCATATTGAAATGCTATTATATCTTTATGTACCAAAGTGTTTCCTTATTCATAGAGAAAAGAGTTTAATCACAATAATCATTGGTGTAAAAAATTGTCTAACTTTTTTATTTAAATAAATCTATTAATTTAAAGTGTTAGATATATTTTATATCATTTTAGTTACATATATATGACAATTATAAGAGTTCAACCTCATTTTGATTAGATCTTGATGCATCCTTAATTAAACTTTAAACAATGTGATTTCTTATGCACTTGAAACCTATAATATCGACAATATATATAATCCATTAGTCTGTTATTTAAAGATATAAGCATCTAGTAGAAATATTTTATTTGTAAAGGGAGGTTAAAGAACATATCAACTAATTTTGGTCTGTCACCTGCAAATAATGTTTTTTTAATACATCAATTTATTATTATTTTTTTAAATGCACCAATCTCATCAGAAAAAAATTATCGCTTATAATTATATTTATAATCATAATTATTGATTGAGAAAAGCAACACCGTTAAATTCATCGAGTGAAGCAACTTGGTTACATTCATGAATTGGGTAGATGACATGTGTCAGGCAATAAGTGGTTGAACTCTATGATGGGCATGAACTCCCACATGTGGGCAACTGATCCCAATCCTAAAATTAAAGGCAGTGTTCGTAACTTTCAAAGAGGAGAATGGGTTTGGATAAATAGTTAGATTCGGATGGATTTACAGGGATATTTTATTAAAGATTTTGAAGGATAGAACATTTTGTTATAAAAATTTATGAAGAAAAGCATTTTGTTAAATTGCACATTCTAAATTTAAGGATCATATTTCACTATTAACTGATAATGCGCGCCCACCACACAAAGGGAGTCCAATGATTTATAAAGGGACGATGATTTCAGATTCAACTCTTTGATGCAAATATTTGAAACATTCTGGGGAAAACATTTAGATATGTGACGTTAATTATTAAGACATGTTATGTTAGGTATTACGACATGTGATGTTAGATATTAAGACTTGTAAATGTAAAAAATAAAGATTTCTTTTGATCTATAAAAACCTAAACTAACTCATATTTAGAGTTCTTTTAATAAATATAATGACTTGGTGTCATGATCGTCTGTTGCTTTTTCAAAATGTTGAGATCATATTCAATGAAAAAGTTTTTTTTTTTACTTATGTTGTTTGTTTGACAATGTTCTTATTGTTTAATATTAAGACTTGTAATATGAAGTATGAAGACTTCAGATGCTAGATTAAGACTTCAAATATTGTGTTTGTATATTGTTGATAACTTTAGTGTTAAATTACTATCAAAGATTGTTGGTTTGAGGATTAAGAATCATTCATGATTAATACTAATATTTTTGTTTGTTAGAAAATTGATTGTCATGAATGTTAATTGTTTGGTACATATAAAGTTTTTTTTTTTGCAACTCATTTTAAGTGTTTTATCAATAGTTATAAAAACTTATTTTTAAATATAACTCATTTTAACATGTATTAAGACTTTATCTTCAGATATTAATATTTTAGTTAGCATAAATAGCTGAATTGTAAGATATTAAAAATATCTATATTCAGGAAATTTTACGAAATTTTATACCTTCAAAACTAAAATATAACTTATAGTAAACATTATTAAGACATTGATTATTAAGTTTTATGACTCAAAACATTAAGTATATTTGGGTCATTTGGCCCATAACAATGTTCAACACATATTCAGAATGTTTATACTTTTTGAAGCTAAAAACCAGACTTTTAACGTTAGAGCATATATGAACTCTTAAAACTTAGGACAATAAATATGAAGATGTAGCACATAATAATTTTTAGTAAATATTAAGATAATAGGTATTAAGATGTTGTACTTTATGTATTAAGATTTCGAATAATGCTTAAATATAAATTTTTATATCATTTTAAGCTCTAATATGACTAAATTATTAAATGTTAAGACTTTATGGTTTTAGTTTTAAGACTTCGAAGATTCAAGAGACGTTAAAAAATGTGGTCAATATGATCAACGTTTTTTTTTCAATTGGATATAGTTTGGTACAGATTTGAGCTACTTTTAGTTGGTTCCTTTCTAAATGATGAATGAGAAAATATATGAAGTTAGAAGGTTCAAATTATAGTACAAACAAATCAAAGAATTTTAATGTCGATCTCTTCAGAAATAATGGGGTGACACTGATCAATTCAGAATAATCTAATGGAAACGAAGGGATTGATGATTCTGATTCTTTATTTAGTTTAGAACAATATCTATTTTTTGGATTGTAATATAGATGTGCTTAGATGGAATGGTTTCTATGACTTTTTACATATTTTGTGTTTCTCCTGTTCTGAAGTGAAAGTAGGTAGCAGCTGTTAGAGTATCAGTTCCTTCTCATTAATTGAACGCAAGCTGTCTATAGAGGGAGGAAAATAAGATTTTACCTATCTTTTGCATTAGGCCGTCCAATAACTCACTTGATTTATCTCCGCACGACAATAAATTATTGTTTGTCGTAGTTCCTTAAAAATACAATTAAAGAAAAAAAAACAGTAGCTTCTCATGTAGGTTAAATTTGTTTTAATTTTGGAAAGTAATTAGTTCTAAACTCCCAATCATATATTCACAAAGCACTGGTTTAAACACAAGTTAAGGTAACCAAACTTAGGATAACAAAAGGAAACAATCAAAACAACAATTTAAAAAGAGGTGAAATGATCAAATTTATTGATTTAGATATTCTCTCATCATGTTACTCAAATTAGAAAGCTCTTCGTCAATCAATTATTCTCTTTGTTATGGATTCATAATTGGGAACATAAAATGTTAAGTAAATTCAGGATATTTTAATGATGAACCATTTTGCCTTGCCCCCTCAAAATAGGAAAAAAACACTTCTCTTCCACACCAAAGCAACACTCCTGGATTAACATTGCTCAATCTCCAATACCAAATTCTTAATCACAATACCCAGAAGGTCTCTTCTTCCTGGCACATATTTCACACAATGAATCATCTATTAACAAGAAAATTCAAATGGCAAACCATGGTACAGAAGCAAAAAGGGGTGTACCGGCTGAAATGGTGTTCGTGCAATTATTTGGATTTATTGTTCAACAAAGGATAGGATATGCGTCAAAGAAGCAATCAGAAATGCCTTCAAAACGTCGAGGGCAATATTAGAAAATAGACAGCTTATCTGAAACTATCAATACTGGACCACTGGTTGATAATAGGTCAGTAGCATGGTATAATTCCAATACCATGTCATGAAATTGTAGAAATCGGACAATAATTTCAGCATTAACAAAGGAACATTAGATTTATTGGCTGATAATTCTTTATGTTATTAGATTCTATTGAACTTTGAGATGAATCAATGAATCATACACTTCAATTTTGATTTGGAAATGTTTGAGTTCTGGCAGCCATACCAGTATTTAACAGAGGCATTTAATTGCCTGATTGGGTCCAAATATTAACAATTCGAACTTAAACTAAGCATAAACAATACATTTTTCTAAAGAGAAACATAGTATTCTGTTAAGCAATATTTTCTCTTCAAGAGATCAGCTCTTTGTTCCTTGTCATAAGGATAACAAAGAGTATAGAGCAGAAAATGCTGGTGTTTTCACTTGATCATGGAAGAGAGTATAGAGCAGAAATGTAACGTCCTGACCGAGGCGTTACGTAGACGACATCTTCAGCATCCATCCGACGGCCCGCAACCTATGTCGCCAACAAATAAAAATAAATAAAACATAGTCATCTTACAAAGCTCAGTAACCAGTTATTTAACGACGTAATTTCTCTATAACAGTATTATAAATAATACGACTCATTCAAAATATTTCAAATAATAACAATTCATTCTTATTCACCAAAAATAATTATTATTTTGAGCAATTATGCATAAACACATGAAAAACACATACCGTGTCCACCGTGATAAGTGAGGATATCCCATAAATCCGCTAGTAATCGGAACTCCGCAAAACATCTTCCATTTACAACCATTCAGGTTATGTGAACCCTCTCTTTTGGAGTACGAAAGGATTAGCTTACGACATGTTCAATTATGTATAATTTGACCAGGTTCTAATTATCAATATACAATCAATTCAGACAATTCAATTCATACTTCATGTCACATATTCATTCAGATAATTCAGATCGCTGACCCCATATATCAAGTGAAAAGTCAATCAATCCATATCAACTGAATTTAAACCAAATCAATAATTCAATTAACAGATAATATTCAAATATAAGTTATAGAGAAATCCGATTATCTCATACGGAAATATTCTAATTTTCGACTCAATATATGACGTTCCTTGAATCGACCCTCGATACCTTTATTTTATGCTCTTTGTATTCCATGCTCCGTCTCCTCTTTTTGTTTTCTTCACTTTTTTTTTTCTATTTTTGATAATTAGTTACTCCGTTCTCCGTTCTCCGTCAATTTCTTCCTCTGTTCTCCGATTTCCTTTCATTTTCGTTCTTTTTTTTTAATCTCCAACAGAGGAGATGATCTTTAAAAGAGTAAGAGGCCAACGCCTCTTGGTGGCCACGTGCCACCAAGCAAAGAGGCCAATGTATATATATATTTTTAACATTTACATTTAGACCCTATGATTATTTAATTTATGAAATAGTTCAAATTAAATAAACACATATTTTCTAGTATATTACAAGAAAAATGCTGGTGTTATCAGGATAAAGTATGCGTGATGGAGAACGAAATGGAGCTGAGGAAGTAGAAAGGAAATAAGAATTTTATGTGTTATATATTTTCTATTGAATAATAGATTTTAGTCCAAAAAAAATTAGATAAATATTAAAGAGGGCAAGTGATTGATAGGTAGGAATTTAATTTGATTAATACAACAACAAAATTTTTAATCCCAAATAAATTAGAGTAGACTAGAAATAAAGATCCAATCCAAAATCATCAAAATCACAAATCTCAAAGATGAAAAAAAATCAATCATAATACCACCAATGATGATAATAATACTGATAATAGTCATAATAATAATAATAATAATAATAAATTAATAATAGCGGCAGCGATTAATAATAATAGTAATAAAACAAAATTTTGATGGGGTGTAGCTATTTTCGTATAAAAATATAATAGAAGATGCATCAATAACCATAAAATAACAATTGATATAGAAACGCATACAAAAAAGCTATCAATCGATATATAAACATATACATAAATTTGATTGGCCATTATCCTTCTCAGAATAATTATCCCGAGCAGGACCGTTGGATAAAAAAACGGACCGATCAAATTAATTTATTTTTCTTTCTTCTCTTCCATTTTCTCTCTCTTTGAGATCCATCGGATTCGTTCGTTTTTTATCCGACGGTCCCGCTTGAGACACTAAGACCCTGTTATCCTGAGATGGATAATAGCAGATTCAGATGCCATAAAATTTAGCTATCTCCACTCCTCTGCCCAAACCCAGAAGGAATAAAGGCAAATGGGTTATCCTCGAGATCAAACACGCCCCGACCAAACTCATCAAGTGAACCAAGACCATCAAAATTCATTGGTGAAAAATAGCTCCGAGACTCATCAATCCCCTTAACATCTAATCCCATTAAATTATCCTCTGATACAAAGTTACCAACATACCCACCAAGATCCCCTGTCATCTGACTACTACCTTGTACAGAGCTAGAGGCCTTAACCTCATCCATCGGTAAAGCCGGAGTATGCCCCTGAAAAAGTGCCACATGACCAAACAACTTGTCCTTTCTTGAGAAAGTTGTCCCACAAGAACACTGCCACTTGTCACAACCACAGTGTTTCTCATGTGTTTTCAAATCAGCAATAACTGAGAATTTCTTGGCATGGCACCTACTGCAAGTGTAGCTCTTGTCACAATGACTTCGTTTGTAATGGTTCTTCACACAAAGAATTGTTTTTAGGGGCTGAAATTTTTTATGCTCCTTGTTTCTCTTGCAACCAACAAATGGACACGAGTAACGGGTAATGGGTTGTGTGTCAGAACCTGATTCCTTACTGGGTTTTGCAAGTGCAGCTGTAGTTTTATACTCATCTCCATGCCCTCTCATATGCATTCTCAAATTAGCATCTCTCTTAAACCCTTTTCCACAAATTACACAAAAATGGCTATGTGGAGCCAGAATTTCTTCTTTCTCCAGTTGCAACACTATGTAAGAACCAGGTGGCAAGTTCTCTCTCTCAGCATCACCATCATCACTCTCCTTCAACTCATGTTCATCAATCGGGTTTGCATCAATCATGTTGGATTCGAGAGCTGGATTTGGTGCCTTGATCCAATCATCTCCATCATCTAAGTTTCTGATAATATCCTCATATTCAGTATTCTTGCTTGATTCCGGCAAGTTACTGGTGGTACTATCACATTTTGAACTGTTGTTAAATGGAGGCACGACATGTTGTCTTAGTGCAGGGTTATTACTTAAGAGAGTGTTCTTGATCGAAGGTAGTAGGGATCCAGCAGTCGAGATTAACTGAATTATGACGCACGTCAAATCAGCTGTGGCGAGCTGCTGACATGCTGCAAGCTCACTGGGCCGGCTTGAGAATTGGGCTTGTTGGTCTATGATGGATTGAACAAGGGATTGAACTTGATGAATTTTTTGCTCTAGGAAAGATAAGTTCGCGAGCATGGCATGAGGATCCCAATCAAGGCTTGGGTTTTGAGTGGCCATGCCTGGGTTAGGGTTTGGTTCCAGTGAGCTGCTGGATATGGTCTTGAGGCTTTGGGGCTGATTTAGGTAAGGCGGTGGGGCTAAATTGGGAAAGTACTGAGGTAATGGATTAAAAGTGTTGAGATTATGATTTGAGGAATTAGGTTTATGAAATGATTCTGAGTTTTTATTTAACTTCAGATCCATTTTAAAAGCTCAAAATTTTGAGTCACTGTAACAAGCCACCAACTGTTTGTTTCATGCACCTGACTACCTGAGAAATGGAAGCAAATGAGTAAGAAAGTATATATTGCGCCAAACTCACAAAGTTACTAATCCGAGAATCATTGTGCTTCATGGAACAATTGTAATCCAGGCTTAAGTTAGAGAAAGCTGCTCAAGTAACAACCAACATCAGCACTATTTTGAATTAATTTTAATAACTAGATCAAACAATGAATGTTAATCTAACCAAGAGAACAATCTTACTTAAATCTTCCATGAAAATGGAAGGAGAGAAAACATGATATTTGAATTTAAGAAAATAATATATCACTCTAAATTTGTTGTATATCAGGTTCTGATATTATATTTTTCACTCAGCCTGGCAAACCAGATCTAGAATCTAGGATCTCCAACAGTTTATGAGGAAATGAGATTGGTAGTTTGGACTTTGGACATAAGATAGGTAAAAGCACAGAAGCACCTGACTAAACTATGAAAAAAAAAATCTAAACTGATCACATATAAAATCAACGCAATTGCTAGAGGACAAAAACTTCTCATCTTTTTCACAAGCTTCATATCATTAATTAAATTCTATTTTCAATTGAAAAGAACCATAACTTTTCATCAAATCATTCATCTTACAAGCATCAAACTAGCTCTGGTAGAAAATACTTAGATCCCCAAACCTAGGTGCCCAGACCTAACACCTACTAAGAAGAAGATTTTTACCAAATTAATACGAGTCGTAATAACCCAAAAAATCAACAAATAGAGGGAACGCTGAGGTCTCCAACCATCCTCTTCCAAGCACCACCGAGTAGATTATGAGTGATCACAATTAATTCGGACGAATCAAAGCAAAAGGAAATAGGTGCTTACACGGAGAGAGAATAGAAGCGAAGATAAACTCCTGGAGGAAGAAAGAGGTAGCGGTCTTTAGACCACTTGTTGGATTAATTGAAAGTTATATAGACAACCGCAAACGCAAGCACTTGTTGACTAGTGACTCCCCTACAAAATTGATAGCAACAAAGATTAAGTTTGATAATTAAATTTTACGGCGTTTCACAAGAGAGAGAGAGAGAGAGAGAGAGAGAGAGAGAATGGAGTATGGTACAAGGGCAAACGGTGCAGGATAAAAACTAGGGAGGAAAAGAGAAATGAATGTGATTACCATATAGCGGGTCGACTTTTTTGTGTGAAAGGTTTTGGGTGACACACTGACACGAAGTTATGCAGTTTCGTGAATCAGAAAATCAAGGATCTCATGGATATTGCATTGGATCAGTTGAAATTAATTTTGGAAATACAATGAAATTTTTTTATGAACATGCTTAATTAAAAATGAGGTGAGTTATTATATTTTGATGTTATCTAGAACATGTTTTTTTACTACAACAATAATTATTGTTATTTTCATTTTATTTAAAACTACACATAATAGTTATTATATTTTGATGTTATCTAGAATATTTTTTTTTACTACATCAATAATTATTGTTATTTTCATTTTATTTAAAACTACACATAAAACACTAATTGTTATTTTCATTTTTACACGGTCCGGTCGGGGTCCGGCCCGGCCCACGGCCCCGCACGGCCCACGGTCTGTCCGGCTCGGTCCACGGGTCGGCACGGTCCATTTTCGGGTGAAGGAGGAGGATCATCACCGTTGGACCGACCGTGATAGGGCACGGCCGGCCCACGGCCCGGCCACGGCCCGGCCCGGCTCGGCCCATCGGTCCACGGGCCCGGCTCGGACGGATTCCCGTCGGCCCATTTCAATACTCTAGTTGACAATGGGTTATTTTGACAACCTTAACGATGGACCTCTAAATAAATACAAATTAAAAAAAAATTATAGATGTGTATATATACTTTTAAATTGATGGTCATACAAATTTTATGCAATTTCATTATCGTTTGATAGTCCATCAAAAACCATCAAATTTTTATGTAATTTGCAACGGTTCTAATATAACGGTATTTGATGGACTATCAAACGATAATGAAATTATATGAAATTTGAATGACCATCAATCTAAAAGTATAAAAACACATCTATAATTTTTTTTATTTTTAAGATTTTTTTATATTTATTTAGAAGTCTATTGTCAAAGTTGTCAAAATAATCCATCGTCAATGAATCCCCACTCTTACTTGAAATATGTAAAATTAGATAATTATTATATTTTGACAATCTCTTTCACAAACTATGTCATCTTCATCTATTATTTCACGCCAAAAAAATTCACTTTAATCCTCCTTTTTTTTTGAACTTTCTTATTTATTGACCTCTTCCTTATATTGTTCTTTTAATTCTAAATATTATGAACATGTCATTTGATATTATCAGTGATGCTTTGATTTTTTTATTGGAAGTTATTGTCTATTCAGAATGACTTGTCAACTTACAAATTTAATTAAAATTTTTAAAAATGCGGATTCTAATAGTTATACATGTGTTAACATTATAGGGGTGCAAACGGATTGGATGCGGTCAAAATTATATATACATTTATTTTAATTTTCTGAATATGAATATGAATATGAATATAAATATTTCCGGATACAAATAAGAATACGGATAGTATATATAAATTGTCAAAAACAAACGTAAAATTTACTTAAAATTTGTAAAATCTATTGTACAATAAAATAAAATTTTCAATATTATTCTTTATTTAAACATATATTTCTAATTATAAAATATTATAATTCATAATATAATTTCTTTTATAATGGTGAATAATATTTATTTTTGTATAATATATATTAAATAACATATTATATATTTAGTATTCAGTTATAAACAATTAAAATTGAAAATAATTTCTATATTATTTTTCATTCGAATATTCAGATACATATTATAATATTTAATTTTTTAAATACAAATTAAATATAATTAAATATTATCCGTATAAAATTTCACCCGAAATTACAATTAGGAGGAAGTGAGGAACTAGCAAAGCTTCCATCTTGCTTCCAATATATTCGAGCCATATATGGGCATGGGAATCAAATATCTGCTTGCTTTTTTGTCCTTTTTCTTTTTGTGGCCAAGTGTCAACTGTCAAGTAGGAGTTCACTTCCGCCACAGCCTGCAGTTGTGGCGCCACAAGTTGTGACGAGAACATCTTTTTTGTCTATCTCTTACAGAAAATAAAAAGAATAACTATATCTTTATTTCAAAATCAATAACAAAATTATTTTTTATTTTGTCGCGGTCATATTTAACGGTAAGAGCAGCAGAGCAATCACAAACAAAAAAATCATAAAAAATGCTAAATATCCGATTGTGACTGTGGGTATTTAGTTTTTATTTTTTATTTTTTTTTTCTGAATCTTCGTGACCATTGCGATCACTTTAAATTATGAATGTGACTGTAACAAAATAGAAATAATTTTGTTACTTATTTTTTAACACAATATACTTATTATTCTTATTTCTTTTAGAAATAGACAGGAAAAAAATTTGAATGACGAGGGATAAAAAGAAATAAATTAATCAATAAATAAATAAATAACAAACCGCTCTCCACGAAACTAGCTTTAATTTGAATGTGACTGTGTTAAAATGCAAATCCTATCAAAACTAGCTTTAATTTGAATCCAATTATTTTATTTTTTAACACAAATAAACAAATAACAGACCCCATATTAGCATGCATGTTACTGTGTTAGCATTCCAACTGCAAAATGCAAATCCTATCAAAATATTCGGGGTTGACGACCTACTTGTTGATCTGAAGTGTAAATTTTCTTTAATTTTGTCCATTATGATATCTGATTTTTGGAATTAAGAATTGAGATTGACAAATAATTAAATATAATGTTCTCTATATGAATTTCTGTAAGTTTAAAAATATGATGGGAGCGTCTCTATGAATCTTTAAAATTGAATAGTGAAGATTTTCATCTTTATTCCCGGAAAAGAAAATTCAGATTGGATTTAGGAAATTGGATCGTTCAAATTTTCTTAAATTTTTAATATATAAAGAGGGTTAAATTTTCAAAAATTTTAAGCATTTTACATCATCACTTTTCTCCATCATTGATTTTGTTTAAATTTTTTCATCTTCTTGAATCCAAGGGTTCATATAAAATAGTTCCTCTCTCCTCATTTAAAATAATGTGTGTCATATACTTAAGGTGAAACTTAACTCTTAAAATATTTTTTTTATATGATCATTTATAGACTATTATGTGTTTAATTATATTATTTATTATTATAATAATAATTATTATAATTATTATTACTTTGTATTTAAAAATATGAGTTAGGCTATGGTGCTATGCGTGGTTAATGAATTAAATTTGGTACAGACTAAAAAATATAAATAAATCATCTCTAAATTGATTTATGGGTCTCGATAAATTCTTTATATCAAAATATGATGGGATATAATTTTTTTCTATTTTTTGAATTTTCTAAGTATTAGTTTTGAATTTTTTAAAATTATTCAATAATAGTAATAAAATAATATATTTTTAAAAATCCAAAATTAATACTTACAAAATTCAAAAAATAGAATTTTTTTGTATCCGATCATATTTTGATATAAAGAATTTATTGAGACTCATAAATCAAGATGTGAAGATGATTTAACTATATTTTTTAGTTCATAGCAAATTTGATCATTAACTACGCGTAGCACTATAACCTAACTCTAAAAATATTGTGTCTATTTTTTTTAATATGAAATTTTATTAAATATATTTTAAATTTTATATTATCAATTATTTATTTGAGAACTATATTATCGGGGGCAAATCTGAGTTATACCCTAGTTATTTGAAAATAGTTTTACATAAATGGATCGAGAATCCGAGATTAAGTTTCAAATAGATATGAAAAAAAATATTGGCTCATCTATATGAAAATTGAATTTGTGTACATCCACGGTGAGTTTCAGCAAGATGGCTCTCGATGAACTGACACAAATTATATTTAATTATTTTTAAATTTTGATTTACGTCACTTAATAAACTCCTTATAACAAATCCATGCGAGATCCAAATTTTTTTCTATTAAAAGTCATTTGTTTTGAATTTCTTGAGATGGCTCTAAAGTAGTAACAAATAATAAATATTTGCATAGTTCACTTTCAAAAATCTGAAATAAATACTAAAAAAAATTATATCAGATGAAATGTTAATATAAATAATTTATAATACTATAAATCAAAATTTAAAAAGATTAAGTATATTTTTTTACTTAAGCTCATTGAAAGCAGCTATGAGCTTAAGTTCACTGTAGATCTGCTCAATAAAGCATACGTTGCATGAGGAAAAAAAAAGACAATACGTTTAGAAGGATTACATGAAGCATGCGTTATATTAGTAACTGGAAATGGTTCTTGTTGGAATAGAGGAGGTGACTAATTTGTAAAAAGTAAGAATTTGATTGTAAAAATTATAATTAACTAGCATGGGATTTAGTTTTCAGATGTTATTTCAAACGTTTTCATATAGTAAATTTTTGTTTGGAATTGTACATTTACAATGAAATACAGATTTATAAGAAAAAAAAATTGACTTATTTCTCTATTTTATCTACAGTGTTGCTAAATTAATCATGTAAGTATAATACTATAGATTATAAAAAAGAATTAGTTTTTGATCTAGTGATAAAAGTCAATATTCTCTGTATGGGAGGTCGTGAGTTCGAAACTCAGATGACGGGTCATTATAAATAATTACAAATTTTAAGAATTTGACTCTCATTTATTCGATCAAAAAAATATAATAATAACCTTGACAAAGATGATTCAACTAATTGTTTCATGGAGCCAAGGACATCCGAAAATTTCTGGAGAAAACAAAATGTCCTCCATTTTGTATATATTGTGCAACAGGTCGTTACATGCCACTTCTGATTTGTTTCCTGAATTATAAAATGTATCATCATTGCTAGCAAAATCATATTTTTTTAATTCAAATATTCAATAGAATCCGATCAGATAACGGTGAATTGCTTGGGTTTCCTACTACTGCGTAGGTAGCTAATACCAAACATAAAATACATCAAATATATTGACATTAGTGCAGAAATTGGTAGCAAGTAATTGCATCCGATCAGGCTTCAATAAGAATATAATTAAAAGCGAAAAAGAAGAAGAATATAACTGAATTATGTTCTCTTTTGCATCATCTGGTTGGACACCTATAGCATCTGCAGACAAAATTGAACACAAAGTCTGTATATTAAAATTTCATCGGCCTTAATAGATTCATGACAATGTTGCATATTTGGATTTCATGGTAACAAAGAAACAATTGAAAGAAAACTAAATGCAGATTGTTGGAACTAAAAAGAGAAACATAACAAAATAAGTAAAGATTCGTGCAATACTTGTAGATTATGAATTTATTTTTCATACTGTAAATTAACTACGTAGTCAAATTCTGTGCTTAATTTCATTTTCATTAATTACATATGAAGGCAAAAGTAATAGCAACAAATATATTAGTTCAATTTAGTTAATGACGCAGACAATATATTTTACATGGAGGTAGCAAGTTTAAAAGTAGTACCTGAAAAAAATTTGGCAACAAATATATAAGAAATACCTATATGGCAAACATAAATATATCCCCAATTAGCTATTACAGAATATATGATTTTGAAGCACGCGCGTCTTGGGCTTCATCATGCATATTTGTAACTTCTTGTTTACTGCTAAGTATAATAATAAGCCTATGTATGCCGGTAATTAAGGGGGAAAAAACTTAAAAGAATTAAAAATTAAAGACCATGTGGTCAAACTCTTAATTGTGGCTTTAATTAAATTATATAATTAACCACTCTAAACAAATTGTAATAGACAACATCATTATTCGGCTGAATTACAGCTATATATGTATATATATAGAGAGAGTTTGGCTATGATGCTACGCGTAGCACGGATGCTTCGTGTGCTACGAACCATTTATCCATCTTAAAAAATAGTAAAAAAATCTTAAAAAATATATAATTTGGTCTCCAACTAGATTTTCATATGAAAAATATTTTGATCGGTCAGATTGACCATTTAAACTTTGAAGATGAAGATACAATCCATAGCACACGGGTCATCTGTGCTACGCGTAGCACCATAGCCAAACTCTCTCTCTCTCTCTCTATATATATATATAGAGAGAGAGAGAGAGTAAAGATACCGTGAGCTTAATCTCACGAAAGCCTTCCGTGAGCTCAACTCAAAAAGTATATCAAATCATCTCCAAATTTTAATTTATCATACTCATTAAATTTTTTATATGAAAATCTTATGTGATGCAAAAATTTAGAGTGTTTTGAGTTTTTTAAGTCACAAATTTTTTTTTTAAATGATGTTCAAACATTAAATATTTTATTATTATTTTTAGAGCTAATTTTCAAAAATTAAAAACTATGACTTAAAAAGCTCAAAACACTCCAAATTTTTGAATCTCGTAAGATTTTCATATAAAGAATTTAATGAGTATGATAAATTAAAATTTGGAGATGATTTGATATATTTTTTTAGTTAAGCTCACGAAAAACCTTCGTGAGCTTAAGCTCACGGTATCTTTACTATATATATATAGTTATGCTACGGTTAGTCGCGAAGTACAAAATATTTTTGTACTTCACATTGTATCTCCAATTTCTGAATTCAAAATACTGATCCGAGTACTAAAAGTGTTCTCCATATTGAAATATATTTGAAGATCAAATTTTATATTTTAAAAAAAAAATCTATTTTTTTAGGGGATGAAAATATATTGAGTTTATGATTTTTAATAAGAATGATTTTCTAATCCTAAAAAAATAGAAAAAATTTCTAAAAAATATAAAATTTGGTCTCCAAATATATTTCAATATGAAGAACACTTTTAACTGTCGAATCGGTGTTTTGAATTTAAAAATAGAAGATACGACGCGAAGTATAAAAATATTTTGTACTTCACGACTAACCGTAGTATATATATATATGGTGAGGTTACGGTGCTTTGCAAAGTAAAGAATCAATTTTACTTTGACATGATATTTCATATACCGACGGCTTTAATGATCTATCTAAGTTTCTCAATAATTTTCTTTTGTTAAAATATTATGGGATATTAAATTTTATGATTTTTTGAGCTTCCTAAATATTTTTTAAATTATTTTTAAAAAAAGCTTTGTAAAATGTAAGAAAATGATTTATTTCAGGGTTATTTTTAAAAATAATTTAAAAATAGCTATATGCTCAAAAAATCATGAAATTTAATATCTCATAAAATTTTAACATAAATAAATTATTGAGCAACTTAGATAGACAAATTAAACCCGTCGGGATATGAAATCTTATGCCAAAGCAAAACCGCTTCTTTACTTTGCAAAGCACCGTAATCTCACCATATATATATATATATATATATATCAAATTGATAATTAAACAATAATGAATTCTAAATATAAAAAAAACAATAAATTTAAATGGACCTAATTAAATAGCAGAAAGGTGAATTTCTAATTTCTATTAATGTTATGCAACGAGAATATGTGGATTAAACTTTGACCATGTCTTCTTTGAGAGACGAATATATATATTTGGTTGATATATTTTCAAACATCTATTGTTAGTTGGAAATTAAACAAAGAAATTGAAGCATTTGTCATTTAGATAACTTCACCTAATTTAATAATCAATATTCCAAATTGAGAACTAAAACATGAATATGATAGCAGATTTACATTTAGATATCACAGCAGTCGTATTACAAATTTAAATGTCTGTTAGCAAAATGTGTTTAATAAATTTCCTTATCATGACATCTATGAGACACCTAACATTAATAACACACTTTTTGGCCCTGATAACCACTATAAATGAAAATTTACAGTCCCATCAAAGGAAATAAAGAAGAAGAAAAATCAAACCTTTCATTTGTGGCGGACAAAAATGACACAAATGTTAGCCAATAATTTGTGCTTGATGATCGAAATATACCAAACTGCGCCCTTACTTTTCTTCCTGATAATTTGTCCTTAAACAAAAACCACATCAATTGTGAAATCTAAGACAGAAACCACATTAAACTTGATGATGACACCAATGCCAAACAAAACTTGTATGTCCTATATGATCCATCTTTGAAGGAATTTTACAATCAATTAGGAAAAAAAAACTGAGAATCATGTAAGCTAAACTATTTTTTATCTTGCATTTTCCTTTTGTTAATTTCAAGAAAAATGTGAATTTTTAGTAAATTTAAATCAGAACTTATTTTACGCAAAGTGCGTTAGTTTGTTCTAATTAGAATAATTTCTCAAGCTTCCTGTAAAGATTGCGTTGAAAGCCAATAATACTATCACATAATAATTGTGACGATGCTGGTATACATCAATAGAAATAACAACAATTACTATGATATTGGCAGCATTATAGTTGTCACGCGCCGATGAGGCTTGACACGTACGTGACAGCGCAACACGTGTATCAATTTATATTGTCATACATATGTAAGGCTTTAATTGAAATATATAGGATATATTTTATTTAATTAATTAAGTTGATTATAATTGCTCTTGATAAGAAATCACTAAATGATAATTAACATAGAAATATAGTGATTACTATTCTAAATTTCAAGCCTGGTTAATCAATGCTTAAATTAATTATTGACCTATTTCTCACTCCAAATAAGATTATATATATATATATATATAGTTAGACTATTGTGAAAACGTTTGCATTTCGAGTTCAAGTGCATACATCTCAAATTTTATCATAACACGTCTGAAATTCAAAATTATCATTTTCATTAAATTTTTCATATCAAAATATTGGAAATACAAAAATTTGAGGTATTTCAAATTTTCTAAGTATTTATTTTGAATTTTTGAAAATCAGTACTAAAATAATAATAAAATATTGAATAGTGGTTGCTATTCTGTTGTGTGCACTTTTCTATTTATTTTGGGAAAAGACGCGGAACAGAGAATCCTCAACTTGTTTATCCTTACACTTATATTTTTATTTCTCTTTTGTTGACTGTAATGTAGTCAGTTCAGACTTCAGACCGTAGTAACAAGAATTGCGTTTTATTCACAAATTATTTGTGCTTTGCACATATTTCGACATTCAACAAACCAATCTCTGAATAACAGGTATTATTCATAATGGTCATGAAATCATAATTGCAAGTTTAGCTCGCAAACTAATGAATATTTCATCCGTTCGTTTGTCAATGTGTAACAAACAAATGATTCGGAAATTTTATCATTATAATCTCTGTGAGAAAGCATACGATTTCAGATAAGAATCTTGGTTAGAATATGTTCTAAATGTTCAAATTATTAATGTTTTCCATTGTTTTCCTTGTTCATTATCATTTTTTAAAACCCTTTAACTCTAGCTATGAAAAACATAGTGATAAGTTCGTGATTCGGTAAATATTCGGCGAGATTAAAAATTCGACGTTCGGATATAATACGGGTATAATTTGGAAATAGTTCGTTTCATATAATATAAATAAAATACATATTATAATGATAAAATATTGAAAACATATTAAAAACTATAATATTTCATATAAAATAATATATAATGTATTTTTTTGCCGAATAATTCACGAATAAAATATTTTTTGACCAGAAAATAATATATATTAAACTGACGAATTATTTGTGAAACATCCGACTATGGATGAAAGACGAATTATTCGCAAATCTTGTTATTATGGTTAAAAATAAATCACCTGAGCTTCCAACGTCACCAAGACAGCAACAGCTGAATCACGCCACAGAAGATCAATCAAGCCCAAGATGGGATTTGGTATTTCCGTGAGATCATGCCTTGCGTCATAGATTTATAGAGAGGAGGAAATAGAATCCCTCTTGGCCTCTGAAAATTTTCGTAATCTTTATTATAGTACGGTTATTTTGAGGCGGATATCTGATTGTAATGTTTTATCGAATTTAAATTTATTAATTAATTAGATATTAAATAAAAAATTAATAATTTAATATATATCTTTCTCTAATAAAAAATATTAAAATAATAATATTTTATATATTAAAAATAACAACAAAATAAATAATCAAGTTGATGAAGAAAATTTTAATTAATCAAACTTTATATTTTGATATATTTGCATAATTACTTCATTATACATAATATTAAATATTTTTTTCTCAATAAAAATAATCAGACAATTCAGAGGGACAAAAGAAATTTTCAGGGGGGATAAATTACCAAAAACATTATCTAAAAACACTATTTTTCAAAATCCACGGGGCAGCTGCCCCCCCCCCCCCCCCCCCCCCGAACCATATACATCCTCCTTGGTTACATTCACACTTCAAATTGATCCGAAATAAATTTTCTGTTCGCCAAATCGGCAAAGAGGAGCTTGTTTTTCGGAATTCAACGGCTGAACTTGATTTCATCCTCTTAAAATTTATGCATCTGATTTTCGGAAAATTTTGACCATCCGATGAGGTGAATAAGACCCTTTTCTCGGCTCAGAATAATAGCAGATTCGGACCCAAACTGATCGAGATCACAAATAAAGATTCATAAAAAATGCTTAGTATTTGACAGCGATTAATATTCTAACCGCTGCTTTTACTTTAAACGATGAACATAATCGTAGTAAAATAGAGATAATTTTGTTATTAATTTTCAAATTCAAATATATTTATTATTCTTATTTTTGAGGATAGACAAAAAAAAAATCTCATCCTCTCCTAGCAGCCTATACAGCGTGTAGCTCTTCACCACTCTGAAACGGCCAAGGATTCGAAGATTGAGAAGATCTACTGAGTTGAGTAAAGAAAATTATCAGGGAGATGGATCTGAGAAGGTGTTTTTACTTTTGTTGTGATTTATAGAGGTGGTAGAATTTAATCCGATCTGAAAAATCTATCTAATCTATTCGAATCTGAATCCGATCTGATCTGATTTTTTTTAAATCAATCTAATTTGATCCGATCCGAGAGCAAATAATTTACAATCTAATCGAAATCTATCAAAAATTAAAAAAATAAATTGATCCGACCCGACCCTGACTCAACCCGATTTCTTTCAGAAAATCAAACTGATCTTACCCGAACCCGACTCACTCCGCCCGTCCGATTGCCACCTTTAATGATTCACATGGATATTATACTCCACAACACACAATACATTCTCTGATAATATAAAGTACTACAACCTATTTCCTATTCCAATTTGAGATTCTTCAACTAGATTAGCAGTTAACAATAACAAAGCAAGCATGATTTTTTCTTTTGACTGTTCGTTTTTTTTTATCTCCAGCTTCGAAAGGATGCCACTGTGAAATTGAACTGGCACAAAGGAAATAAAATTTATTGTTATATGCATAAAAGAAGCTTCATTGTCGCCGCTGTTTCCGATTCTTCACGTGGGAATATGTGGGGGTCCGTCTGAGAACCCAATGAGTCCATAATTAAGTCATAAAGATGGTCCAAATAAGACCGATATTTTATTAATAAGATAAAAAATATAAAAATACAAAAATAACACTTTTAACGTTCTGATCAAGACGCTACGAAGATGGCATCTTCTGTATTCATCTAACGGCCTGAAATAACAAAAATAAAAATAAAATAAAATCAGCTATAAATCTCAATAACCGATTATTTAACGACACATCTTCTCTATAATACTATTATAAATAACATAGTTCTATTAAAAAATATCAAATAATAATAATTCATTTTTATTTATTAAAGTATATATTTTAAATAATTATGCATAAATACATAAAAATCACACACCGTAACCACTGTAATAAATGAGGATATCACATAAATCTACTAGTAAGCAGGATTCCGCAGATCCATCTTTCACTCATAACCTTCAAATTGTGTGGACTCTCTTTTTTGGATTACGAAACAATTAACTTACGACATATTCAGTTATGTATAATTTGATCAAGTTCTAATTATCAACATGCAATCAATTCAAACAGTTCAATCATACTTCATATCACATATCTATTTAGAAAATTCAAGTCATTGATCCATATACCTAGTCACGAGTCAATCCGCACAATTCAAGTCATCAATCCATATCATTAATCAAAAGTCAATTCATAATCTACGTAATTCAGATCAAGTCAAAAATTCAATTAACGCATAATATTCAAATACAAATTATAGAAAAATTTAATTATATGAGATGATTCACTACTCGATTCTCGATGAAAACCTCATTTCAGAATATTAATATGAATTGCGATACCTATCCAAATCACAATAATATTTATTAATATAATATTTCTTCTTATTTTCCTTTTTGCTTTTATTCTTCTATTATTGGTCAGTCAACTTTTGTTATTTAAACATTACAATAGTAATTTTTAATGCGGTCAATGATAAATAATGGCTCTACTGAAATGACTGAAATCAAGTCAAATGTATTAGGGGTGTACAATTATTGACCTGATCCGACGGGTTAACCTGATCTGACCTGAACCCAATCCGATCCGACACGACCTGAATATAAATGGGTCGGGTATGAATTTAATTTTTTTGATTCGAATCGGATTGGGTCGGGTTTAGATCAACCCGACCCGACCCGATTAATTATATTTTTTGAAGTAATTTTATAATTTAGTACTAATTAAAGCTTAAATATACACTAATTAAGATTAATTATAAATTAATTAATATTTTATTACTTAAAATTATATAAATATAATTAATAAATATTTAATTATTTTACATAGGTCGGTCGACCCGTGACCCGTCGGGTCGGGTATGGGTCAAGATTTTTTGACCCGAATTTAATCGGATCAAGAAAAATAATAAAATAATATGATCCGACCCGAACCCGACCCATTGACACCCCTAAATATAATATATTCGGTATTGATTAATTATATATGAGAATCACTCATCAAACGGAAAAGGGAAATAACTTATCTTAGCAAATTGATCAAATTGTTTCAAAAGACTTTGCCTCTAATCAAACCAACTCCATAACCCATCAGGTACGGATCTTAAACCTTAGCACCACTCACAGTAACAACATTCACGAATTATTCACCAATAATTTATTTTTATCCATAACCGGATATTTCATGAATAATATGTTAGTTTAATATACAATGCGTTTTTTTTATTAAAAAACATTTTATTTGTGAATTATTCAAAAAATATATTTTATATAGAATTTCATTATTTTTAATATATTTTTAATATTTTATTAATATAATATATTTTTTATTTATATTATGTGAAACGAATTATTTCTAAATTATATCCGTATTATATCCGAACGTTGAATTTTTGACCTCACCGAACGTTTTCGGAATCACAAACTTATTACTATGACACCACTTGCTAGAAATATGAGAACGTGAATTTTACTAGTCCACATCTGTATGAACATCAAAACTGGAGTCCAAAGTTAAAGCTTCGCTACTCAAAAAGGTAAATCAATGTCCTGCTATTACTTGATTAAGGAGATAAAAGAAAACACCGAGGAGGAGATGGAGAAATCCTCCAATGTGGACTGGAATGAGTTTATTATTATCATTTTTCTTTTACTTTGCTATCCGCATCAATCAACTTAGTGAAGAGAGTAAGAGAGCCAGAGAGAGAACATATGCGCTTAGGAGAGAACCTTTTCCTTTTTTTTTTTAAATTCTTTTGAGTTATCGAGAGGGTTTAGGGCAATCGAAAACCGACTCAGTAGCCACGTGTCTCACGAAGGTAAGGTGAGCTGTCCATTTTCTTAAACATTTTACATATAAAATCTTAAGATTATTGAAATTATGAAATGACCTAAAAATAATAACTTACTTTTATTTGAGGTATTATATTCTTCTCTCTTTTAAAAATTTCGTACTCAAATTTTTTAAATGTCATAGTGATTTTGAATAATAATATTTTTTTTGAGATTTATGATGTATGAATATATCACGTTTACGCTGCACACTCTGTTAGATATAAATGTGATTTTGTTTGAATTGAATCAAATAGGAAATATAAGATTCATAACTCTGTGTTTAATAGAGCTTCATTTTTTTTCGAAAATTTAGATATTCAATTTACTTTGATCGAATCTTATATTCGCATAACTTCTTATTAATTTTTGTTGATAATTATTTTCATGTTTACTAATAAATCTGATTTGAGATACAATTCATATTTAAAAAGTTCAAATGGAATAACTCAAATAAAAAAAATTCAAACAATGATACTAATATCAACTACCAGTATCAATCATTATTTAGTTCGAAAATGGATAGAGATATAGTCACAATCCGAAAAACATAATGCTCGATATATAATCTGTAACGCTCCAATCAAAACACTATGGAGACAACATCTTTTACATCCATTCAATGACCCACAACTTACATTGCCAATAAAAAAAAATAATAAATACAGAAATAAAATAAAATTAACTATAAATTTTAACAATCATTTAACGATTCAACTTTTATATAATAATATTATGAATAATACTACTTCATTCAAAACATTTTAAATAATAATCCGCAACAATCAACATATAGTGAAGAGAGTGAGAGAACCAGAAAGCTAACATGTGCGCTTAGGAGAAAATCTTTTCCTTCTCTCTCTTTTTTTTTTTAATTCTTTTGAGTTATCGAGAGAGATTAAGGCAATCTAAAACCGACTAAGTAGCCACGTGCCTCACGAAGTAAGGTGTGCTGTCCATTTTTTTAACATTTTACATATGAAACCCTATGATTATTGAAATTATTAAATGAGTCAAAAAATAATAACTTACTTTTTATTTGAGATATTCATACTTGATGGACATATATCATGAAAGTAATAAATTCACGCTTGTTAAACGTGTACCTAGATTCACACTTATTAAAAGCGGACCCAGGTCTTCACTTGTTAAATGTGGACGTGATTTTTTTAAGAAGTTAAGAGTTGAATTATATTAATTTTAATCAACGTATATAACTCAAATTCTCTTATAACAAATTAATAAATTTGAATGCACTTTTAAAAAATATGGATCCATGTCTGCTTTTAAGAAAGATGGATTTAGACCCCATTATAAATCAACGGCTCTTTCAACTTCATACTTTCAACTCTCTCCGAATATAGTAAAGGTCAATGAATTATTTAAATTTAAATTTATTTTATATTAATAAAGTTAAAAATATTTAAGATATTAACTAATAATATTTTAATAATTTGGAAGAATGATTCCGATTATGGTGTATGCTGGGGGTAATATCATCACAGGATCAATGGATATTGATTATGATAATAATTCTAGATTTTTTTTTTTGAAAATGAAGATACATGTTTTGATGAGGTAACTACGATATACAGACAATTCAGATTACTAGAGAATTAATATTTTTTAGTTTCAGGGCTCGATATAATACATGAGGTAGTAGTGCTTATTATTTTTATGCATTATACATTTTCATACTCTAGAAAATTTAAATACTCAGCAAGTAAGTCAATATGTCTGTCACTCCGTCCCTGTTCCACCATCGAGAAGTAATATAAGCGTTATTACTTTTGATGTTGCACGATATTCAATTAGCGGTATCTCTGCTATATCTTTAAATGTACATCATAACACTAATGAATCAGGTAATTATATGAGTTAATTTTTAATAAAACCACATCGCAAATAATTCTACCTTTTTCCTATCATAAGTGCATTATAAAGTCAACACAGTAATCAAACTATACGGAAGTCATTTGCTGGAAAAATTAAATCGTTATTTAAAGGCTCTCATAATCATTAAAATTGAAACGATTGTATTGTATTTTATTATATTATATTGTAATGTAACTCTATATATTTTTTAATGAATTATTATGTCGCTAATTATAATATTTTATCATCAAAGAAGTTTAACCGAATGTTTTTTTTAATGTTATTAAGAGATTAACTGAATGCATTCAATGAGTTTATTATCTTAGTTTATTAGAAAAAAATAATTATAAATTTAGTTAATAGCTTAAATAAAATATTAATAAACTTAGTTATAAGAGGATCATGAGAATTTAAGTTATATACGTTGATTAAAATTAATATAATTCAACTCTTAACTTTCTAAAAATAAATAAATAAAGTTCCAGGTCCACATTTAATAAGTGTGGACCTGGATCCGCTTTTAACAATTGTGGACTTGAGTAAGTGTTTAACAAATACGAATTTATTATTTTTGTGATTTTTGCCAATCAAGTGTTATTGTCGTGTTTTTAAATTTTTTTATGTTATTAATAAAAGCATCGGAAATAAGAAGAATATATTGAATTCAGAAGAAAAAGGAAGAGAAAAGAAAATGTGATTTTTTAATAAGTATAAAATAAATCATAATTTTAATCATAAATATTAATTAATTAAAATTTTAATAATAAATATAATAGTGTATATATGGATGCACGTTTAAAATACGTAGTTCCATTAAATATATCATTCCACTAGAGCAGTACTCAAATATATGGATGCACGTCTTTCCACTAGAGCAGTACTCAAATATCCAACAATCTATACTATTATATAAATCATCTAAGAATTGGAGGGTCCATTTTTTTCATGGTAATTTTTTATTATACCCATTTTATCCCTCAATTAAATATATAATATTTATTTTTGGTTGATCGAACGTATGTTATCGCGTCCATTGATCTCCTCTTTCTCTCCATTTCTTTCCCATATATACTATTATTTCCATAATATTATTTTTTTTATTTAGCAACATTGTGCATATTTGATAAGAAATTAATGGTGATAATATATGTTAGAATAATTTACTTTTCTTGTCATAAAAATCATGAATCATTAACTCATATTGTGCAAAAATCTCATCCAAGATTAAATATAGTCTTTATTATAATTGTTCTCTATAATTTGGTGAATTTATAATTTAATATTAGATAAATGTGAATTTTTTTATATTATAATACTTTAATGTTTAAATAAAAAAGTCTGCTGCAACGTACGAGTATATAGCTAGTACATATTGATATCTTTACATCTCTTAAATATGTCAATTTTACTGGCCTATTAATAGAAAGACGCCAACGAAACTAATCCACTATCATATCTATCGTTAAAATTTTAGTCAACTAATATTTATAATTAAAATTATGATTTATTTCATACTTATTAAAAACATCAAGGCAAAAAAGGAGAGTACAGTTCAGCACTCAGCAGTCGATGCGTCATGTGTCAAAGACTCAAAGCAGTGCGCTGGATCTTTGGTGTGGTGATTGCTTGCGCGTGCTCTTGTGTGATTTTAGATTGCTGTCTTTCACAATCAAACAAAACAAGTGCGATCGTCAGACGGGGATCAAAGAAAAATCGTAATGTAATTAATGCATTCACTTGCTTAGTTGCTTGTGAGCACAAGCATTCTAGAGTTCACTGGTTCTATAACCCCTCGCTCCACCCTTCTCATTTAACGAGTTTGTTTTGTGATTTAAGTGCTTTAAGGAATTTTTAATGCATTAAGAAAAATAATTTAAAATATGGGATAGTCTGTTATGGACCACAAATACTTGAGATAATTTAATACTCGCCTCACTTTTTAACATTTTTATCACCGCTACATATAGCTTGTCAAATTTTATCAACACGACCTCGGTACAAGTTTAACCGTCCAAATTAATCTATTGTAAAGTAAATGTGTACATGGTATACTGATTTTTCTTATTTAGTACATAGTCCAGCGGTAAAAATGAATGTTCAGAATTTATTCTATTTAATATAAATTCTCACGAAACTTGAACGTACCTGTATGCACCAAAACACCTGAGCTGCAAATCATGATTTTTTTTTGGTAAAATAACTAACTAAAAAACGATTTGCAAATATTCAGTACCTTCGTTCAAATTGCAAAAACATTTAAATTATTTTACCAGTAAAACTGGTGCTAATTACACCATTAACAGAAGTGAAGAGAATGAACATTTTGGATAACATCCCATGACATAACTAATTATAAGCTACATCGGTACAAAGAAATTTTACATAGAGAACCTAGACTGTAATCCACATTTTAT
The DNA here is from genome assembly GCA_037127355.1 of Schoenoplectus tabernaemontani. Classification (NCBI taxonomy): domain Eukaryota; kingdom Viridiplantae; phylum Streptophyta; class Magnoliopsida; order Poales; family Cyperaceae; genus Schoenoplectus; species Schoenoplectus tabernaemontani. The sequence goes on along the minus strand of CM073750.1, from coordinate 11,495,068 downwards.
TTTAATTAACTCAATTATTTTTTTCTTGGTGCCTTCTTAAACCTTTTTCTATAAAAGAAAAAACTGAGGGAACCGATCAGAGGCCAACTTGTGACAAAAGCTATATATGCAAGTAACCAAATAGACTTCCCCTGATACTTTGTCAGCTCATTTACTGATCTCTTGATCGGGTACATAACATCAGCTACAGTTTTGCCAATATACTCATCTCTGTTCTTTTTCTCCAGTGAATTTTCATTTTCTTTTGTTATTTTAACCTCGCCATCTTTGCTGCTATTTTCCATGGCCTCATCTATTTCTGAGGTTGAGGTGATTTCTGATTCAGTCATCTCCTTGTTGGTGTGAGATGGACTGTTATCTGTCAGAGTATCCTCAACTGCAGGAGAAAGCATTCCATCTTGAGTTATATTGACATAAGGGCTCTGATCAATGGTTGATTCAAGTGAAGAATGCAATCGAGCAGCCTCCATCTAAAGAAATTAGAATAAAAGGGACTACGTCAAATTTCATAAACTATAGCGCTCTAAATTACACCTGGTCACATGTTTTCCTCATGGAACTTATTACATGATTTTGTTCGTACTGGATATTAGTTTCCAGATGAAACGAAGCAACACTCATTAATGTCCTTCTAAAAGGATATCAATCAGTACAAAAATCTTATCAGATATGAAATTAATTAATATATAAGTACCTTCTTCTGATGATGCATAAAAGGGCTGTTGTGAAGAACAGAAAGAAACTCGTAAACAGCTCCAACCCACCTAAATTGAAAAATGTCAACTCCCTTTGTTTTTGAAAGCTTCAAATTTTTACAATGAAACAAATGAGACAAAACATCAACTACCATAGTCTTTTGGCAGTCGGGCCTTGAAAGTATGCAAGATGACCGCCATGTGTAGTAGTTGCCAAAACAATTTTCTTGTTTGCTCTAATGAAAGGTTATAAAAAAAGATTACAAATCAGTTCAAAAAATTCTTATATTACACCATGAACTAAAATATCACAAGACAGATGTCAATTTTTTTTTAGTTTAAACAAATTTCCAAGCTAACTTCATTTCCCAGATTCTGAAAGTATATATATACTTGACATTCAGAACTTTAAGGGAAGAAAATGAAAAATGCACCTGCATTCATCCCATGGAATAGCCTCACTGGTACAAACTGGGTCATCAATTGCGCTGATGCATAGAAGTGGTACTGATACGTTTGCCACATAACTGACACTGCTACACCTTCTATAATAGGTATCTACAGTCTGAGAAAAAGCAGGTATCATTCTTTTTTCTTTTGCCTTTAATAGCGATTGCCTTTGTACCCAAAACATTAAAATATAATGTAAATATTTACAGAAACAAGTATCATGTCTACAAGCACAAAATAGAGAAAACTGTACACATCCAAGTATATCCTAACATCTCCTTCTCAAACCCTTTTTAAGGTTCAATATTAAACCTTATTTACTATTCCTCTCTATATGTAATCGACCTGAAACAAGATTTGCAGGTTATGATTCTAAGTATTTGTATCAAGTGCATATGAGAGGCTTTTGGAAATACAGGTGAAATTATCAAAACAAAGAACAAAGAAGGCGACTGAAAACAATTGCAACACAACAACAGTTAGGTTATTTAGTATAAATTTTGCATTTTAGGTAAAAAAAGATGAAATGAGCAATGCAACAGTAAGGTTAGTCATAAGAAATCACCTCATATTTAGCAACAAGACAAGTAGCATGATTGTCAAAATCCCGAACCGAGCGTGACTGATAATAGAACGGGAAACATAATTAAACTTGTAGGTTATAAAAAATAGAATAACAGTACAACTTTTAAAAGTATATATACGAATCAAAAACCTTGCTAATGCCCTCCCAATTTGCAAGTCGACTTAAAACAGGCTGATGCCTAGATAAAGAACAATTAGATAAATTAATGACAGCAAAACACATCTATCCACATATTATAGTCAATAAATATGTATATAGTTTAACAAGAGGAATATTAATACAGCTCAGCATATCCCTTAAGACCAATTGCCAAAGCTCTGTCATACAGCCTTTGTGTCAACTTCCGATTTATGAACCGGTCACATACCTAAGAATTTCCCATGAAATTAACAAAATCAATATGAAAGCATCAGGGAAGGTTCTTGACTTACAGGTGGTGCAGTATAAGTTACACATTATATTACATCGTTGTTGGTTTACTGCATAATCCAACAGGGTTCTGATATTTTCTTCTGATTTGGACAAAAGTGTGGTACTGAGTTGGTATAGTGCATCCTGATATTAGATTATAATAATACTTTTTCGCGTGCACCATGATAAATCTCAATTTCTTGTGCTCCTACAAAGAAAGAAATATCATATACCCTATGGGCCAAAAGAAATTGATGTATTCTGCTGGAAAGGAGGATATTCTTATTGATCACTAAAGATACCCAAACTACTGCTACTTCCTAAATCCCAATCAATTTTCTTCACAACAGGGAGACAGTAGTTTGATTATACTGTAAATTAATATACGATAGGGAGAAGGACATTGATGATAGCTGTTATTTGTGGGGCTTTAGATCTTAATTTATATCTTTTTAAAGTCAACATTGCAAACTTTGACCTAGACCCATACCACAAGGTCCCAAGGAGAACATATAGAAGCAGCACCAGCAAGAGGTGTGTTTTCTCCTTCTTCTCCAAGATATTTAACCTTCACCAAGGAAGAAAACAGATAAACCTCAACTTGTCAAATATAAATACTCGTGAAAAACAACTTAATTGGAAGCAGAGAACAGTGGCCTACCAAAACATTAGCACCAATGCTTGTTCCAACAGCATACATGGGAGCATTTGGGTATTCTTTGTAGAGATAGTTAATAACTTCTCGTACATCTTCTGTCCATCCCGCATTGTAGAAGCAATCCGACTATATAATATAAGTAAAATAACACTTCATCTTTACAGATTATTGATTATTCAGTACAAAAAATGCATGGCATGAACAAACTTACAGGATTAGAGAACCAATTTCTTTTTATTTTTTTGTTTGCTATCAGTAATTTTTCCCTGTGTTTTTTTCAATGCTAATTCCAAAAAAGCAACCTCTATGTTAATTTTCCAAAATAAAATAATTAAAGGATGTCATGAGCCCATGATAATCTTAAAACAAAGAGAAGTAAAGTTAGTTTAGAAACAGGTCATAGAACTTACAGTTATAGACATGCCACCAAGTCCTCTATGGTTACCTACAACCACATTCCACCCATTTTTGGCCATTTTGTATACCAAATGTTTCACATACTGCTTGACAACATAAAACATTTAAATACCGAACAATATGAACAAAAGGAAAGGTAACATGAGAGCATTTGATTTAAAAAAAATGATTGAAGCAGTAGAGAAGAAATCCTAATCACAACTTGTGGAGAAAATTCAATAAATTACTTTTTTGTAGCATGATTAAAACAATAAGTCAACTATTTGATATTATTTCCAGTATGCATAAAAGTTGGAAAATTAAGCTTGAAACAAGAGCCAAAGAGGAAAGAATGAATATAAAACACAAAATCAAACAAGAATCAAACAAGAGAACTAACTAAACACAACTCATATGAGTAAACACACAATAATCCAAGAACAACAAGGTAGATAAGCACTAGCTACGACAAAACTTGAGACAAACTGCAAGAACTCAGGATAGTAAGCACTTACTGGAGAAGCAGAGTCACTGGTTAGACCTGGGACCATAACCAAAAGAGGTGTCGTGTCTTCTTTAGAAATACCAGTCGGCACTTCTGAAGAGCCTCCAGCAACTGTTTCACAAATACTCCCAACCTTAGGCAATTTTTCAAACATTATAGCAAAAGATTCCTTGTATCACATCATGTAAGTGCGAAGATTTTTTGTACAAAGGTTCTTCAATAATCTTAATCTTATTTCTTTTCTGGGAGAGCAAAGGGATAGATGAAGTTCACTGAATATTCTGATTAGACTTTCAGAGGAAAATTTCCTTCTAACTGCTATTTTTTCTCCGTTTAATTCAGAACTTCACAAAATTAATAATAGATCAGAACTTTAAAATCCAATCAAAACTTAGAAGCTCACCATCAGAAAAAAGGAGCCAGTCTAAAGCAATGGTTCCACCATCACGGGTTCTATATATTTGCCTGAAGAAGCCATGGACAAATAAGACAACGGATATGAGAAAATGCATGATATCAGGATCATTTCCAATAAACAGTAACAAAAAATGCTATATAAAGGAGAACTCAAAAGAGGATGTACCATACCAAATTACCAACACAATTTAAAAATAAGCAGCAAATAATGAATTATGGTGCTGCATAGACAAAAGTCAACATCAACTGAACTTCAAATTATATAATATCACTTTCTTATTATTTTCTATGAAATTGACTATATAGACTGGAAAGGGTATCATTTTTTCTCAATCAAGTTCGGATTTTGACATTCTTTTACAATGATTGACATTAACGTTCGATCTCAAAGTTACACAATTTACCTGTGCTGATTTAAATTAAAAAAATATACAAACTTCAATAAAACAACATCAGATCTAGGGTCACCTGTTGTACTTAAAAGATGGAGGGCGGCCGAAGAAATTCAAAAATACTGTCTGGAGATGCGGGCTCGCCAGCCATGGTGTGACCAAGTACCTGGTTTAAAAACGTCCATAATTACTTTTTAATGAGAATGAACTAATATAAAGTAAATTCACATTGAAATCTCTACAATCTATTTTTTATTCCCTGGTAATTTGTCTTTCATTCAAGCATCCCCATAGGCAGAACCAGAAATTTTCCCAACTAGGATAAAAAATCAAACCAAACATTAATATCAATAAAATAATTACATCAAGATCACTAAATTGTAATTATGGTGTTCAATAATAGAACAATTTTCATACTTTTATGGGTTCAAATATGAATATTTCTAACAAAAAAATAAAACAAAAAGGATTACAAATTCATATGTAATTAATGAAAAAAGGGAGACTTTTGACCCCCATTCCTCCTTAAGAATCCGCTGGTGAGCATCCCCATGCAGGAAATGTACACATTACGTGGGTACTGTAGTGTAAAGAAACAACCACGCATATTACTCATTTACTATGGAAATTCATATATGGAAAGAGAAGGTATTGAATTATGGAAATTCATCATGCCACAGACAAACTTTGTTATTATTTTTTTATTATTATTATTTTTGCATTAATGATTCAATTTAGATATTTCATATGTTCATATGTCAGTCTAATTTGGAATGCAACTGCGCTGCATGTTGAAAAATTTAGATTGAGTTCCTTTAGCACAAGATCAAGAAGCCAAATATTCAACAATATTGATGATTAAATCAGTGCATTGATCTTTCACTGAAGGACATCTAAATTTTAGTATAAGTGTAGCTCAGTGATATAGAACATGATTAGCAGTTCAGAGTTATAATTTAATTTTGAAAACTTGTGGTAAAATGTTTTTGCCTGATGTGGCACAGTAAAATTGGTACTTGATCCCTCCTCAATGAATAAAAGAATGTATATGAGCTCAAGTTAATTTTACTTAAAGAGGAACAAAATCAGGTTTGATTTTAAATTTATTCACAGTAACATTTAAAATAATCTGGGAGTATAATATCTTACCACGTAAACAACATCCAAGCAATGATTTTTCCCATATACGAGTTATTAGCACCAAAACTTCAGTCAAAATGGAACTTTTTTATTGGAATTGATATAATATGGAAGATTATATAAAAACATAAGAACGCAAGAAATTCATTCTGCAATGTATTGCTTTGAACAAATAACGTTGCAACATGTTTTCTCGTATAGACAACAAACAACAATTCCTGACGTGGAATATTGATGTGGACTTTACAGCCTGTTACAGGTCATGATTACAAATTAGAAAAAGAATATAATTAATTCAGCGATGCAAATGGAATTACCTCCCGTGGAGAGAGCGACACTTAGAAGCAACGCCATGGTATATTTCTGAGTCGGGATTAAAGGTGAGCTCCACCGGATCGCCGAGAAATCCATGGAAAATGTCGGAGAGGAGATGGAATTCAAGGAAATTGTAAAGAAAGACGACCACCAAGAGGATAATGGCGATGAGGTAATAATGTGGAGGCAGATTTGTGACCGCCAGGAGGAGGAGCTTTCCGGCTGTGGAAGCTGAGTCGCCGGAGTTGGCGCAGCGGGTGTCGCTCGACATCAATGGGGAGAGAGAGGGGGGATGGGGGTAGGGGGTAGAGGAGTGAAGACGGAGGAGGGGCTGGTGAGACTGGTTGAGGAAGATGAACTACAGAGCGCTAATTTTGGAGTTGCCGTCACATTCACATAAAGAGGGAGCGGTGTGACTCGCGAACCTGTCCGTCAATTTATTTAGCCTGATGGTTTGTCCACGAGAAAGGTTTACGAACTTCTACGATAGTGAACTGGTGAATAGTCTCTGTGAGACTGACTAGTGACTACTATGGAATTTTATTTTATTTGACAAAGTTTATATATATCTTCTTTTATTTTTAGATTGATAGTGTTTTAAAATTTTATATAATTTATAATAATTTGAATTTAATAATTTTGATGGACTATCAGACGATAATAAAATTACATGAAATTAAAAACACTATCAATCTATAACCAAAATTTTTAAAATTTATTTTTACAATTTTTTATATTTATTTAGAAATTCATTATCAAAATTGTTAAAATAACCCATTAATCCCCACCTTTAAATATATAAGAAGTGCTACATATCCGAATATTCTAGGTTTTATAACGGTAATGGTTTATAATTGTTTGAATAATTAGAATAAACAATACGAGTTAAATACTACGATTTCATGAATAAAGTTTCTTCTAAGATCATCAAATCCTCTGTGATCCTAATTAAAATAATATACTTTAACGTTTTGATCTACATTTAAAATAATATACTTTATTGTTTTGATCTACAATGCTCAATAAATTTTTCATATCAAAACTTGCATGATACAAAAATTATCTATTTTAGATATTTTTAAGTAATAATTTTAAATTTAAAAAAGATTACTTCAAAATAATAATAAATGATTGTATTTGAAAATAGATCATTTTCCAAAAATTAAAATAAATACTTAAACAATTCTAAAGTACTTTTTTTTAAATTTGGAGTACATATAGGAGAGCAAACCAGCTTTACTTTGACTTTATTATCGCCATAAAGTAGTTGTAAATATTTATTTTCGTGATGTAACGCTAACAGAGCTAGTAAGAAATAATGGGGTTCAATGTCCCAATATTTTATCTGATCATTTATATATTTAGTAGCAGTTTCATCATTATACTTGTATGTTTCTTAATAAAAATTGCATTTGGGCCCATAAAATATAAAAGTTACTGCACCACTGATCCCCTAACTACAATCTACCAATTTTGATAGATCAGCATACTAATATAGATATTGGTAGATAGATCAACATTTTTTTTTTTTTTTGAGGAAAAGATATATCAACATATTAATATAGATATTTCATATTTGATATGATATTTGGCCCTATTCCATTTTTTTGGTTTCGCCTCTAATTGTGAAGTTGATAAAATGGCTAATAATATAATATAAGTTAACATTACGTTAAAATTTTAATTTGTCAATTAAGTAATTTCAGATTTTGAAAAAAAAATATAATCATGCAGTCTTTTTAAATATTTAAGTATGAATTTTACATAAATAGTTTGACAATTCTGGAAGAGTGGAAGTAATGTGTTAAGAATACATATAACTTTCTAATTGATTTTTATAATTATTGCTATTTTTTTTAACAAACTCATCGCAGGGATCATATCTAATTTTATAACTAATTGTATCGTCTGTTCATCTCATATATGAGTAAATTGTGGTAAAATGTATTAGTGGAACTTTTTGTTTAATTTAGAATCATTGGACTTTGTCATAAATTATAGCTTGTGTGAGTGATGTTCTTTTTATTCAAATAACAACGTCAAATTGGTTTTATTAATTTAATTTTAACTTTATTGTCACTCAAGGCACGACGCGAGAGCCAGTCCTCCCTTAGCTCCAAATTATACTGGAGCATCCTTTTCCTTGATTGATATATATTCACCTTTCCCCGGGCACGGAATTGAGCCTCCAAATGGTGCACAGTTTCGCAAAATCTGACGTGACAATCGGGCAGAGTTGAGGTTCAGGCCGGCATGATCAGCTCGGATAAGTTTGATCAAAAAGTTTAATGGGTTACGGATCGGATTCGAATTAACCTGGCTCGGATTGAATTTTGATCGAACACTGTCGGATTTTTTCGGGTTTCAGATTCTTATGAGTTCATATCATCTTTGGTTTTTGATCCGGATCGTGTTGGGTCAAATCCGGTTCTTTTTTTGTCATAATTTATTTCAAATTGAGTTAGATTTTTGAGTCATCAGACTTTAAAATATTTTAGCCAATATCAGATTCAGATTTTCAATTATGTTATGATCAATTTGACTTTTCAAATAATATGAATATGAATAAATAGTTTGGGCCTACTTATGTCAGTTTCAGATCGTCACGCTTCATTCATTTCATTAACAAACTATAAACATGCTAATTATCTAAATTCTGATTAATTTTAATTTATAACATGTAAATTCGATTTAGAACTTTGAAGTAAAAAAAATATAATTACTCTCGCTTACGAACTAATTCATCATATAAAAATAGAAATAAAATCCAGAGAGGAATGTCAACAAAGTGTTCATACATTATAATTAATTAATTTAAATTGGTTTAATTACTGAACATAATAAAAATAATAAAACTAAAAAATATTGTGCATGAAATAAATATATATTACATAATTGTAGATCAATTATATTTAAATCTTTCAAAAATGAGTCAGATTTTAGATCATATGATTTCAGATTATTTTGGGTTTTAGGTCATTCAGGTTCGGGTTGGATCAGATTTTAAGTCATCTGATTTTGGATAATTTTAGATTTTGGATCATTCGGATTGAATTTGGGTTGGTTTGAATTTTTAAAAAAAAATCGAGTAGGATCGAATCCGGATCCAAATAGATCGGACAAGTTTTTTGAGTCGAGTCAGATTTTGTTACCTCTATAGACATAGCCTTAAGGGTTGGGTCAGACTTCTCAAGAGTTGTGTCTAGCGGGCCTACGAGAGGACTAGGTTTGGAAAGGGCCGGTAGAAGGTCGGGTTTTAAGTGTTTGATTTTTTTAGAGGTGAGCTGGCCCTTGAGAGACATGATCCTAATCAGGCCCTTCGAACCTTAAGGGTCGGATAAAGGTTAGATTTGAAAGGGATTTTATAATTTTATAAAAAAAAAATTATTTTTAAATATAATTAAAATACAACACAAAATATTAAAAAAATAGAGCAAAATTTATAACTTTAAATATAAAAAAATTTAGAACATAAGAATTTAAAAATGATCCAGTTTAAAAAAACTTAAAGGTTTAGAAAGGGCCAAGTTTGTAAGGACTTGTTTCTTCAGGTTGGACCTGACTTTTATATATCAAATTCGACTCTTAAAAACTGAGACTGATTGGAAGAGGACCAAATAAGAGCTGAGTTTCTCGACAGACCGGATTTAAAGACTCGGCATTTACGAAGTATCTCTACACCTCTAGCAAAATCCTAACAGCACCATTGATACAAATTCAGTCAGGAATACGTATGAAATTCGAACCGATACTTTCTGATACAGAAAAGCTGAATTATCATTTCAGTGTTCAATGTATTCGGGATAATTTCAGCTAAGAATCTTGAGACTAAGGATGCCACACGCGCAGAAGTAAACTAACGCTACAGAAGATCCCTATAAAAAGGGAGAAATCTCTTCAAAATCCAGAACGGAAGCAACAAGCAACAACTTGTTGATGTCATTATACATTTTTGAGTTATATATATCAACGTCTAATACCTTTTTGCTTTTATTTTTTTAATTATATTACTCCTATTTTTATATTTAATTTAAATAAAAAAACTTACTATATATTACTATATTCACATCCTGATTTTTCTAAAAAAAATCATATGGCCGCATCTACACCGTGTCAGTTACATATTCATACAACCTAAATCCGAATTGAAGGCTTGTAGTATTGACGTTCATTTTCTTGTAGCATATACTAAATGGATGTTTCATATCTTAATACCTGTATGATTCAAGATATCGAGAAATTAAAGGAGATGAATGGATTATGGATACATTCATACATAATTTCATTTGAGCACCGGAAAAATCAGACATACGTAGGCAGAGCGTTACTATCCAACAAAATCAATTACCAGAAATATTATAACAGAAACTCGAATCAGACACTGGTCACGTGATTGCAATATTAATTTGGGAAGGGGTACATCAACATAAATTATATTATTTTGTTTGGGAACGGTAACTGTCGGTCTTAAAACATATAATTTCAGAAGAATTTCCTTTGGTCATTCAATCAGACGCGACAAAGTTTTTATCAAACTACGATTTTTTTTTAATTTTATCAATTCTAGCATGATACGTGTGGATTTTTACAGTAGTAGAATTCTTTGTTAGATTTGTTTGGTAACACTTTTTTTTTTCTGAAAGAAGTGGAATATAATAATTTCAGAAGAAAATCTTTTATCTTATTTAAAAATTCAATATGGTTGTTTAATAGCGGTAAAAAAAATATTAAAAGGAAAGAAGGGCTAAGAAAATTTATTTCCGAAGAAGAAACGTTTTCATATTTTTTTAATTTTATTTTCATTTCATTTGACATCCTTCTTCAGAAATTTTACGTTTTTTTCTTTTCTTCCGGAAGAAGTGTTGCCAAACAATACTAAGTTTACTTTGTACAAAATGATAGAGACAAGCTGATCGAAGCATAATTTCCACGCTAATTTATCTTTATTTCTATTGATGCGAGAGAGAGAATATTTTGTAAGGGCAAAAATTGATACTCGAAGTATTATACTTTTTTCATAATTTAATTTCAAACTCTCTAACATGTTTGTTGGTTCATTTTTTCCTACAGAGATGATCACTGAAACTTTTTAGGAGGTTACTATATTTGATCACTGAAATTTTTCCAACATTAATATTCACAAAATATAGGGTAAATTTTCTAGGAGGTTACTATATTTGATCACTTAAACTTTTTATTTATTTTTAGTCACTAAGTTTTGACGTTTGTCCATGTTTGATCACTCAATTAGTTTTTTTTATCCAAACTTAACAGAATACTTAATATGACCCCTATATTAAAGTTTAGATACATATTTTTTATATATAATTTAAAAATATGACAGCAACACAAAATAATTATTTTTACTTCTTTTTCTTTTAAAAAAATATTTTTTATGTTTTAAAATATATGTTGTTTTCTAGGACAAATGATTTTGTTTAGAATATACATTGTTAGCATAATTTTTAAATTAAATAAATAATTAATTAATTTTTATAATAATTAAATCATACAAATTGATGTATTTTTGGAAAGCAAAATTTTAATTTTCAATTATAGTTAATGTTAATGCCTCTAAATAAAATATAAAATTAAAAATTCATAGTCTAACAAATAAATTAGATTATTGACAAAAAATAGCTTAAAAGTTCATATATGTTAAATTGCATAAAAATATGCTATGAATAATAAAATAACAGTAATTTATCAATCTTTTTTAAAATTTATATAAATACATATATTCATATAACATTATAAGATTTCCATTAAGTTTGGATAAAAAACTAAAGAAATGATCAAATATCAACAATCATCAAATTTTAATAACTAAAAATAAATAAATAAAAGTTCAGTGATCAGATATAAATTTGAAGCATAGTTTAGTGACCTTTCAAAAAAAATTACCAATAAAAAAATCTCTCATCCGAATTATGAACCTATAATATCTCAGACTAGAGAACATTGATTGTATACTAGGTTAAGATTAATTATTATTTTTTTAAATATTATCAACCTTTACTCCATTTGGGATTAAAACAGTGGCGGAAGGAGAAAATAATTTTAGCGGTGTCAATAATATTATTTTGAAAGAATTAATTAAAAATCATCTAATTTTTCATATAAATATAAAATAAATTTATAAATTTGAGTGAGATCATTTGCACCCAATATATTAAAGGTAGCTCGGCCACTGAATTAAAACCTATTTTTACGAAGAAATATATAGCAATAATCGATCATCTTATAAAATATCAACCTTGTATAGCATCCATAAACCTCATCATTGGAATTTGGAAGTAGTTTTCATTAGTTGTGTCGACATTTTTGAAATACGATTGAATCACTCAACTTCCGATTAATTATATTAAAGTCGTCATGTACTTGTATGACACTCAAATTCCAATTATATTAAGTCGTCATCCAGTTCTTCATAGAGTACCGATCGACTTCTCAATTGGGTACGTTTGGCAAATTAAGGAATAATTTTGGAAGAGTGGTAATTTTGGAAGAGTGATAGAATAGTATTTTTTTGGAAGAGTGGTATTCTTGACTATTCGGAAGAGCGAAAATATCGTTTGGCATTTGTTACTCAGAATAGTTAAAATATGAATAATTATGATGCTAATAATGATGATGATAATAATAATAATAATAGTAAAATAATAATCATAATAGTAAGATAATAATAACAATAAAGTAATAAAAAATAATCATAATAAATAATAATATTATAATAGTAATATAATAAAAATATAAACATAATCATAATATAGTAATATAATAATAAAAAATTATAATTACAATCATAATTATAATAATAATATAATAATAATTAATCATAATTTTAATAATATAATCATAATATAATAATCATAATCATAATCATGATAATAATAATTATAGTCATAATCATAATAATATAACCATAATCATAATCATAATAATATAATAATAAAAATATAATCAGAATCATAAAAATAATTATAAATAATTATAATTATAATAATAATATAATAATAATAAGTAATCATAATTTTAATAATATAATCATAATATAATAATCATAATCATAATCATGATAATAATAATTATAGTCATAATCATAATAATATAACCATAATCATAATCATAATAATATAATAATAAAAATATAATCATAATCATAAAAATAATTATAAATAATTATAATTATAATAATATAATAATAAATTAATCATCACTATAATCAACATATAATAATATAATACATAATAAAATAATAATAAGTAATAATAATCATAATCATAATCATCATAATATAATAATATAATAATAAATAATCTTGATCATAATAATATAATAATAAAATAATTATATTTATATTCATAATATAATAATATAATATTAAAATTATATTTATAATAATAATAAATATAATAATAATACTAATGCTAACGATAATATAATAACAATAATGATAATAATAATTTAATAATAATAATATAATGATAATAATAATTATAAATAATAATCATAATATTAATATAATAATAAATTATAATCATAATATTAATATAATAATAAATTATAATCATAAATATAATATAATAATATAATAATACTAAATCTTAATCATAATCATAATATAATAATATAATACATCATAATCAAATAATAATCGCTATTCCGATGAGAACTAATCCGGTATTCCAATAAGTTGGTATACCGAATTAGCACTATTCCGCACTCTTCTACTTAGTCTAAAATTAGTTTAAAATTAATTGATCGAATAGCTATTCTATTCCAACTTTTTGCTATTTCATTGATTGCCAAACACTCCCAATGTGAAGCCCACAATATGATGTTTTAATGCTTGAGAAATGATCTGAACTTATTTCGATATAAACATGTGTATCTATTTAGTCCTCCGAATAAAAAGAAAAGCATGAATTTTAAAGCCTTAAACTCCGATGAATGGGTAGTTTGGTGTAGCTAATTATCGTCACTTGTCAGCATATTTTCCATATTGCTTTTGCATCATCAGAAAGTCGTTACAATGTTATAAGGAAGTCAAATGGCAGTAACCGGTAAGCTGCCATTGTTTCTTAATTAGTGGGGCCCACCCAACAGAACAAAAAAACACACTTCTTATTATAATTAAATTTGGATTTGAAGGTTTTGAGATCGGAATCAGACGGTCAATATCAGATCTCAAACTTCATTTCAGATTCTGAGATCAAAACAGACGATCTGAGATGATCTCAGGGTTCTGAGATCCGATTTCGATCTCAGCAGATTTGAAACCACGCGGATTCATATTATTATGACCTCTTTCATAGATTTTGTCCGGTGGGGACCAAAAGTGGCACATGTGCGCAGCATAGTTGGTTTTCCATTTATCCCACAGTTTAACAGCAGGGGCAGATTTAGAGGGGGGTGGCGAACCCCCTCCCCAATCTGACGGGAGTTACACGTCCGGATTTCGTTTTATCATGTATTTTTATTTTGTACAATGTATTATTTTATCCCTTCTAATTTATTAATTTCAATACTCTAGTGACGTATACTCACATCTAGATTTCTATGTTAAAATTCTGGCTCCCCTCGGTTTAACAGAGTATAGTTGGTGAATTTTGGTTAGCGACTTATCATAAGTTAGTTTGAACATACATGCGGTTGGTCGAATTAAAGCTTGAACCCACTCACTGCCCAACTGTCCTTGATCGCTGTCCATTGTTCAGCAAATTACGTCGGAACATGGTACTGATTTGACAAAAGAAACATGATCCATTCAATTTCAATGTCATTAATTGCGCGACTTATTTCGTCCGGCATGTAATGATTCTACAAATGTCTACTGACGGGAAGCTAATTAACCCGTTCAGACAATTGGGCCGGTTTGGGGTTTGAAAGTACGACTTCAAACATGTTAAAAACACACTAGGTGGGAACTGAGAAATCTATTTTCAGCATATTTCAGTGTGTAATATTGACGTGTATTTCTTGTTTAATACCAAAGAGATTTCGAGCATTGACGTTATAAACGTTCATACGACTTAAAACATGGTAACCACTGATTAAAACCTTGAGTTTAGCACTTAACGTAATGTAATGTCATTCTAGTAGGTTTTTTTGTAGTTATCTGTTTTACATTTTCGATTCAGCACATAAAATTATAGAGTGATAGGAACATAACTTTGACATCTCTAATTATACGATATAGAACTTGAAAGTATTATTTTGATACATTTTGATTTCAGAGACCAATGATAGAAGTTGTGTTTCTAAAGACCAAATTAACTATTAATTAAGCTCAAAATCTACAACCCTAAGACAGTTTAACTAGTCCTCATAAAGCTTATATTAACTTACTTAAGAATCATCTCGAATAGTTCTCGAGCTAGATATTTCAAGCTCGAGAACAACTAGACACTCATCTCGAATATAATCGTTGCTATTATATTTTTTGTAAATATTAATATATTTGGAGACATGTTTGACATAGTTAATATCATAATCTTATCCTTAAAGCTTCATTAATTCACGTTAATAAATCATCTTTATGACTCTTCTCTTATATAAGACTGTGCTGAGTGCTAATAAAAGGATCTTTATTTTTTTTTATATGCTCACATAACATATAAGTCAGACTAGCTCTTACGCACATTAAACTCACAGTCAAATACTTTTACTCCATTCTTCACATATGGCTTGAACTCCCAGAGGACGTTTGTTAAGAAATAGAAATAAAATAGGAAAGTAGGGCTTTGGGCCTCATCATTGGCCCAATAAGACCCAAGAAAATATAACCGTTAGAATAGACAAATAGGCTACCGTTATAAAAGAGTTTACCATTAGAATAGAGGTTAGACAACTTTTTATATTATGTATATATAAGAAACTGTAAGATACGATGTAAAGATAGAATCATAATAAGAATAATGAAAGTTTTTATCATCATCTTCTATCTTCTCCTCTATCTCTCTCAACCCCAAAAATTCAACCATAATTCCCGCAAACAACAACAACAATAACTGTAGCACCATCAAAAGAAAAATAAACTCAGTTCAGATATGTTATCAGAAGATCGATTCAAACCACAAGACTGAAGATGGCAAAAATACTGAGGGCAGTCTTCAAGTGACACTCAAAGGCAGAGCCCAAGCTTGAGCTGCAACAAAGGCCGTCGAGCCATGAACAATGCACAAAACTGATAAATTATATCAGTACAATAAAAAATTACCAGATAAATGCAGAAAATTACCCATACCAACCGATACCAAAAAACAAAGAGTCAGAGAAACCATACTGGTAAAGAAAACCGGAAAGCCAGAGAGGTGTTCCGCACCAGTAACAGAAAATTCCATACTGGTAAAGAAAAACCAGCAAAACCAGAAAAAACCGGTAAGAAAAAAATCTGGTAAATTTAACAGCAGCAACAACAAAGAGCAAAGCCCGCACCAATAGTGTAGCGCATAAATACTGACAACCAAGGAAAATCAACCCCTGACAAAAAAAAAATTCGACAAGCTTCCCACAACAAAAATAAATCCAAAAATCCACTCAAAAGATCCAAAAACACCTGATTCATTCAAGGCCACACTCCATTTGCCCGATAGATCTCTACCACCACCGAACCCATGTCATGGCAGAATCAGATGCTGCAACCTGGTCAACCACTTGAAGTCCCAACAAGGAGCAGTTGGCATGAAACCTGATTCTATGTACTAAGCAGTCTCAGTGTAGAATTTGCACAAAGACCATAACAGTTGCTTCTGCGAGCAATTTGGACAAGAGATATCCAGGCCAACCCATCGCTGTGCCCAATTTCACTTCCTTCAAACACAGCAGCAATTGCAAATATAGCCAACCCAGATTCAAGCACTGAAAGGTCTAGAAGCTTTGAAGAAAATGGAATCACAACAGCAGCAGCAGATGATCGGATAAAATGAGCATCTTTCATAAATTAGATGAGATTGATCAATGCTTCTGCGATGATTCCATTGAGGAGATTATTGATGCTTTGGAACTTGGAAGATGAGGTGTCGAGAACTAATCAGGATTAGTGTACAGCTGCACTTAAGAAAATAAAAGAAGCCTCTCCACTGATCCTGAAGGTTGCTTTAAATTTGATGTGTGATGTAGATGCAGCCAAAATTGATGGCAGAGTCATGATTGCTATTGTAACTATGGTACTTCTGATGGATCATACAAAATTGAAGAGAATCATGAGACAATGCAACAAGAAGTTGATTTTGAAAGCATTTTGACTAAGCTACGAGTCAGACAGTAAAAGCTAGAGGATCACAGAAGATCACACCATCCAGCTGTCACAACAGACAGTCGAAAATTCACTCTAGCAAAATTTCTTCTTCAGTTGGAAATGGTGAAGTGCTTGATCTCATCCTTGAGATTGAGGTCATTGTGTGGATGATGTCTGGTACAGCTCCAGTTCCAGTTTATTTGCTGACGAGTGGCTACAAGCCCAGATCGAGAAATCAAAGACAGAGGCGAAGCTACCGTACAGGCGTAAGAAATCAAAGATCGAAGCCACACATGCATGAGTGATGCAGCCTCAAATTCACCCTGATCAAACAAAGGAAGACCTGATCTTTATCTCAGAATCAGATCCAATCCTTGAAGAGGATGTGAAGAAGCCTGCTCCTAAACCAGCAAGCAGAGCAAGAGTGAGAGAGATTCTTAAGGAGGCAGGTGATGTGGTTGATGTATGCTTGGCTACCACTGTGACGGATCCCTAAAAGGTTTTGGGCATGTGCAATTTGCTAGCCCAGAAACTGCTCTCAAGATGGCTGGTATGGAGTTTTGTGGCCGAATAGTTGAGAATTGACTTGGCTGCAGAACGTGGCAAGCGATGTTGAGTTCATGGAGAAACCTCAGAACCTCTGTTGCTGAGCTCAGTCCCGATCTGGCTCAAGAAAAAATGGAGAAAGGGGGAGTGAGTATGGCCAGCACAAGAAGAAAAAAAAGGAAGGGATAAAAGAAATGCAGCAGATTTGATGAGAAGACAAATGAGAGAAGAGAGAGGAATTACTCGGCAGCCACTACCAAGGTTTCAAAAAAAAGAACAAAAGAGAGAAGAGAGGAAGATCGAAAGGGGGAGAAAGGAAGGCAGAGATAAAAAGATGAAATATACAGAAGGGTCCAGAAGCGCTTTGGATCCGGTTGTCACTAGCGGATCAAGCAGAGATCGTCTGCGAATCTGATGAATTTCATGATTCAAATAACTGAGGTTTTGTATTGCGTATATTTATTTTATCAAATTTATTCACAAAAAATCAAATTAAAAGAAATTTTTCAAAAAAAAACTGTCACAAAATTTCTAAAATGTGTTAAAATAAAAATAATTGGATAGACTAGTTCTACCAACCATATAGTTGGGACACAATAAGTTGCAAATTTTTATGAAATAAAAAGATATTTTTTATATTTGACTTTATAATTTTTGTTAAAAATTCAAAATATACTTCTCTACATAAAAAAATATTCACTACAAATTTTCTCTAAAATTAATATGAGAACTATTTTTTTTGTGCAAATCTTTAACCAAAAAAGGTCTTTGTTATCAACCAATAATATAAAACTACTTTATTTTCTAAAAAGAAAATAATTTTGAGTTATTTTGATAATTTTGACAATAGATTTTCAAATAAATATGAAAATCTTATATATATATATATATATATATATATATATATATATATAGAGAGAGAGAGAGAGAGAGAGAGAGAGAGAGAGTAAATCTACGGTGAGTTTAAGCTCACGGAAGATCTCCGTGAGTTTAGCTCAAAAAAATATCAAATGATCTCCAAATTTTAATTTTTCAATCTCATTAAATTCTTCATATTGAAATCTTATGGGGTACACAAATTTGGGATGTTTCAAATTTTTTAAGTCACTCTTTTTAATTTTTGAAAATAATGTACAAACATTGAATATTTTATTATTATTTTTGAAGCTGATTTTCAAAAATTCAAAAGGGTGACTTAGAAAACTCGAAACATCCCAAATTTGTGTATCCCAAAATATTTCAATATGAAGAATTTAATGAGAGTGAAAAATTAAAATTTGGAGATCATTTGATATATTTTTTGAGCTAAACTCACGGAAGTCTTCCGTGATCTTAAGCTCGCCGTAGATTTACTCTCTCTATATATATTATCATTTACTTATTGATTGATAGTGATTTATAATTCATGTAATTTCATTATCGTTTGATGGTCCATCAAAAATCATCAAAATTTATACAATTTGCCGCAATTTTAATTTAACGATCTTTGATGGACTTTCAAATGATAATGAAATTATATAAAATTTGAATCGCTACAATCTATAATTAAGAATATCTATATATGTTTTCTTTTTAAAAAAAATTTTGAATTTATTTAAAAATTTATTGTCAAAATAGTCATTATCAAGTCATCCATGAGATATGTCCATATGCCATATGTTAGTACGTGTACATTAAGTTTGAAGAGTTTATATGCTTCTCAAAGGCCCGTCTAATTTCAGGCCTCAGGAAAAAAAAATGATTCATACAATTACAGTCAATAGTTCAACAACATTTCGTTGACAGTGGCCCCCCACCATAAATTTACAAAATAATTTGGTAAAAAAAGGTATGATGTGCTTGGAACCGGAAACGAATCATCTAACGCGATTGGTTGAAATATCTAAACGTATGCATCTCATGCAAACATATGTTTGCGATGGGTCTCAAGAACATCTAATAATTTATGTGCTATGCTGCACGCTGTAGTGCGTCAGACAATATGAATTCGCTTGGAACCAGATACATTTACTGAACCAAAACCAAGTACTTGTAGCTTTTCTAGTTCGCAAGAAACTTCTCCGGGTTTGAAATAATAAAATTCAAGCCGTATTTGCACTTCGCAACGAATTCATCGAAATTCCTTTCTTAACATTCATATACTGCAACTTTAGGAGGATTTCAGAACAACTAGATAACTGACTTTGGAAAAAGTGATTCGGAAATATATTAAATGATTTGTAATTCAATTAGTGCAAATCGGTTTAGAACTATAAGACAAACAATTTAAAGTCTATGGCGCACAAAATTGGAAGTTACTACTTGGTATATTACGAGAGATTTCTCAATGCCACACAAGCTTTTTCATTATTAAACCAACACACACTCTCTCTAACGCGACAGCAACAAACTTCCAACACACACACTCTCTCTAACGCGACAGCAACAAACTTCCAACACACACACTCTCTCTAACGCGACAGCAACAAACTTCCAACACACACACTCTCTCTAAAGAAGTCACACAACACCGGGGCGGCGCATTGCACCAGCACCAGATCCATGCAGCTGGTAAGTCTGGCTTGGCACAATCTGAAGTACGCCTGGTTGCTCTGCAGTTCACAGCAAGTTAAAAGTGTAAAAAATGGCATCTTTCTTTCCTGATTGGTGCATTGTACCAGACATGATAACCATTACTAGGCTTAAATGAACAAAAGAGGAATCATAATGTTGTATTGCATGATGCATCAGACATACACATTTTTGACACTTGACAGATAAGAGGAACTATAATAAAAAATTGCTAAGTTGTGTCAACGATATCTATTATTGTATTTTAATTAAACAAACTGTAAAAACATCAAACACATGTTTGATAGATAGAGCCGACTACATTGTACAGTCATTAATTGAAGCAAAAGACACCTATCTATTAAACCTCATTGAATTCAATGAGAAGAACAAACTTACTTTTCAACTCTTCAACTTGCGACGGTGTCAACTTAGCAGAGAAACCACTTGCAGCTGTCTTGTAGTGATACAGCACGGCATCTTTTGCAGCCTCCTCACTAGTAATTAGCAATAAAAACAAGGACCAAAATGAAAAGAAATACAATAAACAAACCAAACATATGCAACTATTTTACTGTTGTGGACTTGTGGTATTAGTTGTATCAAAACAGAGAAGGAAAAAAAAATCCAACATCAAATCTGCAATAAAACATCCAAGCTATTATCCACAGCGATAGGTGATTCCAAGTCCAATTAAACAAAATGATAGAAAAAATTGTAACTGATCCCAACTAAAAATTCATGCTTCAAACCCGAAATTGGTATAGCAACAACAACAACAACGATCCAGGAATCCATGCGGCGAGTCCCACACCTCAAATCATGTCTTTCTTTCGCGGCGCCGACGAAACTTACACCTCCGGCTTCAGAATCTCATTCAAAACCCTAGAAAGTAAAAAAAAAATGAAAAGGCAAAGAAAGTCACCTTCCGAGAACGGAACCGAGGGTATGGATGTGAAATTCCTCCGGATCGGCCCCCTCCGGTCGATCCACATAGACGATGTGTACGGTCGCCTCCTCCTCCTTCTCCTTCTCCTTCTCTAACTCGATCCCAGCGCCTTCAGCTCCGCCTTCTTTCGCCATTGAAGCTAGCACAAATGAAAGCAACAAAAGAAGCACGAAAGGTACAGAAATGACGATTCTCATGATTTTTTGTGATTTGCAAATTTGTAGAATTTCCTGTAGATGAGTACCGCTTCGCTTAGACGCCAAGAAAACGTACTCGCTATCGGATAAATAATTGGTTACACCTGGTGCATCTTTTCAATAGAGGAAGTAATTCTCTGTGTCAAGACTGTGCGTGGGGTCAATTGGGCTTATAAAATTTAAACCTGATCTTGCGGAAAAAACGTGATTGGACCGTTTTCTTATTCTCTTTGACAAACCACACTTCTCTTCTTTTCTTTTATATTTTCGTTGTCTGTCCTCTTTTTTATAACAATATTTCTTTTTGTTATAAAATATTAATGATAGATAGACGTTTTTTACTTCCTCCTTAATTTTGAATTTAATTTTATATTAATTTTTTTTTTTTATTACATGATGTTTTTCTAACCTATAAATGAAGGCTCATATGTTGTTGATTGTGGTACATCTCCAGAAGAGATAATATAGAAATAAGATTTTATTCTCTCATAATTTTTGTCTTTTATCTTTATTTTATAACACGCCATCAGTACGATTTCACTTTATTCGAGTTGTGACAGAAGTCTATTTTATAATAGAAACACGAGATCGACATATCCAGATTATCGTAAGATTGTCTCTAAAAAATATACATTTTAGATTATATTTTATTATTTTACCATTAATTATAATATATATTTTCTTGATGAAAATTTCTTATATTAGATGAGATTAATATTTTCATTTCCCGAAAAGAATGATAAAATAAGTCAATACTAGAAATATTTTTTTATTTATTCAACAACCAGAAGTTATTGATACTTTTAATAGCCATAAGTCATTGTATTTGATAATTGAAAGTTTTATCAAAATGTGTTACAATTGATAACCCGAAGTTAACGATATACTTAATAACCAGAAGTTATTATTTTATTCAACTAAAATGATAATCAGAATTTATCAATTAGATAAATAAATAAATAAATAAATATAATGTCTCTAATCTTAATGACATGAAGTTATTAATATTCTTTTTTCTTTAGTAATTTTCATAAATTGATGTTCAATTAAATTTATTAATATTAGTAGTATTTTTATTTTATAGTCCTTATGGTAAATCTTACTAAGCTTGAATTTGTTGCCCTTGATATATCGGGCAAAACTATCTCCCATGGACTCTCGATGCTGAGATCCATCTTACCGCAAATAATCTTAGAGATACAATAAAAGATAAAAATAAGGTTTCCCCGCAGGAGAAAACCAAAGCAATGATATTCCATGCGTCATCATCTCCATTAGGATTTAGAAAATGAATATTTAACGTTGAAAGATCCGTTATAATTGTGAAAAAATTTAAAAGAAAGATACGACCACCAAAAACAAGTGCTCCTCGTAAAATCTCGTTATGAATGGATTCATTTAAGGTTGCAAGATTTTAAATGTGTGGTTAATATAATTTCGCAATGTTTCGCATAAATTCTGAATTAAAATTAAAGATAAGACCAATCGGTTCCAAAGATAAAAATCCATGAAAAAAGAAAGAGCACAATAATACAGTTGGTGTAACTCCAACATAAGTTATCAATAAAATCCCAGAAGAGATTGAAAGTAGAACCCAAGAAGAGGTCGTTGATAAAGTTTCAGAAGAAACTCAGGTACCGAATGATTATGAGATCTCAATAAATTATGTACATAATGGTATAATATGGAACCAAAAATGAAACACGTGTTGATAAATTTTTTGCATATGCTATAGTAATTGAAGTGATAAATGAGGAAAATTATGTGCCAAAAACTCCAGAAGAATGTATGCATAGAAATGATTAGCCAAAATGGAAAAATGCCCTGAAATCTGAATTAGATTCGCTTGAAAAGCGAAATATTTTTGGACATGTAGTCCTAACCCCTAAAAATGTTAACTTTGTAGGTTAAAAGTGGTATTTACAATAAAAAGAAATGAGAAAAATGAGATTGTGAGATATAAAACAAGGTTGGTGGCATAAGATTTTACATAAATATCAGGAGTTGATTATGAAGAAACGTATTCACCTGTAGTGGATGCAATGACTCTTTGATTTTTAATTAGTCTCACAATCACTGAGAACCTTCAAATGCGTCTCATGGATGTTGTCACAGCTTATTTGTATGGATCACTTGATAATGATATCTATATGAAAGTCCCTGAATGATTAAAAATGTTGAAGCATTTAAATCAAAACCTCGAGAAATGTATTCTATAAAGTTAAACGATCATTGTATGGACTAAAATAGTCGGGTTGAATGTGGTATAATCGACTCAGTGAATATCTCGAATGCGGCACTGTAATTTCATGGCGATCCACAAAGCAAACATTGATAGCAACATCATCAAATCATGCCGAATTAATTGCTATTTATGATGTTGGACGAGAATGTATATGGTTAAGATCCATGATCCAACACATCCAAGAGAATGCGATCTCGAGTCAGTCAATGAAAACCCGATGGTGATATACGACGATAATGCTGCACGCATTGCTCAAATCAAAGAAGGATGTATATCAAAGATGACAGTGTAACCCTTGATTACCGCTAATAATACTAATTTGGTCAATTAATAAAAAGTATAAGGGTTAAATTACAATTTTAACAAGTTCTACAACAATCAAGCACAAGCAATTTCTAAACCAAAGATATGAAATAAAGTAAAGAGAGAGAGTTCAGAAATGCTCAATCAAAGGATCGAGTTGGCACGCGATGTAACGAGGTTCGGCGTTATGCGCCTACTCCTCGGGTCCCCGGCTTCCCGTCTAACGGTAACAAAGTCGGTCCGATCTATTCAACCAAATACGAGTCTTGTACAAGGTCGAACTTTGCCCTCTTACACACAAAGGATGAGAGAATGTATTTTGCAAGTGTATTCAACAACCAGGAGGGGAAGGGAGATGGTCCCCCTTTTATAAAGAGCTGAAAAACCAAGTATAACTCATTTTTTCGGCCTGAACCGTTATAACGGTTTACAAAATCGTTTTAACGATTTTACAAATTGTTATAACGGATTAATATTCAAACGGTAAGATTGTCAGAGAAATTTGCCCGTTGTTCTGCCGTATAGCCGTTGGATCAACTGAGCTGAAACGTTATAACGATTTATCAAATCGTTATACGTTTCATGAATCGTTGTAACGATTACTAAATCGTTATACGTTTCACAAATCGTTGTAACGATTACTGAATCGTTACATAACGATTCACTCTGGTTTCTTTGAGAATGTTTCTGCCTTAGAATATTTTTGAGTATCGAGATGAACCGTTATAACGATTATTGAACCGTTATAACGATTCACTTGCCAGAAACACTTTTCTTGTTGTTTAAGCTCAATTTCTCTTGATAAATTCAACCTAGTTTGTGTTTTACTAAACCTAAGCCTAGTGCAGTCTTGGTTCTTGTGCACTAGTTCATTTGTATATTAATCCCTACACAAAACTCAACAAGGCAAATTGTAAAATTCAAGATTATTTTGCAAATCGACAAATCAAAGAAGATGTTAAGTGTAACAGACAGAACCAAGTACATCTCGCCGAAGTTCTTCTCAACACATGATTTACAAAAAATGGTTTGATAAATGTTTGTCAAATCAAATCAAACGCGAAATTTGACAGACTTATTCACAAAATTATTGCCAATAAATATTTTTAAGCAGATTTCACATAAGATTGACATTCGCCGCTTAAAAGATGTACATTAAAATGAGGAGGAGTATTATACATGTTGCACTCTTTTTCCCTTCACTAAGTTTTATCTTGTTGGGTTTTCTTAGTAAAGTTTTTAATGAGCCAATATAACTAATCCAGAAGTATCAGTTAAATCAAATTGGTCCTGAAGTATCAAAATTTAATATTTGTCCAGTAGTATAATATTAATAGTGTATAATATAAGGCGAAACATCTAAGGGGAGTGTTATAAAATATTAATGATAGATGTTTTATCTCCTCCATCTCCTCTCATAATGATAGTGTTTTTCATTCCCTTTATCTCCTCTTTAATTCTGGATTTAATTTTGTATTAACTTTCTTTTTTATTACATGATGTTTCTCTAACCTATAAATAAAAGCTCGTATGTTGTTGATTGTGGTATATCTCTAGAAAAGATAATATAGAAATAAAATTTTAGTTTCTCATAACTTTTGTTTTCTATCTTTATTTTATAACACTTTTCATAAATAACGAATTGTGTAATTAGGACTTTTTTCTAGCCTAAAGAAAGGGAAAAAAAGGATATGTCGTCTGTCGGTAATGTATTATTCGAAGATTAAAAATCGTTGAACCTTTTCAATATTTTTTAAATTCCATAATTTAAAAATTGGAAGAAATTGATTTTTTTTAAGTTCATAAAATACTATTCAAATTTATAAAAATTCAGATGTTTTGTCACAATTGGAAAATTATATGTTTGGAAATATTTGGAAGTCGAAAAATTAATATGAAAAATATGACATTGCATTTAGACGAACGAGCTAGACAAAGCAATTTCAAATAAGTACTTTACAAGATTTCTCTATAATGAAAAATACTTCGTGATGCAGGTATAAATTGATAATTTGAAAACATTTGAAAGTGTTTAGACGAGTTTTAAAGAAAAGTAATTAATTTTATAAGACTAATTTTTTATAAGTATAATATGTTTCTTGATAGATATAACTAATTTTAATTACGTACAACAAATTATCACATCAGCTGCATTTACTTCCGTTACAAAATGATCACTTATATTGAACATGAAAATCCCAAACCGAACTAACCCTGTATTTGCCAAATAATAGAGGGGAATCCCAATCGGCACCCTATAGGCCCCATTCGGATCCTTCCCAATCGATTACATGCCCATTCGCCTCAAATCAAACCATTTGTGTTACACCGCTCGAAATTTTGTTATTGTCATGTTGCGTTTCGTCATTGCTAGAGTACCACCCATGTCTCGTTGAATCATACTTCTCCCCATCTCCCCACAAAGCATACGCCTCCTCGCCGTGCGCTGCATCATCGCCAATCGCCAGTTCTTCCTCAGTCATCCTCAGTGGAATCACCAACCCAATCAGTAAACATATGATACTGGTTGCCACCAAGTTCCATCCGATGATGAATAACGCACCGACAATCTGCTTGACAAATTGATAACCACCGACACCGCCGTAGAAGCCACCACGGGAGTTGGTGACCGGCAAGAACAAGTTAGCGAGAATGGGTTCGGTGAAAAGACCGGTGGTGGCCCCACCGAGGAAACCTGCAACTGCATGAGTGTGGAAAACGCCAAGTGTGTCGTCTACTTGTTGTAAAATGCGAGAGCGCTTGTGAACTATCATCATGGTGAACCAGGGGATGCTGCCTGAGAGCACACCCATGATAATTGCTGCCCAGCCCTGAACCAGGAAAAAAGTTTTAAAAATATTATTTTATCTCCTGCAGTTTTTGAATTTAATTAATGTGACCAACATTATCCGACTTCAAACTCCGTTCGGCCCTAAATGTTTTAGGCTGATGGGTTAAACATGACTCGACTTAAGGTTCAAATTTGACACGATATTAGATATATCCGATTAGATTTTGAGTTTGTTGACCATTTATTAAGTACTGCAATTCGACAGGCACAAATATATAATAGTCTTGGAAAAATGGACATCTAGGGAACAGGCCGAAGTTGGAGCTACGGAAGATACAATATAAACTATTGAGCCCAACTGACAAAAGAAAAATGGATCTCTGTTACAACTTTACATTAAGTTTTCACAAAGAATTCAATGAGACGAGTCCTCTCAAGCTCCTCCAGGAAACATCTCATTTAATTTCCTCAAAGTTTCTTTTAGTTTTATGTAACCATAAAAAATGTACAGATTAAGTTCTAATTCAAATAGTATTGCAGAACAATTCTATCCCATTCCAATCAGATCAACTCTAGCTTACCAGCAGGAGCGAATGCAGGATTTTGATCGAGGGGGGACAATTATCGGATTCAAACCCATCAACTAATCGGGTACTAAATAAAAATAATAATAATTTATTATGTATTCTTACCTAATTAAAAAATTATTAAAATAATAACAAAATAAAGCTCAAAATAATAAATAATCAAGTTGATTAAGAAAGTTTTCGTCTCCAGAACTTTATATTTTGATATTTGTGCATAATTATTTCATTATGCACGATATTAAGTATTTTTTTCTCAATGAAAATAATCAGACAATTTAGAAAGAGCAAAAAAAAATCAGAGGAGGTAAATTACCGAAAACATTATCGAAAAATATTATTTTTCAAAATCCAGAAAGCAACTCACATACATCCGCCTTTGCCTACCAGTTCCCATATTATATAATAAGTTCAAGAAGGGAATGTAATAGCATCTGATGCATGCATGTATATATGGAATCCAGAAGGAAAATTCTATGTTAGTAACTATCAAAATATAAAATATTCCTCTCTTCGCTTAATCAATGGAAGGAAATAAACATCAGTCAGCCCTAGTCAAACAAACTTTATGAGTCACAGTTACAAACTAGTAGTGGTTTCCATCTCAACCACTATCCAACTTTAGGATTGTGATCGGTGCATTGTGTAACCTTATACCAGAAGTCAAGGTTGGCGACTTGGACTGGTTTCTGATTCAGTCCAAGCATTTTGCTTTCTGATTGGTGAACTCTTTAATTATACTTCCTCATGGTGTGACCAGCAAAAGCCTACTTCACCTTTAACTCAACCAGGGTTATTTCGTTCAATTACTTATCCATCTCCCCTTCTTTATTTTTTTTAAAGAAATCTTTGGTTTAACCACTAACTTCGGTCGGCTTTGAATTTTCAAACCATCACCCTGGTCACGGGGTTGTTTTGTTGAGCATTTATTAAAATCATGTGTGTATATTATATTTTTTTTTTATATATAAAAGAAAGAATCACAGACCCCTGATTCTTTGCCTTTCTGCTCAAATGTATATGGAAATGTCGTAGCATATACCTTCACGGACAATTAATTTTCTATTGAGTGATTTTATCTAGAGCTTTCTGTTGTCATCTAAATGACATATTTGAATCATGCATATTGAATTTATTCAACAAAACCACTTCACCCACAAAGATCAAGATACGATAACAACACTAACAGAGTTGATTTGAAGTAGACTCTCATCTTTCAATTTAAAGAAAAAAGAAGAAAAAAAAACTATCACCATAACTTGTCATTTAATAAATGAAAATAATATATTTATTAATTTAAAAGAAAACAACCTCAACATTTTTTAGTTTGATTAAAACCGAGTTGAACATCCGGCCTTTATACTGAACTCGTTATTAATTTTTTATTGGGAATCAATCCATATAACTACTTAATTATCATTTGATTTTTTTTTTCAGATAAAGATGGGTTTAAATCACTAAAATTTTAATATTCGTACAAAAACCATCCGGATTTCATATATGCAACCTCCTAATACGTTTGATTTATTAAATGAGTTTATTTGAGCACAAACACTAATTAATTAGAATTGAGAATCAGCATCTGATTTAGTAAGAAAGATAATGCTCTATATGAAAGATGGTAGATTCGAAATCCAGATAAAAAAATATTTATAGATAATTAAAAAATGAAAATTAACCCACATCATTGTTTGTTCAGTATTTCGCCTCACTACTATATCTCAAGTCCCTCGAACAAGAAAGTTGCATTCTTTTCACATGTATCATGATATGCAATGATGCATAGTGCAAAAGACTATATAAACAATTTGATAATAAGGAGAATTTCAGTGCCGCAATTTCAATCAATCACATTTAATCAAAACGAATGCATATAAGATTTATTTATTTTATTATTATTTGATGTAATATTAAATATTATGTAAAGTGTATGAATTTTTATGGGTGTACATCTATCATAAAAATTAATAAGATCAATCATTTATATTCAAAATTTGAATATTAAAATTTAGAATATAAATTAAAAATTAGTCGGTAACGTCACACACAAAAATTATAATATTAAAACTCTCCTCATTTTTAATAAGACAAAAATAGTCCATAGATTCATTAGAGCATTCACATTTCATTATCAAATTGATTGTCAAACTCATTTGATAATTGTTATTTGAATTTCAGGGATGAAGAGACTATGTAAATTTAGACAATTGTTTAAATTTGACAGTCCATTTGATAAGCCACGTCAGCGGAGAAGCAAAAAATTAATTACGACAATGTCATTTTGATAATTTCATTTTATTCAGGAATGTCACTTTTAAAATAGATTGTCAATTTGATGATGTGATATAAAATCTTAAATTTGATAATCAACATCAATACGGATACTATTAAAAACCTAGGTATCATTTAATGGGGGTACTTCTAGAATATTGATAATCAACGTCAATACGGATGCTATTAAAAACCTAGGTATCATTTAATGGAGGTAATTCTATATATTCTAGAAATTAATGGACGTGGATAGGAGGTGGACTTCTACACCCGGTGACAGTTGGCTTCGTTTATTCCAAATTTCCAAGTGATACAGCTCCCCCGGTGTGCCCTTCTACTTCCACTTGTACAAGGAGCTCATTTTTCGTAAGTGACACAGTTGATGAGATCACAATATATTAGAGAGACTATATTTTTCTTATTTCATCCCAAACAGATGCGACTATAAAGCAGACATATTTTTTGAGTTACAAATAATTTATTAGCTCAAATAATAGCTAATTAATTTAATAGTTAGATTCTTATCTTTCCCTAAAAAATATATATTTTGAGTTTCTCCACAAAATTACAGCGACAAGGAAATCACTCCCTGCTTCACTAGTCACTATATATTCGAAACTGAATGTTGTCATGTTGAAATAAGAATATTGGGCATCTACGGATTTTTGTAATTAAGTAAATAAATATTCATAATTAAATATATAAGAAAATAAAAGATGAAATTTGAAAATAGGAGGGCCAACATTCTATTCATTGGTCCTTGATGTACTTTTTTATTTTTGATATAATAATTTCATAAAAAAAATATTGGAAAAATTAATTAAAGTCTGGCCCTTGTTAAATTTGTCCGTTAGTGTGGGAAAATTAGAACAAACATATGGGTTGGTTGGTGAATAAAACGCCAGCCCTTTACGGATGGGTTGATTAAAATCCGACTTTATTTGTGGGTCAAGTAAAATAGTAAATAAATATTGCTCTCTATAATTTTTTTTTAAATAATAGTCGTTGTACAAGGAAGTGTGTGAAGAACCGATGAATAGAATGTCAGTCCTCCTATATTTTGAATTTTATCTTTTGTATTTTATATATTTATTTTGAATATTTATTTGCTTAAAAAACCGGGCGCTTCTGTCCAATTCGAAGAAGTTTCAAAAAAAAAATGAAAAGGGAGAGAGAATATTTTTCGAGGAAAAAAAATAAGAAAAAGATCTATTGATGAACTAATGATCTATACGGGTTATTCTTCTGGGTACTCGAAGGATAAATCATATGGAGATATTTAAATGTACATATGAGAAAGAAGTGTGCCGATTTGGAGAGCACCTGTTAGGTGCAACCAGTGACGGAGCTTCATTTTAAGGAATTGGACCATGACTTTCTCTTAAAATTCTAAAAAATATAGTATATAGTTTATATTTTGAATCAAATTTTATTTTTTACTATAATTTGGCTCTTTCTTCTCTGAATTTTTATTTTCACTCAATTACTTCTGAGATAATTAATTTTTATCGATCCCTCTTCATTTTGTCCGAAGCTTCGCTACTGGATGCAACCAGTATTAGTATGGAATCTTTGAATATTCTAGTAAATATTTCCGGCCTGGGTCAGTACCTCACTTAAAGGCTAATTAAATTACCCTATCTAAAGGCTAATTAATTAAGTTACCTGATCACTTAAGGCAAATTAAGATAATAAACCTTTTCTTTGAAACCTATAACAGTAGAGCACTATTTTCTTACATAGGAAATTTAGCACTGTTTGGAACTAATTAATTAACAAGCTCTAAAAGGTTGCTTGAATTGCATGTGAGTTCACAAAGTACTTTGACAGCTGTCATTGGATATTTTTAGACATATAATTTACGCACTATATATGCATCATTAATTAATTATTAAGATTTACACGGAACTTTTTTGAAAAAGGAAAGAAAAATGTTGATACTCCTCCAATAAATAAATTAAGCTTATAATTATAAATTTTCGTTAATGAATTAACCCTCGTTACTAGTTTGTGATAATCTTCGACTAAAGCTGTTGCAATGAAGAATGTTATCTATATTTTCCGTCGCTTAGATAGATTCGTTGCATCTCCTTTTCTTTGTTGATAAATTTGGTATATTAACTTTAAAATCATGAGAGACAACTACAGAACCACGAATCCTTCTAGAAGCCGTCTAAACGGTCAAACATGGGACACAAACGTCTAAATCGGGACCGACCCCTTAGGCCGTTCAGACTGTAGCTAGTCTAGGATCACTGGCGCAAGTCAACTGAAAGATTTGATTTTCTTTTTAAAAAAAAAAAAAGATGAAGAAAATTTTTGTACCTGCCCCGGGTGTGATGCAAACAAGGCCAGTCATCATGCCTTGGACAGCTCCGATCACCGACGGCTTCTTGAAGTAAAGCACGTCGAGACATGTCCAGACCAACAAGCTTGTAGCAGCGCAGATGTTCGTGTTTACCACAGCTATGGACGAGTCGATGTTAGCTGAGTAGGGGTCTCCTCCATTGAACCCTGCCCAGCCCATCCAGAGCAATCCCGCACCCGTCAGCATGAGTAGGACGTTGTTCGGAGGAAATCTCTCTCTGTCCTTAGTCGATCTCGGACCCACCTGACAGACCAGCAACATGTTAGACTCCGTTTGTATGATCCAGTAAAGATGCAAATTAATTGTGTAATTTGATATATTATAGAAGGATCTTAATTAATTATGTACCCAATAAGCAGCAGTGAAACCAGCAATTCCAGATGACAAGTGAATCACGTAGCCACCGGAGTAGTCGATCACTCCCCATTGAAAGAGGAAACCACCGCCCCAGAGAGAGAAAGCGCCGATGGTGTAAGAGAAGGTGAGCCAGAGTGGCACAAATAGCATCCATGCCTTGATGTTCATCCGACCCAATAATGACCCCGCTACCAGAACGAGTGTTATGGCAGCAAACATGCATTGGAAGTAAACCATCGATGCCATCGGGTAATAAGGTTCAATCATGG
Organism: Schoenoplectus tabernaemontani; assembly: GCA_037127355.1. Classification (NCBI taxonomy): domain Eukaryota; kingdom Viridiplantae; phylum Streptophyta; class Magnoliopsida; order Poales; family Cyperaceae; genus Schoenoplectus; species Schoenoplectus tabernaemontani. The sequence continues at coordinate 11,462,431 of CM073750.1, read as the reverse complement.
CTGTTTCGATGGACCCATCCTTATGATAGTGTGTTGAGGCCGGCAGAGCTGCCTGTTTGGTGAGAAACTTTTGCCCGAGCGCAGGCTTTGCCTTGCCCCAGAAGGGGAGGAGCTTCTCGCCGAATGACATGTTGTATGCCCATGTGACCCAGCATATCCACACGGCAGCGAAAGCATATAGAGCCATGAAGGCGGAGTTGACAGCCCATTTCTTCTTTACTATGCTGCCGTAGAGAATGACAAGGCCGGGGACACTCTGCAGTCCGACGAGCGTGGCTGAGACCATCTGCCATGCGTTGTCGCCCTTGTTTAGCCAGTCGGCAACTGCCGCTGATGTGTTGCCCTGGTATGCCACCGGAACCGACATGGTTGGTTTTCAGGTGACACCAGGGAGTGTGGAAATAACGAGGATGGCACTCTTATTTAATTAGCATTAGGAGAGACTCCACATATATATAGAGAGAGAGTTAATTCCCCGAAAGTGTGAATGCTCTCTATACAGTTTTTGATCTCAAAGACAAATACAATTAGTTGTATGATTGGGTAAACACCTTATAATGAAGGAATAAACCAAATAATGTCTCCTTTATAATTAATGCAGATTAATCCATCATTTTTCCGTGATATATACGGACTGTTGCTTAAATGAGTTTTTTAGTTTTTTTTTTTGCTTTATTGTATTGGATTTCTGTGCTATTATTTTCTCTGCATTTCTCGGCTTCCATCCGGAATTCCTGACTCCCCCTGACGTAGACATCTCAATCACATCCTCAAATTAAAAATTCTTAATTTAAACTTTTGTTTGAATTTGTTTCATAATTCCTATGATGAGTTACACATGCCAGCGTTATTTAGGCTTGAAAAAAAAAATTATACATCAACGAGTCTGTCAAAATTCTCCCTGGAATCGAGTGTCCAATATATTGATAAGGTTTAATGACCGCTCAATATATATATAATAAAGGGATTGTAGCCGTTTGATTAAATTATGGTTATAATTAAGCGTTTGACTCGAATAAGTCAAAAGGTTCAAACAGTAGCACAAATGAATCTGAATACACGGAAAACAAATGCGATGTACGGGAAAGTTATAACTTGAATATATAAATTAATTCCAAGTAGATCGAACTCAACTATTTCGATTTTTATAATTTTTTTTAAAATTATCATAAATAATTAGAACTAAAATAATTAATATTTTATTAATTTATATTAAAATTTGAATTTTTTTACTATATATCTTATTATTTTTGTAATAAAATAAGTATATTATTATATATTATTGAGTTAATAATTAAAATATATGTCAATAACTACATATCAAACTATTATGAATAGAACTCGAACTCATCAATTAAAAAATTATCAAATCGAACTCGAATCGAACTGACAAAAAAAATTAATTAAATGAACCGAACTAGAGCTAACCAAATAGAACATCAAACAAATTACGAATTATAATTTTTTCTTCCACCCAGTCCACTCCTCTCCTCTCTAGAGTAAACTGCCGTTCATCTTTTAACAAATATATTTAAATATTAATCTATAAAAATATTATATTAATATATACTTTGAAAAGCTAGAGCTAGCTTTTTATGAGATTATGTTATAAATAAATATGTATAAAATAGGATGTTAATAAGGAGATGAACTCCAAATATTTTCAATATTGGACAGCTTGTATGGATTTTTAAATGGCCCGATTCAATTTGCAACAGCTTCATACCTTGAAATAATGCTTCCTCAACCTTTGTTCGGCCTTTAATTTTTTTCGTATAAAATGCCTTGTATGCGTTAATGATGAGTTTTATCATTAGCTAATAATTACTCTAATTTATATCTAATTTTGATCATAAATGTATAAACGATTTAGGAAGTAATTAACGTGTCGAATCATAAGAACAATGATAAGTCATTGGTTCTTACAAATTCATCAATTTAGACAAACATTTTTTTTAACTAAACTAAAAGTAAGCTAAATTATAACATGTAAAATGATGTATTTAAATTGATAGTGAGTACTAGGGTTCCAGATTTTTTTTATTCACTCTTTAATTAACTTATTCGGTCTTTTCACTTTTTAGATGGTAAACAAGTATAAGGTTGGCAATTCTAAATTAGCATTGACTGACACTTTCACGTATCAACGCCGTGCTCAAACGTTCGAACTTCACGATTAGATATTTCACCCTAGGAGTTCAAATACTTTGTGTTCTTGCTTACTAAAATCTTATCAAAGACTAACGCTATACAATTATGAGATTTATGCCAATATTTTGTTCAGTTCTAGATAAACCACCTAAATTGTGATTTACCGCTAGGCGTCGTATACAACCCTAGGTTTTACTTTTTGAGGTTGAAAATTCTGACAATACATTTCTATATTTCTATTACAGTTCCTAAGATGTATCACATATCAAACATCTATTACAATTCAAACATGCAAATATTTCATTCAAAAAATAAATCACACAACAAGTGATAAAAATTCAAATATGAGGCAAATTAACTAAAAGAGTTTAAAATACTACAAATCATCACCACTAAAAGAGTGATTAGTCATATGATTTGCTTAGATCATATGAATTCATCACCAAATAAAAGTACAAAACAAAAACGAAGAAGAAAAGAATACACCCAAAGTCTCCCTCGAGTTTTATATGAGTTGGCGTCTAGATCTTTTTAAGTTCTTCTCCTAGGTGTTAAGTCTCTCAAAAAGCTCCAAAGAGTGCTCACAAAATAATTTCAGACGGCTAGGGCTCTTTTTTAAAGAGAAGGAGAAACCGCCTTATATCCAAGACAAAATCTAGTAAAAAAGCATGTCAAAAATGCGAGATAGGGCCGGTGTGCGGTCCACGGTCAGACTATGTGCTCCAGAAATCCTCAGAAAAATTGGCTAAGTATGAAAATGCAGCTCTCCCTGCTTGTGGGTCATATGGTCGGCACACTTGGCGTCTTGATCCCACTTTGCTTACTTCGTTGTGCTTTGATCCATTTATTTGTGCTCTATTTTGCCTCGATCAGTATCTAAATATGATTCTTAAAATTACAAACAAAACATAGCAGTATCTCGAACTGAAATATAAATGATAATAAAATAATTAAAATATTTTAAAAATTGATAGTTTTGTGAGACTAACTTTATATGCATTAAGTCTTATAAAATTTTGAGATATTGAGTTTCATTTTTATCCAACAAAGTTCGAGAACATTATAATGATGAGTGACTGTTTATGATTATTTATTTTGACAGTCTTAATATTCATTAAAAACAAACTTAAATTTTAAAAATCCAACATTATAGACATGATCTATGTTACTTCCATATTATGTTCATAAAAATGATAAGATTTTAGTGTATATTTCACTTATGTTAAGTGACTTCAAATTTTCTGCTCGTACTCAATGTTTGCAGGTGTTGTGCATACAAACAAAATTTAATGGTTTAAAATTAACAGCCTTTAATAGATATGTAAAATTTATGAAATTTAATCTTTAAACTATCTATTTGTTCAATAACATAGTTAAATATTATTTTTTTTCGAATATCAATTATTAAGGTTGTGAAGATAATAATTAAATAATAATAGGATCCCTTCTCGATTAAAAAAACACTGTACATTGGTTTTCTGAACCCTAATAGATCGGAATTTAGAACAACTTCATTTTTTATTGGAAGTACCAAAGATATTTTTTCTGGTAATTAAAGATCTCTTTTAAAATACATCCTATTTAGTTAAAAAAAAAAGTCTCCAAAAAATTGTGGCTCTTGTCGAGTCTTAAATAGGGTCATTGTCATACCAAACTAAACTAATTGACGGGAAAAGGGTTGATCCAACACTCATTGGACCAAATATGATCTTATGGGTTGTGTGAGTCATCAGATCTTAAATATAATGTTTTACACGATTTTTGAAACAACAAATTGAAATTTAAATGCGAATCTTGAAGCGATTGAAAGATACATTTACCCATCGAACAAGATTTTTGGTCCGATGCCCAGACATACTCCGCGCGCTTCCCTAATTGATGAACTGTTCTCAATCTCTCGATTTTCAAGGCAATGAATGGTTGGTGTTAGTTTGTTCTAAGCTTAAGTTTCAAAGTCCAACTAATTTGTCTTCTTTTTAGAGTCCATGTCTTATCGTAAGTAATAAATAAAATAAATGATCGAAGTGTATATTCTAGTGAGAGAATCTTTTTTTTGTCAAACATGCTAATCATGGGTAAGCCTTTTTTTAGGAAATCATAGATTGGCGTGTTCAATTTCTGACCTCTTAGGCAGTACAAGATACAATTGTTTCAGTCCTGAATCCATCTCGTAACTGTCTATATTACATTTCACATCTTAAGTGACTATATATCTTATCAGAATGTAATCAGTTCAATTTCTGATTTAGAGATATATTGTACATGAACACAATCACATTTAGAAAGATTTAACATTAAACAAGTTGTTTTAAACATATAGATATACAAATATGATCATACGGGTAGTGTTTTTTTTTAAAGCAACTAGCTTAATATTAAAGACAGTGAACTGCGCACATGTACCTATAACATATATGTAAAAAAAGAAAAAGAAAAAGAAAAAGAAAAAAAGAACTGCTTATTGGACAACAGGAGATGAACACTACGGACTCAACTCATTTTTATATTTCTTTTAGAGGATTCAATGTCAAGGTTACCACATCATCTGAATTCATACTTCAAAAGAGGCTTAAGTCTTTTACCTCCTTAGCTATGCCACATCACAATTGATTTAGAACCGTTGATTACATTGTACACACTCATAGATCTTGACCTTTAATTATAACATTTTACAGATTACCGTATTTAAAGAGATAGATAATTGTTTACTATATATGATTTAAATTCCAAAAGAAGTAATGAAGGAATGTATTTATTTCTCTGTAATAAATTGAAAAAGGCTTAAAAACCACAATTTTAAGAAGGGTTGCTATACGAGATTGGTTTAAGAAAAAAAATGCAGAAACACCGATTTAAATAACTTACTTAACATATACTTTATCTTTATCTAACATATATTTTTCATTTTACTAAGAATCTTAATTACGGTTAGCTCTTAAACATCTCATTCTTTGTCACTTAAAAAATGTCATGAAATAAATTTGTTATAATTAAAAATTCAAGACAAGGCTATTTAATTGATGATTAACATATATACATTTTTTTAATATGTAGTTTAAGAAACTTGGACAATTCAATTTAATATCAATTATCAAGTTTGCTAAAAAGTTGATTGTTAATATATACATTTCGTTATAATATAGCCATTCTATATTTATTTTTTAGTAAAAAAATATTATTTCCACAAAATTAAATTTAATACATGAAAAAAATATTTAATTTGTTTTCTCATTGATTAGATTATTTTTATAACCATACATGTTAATATTAATTGATCCAATATATAAATTAAAAATATATATTTAACACGAGTGCAATTTTTTAGACTTCTAATGAATTAGTTTTTTTACGCGATTAATTATAATCATTATACAATATAATTGTAATTACATCGTATAATACAGTCGGCCGAGATATTAACAGTGAGACGAGGCTGCTAGAAATGTTTAATACAGTGGGCCGAGATGTTAACAGATCAATGGAACTACATGAGCCGAATTGATTAAGGAATCTGAAAGTGTACTACGGATTAGAGCGTCTAAATTTCTGTAAACAGGAGCATACATTGCATGATGCATCAGCTGTCATAGTTATTTCTATTTTTTATGATAGAAGGCTAATATATTTTGTCTATGATTATAGGACCCCTCTTAATAATAATAATCCTTTTATATCTAATTATAACCATTCAAATAAATCAGACAGTTAAAATCCGCTACTATATTTTTCCTATTATAGATTTTATGGCAGCAGATAATGCTCATCTTGTTTCTTATTGCTTTCACTCTTTTGCTTTTTAAATGTTTGTCATCTTCTTTTGTACAGCACTCTTTGCAACTCAACTTAGTAATTTACGCTGACCTTTTAATTTTCGGGTAAATTTTCTTGAAAGTCACTAAATTATATCTAAATTAATATTTGGTCGCTGAACTTTTGATTTAGTCATTTTTAATCATTATACTTTGATTTTTATCTAAATTTATTCACTCCATGAATTTTTACATTCAAACTTAACGGAATACTTAACATAACCTCTAATTAAAGTTTAAACACATTTTGTTTATTTTAAAAATATGACAATATGAGATAGAAATTAATTATTTCTATTTCATATTTTTTTTTAAAAAGGAAATTTTCATGTTTCAAATATGTGTTATTTTCTAGAAGCAATTATAATATTTAGACTATATATTCTTAGCATAATTTTTAATTTAAATAAATAAATATATATATTAGTTGTTATTTATATAGTAATTAAATCATATAAATTGAAATATATTTAATCATAAAACATTAACTAATTATAGTATGATATTATATCTCTAAATCAAATATGAAATTAAAAAGTACTTAAAATAAATAAAATTAGATGGTTATATAAATTAGCTTATTAAGTTATATGTTCTATTGCATAAAAATATGCTATTAATAATAAAATAATAATAATATATCAATCTTACTTAAAAATTTTAATTAACATATGTGTTCATATAATATTATAAAGTTTATGTTAAGTTTGGATGAAAAAACTAATTGAATGATCAAATTTGGATAAATATCAAAGTTTCATGACTTGAAACAGATAAACAAATGTTCGATGATCAAATATAAATTTGAGATACAGTTTAGTGACCTTCCAAAAAAATACCGTTTAATTTTCTTTTTCAACTTATGTGGTGAGTTTTTCCCTGCTTCCGAAAGTATAGGATAACTAATACTTTTTCGTCCTGTCGAATTGAAATTCTAGTTTTAAAGCTTTATTTAGAGAGAAAACAAATGTATGTCACTAATACTTTTTCGTCCGATAATTAAAGAATATTTTATTGTGCAATCGGTAATAGTTCCTATAATCTATATTGGAAATGGTATATTTTGTAAATGAGCTTCACCACACAACAGTATTTTTGAATTTTTTTTATGGTGCGTGCCAATCAACGTACTAAGACAATTAATGTTGTACCTTTTTATTTTCATGTAATATTCATAATGTGGAAGATATGGAGACTTCAATCCGCATCAGTATACAAACTTAATTGGTCGGGTTCAAACAAAAAAAAAATGAGAGCAAAATACTCGTGTCTATATAAAAAGGGAAGGAATCAGTTGACAATGTTTATTTTGAGACTAGAATTAATATACGGAATATATATATATATATATATATATATATATATAGAGAGAGAGAGAGAGAGTAAAGATACCGTGAGTTTAAGCTCACAGAGACCTTCTGTGAGATTAACCCAAAAAATATATCAAATTATCTCCAAATTTTAATTTATCATGCTCATTAAATTCTTTATATGAAAATATAGTGGGGTACAAAAATTTGGAGTGTTTTGAGTTTTTTAAATCACCGTTTTTAATTTTTTAAAATGATGTTCAAGTATTGAACATATTATTATTTTTTTAGAGCTGATTTTTAAAAATTAAAAACGGTGACTTAAAAAGCTCAAAACACTCCAAATTTTTGCATCCCACAAGATTTTTATATAAAAAATTTAATGAGCATGATAAATTAATCTTGATAATGAATTTTAAATAAATCCAAAATAAATTTATAAAATAAATCTTAAAATAGAAAATTTTCTAGATATATTGTTGAACTTATAGATTTATTATCTTTCAAATTTCATGCAATTGAAAAGTGTTGTTTGATATACTATCAAAGATTATTAAATTATCATCATTACAAATTGCATAAAATTTTATTGATATTTAATAGACTATCAAAGAATACTCAAATTATATGAAATTTGAGACTATCAATTCATAGGTTCGAGAATATACCCAGAAATTATTTCTATTTAATTTTTTTTTGTTCAAAATTTATTTGAAATCTTATTATAAAAGTTGTGAAAATAAGCATTGTCAAGTAATCCCTCCACAGCATAAAAATACTTTGAGTTGGAACTTATAACCAAACTTCAAGAACTTCCTTGTCTATTACATGTATTTGTGAAGCAAGTAATTTCATCTAAATCCTTCCGCCTTCTCTTATATCTTTACTTAATGGGGTACGGTTCTTGGATTTATTTCTTCTGTTATTCATTTATGTGCATAGCACAAAACGTCGGGGAGTTCTGAAATTAATTGATTTAATTTGGACAGTTAGAATAGAAATTTAATTGATGGTTTAATAAAGTTTGATCAGTTTGAAATGTTGTTTTTCAGATATTATATTTCCTGACAACTAAATTATGAATTTTAGTATTGTTTGAGGATGCATTATTAATGGATTATTTCATATCATTAAAACTTCAAGCAACTTCATATACGGCGAAGCATTTATCATATATTATCATTTTTTAAAGATATGATACATGTTGATCGATTATATATAATAGAATAATTATAGTATACATCTAATGCTTAGTATTTCTTTTTGAAAAATATTGTTGAAATGAAAATTCAAAATTATAGATGTATTTATTATGGTTATATAAAATGTGTATTAAATTTGAAACAATTTCGGAGCCAATCATCATAATGTGATATTGAAACTCCGTCATTAAAATTTTAAAATTCTATGATGAGAGAAAAAATCTCTTTCAAATTGACTAAAATCTGATATACATTATAATCAAGTCATTAACAACATCAATAATTTTAGATTTAAATTTTTTATTTGAGTAATATTTTTCAAAAACATATACCGTAAACATTGAATGTACATTTGAATATGTACTTTATACTCCAATAAAATATTTGTTTTCAAATTTAAGGCTTATTAAAAATCGTCATATTATTAAAATTTCGGGATTCAATTTTGGAGAAGATTGTTAAGGTATTCCAAATGTCATTCTCCCATTAAAAAAGCTTAAAGCAGTTGATTTATGGTGGCCGGCGAAATAAAACAAATTTAATTAGAAGGTCAGGAGTTTCTATTGTAACTGGTCGAGTACTTGTCTGACAATACTATTTACTTATAACCATTAACCAGACACCCAGGGTGTTCAAGGCAAATCGTTTGACCGCCGCACGAATCACCGCACCTCCAACAACGGAGGGTAAATTTGGCTCTGATAAAGATATAATTAACTGATTCCATGGTAGTTATTGACATTTCTAAGCAACATTAACTAACATCAAGCAATAGGGCGGAATTAAGGTAGGCGCCGGTCGGCATCCGGACATTCTCTCGATTCATTGAAAAATAAAAATCGTATGGTAAAAAATATTTTTTTAACCTGAATATTCTATTTATTTTAATTTGATATCCTCTATCGATCGTTTCTGGTTCCGCCCCTGTTAAGCATTTGTTTATTCACAAATAATACTTTGCAAATTATGTTTAAAAAAGTGAATTTTACGTGATGGTGTTAAGCATCACCGTTGAGGTTTTTCATATTTGATGCGACGAGAAATACAACTTGCAAAAAATATCGTCTTTGTTCAGATCAGAAAATATTAACTCTTATGAAATGATAATTCCTATTATTTAAGTTCTAGTAAAAAAATGAAATTATCATACATCTTACTTTAATGTGAAATGTATAAATATCAATGAAATTCTTGAATATAAGAAAGATTTTTGCTGAATAAATCATTGTATGGTTTACTTATTAGGTACACGTCATGACCATTTCCATGGCTGTAAACAGGGACAGAGCCATATGTAAATAGGGTTTGCTCGAATCGATATCATGTGAGGAGTTTTTCATATGGAGTTGTTTCTTTCATTTTGATCCGTCCGATCATTAATCAAAAATATAATTTAATAATAATAAACAATTTTATACATCAAAATTCATATTTAACTTCAAACCGTAAAAATTAAAACGAGCCATTCAGATTTTACTACGGAGCATTATTTTAAAATATGGCCGCATGGTCGCATATGGAGTTCGTTTATGCTTATGCGGCGCAATACCGCATGCATAAGAGTATGCATCTGCATATTGAACAATGCGCATTATTTTTTAAAATATTTATCGTATTAAGCCTATAAAATTAATTATATTATATTTTTTATGTAAAATATTTAAAATTATATTAATATCTTATTATATTTTTTATTTTGCATTAAAATTCTTTAAAAATAAATTATCAATTAAAATATTATAAGAATTTTTTAGAATACATATCCGTATATGTAATCCTCATACTGAACCGTATTTACACCAGCATATCGCATATGCATTTTGCGTGTGATCAACCGCAAGCGATTGAAATCCGCATTTTAAAACCTTGTGTTACACTTAACATGGCTTAGGTTTAGTTAGACTCAAACTGGGTTGAATTGGTCAAGATAAATTGAGCTTAAACAACAAGAAAAATACTTCTGCCTAGATAATCGTTATAATGATTCAGTAATCGTTATAACGGTTCATCTCAATACTCAAAAATATTCTAAGGCGGAAATATTCTCAAAGAAACCAGAGCGTATCGTTATGTAATGATTCAGTAATCGTTACAACGATTTATGAAACGTATAACAATTCGGTAATCGTTACAACGATTCATGAAACGTATAACGATTTGATGAATCGTTATAACGTTTCAGCTCAGTTGATTCAACGGCTATTCTTTCTAAACCGCTATAACGATTCGTAAACCGTTATAACGGTTTAGGCCGAAAAATAGTTTCTCCAGCTGTTTTCTATTTTAAAAAGGATCACCTCTCTCACTAAATCATTATCAATATAGCTGATCCATCTAGCTAAATCATTAATCCAGAGAGCTTACTAGCCATATACAAAGTGAGAGAGATAATTCAAGTGATTAAAAACGTCAAATTAGTCAAATCCTTGTTCAAACTCAATCTAGCTTCTCTCTATTCTCCCAACTTGATCATTCACGATTTCTTGAAAACATTCTCTTGAGCTGTAGACTGTAGTGTTCACCTTTTCTTGAGTGTGTTGTCACTCATTTTTTATTTTGAGTGTGTTGTCACTCACCTTTTTGAGTGTGTTGTCACTCTTGTTACCGATAGGCTTGACAGCCCATTTTTGTAAGGGACCAAGTTCAACAAGTGTAAAAATCATTTTTAATATATCGGCTCAACCTCAATTGTTAGAGGTTGAGGGTCCCGGAAACGTAGGCATTGTGAAAGCCGAACTCCGTTACATCTTTGTGTTCTTATTTTATCTTTACTTTTTTTTCTCACATTTCTTTGATTGCTATATTCTTGTGAGAATTGAGTTGATTTAAATTGTATTCCGCTGTCATTACACTTGAACATTAAGCCTCAAATTGATTTATACATTTCTACCTATGTTCGGAATAAGTCCATGAGTGAGAATAGAAATGAGTTTTGAACTGAAATTACCGTGCCTGTGGGAAAAATAAAATTCAGTTGAACTAAATTTTTTATTTTCCATGTGAACAGTAACGACTCGAGAAGATCCGAACAGGACCTAAGAGAATCAATAATAGACTGATCATGCACACGAGCATTCTTACAATTTTCCAAACAAGCAAAGCTATCATTACATTTGTCAAATAAAAATAATAATAATAAAGCGAGTGGAGGGACCAATTTGATCTGCAACCGGATAATAGACTGTTATTTGTGTGTTTTTAAATAAATTATAAAAATATACTTATAGGTTAAAATAGTTATGATATTATGCTCCATCCTGAAAAATTTCGTCCACCCTATTTGATATTCTGGCTGTCCTTAGTCGTAAATAAAGGTGCATGATAGGATATGGTTAGGGGCGGATACATGATTTTGATCACGGATGGGGCAATTATCGGATTGTAATAGTTTATCGGGTTCAAATTCATTAACTAATCGGGTACTTATAAAAAATTAATAATTTAATATATATTCTTATCTAATAAAAAAATTATTAAAATAATAACATTTTATATATTAAAAATAACAACAAAATAAAACTCAAAGTAATAGATAATCAAGTTGATGAAGAAAATTTTCGTCTACGGAACTTTATATTTTTGATATTTTTGTATAATTATTTCATTATGTACGATATTAAAAAAAATTTCTCAATAAAATTAATCAAACAATTCAGGGGGATAAATTACCGAAAGCATTATTGAAAAATATTATTTTTTAAAATTCAGGAAGGGCAGCTGCCCCCCGAACCTATGGATCCGCCGATATTATTTTTCTTTTGCATCGCACTAAGTTGGAAAATATACATATTTTGAAAATGTTTTTCTTTAATATGATGAACCAGTGAAACAAGAACTACGGTATATATCAGATACATTTTTCTTTCCTTGTATCTATAATTAATTATTTAGTGGTTTTTTGCTATGTTGAAAGTCGTCATATAAAGTGATTTTTCAAAAATAAAAATAAAAAATAGTTTGATCACTAGATCATTTTCTTCAGAGAAAAGAAATCGGTTAGGTTTAGCAAATCAAACTAAAATAATGTTTGTTGAGTATTTTATGCAGAAGCTGAACACAAGCATCAACAATAACAAAACACAATAATGAAATGAGATGATTAACAAAAATATATATAAGATCAATCTGGATTATTTGTGAAGTGAATCATTTTCTTTAGTTAAGTTATTTTAATTTTTCTACGACTATTTAATACTTAGTTTCAAAAGCGGAAAAATCGATATTGGCAAGATAAATTTACAACATTTTTTATTTAATATCATTCAAATAAACTTGTTTTCCCTTGTGGGTTGTTTTCATAATATGTTACTTGAGAGGGTAATAATAAAATTTTGCCAGTCCAAATGGAGTGTTGGCAGTTGGCACCAACTGGCCATATGCAGCTCACTGAATAGAATCCGGAGCAAGCAAATCAAATCGTTAATTATCCGAAATAATGCGACTTATTATAAATTCATACAACCCAAAAAATACATAACTTTCCGTTTCCTTTCGTATACTTTTTATCCTCGGTGCAGATTCCAACTAGACGGCACAAGATGCTTCTTTCTCCATTAAAACATAGAAATTGGACGGTCTCGATTTCAACAAGGCAGCGGCCCCCGACAGCATGTGCTTTAGCCACCGTCCTGATCTATCTTTCAGTCTGGACGAGGTCCACGGATTTAAACACACACAGAGGGAAAAAATAAGCATATGAGTTGACAGATCTCTAGAGTTTTATGCAGCTTCTAATAATTCAGATTTATTAGTTTTATTTTTTATGTAACTTTAATATTTCTTTATAGACTACTAAATGATATTGAATTTTATGAAATTTTAAATTTTTATTTATTTTGTAAATTTGTTTCAAATCTCATTTTTGAGACTATCAAAATAACCATTGTCAACTATACCTTCCTTTAATTTTGAAAATTATTAAATTAAAGACAAAATTGAGTAAATACCCTTAACACATCCCAATTTAAATATTTACCTCTTTAAATTTAAAAATTGAGTATTTATCCCTGAAAATGTTAAAATTTTAGATATTTACCCATAACTAATATTATCCTCATAAAAATTAAATTGACAATAAACTAAAATTATAATAGAAAAAAATACTTCACTATATATTTCCATCACCCATACAACTTACACCACAACAAAATCAATGATGGTGCATTGAATTATTTTATTTTGCTATGTACATTGTATTAATACTCACTCTTGCTCCCTTTCATTGAGTTCCAACTGTGTGTAAATACGACATCAAATAAAGTAATAATTTTTTTTGAACTGGAACTGATACAATTCGAAACTGGTACAAATCAGACCTGACCGTAACTAGTGCCTACCCAATGAGATTGATATTTATATCGATAAAAATAGTTTCATAATTATGATTTTGTGATAATTTGTTGCATCGCTGAAGTAATAAAATTAGTAAAAAAATTACATATAAATAAAAAATATCGTGAATAATCAGAAAAGATATTTTTATCTTATTATAATTTTAATTAATTATTAATTTAATTTTTATGAGGATAATACTAGTTATGGGTAAATATCCAAAGTTTTTATATTTTCAGAGATAAATATCCAATTTGATATGTAGTGAGAGATATATACTCAATTTTACCTTAATTAAAATAAATGAAATTTCTATATCTAATAACTATAATCCATCTAACAATTGACTTATACTGAAAATTGAAGATGAGAAGTTGAATACAATGGCATCAATTATGTTACTTTTTATTTAAAATAATTTATGTAATGGAATTTACAACTATTTTATCGGTAGATTTTTGATAAAAAACTTTTTCAAAAGAAAAGGAATATATTTGTCTAAATTAATGGCTATAACAGGTCCAAATCCAGTACTTTTCCAGTTTGACTATTCGTTTCTGCGCCGAGCTTATCCAATCATTCTTTCGTTATCTACTTATCTTCGGACCGATCATATCTGAAAACCTTGTCGTCTAGCTAGCATCTGTTGCTTCCGATATAACAGCGTACACGCTTTCTAGTGAGACTGAAAGTGGGCCTCAGATAAAAAAAACTAAAACATCTAGATGAGACCGTTCCGCTCAGCCGTGAAGCAAGCGTATCCTACGGCCCCAAGAAATAGTCTGAAATCTACTTGATTACTTGAAAGCTCTAAATTTAATTTAATTTAATTTAATAATCATGCATTTAACTTATTTTCACATATGACCATAACAAGTACACAATCTGAGCTCACATCTTTCAAAGTGTATTTTTCATACCCGATAGTTGACCGTATATAATCAAGATTGAAGGGTGCAAACGCAGTTCACGCCCTTCAGTTCAAATTTAAAGGGCGTGAGCCGGCTCATGCCCTTTAATTGAAACAAGTCCAAATGGTTCAAAAAATAATTAATAGCTAACATGTCGATAATAAATTTTTTAATTTTAATTATTAAAAATATAATGTAATTTTAATTATAATTTTAAACAATATTTTAATTAATTTAAATTATTTATTATATATAATAAGTAGTGGACTGAAAATTTTCTAAATTTGGTGTTGATGATTTGAAAATTTAATCTTTAAACGTTTATAATTCTTATTAGTAAACTCCGATTGGGATGTTTAAATATAATTTGAAAAACTCACGGAAAGATCTACGTGCTGGGTCAATTAAATGACGTGAGCCAAGTTTGCGCGCTTCAAGTTTGAACTGAAGGGTGTGTGCTGAGTTTGCGCCTTCAATCTTGATTAGACGCGATCAGTTATAGAGCACGAAAAATATACTTCGAAGAACATGAGTCCGGCTTGTGCGCTTGTCATGGTGATCTGTAAAAATGAAGTGAGGACGTGATTATTAACGTAAATTAATTACTGTTCAACATTATTTAAGCAAAAATTCCCTCCTGTCTTTTTGTACTTCACCTCCGGTTGAAATCAGACCGGGTTCAAACACCGACTGAACTGGAGAGAGTGGTCTCTAGTTTGTTTCTCTCTGCAAGAGTTGCTTCTCTTCTTACTGGCTCGCCCTTGCATATAGCAAATACGAAGAGCTCTATGATTTAATTGATTAATTCCTTGGCGTTCGCTTTTTTTCAAGTCCTTAGCCCACTTGATCTCAACTGTACAAAAAAATTATAGAGGAGCGACTGTGTGTGTGTGTGAGAGAGAGAGAGAGAGATGCAGGAGAACAAGAGAGATGACGATGCTACTACTAATTCCAACCCTGTTCCTAGACCTCGGTTGCCTGAGTTGACGAGGTCACTGACAATCGCCACATACTCCCCACGCTCGAAAAATGAAGATACAGAGAGTGACATGTATGATCGAAATTGGTACTATCCATCCCTTGTGGGATCACTGCCCCCAAGAGTTAGGCCACCTAGAGTGGCATCAGAGGCAGCAAAGAAGATTGGAGATAATTTAGTGCCATTTGGAAGGCCGTGTGTTCAGGTTAGAGATAATGAGAAGCTAGAGGGGAAAATAGAGAAGAAAGCACTTGTGCGTGGAATGATGTGTCAGGCTAGGAAGTGCGGGGGGCAGTTTGATTATTCTTTAATTATTGTGGTTGTAAGTCCAAATATCTTATCTTTCATACATTGTTTTACAGTTATTAAGCTTAGATAATTCACTTATAATTGCGGAGAAACTATAATATAGCTGTGTCGCAATACAAGAACATAAGGATATGACCTACATACTGTTAATGAGTTTCAATTGGGGATGACTAGACTATGAAGTGGACTGTAACAAGTAGGATTAAATAACCAAACAGAGGCTTACATCTACATTTATACTGGTATCTCTGTACCATCAATATTCTATCTCAAAAACCAGCTAGTATTGCTGGATATTTCAATATTCCTTTCCATTTAATGGTTTACCAGGAATTGTAAATTTTTGTATTTTAACCAGTTGAATTGAGATAGATACCTGGTGTGCAATACAAATTGTTATTATCCATCTCCAGGCTACTTTTTGAAGTGTTGTGTCATGCAGTCTCAAGTCTAATATTTTTCTAATTAACTCATTAGCTACTAGCTAGTGCTTAAGGAGGTTGAGAATTATTTTCAATTCGAAATAAATCTCCTGATCTTTATATTTATATTTTTTCAGCTACTTGTTCTATCAATTTCATCTGTTTCTTTTGCCATTTCTCAGAGGAAGAAACTTCTAGATCTTAAGGTAGTGCTATATATAGTTTTGAAAATTTTATAATTTTATTTCTCAGGTACACTGTACCCTTTTTGCAATTTTTATGCTCTGATATTGTTTCTTTCTTTCCCAGGAAGAGTTTAAGAACTTGTATAATTGCTGCATCAGTGTAAATAGCTCCAACTGTAGCAAAACTTCTAAAATGTCAAACTTTTCTGACAAACTAGAAAACAGAAATATGTCTCTCTATACAATAGCTCTCTCTTTCCTCTCTTCATTTTTCATCCACAAACTATTTGACCAACTAACCAGAACCAGACAGACCTCTGAAAATCCAAACTCAAACTCTGCCTCCACTGAAGAGGGGGTGCCACTTAAAAAGCGGATTGCATACCGGGTTGACATATTCTTCTCAATTCACCCATATGCAAAGCTCCTAGCCCTTCTTGTGGCTACCATTCTCCTGATATGTTTTGGTGGAGTTGCCTTGTATGCAGTCAATAATGGGTCTGGTAGCTTTGTGGAGGCACTGTGGCTATCATGGACCTTTGTGGCAGATTCAGGGCATCATGCAGATCAGGTTGGGCTGGGACCACGAATTGTATCTGTTTCGATTAGCTCCGGTGGCATGCTGGTTTTTGCAACTATGCTGGGGCTTGTGTCAGATGCAATTTCGGAGAAGGTTGATTCTTGGAGAAAGGGGAAGAGTGAGGTGATAGAAAGTAATCATATTCTTATTCTTGGATGGAGTGACAAATTGGTAACTTTTCTTAACTTGAAAATTTGATTGTCTAGATGTTTGTATTTTGTACACAGGGAATCATTTTGATTGCTAAGTATAACCAAACTATTCTAGTAAAAACCTAGTCTCATCCCAACAATCTTTTACTTTGGCCAAGTATAGGCTCCCTGATGCAATATACTGCTTCAGATTTTGTCACCCAGTTCACCTTTCGCTACCAGTTAGGAGTTTTCATGCTTTCTTGCATATCTTCTCTTTAGCTCCCTCAATTAAAAGGGGTTTGTTCCTTCCACAATTTTAGTTAGGGTTAGCTCTGGTGGGTGGGGTGGGTGTGGGGGTGGGGGGGGGCAGGGTTAACAAATACAATTCACTTGCTGAGGGAAATATTTACAATTTTCGGGAGTGTTCTTATTTCCTTGTGCACACTACTATTTTCGCAATTACGGTGGCCATCTTTTTCATACTTTCGGGGATTTATTCAACATTAACAAAGCTAGGTTCATTAGCTTTAAACTATGATCTGGTTTGATGCCAGTACTATCTGGTATTGGTTCTTACTGGTGCCATGTTTATTCACTACGTTTACCACCAGAAAAATAGTTTGTGCAATTTTGGTGATGTAAATCTAAAACCTATTTTGGTAAAACATCGACATTCCCTGGTTAGCATAGAATGCCCTGTGAAACTAATGCTAAAGATACTTGACTGAAAAAATAAGTCCAATAACAGAACCAGTTTGCTGAATTTAGAAGGTACAAACTTCCAAGTAGTCAATATTCCCGATATTTTATGCATTTTGTAGTTATTAATTCTGTTTTGGGTTAAAATAGGGATCACTTCTGAAGCAGTTAGCAATAGCTAATAAGAGCTTAGGTGGTGGTGTGATAGTAGTTCTTGCTGAAAGAGACAAAGAGGAGATGGAAATGGATATAGCTAAATTAGAGTTTGACTTCATGGGTACTTCTGTGATTTGTCGAAGTGGCAGCCCTCTAATTTTAGCCGACTTAAAAAAGGTGCATAATGATTACCTTTTTCTTTATTTTTCTAACAATGTGCTACATAAAGATGATCCCAGATATGATATAATTTTCCTTTGTTTAAATCATCACTGACAGGTTTCTGTTTCAAAGGCGCGGGCCATTATAGTATTAGCAGCTGATGAGAATGCAGATCAGGTCAGTAGATCCTTGTAGGAAGATAACATTTGTACCCTCATATGGTTGGTTCTCTGTGGCAAGCTTCATGCATGTTTTTGCTATTATATTATGACTTGAAAAACATAAGAAAGAATAGGCACTAAAATGCCATAACTAAACATGGAACAAGTTTTTGTTGGTTACTTCTGTCTTTTTTTTCGTTCCTGTTCTTCTACATGCTTGTTAGAATTTTCCGAGGACATAAAAATTTCATGATAAAGCAAGTTATAGTTCTGGAGCTAGAACAAAAGTTACTTCTTCATATTGTCCTTATCAGCAGAGCGACGCACGTGCTTTGCGAGTTGTGCTGAGTCTCACAGGGGTAAAAGAGGGACTGAGGGGACATGTAGTAGTAGAAATGTGTGATCTAGACAATGAGCCACTTGTAAAGCTGGTTGGTGGTGAACTAATAGAGACGGTGGTGGCTCATGATGTCATTGGTCGGCTGATGATACAATGTGCACTGCAACCTGGCCTTGCACAGGTATTCCTTTAGGACAAAAAAAAAAGCCTGCAGAATATGCCAGACATGTGCAAGGTTCTCTGTGTAAAATGCAATATGTTTTTATAAATAAAGGAGGATTATACTAAAATAAGGCAATGCCTATTTATATGCAAGAGCTTCAAATTGTTGAGAAGGTTTGTTTATCAAAACACAAAAAAAAAAGGATAGTTAATTTACCAAGAAAGAAGCTTCTATTCCAAAAGTGGGGATCTTTTAGGGATCCAGTAACTCACCCCATGCCAGAACCAACACCTTTTTGGGAAGCTTGCAGAAAGATAATAGGCGCAAAGTATGATTTGAGTTTTCTTAGATTCATTTGAATCTTAGCCATTACATGGTGAAGAAGCTGTCTCATTATATTTCTTGGTTGGTGCATGTTAGATTGTTAATGTCCATGATATGGTCTCTTCTGTGTTTTAGTTCACAATGGTTATTAAAATATCTGTTGATTGTTGGGCCGTATTACAGATATGGGAGGATATACTAGGTTTTGAGAATGCTGAGTTCTACATAAAGAGGTGGCCAAAGCTGGATGGGATGAAATTTGGTGAGGTTTTGGTCTCCTTTCCTGATGCAGTGCCTTGTGGGGTCAAGGTTGCCTCAAACAAAGGAAGAATTATTATTAACCCAGACGATAATTATATTATCGGAGAAGGTGATGAAATTCTCGTTATAGCTGAAGATGATGATACATATTTGCCAGCTCCTTTACCTGCAGTACGTGCAATTCCATTATCATGCTTAATTGTTCACTAGTATGTTGTCCATGCATTGCTACATGTGATGGTTTTTAAAAATATAAAAAATCAGTTTTCCATGAGAAAACAAAGGAAATAAGAAATGAGGATAATTTAGCAATTAATGTAAATTTCAATCATGGATACAAAATTAATGTAAAATAAATGCAGAATTGAGAGGGAAATTAGCATTCAAAATTTAAGAAAAGTTGATATTCATAATTGTGAGGAATTTAAGGAAAAAAACAGAAACAAATTAGAGCATTTGTATTCATTTATTATGTAGTATTTCGTGTAACAATCAGAATTGAGAGAAAATTATAACTTCCACACAAATGAGTATACATTAGTAATATCATTTGAAGAATAGCTCAATCCGATGATTGATATTATTTCTGAAAATTCAACAATAAATCTAAACCGTTATGAGATCAACACACTTAGATGCTTAATAAGGAGTAGAGATATAAAAATCAAAGGGCTGATGTTTCCTTGTAAAGCATGAAAATAATTATGCATAAAAAATTTTAAAGTGTATATTATAGGTTTTTCCTAACTCCTAATATTTCTCATTGCAGGTGAGGAAGGGATTTGTGCCAAATATACCGAGCCCCCCTAAATATCCAAAGAAAATATTATTCTGTGGCTGGCGGCGTGACATCCATGATATGATTAAGGTAACTTAATTTCCTTTTGGTTTATTCGTTTAGAAAAGACTTAACTGTTGTTTGCAACGACTTTTCTCAATAGGGAAATCATAATTGTTTCATACTTTCGAATCAGTTGATATGCATGAGTTATTGAAATTTTCTTTATTCAGTTATGTATTCGTAATCAGCATTCATCATATTGACTTCCAACAATTTACCCCATCCCCTAACAAATATAAATAGCATTCACTGAAAATTGAAAAAAGAAAAAAAAAATCCATAGTCAACATAGCATTTATTGGTTTTCATAAAACCATTTTTTAACATATTCAGGTAGTGGAGGCATTTCTTGCTACTGGATCAGAGCTATGGATGTTTAATGAGGTACCCGAGAAGGAAAGAGAGAGAAAACTAACAGATGGTGGTTTGATCATCTCTAAATTAAGAAAAATTAGACTTGTTCACAAGGAGGGAAATGCTGTTATTAGACGTCATCTGGAGAGCTTGCCTCTAGAGACCTTTGATTCTGTGAGTAATTTTAATATCTTTCATTATGCCAAAGTTTTTTTTAGCAGTGCCCTTTCTTGAAAACTTAAAGCCATGAAAACCAAGAGTATGATGGGATGTGTGAGTGAACATCATAGGAAGTTGTTGAGGATTCAGTTGTAAGTGAATTTAACGTGTAGCTTTGCAAATT
The DNA here is from genome assembly GCA_037127355.1 of Schoenoplectus tabernaemontani. NCBI lineage: Eukaryota > Viridiplantae > Streptophyta > Magnoliopsida > Poales > Cyperaceae > Schoenoplectus > Schoenoplectus tabernaemontani. Next base: position 11,441,304 of record CM073750.1, on the reverse strand, counting down.
ACAGATTTTGATCCTGGCTGATGAATCGGTTGAGGATTCAGTTGTACAGTCTGATTCCCGCTCACTTGCTACTCTTCTACTCATTCGTGATATTCAAGTACCTCTCCCCCCCCCCCTCTCCCTCCCTCCCTCCCTTTCTCTCTCTAGCTTTTCTTCTCTTTTTGTTTTGAAAACTTGGCAGTGGCCACCAAGTTGCATTAAACTAAGTATCTTTACATCTGTCTAGAATAAACAACATACATTGTACTACATACAAATATATCAAACTTGTACTCTGCATTATTCAACAGAATTTGCACCATTGATCTGCCCCTTGTATTATCCTTTTCACCAACGATCTCTGTTGTGAGCCTTACTTCCCTGAAAATAATCGCATTCCTGTACTTCCAAATTTCCCATAAGCATGCCAGGAAAAGTGTAGATCTCATTTTCTCCACACTTCTGCCTCTCTATCTTTCTATCTCTATTCCCCTCTCTCTCTCTTTTGTTTTTTGAATTCTTGAAACCGGCAGTCAGGTGCTAACTCTCTCTATTTCTCGCTCTCTTCAAATTCTAGCTGCGGTCTCCTTCTCTCTCACCTTTTCCTCCCCCTCCCCTGCTCCCATAAGGTTTCAGTAAAACACACAAGCTCCTTGAAAAGCACAAATCATTCATCTCATGCAAATAAAAATGATATATAATTGAAAGAAAATTATTGCCCTTCCCCTTGAAAATGATACCCTGCCATAGTGCCATGGCTATGCTTTTTCTGCAGTGCCAGGTTTCAAACCTCTTACCAGTACTTCAATAACATCAATTTCAGTCAAAAAGGCTTCCTTCAAAAGAGGTGAGGTCTCCACGCCGATTTGCTGGCTTCTCACACCGATCATGGATAAGAGAAATGCAACATGCATCTGACAAGTCAATTATCATAAGTGAAATTCTGGATTCAAGAACCAGAAATCTTGTTTCTGTTTCCAAAATTAGTGATTATATCTTGTCTAATGAGTTGGTTAGCATGGCATTGGCTATGGTGGCTGAAGATAAACAGATTAATCGTGTCTTGGAAGAATTATTTGCTGAACAGGTACGAACAGTTAACTAATTGTTGCCTTGTTGGAACCTGTAAGAATACTGACAGTACAGAAGGCCAGCATGTGTGGATGGTGGGCATAAGTACACTCCAACAAGTGTGTGTGCACACATGCACACAAATATACATGAAAATCAATTTTTAAAATCTGTAAGGAAATAATTTCTTCTGTAAACAGTACTACAGTATAGTGCTATTCAGAATGTGAAGCATATTTTTCAAGACCGTAGTTTCTTAGTGTCTGTACCTTTACTGGTACCAAACTGTCTAACAAAACAAGCTTAAGATTGTAACTTAAGATAGTAGGGATGATAATGACCCAATTGGAAGACAGTAAATTAGCTCTAAATGGTGAAATATTCCTTTGTTCATAATATTAAAAAGTCCCCTAGCAGAGCAGGTCAATTAAAAATTGCATCATTGATTAACAAAACCGCACAAACTTGTTTGGTGCTTTTCAGGGAAATGAAATGTGCATAAGGTCTGCCGAATATTATTTGTATAAACAAGAGGAGTTGAGCTTTTATGATATAATGGTACGGGCTCGGGGTAGAGAAGAAATTGTAATTGGCTACCGCCTGGCGCACACTGACCAGGCTATAATAAATCCCAGTTCAAAATCTGAGATTAGAAAATGGTCCCTTGATGATGTATTTGTTGTAATCTGTAAAGGTAAACAGTACTAATAAAAAAAAATGAGATAAACTTGCCTACTGTAGCATAGGTATAACACTGATTTAAGCTAACTGATAGGTGTTACAGTTAATGTACATTACAAAATTGATGTTTTGGACATAGAGCATCCCTTGTTCTCGTTGTTATCCGAGCATTGCTTGTGATGTGAATAGTAAAAGAAAGATGTAACTTGTAGTCTTCTATTGCAAATTTATAAATTGAGACGTGAAAGCATTATAGTTTTGTACAAGTCTAAGTGCATTAGTTCTGTTAATTATTTTTTTATCTTTTCTAAAACAGTAACTCGATGAATTAATTCTGATGCTTATACATGTACTCACGAATATTGCCGACTGCTATGATTGACTGCTGAAGCGATTGAAACACTTCCATAGGATAGCCCAATTTCAAAGACCAGAATTGTCTCTTAGAAAGAATTTTCAGCAAAAAAGAAGAGACATAAAAGAGATCAAACCTTTTTCTTTTTATGTGAATAGAGTGTCAATGGCCACCGCTTTATATTACCATAGAAACCAAGAATTACAATATAAATTTAAACATCATCTGACCTAATCTAATTCTATTGAAGCTAATCCAATTACTGTTTCCTACCCTTGGAACCAATCCAATTCGGTACCAAAAATCTCAAACTGTGGAAGTTCTAAAATTCTATCAAGGTCAAAAAGTGCCACTTGGCTGCTGCTGTCAAGATCAATGAAAATAGGAGACTGGAGAGAACTTGAGAATCATTTGATAGCATCTTCAGAAGAGGCGCCGGATGTTTCTCAAGCCCGTTGTGTCTCTGTTTGTGTTTATATGTTCTTTTACTCCCATATATAGCTTTTTTTAATGATACCTATACCTATAATATACTATAAAAAGCATATGTATTGGAGACGTCAATTAATGTTATCAGATAATATATAATGATCAAAATATCCATACTCAATTTATGATTGAGATTGATTTATTTTATAAAAGCAACGATTTAGATTTCAGTCAAATTTATTTTTCCTTTCCCTTCCATTTGCTATTTTTTACCATACACTTATAGAAGTTCTAAAAGAAGAAGTTGTATATTAAATAAATTAAACATCAACTATTATTAAATTTTATTTAAAAAAAACTATGAATTGTACAACATTAGAAAAGAAAAAAATACACATTGTACGACCTTATTAAAAAAATTAGACATTAATTATATATAAGTAAAATATATCTTTCAATTATAAAAAAATTAGTGATAGATATAAATATTTTAAAATTAAGAGGGTCTACAACGGACGGGTTTTATACTAGTCTATATCTATATTATATTATAAAGATAAAGAGCATATGTATTGTAGACGTCCATTAATGTTATCAGATAATGTGTAATGCCTGAAATATTCATATTCAATTTATGATTGAGATTGATTGATTTTATAAAAATGATGGTTTAGATTTCAGTCAAATTCATTATTTCTCTTCATTCTATTTATTATTCTTTACCAATACATTTATAGGACATCTAAACAAAGTTGTATATCAAATAAATTAAATAGCAACTATTATTAAGTTTTATTGTAAAAAAAACTACGCATTGTACAATCTTACTCAAAAAAGAATTTTTTATCATTATTTTTTATTAAATAATAAATTAATTTTATTTAAAATTTAAAAACCTTTGTAATTGATTTGTCTAAGTGAAATATGTCATTTTTATAATAAAATTAATGATAAATATAATTATTTTGTAAAAAAATTATAAATTAAATAATTAAATATCAATTATTATTATTAAATTTTATTATAAAAAAACTATACATTGTATGACCTTATTTAGAAAAAATATTATATTATATACATCATTTTTTATTAAATAATAAATTAAATTTATTTAAAAATTTAAGAGTCTTTGTGATTGATTTAGATATTAATTATAATAAAATTAGTGTTAGATATAAATATTCTTTGTGATTGATTTAGATATTAATTATAATAAAATTAGTGTGAGATAGAAATATTTTTTTTAAACTAAGAGAGCCCGCACAAAGAACGTATTCTATGCTAGTGAGATAAAAAGTTCATCAACTCGGCTCAGTGCAGCATATTGAATTTTAAACATGCGGTCTAATTGCATCATTGTGCTGTGGGACTTGACAAGCGTCCTTACTTTTTGACTTGTTGAATTTCATGAACTCACTAGCGTCCTTGTCTTTTGACGTGTTGAAAGAGGTTTGAAGGAAATCGACATGGACTACCAAAATTACCACGCTCTCTAAAATAGAATAAAGGAAGATATTTATGGTTGAGACGTAAATTATCCATCCATTCATCCATCCCTCTTTTTTAAGCATTGTGGGCTCTCTTTATATTAGAGGTTGGCTCTAACATTCAATTCTTTGAAGATATTAATATCACATCTAAGTGTTTGCTGATGTTTGAATCCGTGCTGGATCATCCATCTCTTTATTTGTTAGCTACAATAAACTATTTACTAGCTGTATATAATTGTTAAATGATAAAGTTTAATATTTTGTATACAAAATGTATACAAAAAGTTTTAGCTTTAATCCTAAATATCACACTTCTTCATTTGATAAATATGTTATTGTAGTTGATAAATAAAAAGGTTGATAGATGGGTGAGCAAATGAAGGTTGGACTCGTAATGATTGGCGTTTCTCTGACGCAGCAATAAAACAGTCCAAGGTTTCCACGGACTACAGTAAAAAAGAAAGGCATTTGTGCCAGGAAAAGCAGAGCCAACCAGGTCATTTACAGCTTTATTATAACTGCTCTTCTTAATATTTTTTCACGAACGTTTTCTTAATTTAGAGTTGATAACCACCCTGATATTTCATGTGATTAATTTTTAATTGAAATAAACTAAAATCACCGCAATTTCAAGAGAAGATTCAGGAGTTAAAAGGCATTTTAGTGTTAGGGAGTACCGAGCCAGAGAGGGTTTATTAAACGGAATATAATTACATTAAAAACAACTAAACAAGCGCAGAGTTGCATGCACGAAAACTTCCCTACAAACACCTCCAAATCATTAAACCGTTCAAATACCAAGCAAGAACCCCCAAAAAAGAAAAGAAAAGAAAGAAAGAAAGAAAGAAAGAGAATACTCATTTACATGTCACCCCTGGCTTTATTAATCTTACAAATCATATGTGCAAGGAACTCATATTTAGCTCTCCACTTGCATGAACCTCTTTCACCTGCCTATCGTACTCATCCTCTTCTTCCTCCTCTTGTTCTTTATCCTCTTTCTCTTTCTCCTCCTCTTCATCAGAATCAACATCATCCCAGCCATAACCTAAAGGGGTTTGGGATACTTTTGGTTTAGACCTCCCTTCTTGAACTATTTTCATTATCTCTTCATTACTTTGCAAAGAGTATATGGGGGCACTGTTGTCCCGTCTATAATACACAGCTTGTGCAGCCTCAGTGAGTTCTCTAGGGAGGTTCTTCAGGAACCATGGATGACTCCTAATTTCTTTTATAGTAATTCTCTGTTAAAATATTTATTGTTAGATTTTAGGATTTACACTATCTCTGCGAAGTTTGCATATCGTGTATGTGTGAGAAAAAAAGGTAGAATTAACATAAACAACTCCTATAATGCACAACAATAAAGGCTACAGAACCCCAATTTTATTCTGGAAAATCTCCAACCTACCTTTCCATCTAAATGCCTTTCTAAATCTAAATGGAGATCAAACAGGCGGCTTGGATACTTTAGAAGGAACTAGGAGATTAAGAATATATGTCTCCTTTCATTGTCTTGGAGGGGCATAATCAAATTGGTAAATCAGGCATTTGACGTTACCTAGAAGTCGATGATTTGTAGGGCATGCTATGCATTTTTTTTCCTTAATTGAAAGGCCCTCATGAATATGAAGCATCAAAGCTTTTCATTAATGACAAGTTTGAAGTACCTGATAATTAAGTACAAAATTTTCATGCATTACCTTTGCGGGGTTGGGCACAAATATCCGTGCAATAAGTTGTTTACATTCGAGTGAAATGTGCACATAATCTGGTATCTTATACTGGACTTGCATTATTCTCTGCATACATGGTAACGAGTTAATTTCATAATATAGGCAATTATGCTAATTAGGAAGTACTTGATAAAATGTGAAGGTATAAATAATAAAAAGGATAGTAGATTAATTTACCCCTATTGTTTTGCGGATATTTTTTGGGTCATCAGGATCTTCAAATGGGTATGCCCCGACAAGCATCACATAGAGTGTTACACCACATGACCAGACATCTGCAAGCTGTCCAACCAGTTCAATGATGTGAGTGAACTAAAAAAATGAAACTATAATATGGAAGATGCTAGCAGAAAATGTAAAAAAATATTTTGGTACTGAAATTAGTTTTTCTTTCTAAAACAAATTTAGGTTGGTTGGTTGTTACAATGGATGGAATTAGGATCTGCAAAAAGTAAGTAGTACTTCCCTATCAATCAGCATGTTTGCCAACAATATTGAATATTTCTTCCTAATCTACAAACTTTGCAGAAATACATTACTTGTGATGTTTGTACCTTTATTGCTGCTGTTCTAATAAACAATCAAAGCAGAGAAATATAGAATCATTTGAGAATAACTAGAATAAACTGCACATTGTTAAGATGAACAATGTACTAGATTATTCTACATTTCTTATTTTAAACATTTTCAAACAGATGATAAAACAGAGAAACAGTGATCGGGATATGAAGCTAGTAACTTTTTACCAAATCCAAGATCCACAATATCTAGTGCTTCTAAGGTCTGCTAACAACTGCAATTTCTATCCCAATAAGGATAATATTAGAACTAATAGATGATACCAAGTTTTACACTCTAAATAAGAATTAAACTCTTGGATTTGGATTGGCTTTGACAAACAAAATATAAGTTTATGAATAGACACTTTCCTCAAACACGTCTTCATCAAATACTTCATCAAAGGGACCTTGTACACATCTTTTATTCTTATTTAATAATGAAATACCAATAATGTTCTCTCTGAAAGTAAGAAATTGACAAAAGTATAATGAAGAAAGTAAATAATGTCATGCACTGTAAGTTAAATTTTAACTCGAACTTAACATTTACTCCAGAAGATATGGAGCATATCTACTAAAAGGTGCTCCTTATTTTTTTGGATATTGCCTTGTCCTTACTAAAATAATGCAAAATATGATAAATTCAGGAGAATAAACGCCTAAAATAAGAACAAATTATGTTGTTGCACCAATTTTGTGAATCTTATAAAGCATTCTAAGATGCATGTAATGGATAGTGTCCTGAATAAGGAGCAGCAAAACTTATCTGTAATTTATGGAAGGTATACTACAAAAATAACAACATCTAAGTACCAACAAAAGGAAAACAAATCTCTCACGAGTTTTTTAACAGTCTTTGACAGTAGAGAAGTCGTAGACCTGAAGTCCACATACCACTAGAAGCTTCATTATCTCTTCTCTTTTTCATTTTTTTGTTGGATTCTACTACCAGCTTGAATTGGGGACTGGTGGAAAGAGAAATCCATAAAGTGTGGTCAGTTGGTGAGTAATTGGCCCACAACAAACCCACCAAGCTCAAAAGAGCCATAATAAATGCTTATGCCTAATTTTGTTTTCTTTTGCCAACTTAAGTGCAAACCAACGATCGAGAACCTTCCCTCCGCCAAAAGAAAAATCTTCCTTCTAAATGATGCCTGATTACCCCATGTGTCTCTGTTTGACTCCTCAAAAGAGTAGACTAGAAGTATCCTTAGAACAATCACATTTTGCACACTACTAAAATTAACAGCGGGAGTACAGAATGTGGGATAAATATGGAATCAAGAGATTATACTGATTTACACAATATTGTTTTGATACTACTAACAAAAAAATCCCAAATTCTAAAAGAATGTAATAATCCTAAGCGATATTATTGAACTTCTAAAATTGATACTAGCTATTTGACTCAACAACTCAGAGATTCTTCTAGGAATTTACTGAGAGAATTCTAGATATATCAAAACCTTTCTCATGTGATAATATACAACAATCAACCCTGCCTACATTACTCTACACTAAGAGGTTCCAGTAAAAGACTCCAAATCCAACTTTAGCTGCCCATCTCTTTTCAAGTAGTGTCAAACAAAGACAATAAATATCTCCAGCAGCCTCATAGAATTATGTGTACATGTTCCAATAAATGTCACTTAAGGGAGAAAAAAAAGGAGAACTACACAATTGTACATGTTCCATTTTTGGTCAATCTGTACAGTCAGAGTTTGTATGATCCCTATTTTTGCTCAAGCTGCACTGGCAAACAACACCAAAGGCGGATCAAAATTGGTACAGAGAAAACAAATAATCAAAGGGCATTCTGACCATCATTCAGAGAACTTCAGTAATATTGGAAAAGTTTGAGATAAGCAGTTGAGGTGATTTTTTAGAGGAAAAGATAGAAGATTGTTATAATCAAATTTACTCTATGAATCAGCCGTTAGAATATCAGCACTTTCAGACAACAATGATTTCAAGTGTGCAAAATGGATTGGCACAACAAATTGACGAGCACAGATACCAAAAGCTCCCATATACCACAGTATCGTACTAAATGACAAATCTCTCGTCATGTGTTTTGGAGTAATTCCTGATTGTCAAGGATGCAGAAGCACTAACAGGATGCATAGCAATAATAATAATCCAAATAAATTGCGAATTAAAATAATAATAATAATAATAATAAAACATATGTGTAATTTATGGTAATGATTCTTTGTTGAATAAGGACTTGCTTAAAGCAAAGAAAGAGGTCAAATTTATTAAAATGGGATTCTACTCTCAAGGCAAATATAGTCCATAAATAATAATTCTAACTAAAGGTGCTTACTACATAAATAGTAGAAATCAGTGGGCATAATTTTGCAAAACTTTTTCTATTGCAATATAAGTCCCTTATACAAGTGCAAATATGGATAAAGCATCTCAAATGTTAGAAAAATCAACCAAACAATTAAGTATCAACTCTTCTAAGTGTGGCTAAATTAACCAAAGTTGTCATTCACAAACTCTGTTTTATTCTACTTCTTCAGAATGCATCAGAGGAACATTGACCAAAAAAAAATGCAAGGACTAACCTTGCCATCATACTCACGGCGAGAAAGTACTTCAGGAGCAATATATGCAGGAGTCCCCACTGTTGATTTGGGTCGTGAATGAAGAATTGATGACTGAAATCAATATGTAGGCCTATCTTAGTATAACACTTGAGATATCTTAAATTTTCAGAAACCACAACTAAATTATGTATGTTGAGAAAAGGTACCTTGGAATAACCAAAGTCGCAAATTTTAAGTCTAGGAGCCGGGCTGCCATCTAGTAAGACATTCTCCAGTTTAAGGTCTCTGTGGCATATTTGCTGGGGATGATGAAAATATTTGTTAAATGAAATGAAGATTTAGAGGGTGGAAATTTTCAACAACCATTATATCCCCTCCCCCCACAAACAAACAAAAAAATTCCAATTATACCATGATTAAGAATTTAAGATATTCAACCATTATATTCATATTATTTGTCAAAACTAAAACAAAGTATAAAAAAAGTAATGTTCACCCAACAATTTAATTAAACTGACCATGAAATGGCAGTAGCTAACTCCAGAGATCAGCTGCTGAAAGAAATACCTTGCCTGCACCAAACTACGTGTTAGAGATGCAGAGTGCATTCAAATGGCACAGTACTTTATATTCAGCAAATATTCAAGCTTCCAAAATTCAACCTCATCTTCACTAAATCGTCCCCGATCACAAATTCTCTCAAAAAGCTCTCCTCCAGCAGCATATTCCATCACAATTGCAAGATGAGTCGGTGTCAGGACAACCTTATCACAATAAAGATTATTGCTAATCAATAACTATATTCAATTTTTTCTAAGTGAAACCTGACAGTCACGTGATACTTTATCTATTTTGATATGAGAACATACTTCTTTGAATCTGATGATATTCGGGTGACGAAGTGATCTGTGATTAATAATTTCTCGATATACATTCTCATCAACCTGCAACAAAGAAAACAAAATGACCCTAAAGTTGTCTATTTTGGTAGTTCGAAAAGACCCATTAATATTGTCCTCTCCAAAGGAATTAATACTAACAGATAGATAAATTAAATTTAACCAGAGAACAAGAAGCTACTATTTAAAGCAGTAGATTTTTTTTAAAAAAAAAACCTTCAATCAACAATTCCAACAAAATTAGCTTCAAATACTAGATTACATAATTAAATTTATTAGATCCCCTTCTCCTTATACTCCTAATTGCTAAAAGAATAGTAAACTCCCCTCGGTCCAGTGGCGGAGCCACATTATAAACATTGGTGTCATTTGACACCACTGAATTTAGAAAAATTGCCTTGTAAATTTATATATTTAATTATTATTATTTTACAATAATCTTTAAAATATATAAATTGACAGAATATATTTTCCGCCTCCGCCACTACCTCGGTCTATATTTCAGATATTATATTTTTTTTCCTTTTAAAATTATACAAAGTTTTACCCAAAAAAGTTATACAAAATTGTGTTCTTATATCTGAAAAAAAAATTGCAACTCTCTGCGCTCTTCGAATTAAATAAAAGTATAAAAAATAACTTATAGTTACATATAAAAGTTCCGATTTACCTGAGGACGATCAAACAGAAAAATAACAGGGACCGAGTGTCAAAAAGGGATCCGAATTAGCATCATAACACGAAAAGGTAATTAAATTCAATTTTGAAATTAGAAAAAAAGCACTAACAGATAACCGATCAGACATGAGACAGAGAAAGTTCGTACAGTTTATTTCTACAAATCCCTATATGGCAATTTTAGTATGTAATTCTCCTCAAAATCCAAAGATCGTTCAAAAAACCAATTGTTTTATCAATCCAACAAAACGGAGTTCAATGTCAAATTGATCAAAAAGAGCGCGAAGACTGATAAATCGGAATTTTGGGAAAAACTGTTCAGATTTCTTGTTACGTTTCCGGTGCAGCCATCCATGTAAGAGGTACTGCACCAGATGCCAAATTGCCAATGCGGCACTGTCGCAAGTGCATTAATTCGTCTCACGTACCACACCTCAAGCACCAGAGACAATTTAGATTCCTTCTGAACAGAGCTGATGGCATCCCCAATCCAACGAAAACAGCAAACAGAAAGGGCAAACAAAGGTGCGAAAATTGAAGACGAACCGACGATCGACAAAACTAACAAAAATTAGAAAATTCAACAAGAGAAGACGAGAATTCAATTACCCTGTGACCACGCTCGATGTATTTCATGGCAACGAGTTCTTTAGTTTCTTTATTTCGCATCAGCTTGGCCACCCCGAAATTACCAGACCCGATATCTCTCACCATCTCGTACTTCTCCATGTTCGCCTCCTTTTCTTTTCTACTTCTTCGCAAAATTCTATAAATATTTCCGTCTCTATCTGATCCTTGCAAGTACCTTTCGACGACAGAAAGCAGGAATTAATCGAGATTAAAGATGCGGAGGGATAGGCAAATCGAATTTGGGGAGAGTCGGGTAGAGATGGGGAGAGAGAGAAGGGAGGGATGTGGGGAGGGTAAATCCGACAAATAAGAAAAGATGCACCAAAATCTTACGGGTGGCACTAGGCGGTAATATTGGTTCCCAAGACCTCTCAAGTCTCACCTCTCTTTTTTTTTCTTTTTTTTTTTTGAGGAACCTCTCACCTCTCTCACTTTCAGTCTTTCTCTGGGTTTATAGAAGTTAGCGTAAACATTCTGTGATGCATTAATTTCAAGGTTAAAACTGTATTGCAGGTTATTTTATTCATAAGACGACCCGTTTCATTTATTCTATAAAGAATCCGCCTCGATAGACTTTTAGCACTTACCTGCTGACTTTTATTGGATTATTCGGTGTTCTTGGAACACCGATAGACCGTAGAGATTTCAGGTTTGACGGTTTCGGTGTAGAGATATCTTGACGCACGCGGGTCCCGTTATGCAGTGACTTGTTATTAAACTGCACTCATAGACCGGATCCACGTATAGGATTCTTTTTTATATGGAGGCGGAGAGACTTGCTGCTGTCATGGTCCGAGAGCACCGGGCGTTGTTAATACTCGGATTGGGTCCTGTGAAATAATACAGATTTTTTTATAATTAAAATAATAAAAAATAGGAATATGATAAGATTATTTTATGGTGTAGTTTAGACCGAATTTAAAACTCAATTTTAGATTCTTAAATCGAGTTTCAAATTCGGTCTCAGTTTTTTTATAAATTTAATATATTTTTTTATTAATTATTTGATTATTATTTTTATAATTTGTTTAGTTATTTTAGCATATTTTAATTATTTGTTGAATAGTTTAGAAAAAATATCATTAGAAGTATAATATTATTGTGTTTAATAATATGTTAAATATAATATTGTTGTGTACTCAAAAATAATATAAGAATAATATATATTTAAAAAATCACAAAAAAAAATTATATAAAAAAAAGATTAGAGTAACTACATATGTTTATATTTTTTTATTATGTATTTAATAAGTATGTTTATTATGAATAAGAAAAATATATATATTTATTATGTATACAATATTAACTATATTTGATACATACTGAATAAGAATATATACAATTTTTACTTATAAAACTAAAAAATAGTGAAAAAATAGATGTCCAAAAATCTAAATACGTTTTTGAGGCATTAGATGATTTTTTTGGCCCTTAAAATGGTCATAACGACATTAGAGGTTGACCTTGTATATCTCGTTGTAAGCTTTCCGTAACGGCATAGCACACATCAATCGGAGTTTTCTATCAAAAATTATAACTGTCTAAAGTTGAGGTGTTCGGATTTCACTTTTATCTTCTGATCTTGCCTCTAATTCTTCGATCGGGAGCTTCAAATAAATTAAATATTATGAAAATTCAACAATCAATTAAAAATAAACTAAATCATTGAACAAATAATTAAACATAATAAATAACTAAATAAATTATTAAAAACTATAAATATGTATTTATTGTAATTCATAATAAATATGTATATCTATTTATTCTAGTTTATTATTTTTATATTTTTCTCTTATGATTGTCTAAAATATATATTATTATTAAATACACAATAATATTATATTTAATATATTATTAAACACAATAATATCATATTTTTAATTATATTTTTCTAAACTATTCAAGAAATAAGTAAACATACTAAAATAACTAAGCAAACTATAAAAATAATAAACAAAAAAATTAATCAAAAACATACAAAATTAAAAAAATTTCAAATTTTAAATTCTGTCCAAGAATTTTGGACCGAATTTCAAACTCGATCCAGACTACAATGTATAAATTACGAAATAATCTTATTATATCCCTATTTTTTATTATTTTAATTACCAAAAAAAGCTGGAAATAATAGCCCCCTCCGCGACAACCGCCTAATCAATGAAATGGCTACTGATCATGCAACTCGCGTTGAGAAATGTCAAGTGTAGGTAATTCTGAAAATTTCATTCTAGTATTTTACTATATAAATATAGGGTGAAATATATGGTGGGATCACTTGACAACCGGTTATTTTGATAATCTTAATAATAAATTTTTAAATAAATATTCAAATAAAAAAACTTATGAGCATGTTCTTTTGTTTATAGATTAATGGTGATTCAAATTTTATATAATTTTATTATTGTTTGATATTCCATTAAGAATTATCAAAATTTTATACAATTTGCAACGGTTATAATGTGAAGTTCTTTGATAGACTATCAAAAAATAATAAAATTATTATATGAAATTTGAATCACCATCAATATATAAGTAGAATAACACATTCATATTGTTTTTTATTTTTAATTTTTTCATATTTATTTAAAAATTCATTATTAAAATTATTAAGATAACCATTGTCAAGTGATCCCTTCCCATAAATATATGATAGTGTACATTTACTAAAAATATAAGTATCATGATAAGAATGTTGAGTTTGAGAATTACGCCCAATATTGTCTTTATGCAACTAGCTATCTTTAATTAAGTTATGGTTTATGGTCGAATAAATTATTTTCCTTTTAAAATAGCACGCACGGTAAATATTTACGATGATCGTCACGCGCATCATCACGAATCAAACATGTCAAATTTGTCAAAAAAAAAAAAAAGAAACCCACAAATCGTATTGTCCAGTGCCTACAGTAAATAAAAAGACTTGACTACTGATGAAAACAGTGGTGCATCCAAATTATTCGCGTTGCATAAAAAGACTTGACGACTGATGAAAACATCATTATTAAAGCACATCATAGATTTAAACTTTAGATTCGTACTGCATGTATTGAACTTAAAAAGATTGATTGCAAGATATTATGTGGAGCCGACGAATGACGGAAATTTTGATAATTTCACAAATTTCTAGGCAGTTCTTTGTTTGAATGTATATATAACAGATCCAAAAATATTATCGACCTCTAGCGCCATGTGTACCCCTTTGGGGACAAATTGCGCTTGGAGCTATATATCCTCCGCCTGGGAAATTTTATTTCCGTGTACCAGAGTGTTGCATGTCAATTATTAGATTGTATGTGCAAGTAATTTGTTTTAATGGAGGAACAAGAATCAATTAATTGGAATTAGTACGGAACCATCCATTATGCAGATATACTTAATTTTAAAAATATTTATATCTAACACTAATTTTATTATAAATAAATAATATATTTTACTTAAATATCATTTATTTCTAAATTAACTATAAAATATAATATTATTTTAGCAGAGTTTTTATAATAAAATTTAATAATAGTTGATGTTTAATTTACTTGAGATGCAACTTTTTTTTTTTGACATTCTATAAATATAATGTAAAAATAGCAAATGGAATGAAGAGGAAATCTGAGTTTGATTAAAATCTAAATCATCGCTTTTATAAAATCAGTTAATCTCAATTATAAATTTAAATATAAATATTTCAATCATTACACATTATCATATAACATTTGAGTGTGAAAAATACTTGTATGTTTTTATTATAAATGAATAATATATTTTATTTGGATATAATTGATGTCTAAATAAATTATAAAAACTCTTAAATTTATAAATAAAATTAATTCATTATTTAATAAAATATAATTTATAAAATATAATAATATTAAAATAAAGTTGTATAACTTATAATTTTTAAAGTTTAAATAGTTGATTAGTAATTTACTTGATGGATAAATTTTTTTTAGACCTCTCATTAATGCATGATAAATAATAGAAAACAAAATGGAGAGAAAAAATGACATTAACCAGAATATGAACCATTCGTTTTTAAAAATATTGATTAACACCGTTCAATTAAGGATGTTTTGGTCATTCAGAAAAGACTGAAAAACTAATATTAATGGATAAATTTAGTACATATGCTCATTATAATATAACATAGATATAGATATAGACTACTCTTTTATTTTAATTTGCACATAATCCATACGTTGTGCGGACTCTCTAAATTTTAAAAGTATTTGTATATAACACTAATTTTATTATAAATAAATAATATATTTTACTTAGATATAATTTATGTCTAAAGTAATTATAAATTATCTTAAATTATAAATAAAATTAATTTATTATTTAATAAAATATGATTTACAAATAATAATAAGTTTTTTAAATAAAGTTCTATAGTAGATAGATTTTTTTAAAAAAATAAAAATAATTGATTATTAATTTATTTTATGGGTAGCTTTTTTTAGACCCCATTAATGCATGTTAAAAACTAAAAATCGAAATGGATAGAAAAAATGACACTAATTAAAAATCTGACCGTTAGTTTTTAAAAATGTTGATACACATAATTTGATTGGGGGCATTTTGATCATTAAGAAAAGTCCGAAAAACTGAACATTAATGAATAAATCTAGTGTATAAGCTTTTTATACTATAGTATAGGTAACGAAAACAATGCTATTCTCGTGGAAGTTTACAAGTTTGAAATATGAATAGTCTTTTATGAACAAAATTAAATAACTTAATTCACTCTTTTTTATCTAAAAAATAAATTATACTTTTATTTGAAAGAAATTATATGTGTTATTTCTCCTCAGAGTTGTTGTATTCTTACCATGTACCTTCACAAATTTTTAGTCATTTGATTACATATTGTTAAGCAAGCAAGGCCCGATACAAAAGGGGGCTCCAATCCTATAAAGTTATATGTCAATGATAAAATTTATCATATATTTTTTTATTTTATACAGTGTATTAATTTCTTTTTATTTTTTTTTCATTTTAATGTTCTAGTGATGCAAATTCGCATCTCAGTCCATCCATATTAAAATTCTGATTTTCACTCCCATTAATGCAAGTTCAAATGAGTTTGACAAAAAGAGATGCCGATTTATCATACAGGATGGATCATTTGACGATTTCGACGACATTTTTTTTTTCAAATGAATTAAGATAAAACTGTAAATTTAACACTAAACTTACAAAAGGAGAGACATCACTTAGCAATGATTATTAATTTTAACACTCCGAACAGTTTTTATTTTATTTTTGGGGACCTATTTTCTACATTTTTTTTAGAGTCATAAAAATAATAATTTTAAAGTATGATTTGTAGTTTTGTTTTAATGCACTCTGTTGTTCTTATAGTTTTCTTTTCTTATAGAGATAGACTTAGGGATATTATTTTTATCATCACAGTTCCGCATTAAAATAAATACCTTACGATTTAATATAGTCAAATTTAATGTACACACTAAATAGAAAAGACTTGCAGGAAGAATTAAGTTCTTGGTCTATTAGTAAAGAGAATCAGGGTTGTCTCAAGGATTTAGGACCAAAATTTATCTTAAGTCTTATTTCAACCATTTTATTCTTTAGTTTCATTAATTTTGATGAAACTTATTTCACATTAACCTTATTTCACCAATTTAGATGTTGATCGGATGGTTGAAATAAGGCTCAAGAATAACTTTGATTCCAAGGTTTTAGAACACCCTCCTATTCCTCAGTAAAGATAATGCTATTTGTGTTGGAGGTCTTAAATTTGAAATCCATATAAAGATTCTTTATCTAAAAAAGACACGTCAAAATCAAAGCAAAGCGGCTTGAAGACCGAAGGGAAGATTGTTGGAAACTGAAAACATTTTGGGTTCATTTGGTAAAATAAAAAATAATTTTGAAAGAGTGATAGAATAGTATTTTTTTTATAAGAGTGGTATTTTTTACTATTCGGAAGAGAAAAAATATTTTTGGCAATTGTTAATCAGAATAGTTAAAATATAGATAATTATGATACTAACAATGATCATAATAATATTAATAGTAAAATAATAATAAAATTAATAATAATAACTGATAATATAATAATAATAAAATAATAATCATAATTCATAATCAAAATCATAATAAATAATGATATTCATAGTTGTAATCATAATAATATAATAAAAATATAAACATAATCATAATATAATAAAAAAATATAATTATAATCATGGTCATAACCATAATAATATAATAATAATAAATAATCATAATTTTAATAATATAATAATAATAATATAATCATAACATAATAATATAATATAACATAATTTAATAATCACAATCATAATCATGATAATAATAATCATAGTTATAATCATAATAATATAATAAAAATATAAACATAATCATAATATAATAAAAAATATAATTATAATCATAGTCATAATCATAATAATATAATAATAATAAATAATCATAATTTAAATAATATAATAATAATATAATCATAACATAATGATATAATATAACATAATCAAATAATAATAATAATTTAATAATCATAATCATAATCATGATAATAATAATCATATTTGTAATCATAATAATATAATAATACTAATAGTGATGATAATATAATAATAATAGTGATAATCATAATATAATATAATAATAATAATAATAATAATAAATAAATAAATAAATAAATAATAATCGTAATAATAAATAATAATCATAATTTTAATATAATAATAAATCATAATCATAATCATTATATATTAATATAATAATAAATCATAATCATAATCGTAATCATAATATAATACAACATAATCAAACAATAATCGATATTCCGACGAGAGCTAATCCGGTATACCACATATAACTTGGTATACCGGATTATCACTCTTTTGCACTCTTCTACTTAGTCTAAAATTCGTTTGACAAATTATTTCGTCGGAATAACAATTTTATTCTAATTTTTTGCTATTCCATGGAGTGCCAAACAAACCCTTTGGTTTTAGTAGTTGGGTTGGGGAAACCATTTTTTGAAAAAAAAAAAAATCACATATTCTGACATAATTGTATTGGTTTTTACATGAAGTGGCATGATGCAAGTTTTTTTTTTTCGGATCAGGGGTGGTCTAGAAGAAAACTTAGGCCATATATTTTTCTTTTTTTTTTAATAAAAATTGTGTTACACTTCAGGGAAAAAAATCTGGCCCGAAAAATTCGGTGCTATAGAAAAACCAACACAGTCATGCTACATGGTATATATATTTTTTTAAAAAAAATGGCTGGGGAGCAATACAACTTCTTTCAATTATTTTACCAATTACCGTAATTTTTCCATTGTTTTTAATTTACATTTCTGCATTTCTGGACTCCCCAGTCCCCACTTTCGTCCAATATAAGATGATCAAATATAAGAAAAATATTTCTTCTGACGTGGACCTTTTATGGACATAATAGTTGTCCCTCCACGCAATTAAAATCTCTGAGGTAGTCAAACAATTATCGTTGATCGTACTTTTAAGTTTGTATACATGCATAAGAAAATGATTTTAGAAAATAGATCTCGACTTTCCAATTTTTAAATCGAACAAATTGTTTAATTCGAAAAAAGATGTTTCATAGAGCCAAATGAAGATGGAAATTAGCATTACATCTAGTGATTAAGAATTTAAAACAACACTTTTCATATCAAATGTCATTTGATAGAAATCTACATCGAAAATCACTCATAGATACTTTAAAGTTCAAAGATTTGATTTTATTTTATCTTGAGAAATATAGGAAAAGAAAAAATGATAAAGGCATTGTCCATTTCATCTCATGGAAAATTGGAAGCTCCAAAATTCAACTAAATTTTCTTCTATTTCAAACTTGAAAGACTTGACACATTAATATGTCAAAAAGAAGCATCTTCTATATATTAGAATCAAAATGATACGTCAATTTCCGGGCAAATATAAATAATAAATAATTGGACCCACTACCGCCACTTTATCAAAAATATCGAAAAAGAAAAGAAAACACAGAGTCACCAAGACACTAACAAACGTCCAAATTCCAATTGCAAGTTTTAACATATCAACAACAACAACAAAGCTTTTAATCCCAAATAAATTAAGGTAAGCTAGAAATGAAACCCAATCGGAAAGTATAAGATCAAAAATCTCAAATATCAGTAATAATAATGAATATGATGAAAGAAAAAGAAAATAAATAATAATAATAATAATATATAAATAAACATGATAATGATAATGATGATGATAATATGCTAATAATAGTAGCAAAAATAACAATAATAATAATAGTACAATAAACCTCTTTTATAAAATCTATTTCTAAACCCTAAAATCCTATTTTAAAATCTAATTCTAAATTCTAAATCCTAAAATTCTATCTAAGCCTTTATTTCTGAAATCTATTTCTAAATTCTAAATCCTAAAATCCTAAAAAAATCTAAGAATATGAAGTCTATAACTCTACTATTAGACTCTAACTCCTAAATCATGGTTCATGTACATGAATCGTTATCTTTCACGCACTCCTATCTAAAACAAGTTCTTTGGGTATATTTCATTCCTTCAAATCTCTTTTTATTACTTCCTCCCATGTCAATCTCGGTCGATCTCTTCCTCTTCTTGTATTTTCAGGATGATTTAAAATACCGCTACGTACTGATGCTTCAGGAGGCCTCCGTTGGATATGACCAAACCATCGTAAACGATGGTGGACTAGCTTCTCTTGAATTGGTGCTACCCAAGTTTGTCTCTAATATCATCATTTCTGATTCGATCTTTCTTTGTGTGGTCACATATCCAACGCAACATCCGCATTTCAACTACATTCATTTTTCTGGATATGTTGTACTTTTATAACCCAACATTATGCGCCATATATATCATATCAATTATTTAAAAAAAAAATAGTAGTACAGTAGAGCGTTGCGCCATTCTTGATCATGCTTATCGTTATCCTGAAAGTTAAAAGATTTTTTCGTCGGACCTGATTTTCTAAATAAATAACAAAAGTATTTTGTCTTTGGGATTTTGATTTATCTTCTAAATGCAGTATATTTACAAGTGGAGTTGGCAAAATTTGATCCGACCCGTCCGGATTCGAACCCGACCCGATTTGATTTTTTTAAAAAGTCAAATTGACTCAAACCCGACCCAAGACGACCCGAAACTCGAGATAAACCGAATTTAAAGTGTCCGAGACCCGACCTAATCTGTACCCGAATTATCCGAAACCAAAGATCACCTAAGATCAGACTACCCGAAATCCGACCCGACCCGAACCCAAACGACCCGAAACCCAATATGACCCCAGGTTAGACGACCCAAAATCCGACTTGATCCGAACCCGAACAACCGAAAAATGAGATGACCTGAAATCAGTCAACCCGAAACCCGACCCGACCCGATTTTAAAAGATTTAGATACAATTGAACTATAATTATGTATTATATATTTATTTCATGCATAATTTTTTTTAATTTTATTACTTTTATTGTGTATTTTAATTAAATTAACGGAAAAAAATTTAAAATCTAACGATCCAAAACAATATGAAACCCGAAACTACTCGATATCAGATGACCCGACTCGACCCGAAGTTCGAAATGATCTAAGCTCATAAGAACACGAAACCCGACCCGGCCTGACCCGAAATGACCCGAGACCCGAAAAAAATCGATACGTTCGACCTGAAACACAACCCGACCTGGACTGAATCGACCCGAACCCGACCCATAACTTGATAAATTATTTTGGTCAAACTTACCCGATCCGACCCACCCGATTGGCACGTCTATTCACAAGTATATTGAAGTACGTCCATTTAGATTGAATAACAATAGGGTGGGGATCCCGGGTTATTTTGACAATCTTAATAATAAACTTTTAAATAAATAAAAAAATCTTAAAAAGAGAAAATTATAGATAGTATTTAAATTTTATATCATTTCATTATTATTTGATAATTCATTAAAAACTGTTAAAAATTTATACAATTTACAACGAATTTTTGATGAATTATCAAATGATAATGAAATTATATGAAAGTTTAAACACTGTCATCTCTAAGTAAAAGAACATATTAAAAAAAAAATATTTTTATAACTTTTTTATATTTATTTAAAAATTTATTATTAAAATTGTTAAAATATTGTCAAGTATCCCATAGCAATATATGCGTTTAGAAATAGACACCGAATAGACAAATATTTACATAAATTTATGTAATTTGCAACGTTATAATTTGACGGTCTTTGATGAACTATCAAATGATTATAAAATTACATAAAATTTGAATCACCATTAACTTATAAGTAGAACATATTCATAAAATTTTTTCTATTTTTTTTTACTTAAAAATATATTATTAAAATAATCATTGTAAGTGATCCTTTCCTTTATCAATTGGGAGATCTATTTAAAATTAAAAAGTAACAAAAATTGTACCCTTACAGAAAAAAATATGTACCTGGTCAAATAAGGGCAAGCATGATAATGCACGAATATAGGATTACACGTCTACACCCTTGTGCCTGCTTGTCAGTTTCCTAGTGGATGCGAGGGGCTCAAGGACGCATATCTCAGAAATTGGGACCCGCCATGTGGTATTCCCCTCCATGTGATAAGTGGACCCCGAAATCATACAGTAATGCTCTTGTGCAGTTGTGTCTGTGTGGGCCGCATTCCTGCTCTCTTCCAAAATTATGCCCATACCCAGTCTTTCTTCTTTTCATTTTTTTTTCTCAATCATATTAAGCGGAAATATTATCCCCATAAATTGCGATAAGAGTGGACTGAAATGATCAATATAGCTCATGAGAAAAACAAATATTATTTGTCTTACGATAAGAGTGGGACTCTAGATATGATATGCGGGGACGACGCATGATTTTGATCAAAGAGAGTCATGATAGTTTATGGAGTTTAAACTCTAACTAATTACTACTAAATAAAAAAGTTAACAATTAACATACATTATTATCTAATAAAAAATATCAAAATATCTTTGTACATATTAAAATAATAAATAATTAAGTCCATAAAAAAAATATCTCTGTATTACATTTTTTCTCAATGAAAATAATCAAATAATTTGGAGCCAGAAATGAAATCCAGATGATCATATTAATAAAAACTTAACATAAAAATATTATTTTTTAAAATTCAGAGAGATTCGCATAAGCTGGATCTCCCCATGATGACCTAGATGATATGAGTAGCATAGATTAATTGGTACTATGAACTCATATTTATGTTTTTAAAGTCTAAATAGTTAATTCAAACCCCTTGTCACAATTTCTATATCAAAATTTATTGACTAACATATTTTATATTTTATATTTTTTACTTTTTTAAGATAAGTAGAAAATATTTGATATATATATATATATTATAAACTATCCAAAAATGATTTTCTAACCATCTTAAAAAATTAAAAAAATATATAAATTTTGGTCTACTAGTAAATTTGCATATATATATATATATATATATCACATTGAGTAATTTTAGATTTTAAAAATAAAAATCTATATCCATAATACTGATTGATTTACACCACATAGCATCCAAACCAAATAATGTGTGTGTGTCACGTAAGAAGTTATATTTTTTTATGTTTGTAACAATGACTATAAAAAAATTAAAATAAAGAAATAAATCTGTTGAATATAGATAGAAATTACATTAAGATTGATATAATTTATGAATTCTTTGATCACCAAAAGAATTTAACAAATAAACACTTGCTAATTTTCGCATCACTAGATAAAAAAATTGATCACTAGATTTGATATTCTGTAATTTAAAAGCATTAAATATAACACATCGATAATTCATTTTTGTAGTTTAGAAACATCAAGCCTCAACAAAAATTACAGAATTTTGTAGATAAATAATTGGAAGAGCACTGAATTTGCTAATTCTCAAATTGTTTCAATTAAGTAGAGTTCTCATTTTGATCTGAGAAGTTGATAGATTAGTAATAGTTGTCAATATATGTTAATGAAAAAAAATACATCGGCCTAAACAAAAAATTGCTGGCATTCCGTGTAAAATTGGCCTTTTACATGGATTTATTTAGATTGAGTGATGAAATTAGTTTTTTTTTACAAAATAGCTTCAGATAAATTAAAATTTGGAGATTGATTTTTACAGGAGCAACATAATGCAATCTATAAGCAATATCTGTTGTATTGCTTAAAGAATTATGTTATTGTTTTAGGTAAATTTTTTTGGAGGTCATTTATAGTTTTTTTTTGTAACAATCTGGTCATTGAATTATTGAATTTTGACACCCCCCCCCCACACACAACAAACTAATGAATTTGTTCCAGTTATGCATCTCCAGAGAATAATATAAACTAAGTAATGTGTTCTAGGCTTCTAGCAGCTATAAAGGGCAGATATTAATAGGAAAAAACTAGGAATTCGCCCAAGTATATGTCCGATACGTCACCGGACATTTCCATGTTCATACGTTAAGTATTAACAATATTTTGCATTAATGTCAAGTGATCAACTCTCTCTTTTCTGTAACTAGCGTGATGTTAAAAAGTTGCATATCAGTAAGAATGTCCTATTGGTCCATATTAGGACACAAAAGATTTTTTTTTTTTTTTACGGATCTGATAGGTAGCAGAATTGAATAATTGTGCACTAGAATTGGTAGCTAGAGGCAATGATGATCAAGCATATAATATCATCATACATCACATATCAGTCAGACAGTCGCTCTAGAACTTTGATTATAAGGGCAAAGCTTAGTGGAACCGTGGGGCTGGAGTCTCCTAATTTTTTATAATTAATTAATATATCTATTAAGGATTTAAAATATTTTAAGATAATTATTACATAGCTTTGATTATAAGGATTTATAACAAATAATTTTAGCTCCGTTCGGTGTTTTGGTGCAAACTCCGACACTGTCAGATTGAATGTTGAGAGCGAATACTTGAATGTTAAAGGAATTAAGTAATTACGTTAATAAAAATTACATCATCCTATATATGTGTATACAAAAAAAATACATCATTATAATATATATATATATATATATATATATATATATATTTATAGAGTTGAGGTATGGTGCTATGCATAGTACGGATCGCCTCCGTGTTATGGATCCGTTCTTCGTTTTTAAAGTTCGAGTAGTCGATTCGAACCATACAAAATGATTTTCTTCTAAATATCTCGATGTAGACTAAATTTTATATATTTTTTAAATTTTTTACTATTTTTTAAGATAGTTAAAAAATCACTTGATTTATATATTATGAGCCATTCAAAAGACGATTTTCTAATTATCTTAAAAAATAGTAAAAAAATTTATAAAATATATAAAATTTAGTCTACATCGAGATATTCATATGAAAATCATTTTGTATGGTTCGGATCGACTATTTGAACTTTGAAAATGAAGAATGGATCCATAACACGGGGGCGATCCGTACAATGTATAGCACCATAGCCCAACTCTATGTTATATATATATAGAGTGGAGATAGCGTGAGCTTAAGCTCACGGAGGCCTTCCGTGAGCTTAACTCAAAAAACATATTAAATCATCTCAAAATTTTAATTTATCATTCTCATTAAATTCTTTATATGAAAATCTCATGGGATGCAAAAATTTGGAGCGTTTTGAGCTTTTTAAGTCATCATTTTTAATTTTTGAAAATCAGCTCTAAAAATAATAATAATATATTCAATACTTGAACATCATTTTAAAAAATTAAAAACGGTGACTTAAAAAGCTCAAAACGCTCCAAATTTTTGCATCCCATGAGATTTTCATATAAAGAATTTAATGAGAATGATAAATTAAAATTTCGAGATGATTTAATATGTTTTTTGAGTTAAGCTCACGGAAGGCCTCCGTGAGCTTAAGCTCACGCTATCTCCACTCTATATATATATATATATATATATATAATTAGGCTATGGTGCTTTGCAAAGCACAAGAGCGTTGTGTGCTTTGCGCTTTATTATTAATTTTAAGTTAGAAATGATCGATCAAAATCGGTCAATCTATTCTCCATATCAAAATATATTAGTAAACCAAATTTTATATTTTTTGGAATTCATTTACTATTTTTTTGGATAGGGGAAAACCCGTCATTTTTGGATGAACCAGAATTTCCAGATCAAGTCATTTTCTCCTTCCTCATCAGAAAAAATAGCATCAAAATTCTAAAAATTATAAAATTTGGTTTACTAATAGATTTTGATATATATATATATATAGTCCGACTATGGTGCTTTGCAAAGCGCAGATGCGTTGTGTGTTTTGCACTTTATTTTTAATTTCAAGTCAGAAATAATCGATCTGAACCGTTCAGTCTAATATTCATATAAAAATATATTAGTAAACCAAATTTTATATTTTTTAGAATTTTTTTGCTATTTTTTCTGATGAGGAGAAAATGATTTGATATGAGAATTCTGGTTCATCCAAAAATGACGGTTTTCCCCCTATCCAAAAAATAGCAAATAAATTCTAAAAAATATAAAATTTGATTTACTAATATATTTTGATATAGAGATTAGATTGAGCGGTTTGGATCGATTATTTCTAACTTAAAATTAAAAATAGAGCGCAAAACACACAACGCTTTTGTGCTTTACAAAGCACCATAACCTAATTCTCTCTCTCTCTCTCTCTATATATATATATATATATCAGGCGTCAATAAAATTAATGGACCAAATTTTATGATTTTACCTCCTTGATGACTATCAAAATAAAATTAAAATTTTATAATTTTTACATATACATGTATTTGAGATGATATAGAATACATCCAACAATTTACATTTATAAATTTATACATAAATAAATAAGTAGGCTTAATGGACATCATGATCATTGGATCTCCCTCAAAATGATTAATAAATACATATTACCCATAAAAAATAGCAGCTTACAATTAACAGCACAATTTTCTTAGTTGCTATGATTTTAAAGTCATGAATTATAAGCTTCTACATGATTAACGAATCCGTGAGTCCATTTAACAATCAGTGAATCTTATTCAACATTAATTTAATTAGCTAGCAACCTAGTAACAAAATTGATAACCATTTTGTTGATGTGAATAATTCTTACTTGCTATGAATTTAAAGTCATGAATTATAAGCTTCTATATCATTAACGAATTCGTGAATCCATTTAACAATTAGTGAGTCTTATTCAACGTTAATTTAGCCAGCAACCTATTAACATGCATCAAGGCATATAGCGAAGCATTATAATTACTAGAGATAATCACGTAACTGGGTGAATGGATAACCATTCTGTGATGTAGATATTTTTTGTTGAATTAAGTGGACGCAATGACGAAGCAAAAAATATTTATTGACGGGCGAAAATTTTCATAAGTTTGCAATATCTACTAAACAAAATAAATTTTAATTTGAGTTACTAAAATCTGTACACGACAAAAAATGGGAAGGATTTGATACGCCTCACAAAAAAAAAATCATTTTTGATAAAAGTTCATAATAAACGCACCAATTTTTTTTCTTTTGAAAGAAAATATGAACCTATAACTGCTTTTGCATATTTTCTAGAGTAATTATATCTGTTAAAAACACATATAGAGAGTGTGAGGATATGGTGTTTCGCGAAACACAAAAGCTTTTGTATTTTGCATTCGTATTTCGAATTTGAAAGTCCAAATAACCGATCCAAACCGTTCTATATTTTCTTCATATTGAAATATCTTTGGAGATTAAAATTTACATTTTTTAAAATTTTTATTTTTTTTTAGAATGATGAAAAATCACTAATATTGGATATGTAGAAATCGTTAAATCAATAATCTTTGTATTCATCTAAAAATAGCATTTTTTTAAAAAATATAAAATTTGATCTCCAAATATATTTCAATATAATGATCATATCCAACGTTTAAATCAGTCATTTAAATTTTTAAATTCGAAATACAAACGCGAAACACCATAACCTATCACTCTCTGTATATATTTTGGAGGGTGTTCGGACAAGGGCAAAACAGTAATTAAATATGAAAGAGAAAGTGTAAATTAAGGGGAGCAAATACCTCCTCGGTCCTCAATCTGAATGGGCGTCCTCTGACGTGCGACAAAGTGCAGCGCTAAACATATAGCAATCTTATCAATCTGCCTTAGGATTATTAGGATTGGTGCCTTCATCAATCATAAAACCCTCTGAATTACCCTGCACGGTAAGGCGCGTTGTAAGCTGAACCTGCGTCAGAGATGTGCTTCCGATCCCCTGAACCCCCGTTGGCTGGACAAACCTTTTTGCTGATATAGACGTGCTTTTTCACATGTCAATACTGACAAGTGACGACAACAATCTGTTAGATTTGAAGTAAAAAAAGTATATCACATTTTCTTGATCGAAACTAATTAAAAATAGATGATTTAAAAATCGAATAAATTTTAATGATGAGAAAAATTTACTGACATTTTGAAGAACATTATCATGGATTATTAATTAGGTATAAGAGATTATAAGAGTGTACTGTTGGGGAAAAAAAGAAGGGTGCTGTCTAAGAAAGAATACATAATGATTAAGCTGTACTAATTGGACTAGCTAGTTTTCTCTTTTTCTTTTGCCACCAAAACGTTCTTTCGAGAAGAGAAAGCATGATTACATGACTACTTCAAAAGGAAGGTAGGCACAAATTAAATCTTATGGCGAGTTGTAATCACCCACACGGCCACACCGGAGAACAATGACAACGCATGATCTAATTAACATTTGCCAAGTTTATAAACAATGCAAGCAATGAAAAAAAACAAATTAAAATTTCTGAGAAGTTTTATGAATCAGGTTGGTTTAGGGTTGCAAAAAAAATCGTAATTCATTTGATGTTTGATTCAATTTTAGTTCGAGTTCGATTTGTTCGATAAGATTTTTTTTATCAATTCGATTTGAGTTTGGTTCGATAATTTTTTATTGAATTAGTTCGAGTTTGATTCGTTACAGTTCGATATGTAGTTATTTACATATATTTATAACTATTTAGTTAATAATATATGTAATAATATAATTATTTTATTATAAAATGAGTAAGATATTGCTAAATTAATATTAATTTAATAAATATTAGTTATTTTTTTAATTTAATATAAAGTTAATAAATATTAATTATTTTAGCTCAAATTATATATGATAATAGAAAAAATAAAAAATAAAAATAATTGACTTCATTTAGAGTTCGATTTAGTTTGAATTTGATTTAATTCGAAATAATTTTAAATAAAACTCAAATATTAACTAGTTCGATCAAATTTGATTCGTTTACTGCTCTAACCTGGTTAGGTGTCCAGTAGCAGGCACATGGAGACAACCATCTGTCTCCTGCCTAAATAGTTTAATCTCAGATTCTCAGTCAAACGAAGTATTATTTAAGCGTTACCAACTCAAGCATTTGAGTTCCAGTTTGACAATATCTAGTGGGAATAAATAATTTGATAACAGAAAATATTCATTTTTTTTAGAAAGAATGAGTAAATAACACGAATAGTCCTTAGTCCTTACAGTACAATTCTGTATGTATCCTTATTAATCCTTGAAGTTTCAAATTAACATTTTGACCCTTTTAATTATCAATATGCACTAAACTAGTCTTACAATTGAAATTTAATTAAAAAAGTAAATGCAATTTTGCATCATTATATCATAACTATGTTATAGATGATATTTTAACATTAGAAACCTTGATATAGAATAACATTATCATTGAAACTATCACCCATTTTAATGAGCAAAGGACGGAAAAAAATTAAGTTTTTTTTTTCTGAGAGAAGGGAAAAAATTAAGTTTTTTTGAGAGAAGGGAAAAAAATTAAGTTGGAACACACATCATAAATGTTATAAAATATAAAATTTTAACTCATTAAGTTAATGAGTTGATCTGAAACTTGATCCGATTTAGCTCTGACTCAATTGCTCTCCCTCCGTGTACAATTCAAAAGACAAATTCACGAGAAGAGAAACTAGATTGCATGTGAGAATCACTTTTATCTATTATATTAAACCGAATATGTCGCATTTAATTTTTAAAAATTGTTTTATTTGCCAATAACACGTGTACAAAACTAATGATACGCAAAATTATCGCATTATTCGTTGTTCTATTCATGAATATTCTTGGTATGACAATCCGATGCACCTTTTGTGCTTCTTTTTTTTCTTCCTCGGTTGTGAGGTGACCGGTTATTTGGTAGATTACTGGTTTGAGATTGATGGGTACTTACATCTAGTAGAGACATCAGTATAAAATTAAGAATATCAAATTGCTCATGACATCTGTGAAATTACTCCTATCAAATAATGCAAGTCCCACTTGATTTGGAATTATGTTTTGAGTTATACAGTTCCATTTGGGAACCCAAGACGCGAAAACACTGACCATAATTTTTAATCATAAAATGTTACTGATTTTTTACTTTGTACCTTTTAATTTTATTGAGCTGGTCATTGAATTACTGAAAATTGAATAATTATATATAAAAAAAAATTCTAAGAGATCTAATCAAAACGAATTCATTTGCTCACGATCCGTCGAATGATATAAATTAAATGCAAGAGACCGACAAATTAAACACCTCTGATTATAGATTTAAATTCAAGTCATCACTAGTTTGATTGTGGAAAAATGATTAGGACAACGGTTTTAAAGATTGCGTAAAACTTCCTTCGCGATATTGAGATTCAATGTACTATACCATTCTCAGTGCTCATTAACCTCCACTAAATTCATCCAAAATACAAATTTGATAATTGTATCATGCTCCCTTTTAAGATCAATTTAATATTAACTAATAAAAATAAAATAGCCCTTTTTAAGTGCGTACTCAATGCCTAATCAGCCTTTTCACTAAAATGATATGCTGATTTGAGTAAAACAATAAACAGTTGATGAAAAGAATTGATATTATTAAGCAAAGGGGCGGGAGTAGGTCCAAAATTCATCAGACCTATCTCGGTTCAATCATAGCTCTAATCCGTACGATCAAATAATGTATGAATCTCAAAATAATAATAATAATAATTTAAAGTACGAATCTTAAAAATATTTAATGGCGGATGAGACCATCAAACTAAAAATGGATCCGATGAACTTTGGACCTACTCCACCCCTTAAGCAAATGGCCTGGCTGCTCCATTAATCAATGAGCCATAGACTTGAGTAAATTTGAGCACCGACACATTAATTGTGATCCCGGACTGTTGTTCTTACCTCACTGTCATCACAAAAATAAAAACGATCCATACCGAATATCATGCTCACACATCGAGGACACTAGTACATTCTTGTAGTACATCATTTAATATATTCTTTGCAGTTATAATATACTAAGCAAAATTTTGCAATTATTTATATTTCACCACATAAATCTAGATTTACAATTATTTTCTATTATACGTTTCATATGTAATTATTTTTCTTATTTTTGCACGGGCTGGGAGAGGCGCATGTAATTTACAATTTTACATCTTCTTTGTTGGCTACAGAGCTGGCTGTCATGCATTATTTCAGAGGTAGGTGGGGCATTGTAATTTGTAAATAGTAAAAAAAAAAAGCATCATCGTAAGCTAAATCTGGTCCGTTTCAATCGGGCTGTTATAAATCAATGACTGTCGACTGTCATACTTTTCAATGGCAGCGTATGCAGATCCGGGTGCATGTACCCTCTGCCAATGAACTTTACCTTTGGATACCAATACCATCAATAAAAATGACAATATAATTGTACCATTATCTAGAGTAAAACTAGAGGGATCCTTCAAGCACGGAGTTAACTAAAAAAAGTATTTTATCATCTCCAGAATTTTATTTCTCTCTCAATAAATTCTTAACATCAAAATTGTGTGGGATAAAAATTTATAATTTGTTGAATTTTTTAAGTATTTATTTCATATTTTTTGAGATGAAACTAAAATAATAATAAAATAATCAATCTTTGTATATGAAAATAAGACACTTCAAAAAAATCCAAAATAAATAATTAAAAACTCTAAAACATAGAATATTTTTATATCCCACAAGATTTTGATATAAAAAATTTATTGAGATGTATAAATCAAAATCCAGAGCAAATTAAATATATTTTTGAGTTAAGAGCACGAATCTCCTCCGTGCTCTTAGGAGTATATTAGTTTTACTCCCATTCTAGATAGAGTCTATTGATACTATTGTCAAATATCTTAGAACAAAACGATTCTTTCATAAATTTTAAACATACTCTAACCTTTGAGGCTTTTACAAATTGATTATTTTAAGGATGAATTAATATGTTTGAGACTTTAAAACCGAAAATGGCGAATTGTGATATTTATGATTTTTACAATTTTACTCCTATCAAATTTTGTATCAATACTTTGTTGTTATTTTAATAATACAGATATAAATTGTTTAGTATGATGCATAAAAGATTGGATGAAACAAGTTATTGACGGAGCCAGAATTTTTCATATGGAGTACACTAATTTTTTTAAATAAATAATACTATATTAAATAAAAAAATTTAGACATCATCACATATCCATACATATTCATCCTTTCACACATATAATATATCCTCAATTTACAAATAAAAAACCCACAACACTAATCTAAACAAACAGTAATATAAATTATAACTCAAAAATCATCATAATTTTTCAATGATATAGTTTAACTAGGTTAGATATTATAAATTAAACTCTTTGAGTCTCTTTTTTTAAAAAAAAATTAACGTAAAATGACATCGTTGGTAATTCCTTTAAGAATATTTCCCAATATAAATCACAAAACAAACTTTCATCTCTTGAATAATACATTTTATTCCGTAAATCATTTTTGATGTAGCTCATTGCTGAAAAATTCTCTCAACTAGTGATGTTGAAATTGGTAAGATGAATACTAATTTCAATAACATAAACACTTAAGGATGCATCATATATATGTTACATGAGAATGGGATACAATAATAAAACACTTAATCAATTTTAACGGACTTTAATGAACACCTTTCTCACCTACTAAATCCACCCTAGGCGAGAAGAAAAGTAAACTTACCTCAAAGTCATCTATTAAAGGTTAATATAGGTTCCACATTTGCTGTCATAAAAAAACTATGATAAACTCGCTACTATAGTTTTTATGCCGCCTAATTAAATTTAAACGCCTCAAATTATTATTGACTCAATGACAGCGCATGTGAATTCCATTAATATATGTACTCCAAAAGAAATTTAGGGAAAAGAAAAAAAAACAAATATTACATTGTCCAAAAAGAAACTGATAGAAGGACATAATTGGCAAATTAAAAATCAAAATAGAATAATGAATCCAATGCCAAAGGTTTGTTTAATTTTAGTCCAACAAGTGGGCATGATTATATTTTGATGAGTCCTTTCACTTTGTTTGGCAAGCACACGGTGTCAAATTTAATTTCTGATGAACTGATATAGTAACATAACATCTGTTAAGATGCATAAACTATATCATAACATCTGTTAAGATGCATAAAGAAAAGAAAGGAAAAAAAAGGTATGACGTACAGTTCGTTCGGAAAAAATATCTATATATTGAGTTGAACTGGTGCTATGCATAATACAGTTCATCTTCGTGCTATGAATTATTTTTTTATTCTTAAACTCTAAATGGTCGATCTAAACCGTCCAAAATGATTTAGGTATGAAAATCTAGTTGGACTTAAATTTTATATTTTTTAGATAGTTAAAAAAATATTTCTTTTGAACGACTCATAATAATTAAATCAAGTGATTTTCAAATTATTTTAAAAATTAGTAAAAAATTCTAAAAAATATATAAAATTTGCTATCCAACTAGATTTTCATATGAAAATCATTCTGAATGATTCAGATCAATTATTTAAACTTTAAGAATGAAAAAATATTCATAATACGGAGACAATTAGTGCTATGCATGACATCATAGCGCTACTCTCTCTCAGTATATAAAAACATACATCGACGGTCCCCCACTTAATTTAAAGGACAAAGCTTTAAGTTTGTAGTATTAAATCTACATGTGATGATGTGTACGGATTGAAAAATAAAGTACGGTTTATATAGCTTAATTAAGGAAAAAAAAACAATGTTATCTTAGTATGACACAAGCAATAGAGAAAAAAAGGAGAACGGTACCTATACCAGCTAAGCAGAATAGGATATAAGACCACTTTGTCCTTGCACGAGACCCCTTTTCCAACTAGATACCAATTAATTAATTATTAACACTGCATGCCTAGCTTCTGATGCAAAGACAACTCAAATGCCTAACTTTTGAGCTAATCCTTGGTGTTATACTGTTATCACCCAAAACCCTTTTATATGTAGGGCCAACTTATCTTAAATTTCCAACATTTTGTTGGGTGAATAAATAAAGTTGTAGCATCCTTAATCATGTGCTCAACTCGACAAAAAGAGTTGGTGAGTTTAACTCAAAATTTGTCGGATTGAATTCAAACAATGAATCTAAATCACTAAAAGCGATGCATTTCAAAAGAGATTTTGTAAATGCTAAGTTTGTTGCTTTTAAATTTCATTTAGATATATTTAACTGGTCTATAGATGACGAAAAATGAATTTATTTGCGTTGCCTTATGGACCTTTCTTTCTTTTTAAAAACTGATTGATTTTAACTAAATTAATTCATAAAACTATAAAATAACTTTTATATTAAATGCATCGTTCGTGAAATTGCTCAGGTTTAATGATTTGAATTCACCGTTAAGGAAATTTGAGAAATGCTAAGTTATATCCACCAATTAATTTTGCGAGCTTAAATATACTATTTTCAGTCATAATTCATAAAGTTAACACGGGATCAAAATAACTAAAACTAATTAATGCGATGTATCTACATTATATTATAAAGAGCGTTTGTACTTAATTTTTTCATTAATATTTAGCTTTTCAACCTTTTCTTAATGATTAAAATGTCCCTAATTAAATGGTGTGGATCAACATTTATAAAAATTAAATGTTTACATTTTGATTAATGTCATTTTTTCTCCCATTTATTTTTTATTTTTTTAGCATGCATTAGAGGGAGATCTAAAAAAAATCCATCAAATACATTAATAATCAACTATTTTCATTTTTAAAAATAAACTATCTAATATATTGCTTTATTTAAAAGGGAAAATTGTTATATTTTGTAAATTCAAACTCATTTTTCCTCTTTATTTCATTTGCTATTTTCTACCATGCAATAACAGAGGTGTACAAAAATTATATATTAAATAAATTAAACATCAACTATTATTAAGTTTAATTATAAAATACTCAGAAAAATATTATAATTTGTACATTATTTTTATGAATTAATTTTAATAAGACTCTTTATAATTCATTTGGACATAAATTTTATTTAAATAAAAGATATCATCATTTATAATAAAACTAGTACTCCATATAAATACTCCGCACAACATTTGAGTTCCGTGCTAATGTATAGCAAAGGCCAAAATCGCATATCTAACTCATCTTATTTTTGCTCACTTTGCTGACTAATTGCTCTTAAGATAAATAAAGAGGGGTGGCAGATAATTAAATTGGTTAAATGCTTATCAGACAGAAAAATATAAAAATGTATTACTCGATCAAAGGAAAAATTCGTACTACAACGAAATGGGTATTGACTGGTGTGTTAAAAAAATCCGTCCAGAAAAACCCGACCTGTGGAATTCGTCTCCGCGACCCGTTCCGTTCTGATCCGTGGTTAAATCCGTCAGACCCGTGACCCGTTAGAACCGACGGGTCTAGCACGGACGCGGACAGAAAATTTTGAAAAAAACCCGTGCTAGACCCGACCCAACCCGCCCCGCCCCGTCCGACCCGTGATAACCCGCCCCGACCCGACCCGCCCCGTTCGACCCGTGATAACCCGACCCGGGAAACCCGTGCAAACCCGACTCAATACCCGGTAACCCGGAAAATACAAAAAAATGCGGGAAAATTATTTTTTTTGTCAAAATATATTATAGTTATATATTTTTAATAATTATTTTTGAATTTTTCGGATTTTTTAAAAATTTATTACTATCAAGCATATATTTTTGTTAATATATATGGGGTCTATTAACGTCAATAAATTATTCTCATTCAAATTTCAAATCCACCACTTTTCATAAGAAGAGTATATATTACTATATCGGTAGGCTAATTCTCACCAGTCACATATATCTTATGGCAGTAGTTTATTGTATCATTCTTTTTCATCATAAAAATATTTCAAGAAGTTGATATTTCTTCTAGGGTGGGAAAAAAATCTCATTGCTTGATGTTTGTACGTGATTCAGTGAGGATTGACTCGCTATTGGTTTGTTTATAAATGGACTGATCGAGCCGTTAACAAATTGGCTCGTTAAGCTCGTTAAATTAATGAATTGAGTTTAAGCTTAAATTTGTTTGACTCGTTAGACTCATTTAACTCAGTAAACTATTAATAATAATTATTTATATTATTTCATTATAATTTTTTAATATAGTAAATAGTTTACAGTATGATATGTACTAAATTATTATATTAAATTTGTGTGAAATATTTTGTTATCAATTATTTTATTAAAAATTATTAACTATTATATGAACCTTAATAAATTTAATGAGTTAGTTCCTTAACTTAACAAACCGATCTCAAATTAAAATTTTTCGCTCGGATATAGTTAATGAGCTAACTCAGCTCATTAAACTAATAAGTCAAGCACAAGCTCGACTAGCTCGGCTCGACTCGGTTCAGCTTAGCTCGTTTACAGCTCAAATTTCTTCATAATCAAAATGACGAAATAAATACCTCTTTTTTTTTTTATTATTGGGACGATCATTTCACTATATATTTTTCTTTAGAAAAAAGTAGAGCTTTCATTAGAGTATAATTATTCCCGCATGTCATTTTTAGGATTTAAGTTTATGATAATTTTTGGATATTAGCACGGAGCTTATTCGTTGCGCATATCCTTTTAATTTTAAAAATATTTATGTCTATTACTAATTTTATTATAAATAAATTATATATTTTAACTTAAATATAATATATATCTAAATCAATCACAAAGACTTTTAAAATTTTGAATAAAATTAATTCATTATTTAATAAAAGATGATGTACAAAGTATAATATATTTTTTATAAGTATCGTTGTATAATGTCTAGTTTCTTTTTTTATAATAAAACTTAATAATAGTGGATATTTAATTAATTTATTATATAATTTTTTTAGATGTATAAATGTATGGTAATAACAAATAAAATTGAGAGAAAAAATGAGATTGATTGAAATATGATCCGTAACTTTTGTAAAACCAATCAATGTCAATCGAGAATTGAAATAAGAGTATTTTGATCAGTACACATTTTCTGATAACAGTAATAGAGGCCTCCAATATATACAATCTTTATAATATAGTATAGATATAGATACTTAATAAAAAAAATTAAGTTTATGAGAGCTTTATATTTATAGACATATCAACATTTTTAATTTATTTGAGATTCTATTTATTCTTCTTATCTATTATGAGCGAAAAATTCATATTTTATATTTCTCTCCTAATTTTGGATGTTTAAATTTCTATTTCTTTAGTTACTGGTGTTTTTTTAATTACATAAGTACTTAAAGTTTGAAAAAAATATATATTTCTATAATTTAGTTGGCTGGAAATTCTTTAATATAAATTTTTAATGTGTTCTGCAATAAATGTTACTTCTATAGAACGAATTATGTTTGTACCTTTGGTGCTACTATAGAGCTCCAACAACGTGGCGTCAGAAGTCATATCGAAACCGAACAAGACGCTTTTTGGAGGCTAATGCCATGCCTCTAAGCAAGGTTAAATGAATCTGATGTTCTGTTAATCTGACAGGTCACAGGTGTGGTGCGATGTGTCATGATGTCTACGGTAGGTAACTAAAGTAGTTGAAGGATTGGAGATAATGAAATTGACATGCATCGAAAGATATTTAGACTTTCTTTGATATGGACATTTATGCCGAGGATAGTTAGACCTGGGATAGGGACATCTCCATGTGTATAATGCAAAGGTTCGTGTCATCATGGAATTGGTTATGAGCAAAGCACAACTCCTAGATATATCTACTCTTCCGTAACTACTTTAACCAATTATAAAATAATATGATAAAGAGGCGTATTAGGCGGTAACACATAATTAAATTGGTGTCATACAACTTTGAGAAAACTTGGTCAACCAGAGTTCTTCTTGTTGTTTACTTGTTCACTTTTTCTTTCTATCGGTATATGAATTGTCAAATTAATTAATTAAGAAGAAAGAAAAATATTAATTGTCTTGCTTCAACATGAAGGAATTTTGTTGGCAAATATTTTATGTTAGTGGGCTTAAGAAGGCCCACAAATTATGTTTTTCTTAGCCTCTGAGAGAAAGTTGGATTTATTCAGGCCTTTGTAGTATTCCCCAGTTTAAAAAGCAACTGGTAAATATAGTTACTTTTTGGGCTTAATGTTGCATTGAGATGGCCATGATATTGTACAAATACAACTGCAGTAGTATATTTTGTTAAGCTGACAGGTCACAGGCTCATTTAAGAGATTAGCAGTTTGTATGGCACAAAGGATACATTACTCAGAAAAGATACTGAATTAAGGAAAATCTTGCGATCACACAGGACGTCATATATAAATTTAATATGCTCTATGAGCAAAGAAAACCACTAAATTATTTCCAGCCTTACCAGATGATCAAGTACACTTTTCCAGCTTGATAAAAGAATACGCCCATTTAGAAAACCACTATTTCGAGCCTGGTTTTAATGTCAAGCCCATTAATGCACGAAGCTTATCGTAGGTTTTTAACAAAACTTCTGTTTTTAAATATGCATTTGTTAACTTGTTGCCCTGATTGAATAACTGTACACCACACATATTTACAAATTTATTAAACTGTATCAGTAGAGTAAAGGGGACGAAATAATTAGGGGGGGGGGGACAACGTGTCTATCTAAAGCATAGATGTTGAATCGTATTTTGTATCGTGAATCGTTATATTTTGTATCGTATCGTATCGTGTATCGTATCGTACTATTAAGATACACTAAACTTGAGTTAAAACAACTAATTAGACACATATTGTATTTTTTCTATTTGAGAATCGTTATAATATAATATTTTATCACATTTATATAGAACACTAGCACAACATGCATGCTATATGATATGAACACTACTCTTATTATAATTCTATGACAATCCAAATAACATAAGTACTAACAAAAAAATATTTTCTTCCAATCAACCACATATAAATTCAATATATATTTTTAGAATGAAATACCAAATAGGAATTTAATATACATATTTATTTAATACATTAGAAAAAAATAGTTTTATACTTTTATTCAATATTTTTTGAGTCACTTATTTTTTGGTCAGGATTCGTTAGCAATTCGCTAA
Organism: Schoenoplectus tabernaemontani; assembly: GCA_037127355.1. Taxonomy (NCBI): domain Eukaryota; kingdom Viridiplantae; phylum Streptophyta; class Magnoliopsida; order Poales; family Cyperaceae; genus Schoenoplectus; species Schoenoplectus tabernaemontani. The sequence goes on along the minus strand of CM073750.1, from coordinate 11,402,801 downwards.
GGATTCGTGCGAATTCCCTCTCCATAGACAAAAAGTGCAGATTTATATTTATTGGTCTCGAAATTGTATCGTATCGTAAGATTCGTATCTATTAGCCTCTGAATCATATCGTATCGTAAGATTCGTATCTTGAATCGTAAAATACTAACTTCTATGATCTAAAGTTTTAGAACTTGTATTTAGCCTTGTTGAAGTCTCCCAACTATAATTCTGACGAGTTAATGGCCTCAAATTAAGACCTGGAGCCATGAGAAAAAAATTACAATTATCACTGAGATGGTAGACAAGCACCTTAACTGTTATGAACATTTTGGTAAAGGATTCTCCAGTCCGTACATTTTCTTTCCTTGTCTATGTATATATACATATACATGAAAAGGGCAACTATGTAGTGTGTAGCTCTTGTCATAAACTTGTCCCTTGTATTATTGAAAGCAATATTTTTGTTCCTATACCCAATCTCGTAACATGTGCTAACCGGCCCAAAATCTCGTTTTTTTATTAGTACGCGGTTATTAATTGATTACCAGCGTTTTATTTTGATATATATGAAAATAAAAAAAACAGTGCAATTAATATTAGCTGTCCCTGTTTATGAATTGGAAAAAGAAAACCCTCTATTCTTTTTCGGAAGTAATATAAATACATCAAAAACATTTTAATTAATTATCGAGAAAAGTTAATATGTATCATTGTTAATATCACGGTTCATTTAACCGGTCAACTTTTTGTCTTGTCAAACTTTTTTACTGCTTAATACTTTCTCTAACCAACATCCCACCTTTGGTGACTCCAATAGAGCTCCTGCGAATTTTTCACAAAAGTTTGATGTGAATAGTAAAAAAACACTCAACATAACATTAATGAAGAAATAAAATGATTAAATTGAATAATCAAGTACCTAAAATAAATAACAATATAATTATTTTTTGTTACTTTATTTTATTATTTCATGATAATAAATTTAAAATTGTTAAAATTAATATAATCGTACACCCCCAAGTTATACTCTCCAGATATTAGTCAAAATTACAATACATTAATTGTTGTATGGTTATCTATGCAGACCCATAAATAGACCATCACCACCACAACTCAGCAGGCATGAAATAAGATGGGGTAACACAAAAGAATGGTTTGTGGTCCCCTGACATGTGGCATTGAGGATTCTCTTATGCAGCCCATCATAGTTTTTGCTTCAAAGTATGCCAATTTGCCATGCCTACATACATCAACGTGGTACATGGAGGATATCTCATATCTTTTGCCTAGTATCTATGCATGAGATAAACTGGTAAAGGTTCCTCTGGTATGGTCCCTTGTTTCTTTGCACTAGTTATGATAAATTGTTTTTGGCTGCAAATAAGTCATCAGGAACTATCTATATTACTTTTAGTATGCACCGGTCACGGGATACTGATCATTTTCCCATGAAACTCTATCCTCTCTATGGATAAAAATGAGCTTAGATTTACCCTCAAAATTTTTTAATAAAAAGTTAAAAAATGCAAAAAAAAAAAATTTGAACACAAAAATATATATGTTAGTATAAATATGTATATCCATGACCCACAATTGCCAACCATGAGTCAAAGGTATACATATTTAAAGCTACATATACAAGTCATGGGTCAAAGGTATACATATTTACACTTACATATATATTATACCATATAAAAAAGTAATAGCAATATATTTTTATGTTCAAAAAATATTTTTTTTGCAATTTTTTAACTTTTAATTTGAATTTTTCAAAGATAAACATAAGATCATTTTTGTCTATACAGATGATAGAGTTTTAAAAAGATAATATAAGGAATCGAAAGAAAGCAAGTGTAGATGTGCAAATTAATGTTAAGGAGAGAACATGCTGTTTTGTTTTTATAAATTTGTTCTCTGGATACAAATCAAGTAAAGATGTAATCGGTCAAATAATGTATATAAATAGGGTTGGCAAAAAAACACTCATGGCTCATGGATCACTTGCGATTTGCTCGGGATTGACTTAAATTTTGCTCGCTAGCCGTGAACCAAGTTATTAATGAGCCAGCTCATTAAGCACGTTAAGCTAACGAGCTAAGCTCGAGTTTGGCCTGACTCAGCTCGCTAAGCTCGTTTGGCTCGTTAAACTATTAATGTTTTATTATTCATATTAATTTATTGTGATTTTTAGTACATTATATAAGTTATAGTATGATATGTATGAAGTTGTTATATATATATATATATATATTTCTATTTATTTTTGTTAATTTATATATATATATATATATATATATATATATATATATATATATATAGAGTGGAGATACCGTGAGCTTAAGCTCACGGAGGCTTTCCGTGAGCTTAACTCAAAAAACATATCAAATCATTTCGAAATTTTAATTTATCATTCTCATTAAATTCTTTATATGAAAATCTCATGGGATGCAAAAATTTGGAGCGTTTTGAGATTTTTAAGTTGTGGTTTTTAATTTTTGAAAATCAGCTCTAAAAATAATAATAATATATTCAATACTTGAACATCATTTTAAAAAATTAAAAACATTTTAAAAAGATTAAAAACGGTGACTTAAAAAACTCAAAAAACGGTGACTTAAAAAACAGTCCAAATTTTTACATCCCACAAGATTAAATATATTATTATTATTTTTAGAGCTGATTTTCAAAAATTAAAAACGATGACTTAAAAAGCTCAAAACGCTAAATTTTTGCATCCCATGAGATTTTCATATAAAGAATTTAATGAGAATGATAAATTAAAATTTTAAGATCATTTAATATGTTTTTTGAGTTAAGCTCACGGAAGGCCTCCGTGAGCTTAAGCTCACGCTATCTCCACTCTATATATATATATATATATATATATATATATATATATATTTATTTAGTATAAATTTTTTTATTACATATAATTAACTATTAAACGAGTTATTATTGAGTCAGATCGGCTCACTCGTTACCTTAGCAAACCGATCACGAGCGAACATTTTTTGGCTCAGACCTAGAATAATTAACGAGCTAATTCGGCTCGTTAAATTAATGAGCTGAGCACAAATTTAGTTCAAATGAACCCAGACGCCGCTAATTTACAGTCCTAAATATAAACAATTAATTGTTCATTTCTGGACAATATAATGTTCAAAATTTGTAGTAGAATGAACTACAATATCTAACACGGATAATAGAAATAGTAATTTTCCCTTTTTTTTTATGAAAAGACACGTGTTTACGTTCCACCGTAACTAAAAATAAATGAATATTGGGACTAATAAAATCCTTATCTCAACCAAAAAAAAAGTAGCAAATAGGTCCAAAATCGAATAATGTGAAAGGATCTTGAATCATTTTTAGCGGATGAACATGCTAAAATGCAATGACACAATACTTTTGACATTAGATTAATTTTGTTTTAGATCAAAATTGTGTTATAAATGAAGAGGTCGGACGGAAATTAGTGGTTGCAGTTTTGTCCAAAAATATAACTGCTACAAATTTGTATAAATGAAGTCAAGTGTTCCTATATTGTGAACTATTGCTAGCACTTGAAACAATGCTAAATTAGAAAGAATATATTATTGCGCAGAGGTAAAAAGACCAAATAATTTAATGAAAAAAAATCTTAAACCGTATCTGAATAATCTATGAATTTCTTGCATTCAATTTATGTAAGATAATACATATCAATTAAATGTCAATGAAATAATTTTACTTAAATTTTATTATAGATTGACTTGGTGTATATACGATAACAATGACAGTAACGATGTGGTAGTGCTGGGATATCTTTTTCTTACTTTTTTCATTAGTTATAACATTACGACCTGGTAGAACTTCATAAGGAGGGAAAACTCATCACAATCAGCAAATCAGGCCAAATGAAAAGGTACAATGCACCAAGAATGTGAGAGAAAATTAGCATCTCAATCAGGGAGATAGAAAACAGTGAGAAGATGCATCCTTTAAAAAGAGGCTGGAAGACTTCATCCAAAAAAGGTGCAATCAAGGCAAGCATATGTTCAATGAAACAAGCAACAAGTTGATATTTGAGATGATATCCCTTTGCGAAATATAATTGAAGAGGGGGCCCTTTTAGTTTTAGGTCACAATTTGTAGGCTATCAATACCACCATCAAAATACGGATTCGCACATCCTCTTCTAGAAATTAGGTCACAGTAGTGACTACTATGCTCATAATCCGATCCGAAACATATGTGGTATGGAGCACTTGAAGGATATAAGCTTCCAAAATACAAGTTCCTGAATTTACATTCACTCTCATAGGTATAACGACAAGATTCTGTTATTGTGCTTATGATAGGTGGAGCCACTAAATAAAAAATAAAAATATATTTTTATCAACTAAATTTGATCCGTTTAAATTAAATCGAGCCCTCGTGATTGTTCCATAACTGAATCATGTCATCACAATAATGACAGCAAATGCGGATTCTTGAGTTCCTGTACCACGCTTGTGCAGATCAAAATAAAATTTAGATTTTTCATCTCTTCTAAACTGTATTTATTAGCGTTGAGAACAAAACATGACAATTAAAACGAGTATGGCAATGTTATTATAATGGATCAGACAACGATACAAAGCGCTCTTGACGAAAATAAAGGATGTTTTGAGTATATATATTTCAACTTCTATGATCTAGTTAATCCTCACATATATTAATATATAATAAGTTTGATGAAATTCATCCAAACTAAAAAATATACGTGCTTTTAATTATTTTCATAGAGATTTTTTTTAACAAATTTAATCATTTTGAAATTTGATTATTGTTCATACATGATCATAAAATTATTTTTATAAAAGTGACGAGATTTAAATCCTCAAATTTTAATGTCCATAAAGGACCCTCATTTGATTTTAAACTTGTTGCTTCTCACACAGAGTACACCATTTTTTTACTAGATCAAAGATCAGTTCTCTGATCATAAATATTAAAATTATATTATTGGTCTTTTAAATTGCTTGATGAAAGATTCAGCTTCAAATTGATCCAAAACTGATATAAATTTTATTCAAATAATCGAGAATATATCTGCAAATTATTTTTTTAGTTCAGATATTACTATGGAAGTATACGTTCTCTAATAGATGTAACATAAAAACTTGAATGCATACTATAAATAATTTAAAAATAATTTATAGGCCGTCATCCTGAATTTTCAATTATAAAATATATTATTTTCATTTATATTGTGAATCTTTCAGAGAGACATAACTTCGTTGATCACCAGATTTCTTTAAGTATTCTAGCGATCTTCCTCTAATTCGATGGAGCGATTGAGAGGACCGACGCAAACAATTTCATCTCTTCTGCAACTATGTCTTGAGAAAATAATTGGATTCAGTTGGAAAACAAAAATGTGTCAGAAAATAGAGAATGAGGAATTATCTCGAAAATCAATAGTCTCTTTGTATATAATGGATGTCCATAACTGAGACAATAGTTATTTCTTAGTGAATCCATATCAGATTCAAATCTTTTCTTAACGGGTTCGCTAGGGACCAATAACACAATTATATTATTATCAAACTGTCTATAGTTATGTTCTTTAGAGACCAATAACACAATTATATTATTATCAAACTTTATATAATTTAGACCATCACTAAATCATAAAGTTATTAATACGCATTCTATACATTAAATGACCAACTTCTCATGACATATATTAAACCCGATTAATAATACAGAATTTGATCATTTCATAACGGGTATAATTTGACAGTCCATTATATAATATATATTTATTATATATAAACCCATATATGTTGTAATTAATAATAATTAATTCCAACATGGTTTGGTTGCCAAATGGAAAATAACATTCAAATTGTATTCATTTGGTCGAAATGAGCGTATGTTTAGAGGTGGCAAAATCCGATATGATCTGAGAAATATGTCTAATTCGTTCGAATCTGAATTAAACTCGATTCAATTTTCTAGGAAAGTTAAACTAATCCGATTCGACTCGAATTCGACATGGTACGATTCGATCCGAGATCAAATAACCTACAATCCAATCGAAAATCAAAGATTTAAAAAAATCAACATATAAATTGTCCCAACCCAACCCAATCTTATCCGATTTCTTTCAAAAATTAAATTAATCCGACCCGACCAATCTAAACTCGAACCCGATCCAACCCGTGCTAGATTATCACATCTGTATTTGCTTCTCCAAAAAGAAAAAAAACACTCCTGTGCGGCTATGGCCTATATGCCGAACTGCCTACAAGCTTATGGGTATAACATGGGTTTTCTTGCGGGGATATTGATGCGCCTACTTGTGCAACATGGAAAAAAATAACCTATTATTATTGTATAAAAAGGAGGGTCTTTCTATTATCATCTCGAGCGTAGAAATTGTGTTGAGATTCAAACTGTGGGGATGGTATTTTTAAGATTCGAACTATAAAAACTTTCGAATCGTTGTATAACAAGAGTAGGGCCCTATTATTATACAATAATAATAGCAGATTCAGATCCGTGCAACATACATCAACTCGATGTAACAGCACCTGATTTTTGTCCCTTTTATTTGGCAAAATTACCAAAGTGGAGTTTTCAATTGTTTGCAGTAGGGTTGTCGATAGATCAGATTGAGATTGAATCTATTATAATTCAAATATAGATTCATAAAAAAATTTATAGAATTCATATGTGAATTTATATCTAATTAAAATTTGAGGATTTATCTATTTATATAACGGATATCACGAATCATATTTCAGATTTTATATTTAAATATTTAAAATAATAAAGTACGTATTTAATATGAATAAAACATGTACAATTCAAATTACAAAGTACAATTTAACATCAAAATATTAACTCAACTAAATTTCATGACACAATTTTAAAATACGATGTAATTATTATTTAGAATTAGATTATTTAAATATTATAATTATGATTATAAATTTTATTATAAAAAATATTTTCATATATATCTTGCTATTAAAAAAATATATTTTTATCAAATTTATAATGCAGGATCCAAATATGAATTCAAAAAGTGAAGTGATTTATTTTTCAAAATTCATACACGAAACTATTAGATAATTTTTCATACCCATTTGGGAATCTATTCATACGAGCTCTGAACAAATTTTCATATTTTGAATATCATTGACAGTTATATTTTTTTACTATAGGAAATCTATTTTTTTGTTGAGAATATTTACAGTCCTATTCTCAACAGTATCCAAAACAGTGGTGTTAATTATATCGGTGCAAAAAAATCAACTAAGTATTGACCCTTATAAATGATAAAAACTACTTTAGTTGATATTTAATTTGTAAATTATATGTATAGACAAAAAAAATTATATCATTTAAATTTTTGTTCCAATATACATTAACAGCAACAACTTAGCAGAATCAATCAATAGATCAATCGCTCGTAACTTCTTGTTTATTCTAACGATACTAACAATCACAAAAAATAAAGTTACACTTCGAAATCAAATTTTTACAATGATGTTAAATTTACATCTTGCCAATAAAATATGAACATATTTTGGATATATTTCATATATAAAGTGACTTAAAATATTAACAGTTTTTGATGCATTATCAAAATATTCTTAAATTATATAAAATCATATCAAGTGACATTAAATTTTAACAGCCCGAAATTGACAGGGTTTAACGCATTATTAAATAACACTTAAATTATATAAAAAATGATTAGCAAACTTTTGTATGTGTCTAATAACATATCTATAAAATTAATTTTCAATTTTACATATTTCTGAAATTAAGTTTCAAATTCTACTTCAAAAAAAAATAAGTTTCAAATTGTCAAAACCATAATTGTCAAGCTATATATATCTTTCCTCTTTGATAATAGATAAAGAAAAGAAGGAGAAAAAAGCGGAGAGATACTCAATGACATGTGGGTCCCCATTCCCCAATATCATAATTAATGAGCCTATCATCTTGTTTTCACAAAAAGTAAAAACTAAAGTAACTGTCTATATCGAATACATGTTTTGATTTTATGACTTATTAAGCTTTAAATACCGAAAATTAATGCTCAATTGAAAAAAAAAGAATCCTTTGTATCTATCCGATTCTTTATCTTACTTTATTCCTAGTAAATTTACGTTTAAATTTGTTCAATTAATTGATTTGATAACAAGTCCTTTTAAATATCATTTTCGTAGAAATGAGAGTTGTGAGACCCACACCTTCTGTATTAGATATGCTACCTAGTCTTATTTGATGAAACAAATTAATATTCTTTTGAATGTAACTTTTTAACTACATGATCGCTATATATAATTAGATCCTTATTTGATCCTTGAGGTAAAAGTTATTTTCTTTCAAGTAATGTCTAATGTTTGTTCTTAAGTATCCTGATCTATTGACGTCCCTATCGAAAAAGCTATACAAAATGTTTAAATTATCATGATCGTACGGGTCCTCAACAAAATTGTGGTTGGTTAATGCTTAGCCAATATAATGCATTTTAAGCTTTCAAGTCAATTAAGTTTTGCCTTTACTTTAAGCGTAACTTTTGGAAGACAGATCCGAACAATAAAGAAGGAATCGTCAAAATCTCTCTTTCGGATTCTGATTGTCTGCTGCGTTATATTTGCGTTGCACAGTGTACAGAGATTTCATAGTTCATAAGAATTAAGGATCAAGCATTGTAATAAATTCGTGATTCGGGAAATGTTCGGCGAGATTAAAAATTTGACGTTCGGATATAATACGGGTATAAGTCGGGAATAGTTCGTTTCACATAATATAAATAAAAAATATATTATATTAATAAAATATTAAAAATATATTAAAAACTATAAAATTATATATAAAATAATATATAATGTATTTTTTTGCCAAATAATTCGTGAATAAAACGTTTTTTTGACCCAAAAAACACATGTATATTAAACTGACAAATTATTCGTGAAACATTCGGCTATGGATGAAAAATAAATTATTCACGAATAATTTGTGAATCTTGTCACTATGGGACCAAGGAGAACTTTTTTAAAACCTACTGCACGAATCTTGAGGCAGTAAGACGCTACATGATATTGAATGGCTAGCAGAGGTGCAAATCCCTCCAATCATATATATATGACCATCTGACAGAGGTTTTGTTTATTTTGTTAATCCCTTTTGTGTTAATTAATCGTACTTTTTTTGAAAAAAAAATTGGAAAGAAATATATCATCGTGCTTGAATTTTGAAAGAAAGTCAGTCATTTCTTTGAAGAAAGAAAACCTAGCCGCTTTCACTCCTCGGTGGACAGATATAAATTGATAGATTCATCTCGTTCTATCATCTTTATTATTTTTTTACTTTTCTACTATTTATTTATTTATCTTCTAAAAGTAAATCTCTTCTTTCATTTTTCGTTCTTCATTCGTCCTTTTAACGTTTTTTTTTGTTCTAAAAAGAGTTCATTAATGTTTCTTAATTTGAGGTGTTGTGTGATGAGTTAAAAAGTGATTTTTTTTTTCAACTTTAATATACTTAAATAATAATTTAAAAATTAAAATCTTGTGAAGTGCTCGATAAGTAATAAGATCTAGTAGAAATCAAATATGACAGTATTAATCATAGTTAGTAACTATAAAAAAGATTTGTATATTTTTTAATTTATCTCTTTATATATATTGGAGATAAAATTATTTAGATTATTAAAGTAGAAGAGTTCATTCAATATTTTGTATTATTTTATTTTAAGTTGAAGATCTTTTTAAATTTTTATAAATATAATCAATTTTTTTTAGTAAAATTAGTTGTCTACCAACTTCTGACGTTCAGAAAAAGAAAGATTGCTTGCGAGTATAATTTAATTTTAATTGTCACTGTACACTTAGTGCTGTTAATGGATCAGATTCGAATCTGATCTCGGAGGATCCAAATGTGAATCCATTAAAAATTTATAAGATTCATATGCGAATCCGTATCCAATAAAATTTTGAGAATCCAAATGCGAATCCATATTTACTATTATAGCGGATTTCAGATCGGATTCGGATCATATTTCGGATCTTGTATTATAATAATATTAAAAATAGCATAATTAATATATAATAAGAGAAAAATTATCATGTTATCTTAAAATTATTTCAAATGTAACAACAATCATAATTCACATTTACTATTATAATAATCTTAAAATTATTTGTTCCAATCATAAACGTAGCAACAATCATAACTATTTGTTCAACTTTCAAAACATATAATAAACATCAAATAACATAGTAAAATCTACCTAATTAATACAATAACTACTATTCAACTTTATGAATCAACACAGAGTGAAACATAAACATTGCTCTTCAATTTAAACTAAATTGGACATGTCTAATTTATTAATTGATATATTATATAATTTTATTTATTTATCGAATTCATAGCGGATTCGAGTTTGAATCTTATAAGATTCAAATGTGGATCCATTATATTAGATGAATCATTTTCTAAAATCTATATGTGGATCCAATAAATTAACAAATATATTTTAACAGCCCTATGTACACTGTGCATGAAAACATTATGCGGGATTTATGGCTTGATGCACTCCAGGTTTGGATAATTTTATCTGAGAATAAAATTGAAATAAAGCCAAGAACACAGCGGATATATTTTTCCGAGCATAGTTCCACTTTTGTCACGGTGTACTAAGAGTCAGCTCATGCAATCAAATGAAAATATGAAATCCTTCTTCAGAAACCGTACACATTGCACTATGGTCTGTAGGGACATGCCAATCTTTTTATTTAAGTATCACGTTTAACTTTTTCGTTTTTTTGGTTTCTTCAAAAGAAAAAAAAAGGAAATTCCATTAGTCAATGAGTGCGATAAGGACAGAAGTGCAGTTCAAAATTCAGCGGACAGTGTCAGTGTGGCATCTATTGTTATATCGGAAATAGATACAAGTATTGTAAATTGAAAAATGTTGAAGACAATTTGAAACATACTTTAATAAAAAAAAACTATTCTTTAATTAATTTGGGAAGGGATCTTGACAATGGTTATTTTGACAATTTTTACAATGGATTTTCCAACAAATATGAAAAAAATCTTAAAAAAAATTATGGATAAGTTATACTTATAAATTGATGGTGATTCAGATTTCATATAATTTCATTATTATTTGATAGTCTATTAAATACTGTCAAATTATAACTATTGTAAATTATATAAAATTTTAATGATCCTTCATGAAATATCAAACGATAATGAAATTACATGAAATTTAAATCACCATCAATCTATAAATAGAAGAATAAACCTATAAAGTTTTTTTTAAGATTTATTTAGTATTTATTTAAAAATCTATTGTCAGTTTGTCACTATTGTCAAAATAACGTTGTCAAGTGATCCCACCCAATTAATTTAGCGAGTAAGATGATGTTTCTGGTATGAAAGTTGACAGATTCACAATTCAGTACGAAGTGACAATCGGCTTATTTTGCAATTTAATATCAAATGACACTCTTACAATTCAATCAGAACAATCATTTTTTCCCCTATAAAATCGAAACAACCAGAATCCCCATTAAGACCAAAATTTTTATCCATTTCCTTTTATTTAGTCTATGACGATTTTTTATTAAATTAAATTCGACCAAATTATCTTTTTCTATTTTTTATAAGATTTTTTTTAAATTAGAGGCAAGTTTGTTTTAGTTTTTTTTCTTTACTAACATAACATAAATACGGAGAATGAGAAGAGTAATTATTCTAGTCTCTCCCTTTAACAACAACAAGAAAGAAGAAGTCAACAATAAAGCCCTAAATAAATTGAGGTAGGCCAAAAATAAAACTCAATCTTGTTGTGATATTTTCAAGCTAATAAAATTTAATCTAATACACACAAAAGGAAGCCGCAAGCGTACGACCTATCATGCAGTATTTAGATGTCGAATCCAAAAGACTGTTTTAAACTATCGATATAGTTAATTTCTAAAAGCTAAACTATAAAATCTGAAATTATTGCTAAACTAATCAGATTTTAAATTAAACAAATAATCTGAACTAAATTTGGGGTTTCTTAGGAATTAAAAGAATCTAAGGTTTTAGCATCACCATTCACTTGAGCTTTAATCGTACTAAATTTGGATTTTATTGCTAATTTATGAGGGTTACCGTCTAATTTAGTATCAAGTTCCTGGTTAGGGTTTGACACAATATTTCAATTAGGATAAATTTCACGATTAAGTCAATTATTTTTTATAATTAAAACTCATTGCTTCATGATTAAGTCAATCATTCTTCATAATTAAAACTCATTAAATTTTGGTAATTCTATATATTTCAAAGACTAATTATTCATAATTAAGTTCATTTAATTAATACTTTAAATATTCAAAAAAGTCTCAACTAATCTAGACTTCACTGTTAAGTCTATCATCTAGGGTTAGATATCATTTTGTGCAATTCTAATTTCGTTTGAAGGTTATGAATTTATGCTATCTAGGGTTTTTAAATTCTCAACGAATTATTAATACAAACATACAACAATTCAATTTATACACAGTAATTCAATCAAAAAAATAATTCATAAAATAAAATAATTAAAATAACTTGCTCATTCGTCATCCATTTCGCCTCCAGTTTGTGTCATTCTTCTCCATTTTCATTGGGCTTTCTTTTAGACCTAAAAAAAATCAACAAAACCTAGAAAATACATTGAACTTGATCATTTAAACCCTAAATTAAACTAAAAACTAAGTTTTCAAGATAAAACCCTAATCAATTATATATATTTAACATTCATCAAGTTTAAAATCATAGGATTCGTTTGGCAAATCAAAGAATAATTTTGGAAGAGTGACATAATAGTGTTATTTTGGAAGAGTGATATTCTTGACTATTCAAAAGAGTGAAAATATCGTTTGGCAATTGTTAATCAGAATAGTCAATATATGAATAATTATGATACTAACAATGATGATGATGATGATGATGATAATAGTAAAATAATAATAATAACATAATGATCATGATATAATAATAATAATAATAATCATAATCATAATAATAATAATAATCATAGTCATAATCATAATGATATAATAAAAATATCATCATAATTATAATATAATAATATAATAATAAAAAATAAATATAATAATAATAATAATAAATTATCATAATCATGATAATAATAATAATCATAGTCGTAATCATAATAATATAAAAATATAATCATAATCATAATATAATAATATAATAATAAATTAATAATCATAATAATCATAATAATAATATAATGTAACATAGTTAAATAATATTAAAAATAATGATAATAATCATAATTATTATTATAATAATAATAAATAATAATCAAAGTCGTAATCATGATAATATTATAATAATATAATCATAATCATAATACAATAATATAATAATAATAAATTATAATCATAATCATATAATAATATAATAATAATAAACAATACTAATCATAATATTATCATATTTATAATCATAATATAATAATTTAATAATAAAAAATATAATCATAATAATATAATAATAGTAACAATGATAATAAAATAATAATATATAATAATAATCATAATCAGAATATAATAATATAATAATAAGCTTACTAATAATATAATAATAATACTAAGTAATATAATAATAATAATAATAATAATAATAATAATAATAATAATAATAATAATAAATTATAACCATAATCATAATATAATAAGGGTTGATGATGATAATAATAATAGTAGTAAAATAATAATCATAATAGTAAGATAATAATAATAATAATAAAGTAATAAAAAATAATCATAATAAATAATAATATTATAATAGTAATATAATAAAAATATAAACATAATCATAATATAGTAATATAATAATAAAAAATTATAATTATAATCATAATAATAATAATATAATCATAATAAGTAATCATAATTTTAATAATATAATCATAATATAATAATCATGATCATGATAATAATAATTATAGTCATAATCATAATAATATAATCATAATCATAATCATAATAATATAATAATAAAAATATAATCATAATCATAAAAATAATTATAAATAATTATAATTATAATAATATAATAATAAATTAATCATCACTATAATCAACATATAATAATATAATACAACATAATAAAATAATAATAAGTAATAATAATCATAATCATAATCATCATAATATAATAATATAATAATAAATAATCTTGATCATAATAATATAATAATAAAATAATTATATTTATATTCATAATATAATAATATAATATTAAAATTATATTTATAATAATAATAAATAATATAATAATACTAATGGTAATGATAATATAATAACAATAATGATAATAATAATTTAATAATAATAATATAATGATAATAATAATAATAAATAATAATCATAATATTAATATAATAATAAATTATAATCATAAATTATAATCATAAATATAATATAATAATATAATAATACTAAATCTTAATCATAATCATAATATAATAATATAATATAATATAATCAAACAATAATCGCTATTCCGACGAGAGCTAATCCGTATTCCACCTATAAGTTGGTATACCGGATTAGCACTATTCCGCACTCTTCTACTTAGTCTAAAATTCGTTTGGCAAATTAATTCGTCGGAATAGCTATTCTATTCTAACTTTTTGCTATTCCATTGAGTGCCAAACACTCCCTTAGATATAATACAACATAATCAAACTATAATCACTATTCCACGAGAGCTATTCCAGTATACCTCCTATAAGTTGATACACCAAATTAGCACTATTCCGCACTCGTCTACTTAGCCTAAAATTCATTTGACAAATTAATTCATCGGAATAGCAATACTATTCCTACTTTTTTGCTCTTCCATGGAGTGCCAAACAAACCACTATAGAGATAAAAATTTTAAATATAAAAAAATCAATGATCGTAATTGTGATATCAATACGGATAGTTATGATGATGAGAATAATGACAATTGACAATGATAATCATGATAGTGATGATGATGATGACATGATAATGTAGTAATAGTAATATAATACTACTACTAATAATAAAGACATCCATAATAGTAGTAGTAATAATAATAATAGTCTTAATAATAAGAGTAATAGTAAATTTATACACCTAAAATCGTAAATCATAAAATCCAAGATCTAAATTCTAAATCTTAAATCTTAAATCCTATATCTTAAGGGAAGGGATCATTTGACAATGGTTATCTTGACAATGAATTTTTAAATAAATATGAAAAAAATTTAAAAATAGATTTTTGTATGGATATGTTCTTCTACTTATAGATTGATGGTGATTCAAATTTAATGCAATTTCATTATTGTCTGATAGTCCATAAAAAAACTATCAAATTATAACCGTTGTAAATTATATTATGAAATTTTTATGGTCCTTGATGGAGTATCAAATGATAATAAAATTACATAAAATTTGAATCACCCTCAATCTATAAATAGAAGAATATATCCATAAATTTTTTCTATTTTAAGATTTATTTAGTATTTATTTAAAAATTCATTATCAAAATTATCAAAATAAACCATTGTCAAGTATAAACCACTAAATCCTAAATCTGAACCATAAACGCTTTGCGAAACAAACAAACAAACAAGTTGGGTTGGTCTCTTCTGACGTTTCCATAAGCCGGCCTAGCATTTTTCAAAAATTGTGAACTAGACGATTCACTAAATAATATCGATATACAGTCCCTCCCGCGGAAAGCAAGGGAAAATTTCATTTCGAATTGAATAACGACATGGTTTGGTCAATTTCATTTAATAATAACAACATAGCAGCACAGGCGTTATATTTCGATTCAGCTAATAAGAGAAAAAGGGAATAATTATGAAATTTATGATTTCTAATTCATAATCGATCGAAAGTTGACTGCATTATTTTTTTAAAGATATATATGGACAACCAACCCTTTACAAATAATGTCCTGATGAGCTCATCTTCGATCTGATCTTACACAGTACTACTACCTAATGTTTGCTATATCAATGATGCACTTCAAACATAATTGAACGTTCATGCCATTATTAATTAGTTTGAGATAACTGTCATCACCACCATATCATTAAGACTGAGATTAATATTAGTATCATCATTGAATTGAATGCGTACTTTGAAATTATAAGGTAGGCAAGCTGTGCATGTGAGGTCGCACTCACCTGTGAAGGATAAATGAAGGAGAAATTAAAATATACACCATGTTGTTGCAATCAGGACTCTTTTGTCAGCTAAGATACATAAAATTGTTGTCCCTTACTATTCTCTCTAAAGAAATTCAATCTGATGTTGTTGACTAGTCGTCTCAATTCCCACTGCACAAAATTTTCCTAACTAGAAGAAACTATAAAACAACAGTTTTTAATTTTAATTAAATTAAGATGGACTAAAAATAAAACCTAATACAAAATCATAAAAATTAGAGACCTTAAATATAAAAAACCAATGATAATAATAGAAATAATGATACTAACATTAATAATAATGAGAATAATGACAATGATAATGATGAATATAATAGACAATAATAATACTAATGATGAAAATAAAATCGTACTAATGGCAATAGATCAGTAGTAATAATAATATAATAATAATAATAATATAATAATAATAATAATAATAATAATAATAATAATAGTAGTTGTTGTAAACCTAAAAATTAATTCCAAATATGTAAAATCACGACAAAGGGAAAAGAAAACAAAAAAAATGTGTTCATCAAAACAAAAGCGAAAACTTGGAAATAAATTGGGAGTAATTTCACTGTGTGGGTCTACAGATGAGATAAAGGGTCTAATTTCTAAGAGCAGAGATCAAATCACTCCTAATAGCGTATGATGCAGAAAAAGCACAAGCTTTGCCATCTTAAAATAAAGCATGCAGTACAATTTTGTACAAATATCGATAATTAAATATCAGGGACAGTGAGGGGCCAAATTCCAGGTTAGCATGACATCATATTTAACTCGTTATCGTAAAACACAATAAATCGTTTTGTTCTTCTAGCCGATTAAAAAACACACATGCTGATAATCCAAGTTAATCCCAATCACTCAATGTACGCTACTGAGTTGTTGTTACATGTATGAATTTTGATAAAATATTTATAAATTTGAATAATTCGTAAGTCGTAACTATACTACGTCTAAAATGAGTCTGAACTGTAATATAATCAGTTAAGACAACAAAATCATTCATCATGTGTAAATCTCGCTGTCGCCATTGCCAACTGTCCCACCGTTCAAATCTGCACAGATTTGGCAAGTGGGTTTATGACATATTGACATGAGGTGAAGTACGTAACTCGCCACAGAGAATCTAAGACTATCAAAAGAATTGACCATTGGAATAAAAAAGAATTGATGATTAAAACCCAAGCAATCTGTAGTGGCACTGAGAGAGGCTTCTCTCTGAAGAGAGAGTGGTGATTAGTGAGAGAACGAAAGAAAGCAGCACAGGCGCGGGAGCGCGAATAAACCTAAGCT
Source organism: Schoenoplectus tabernaemontani (assembly GCA_037127355.1). Classification (NCBI taxonomy): domain Eukaryota; kingdom Viridiplantae; phylum Streptophyta; class Magnoliopsida; order Poales; family Cyperaceae; genus Schoenoplectus; species Schoenoplectus tabernaemontani. The sequence goes on along the minus strand of CM073750.1, from coordinate 11,385,265 downwards.
CCATTTTAAAATCGATAAAATAAAAATCAATCCCGTTTTCTGATTTCCTTTTCGTTCTATCTAATCTATTAATCAATATACGCTTCACAAGTTTTATCTCGCCGTCTCTTCTCCGAATAGTAACCATTTTCTCTCAATCGGGTATGATTTAATTCCTTGATTTGTAAAGTAAAACTCATTATTTATTATCTTTCTTTTGATCTAGTCATTCTTATGTTTTACGCCATCTCCCTCTTTATAATATTTCAAAGCCACCTTTCCTTAATTTATGGTGTTCGACTCAGTGGTGCCTCCTTCTATCCCTCTTTTATCCCTTTCAATTCACATTTGTGATATTTACCAAAGATCGAGTTCAGATTTTGAGGCGGATCGTGTCTTGTATGGGGTTTTCATCATCTAAGTAATTCTGATTTTTATTATTTCTAGTTCCATTTTCAGTTTCGATGGGATGAATTCTTCACATTTTGTTTGATCAGTACATCCCTTTCCATTCGTGTTCTTTTGGATTATCTGATAAAAAATTAATGTTCCCTAATTTTGTTTAATATTAGTTTCTTTCTATGAAGTGCTTTGATTTAGTGGAAACCGGAAGAACTCTTGCCTGTGAATGGGGGATCAGAAATGGTGAAATGGAAATCGTAGTAGATCGCTGAAATGGAGAGGAGAAGCTGGCTGTGGCGTAAGAAATCTACAGATAAAGGCACTGGAGAAACCGAGAGCTCTGGCTCAGCTTCATCCATTTCTTTTTCTGAAAGATGCTCTGATGAACAGGTACTTAATTTCTGTACTTTATATTTGAGAATGATGCAATTGCATTTTAATTTGAACTGTGAACGATTCATTTAATCATTGTTTGTTTCCAGTCTGCTTTTTAAATTTTCTGGTAATCATTTGTTGGATTGTGTGCTGCATTGCCAATTAAGGAAGCATGACAAAAATTTTGTTGTGTACCTCACTATTCATCACAGCGCATGATTGTTATTAGTCCAGAACTGTCACTTAATGTATTGATCTGGTCTAGCTTGTTTTTGTCCCCCACTCTAAAGTTTCCTAAATAACAATGTCGTCTCACACCAACCTGAAAGGTTGGTGCACATCTCTCTTTTTCTCAATAAATTTCTTGATACCTAAAGATTCTGATTTTCCCATGGTCTTGCTTGATTCCACCATTCTCACTAAACAACGCATCAGTCCACATATTTACCTTCTGCTGGTAAGTGGTAGCAGAGAAACTTAATCGATAAAATGAAAGGTCTCCTAATATTACTGAGCAGGAAGCTATTCAGATTCAAATTTTAAGTTAATTTATCTTTTACGAGCATTACAAATGAACTAATATACTATTCTAACAAGTCATTGTAACTTTTTTTTTTTCTGATGACAATACAGGAGGTACGGGGCTTGACAAATCATACCCAATCACCGGACATAACATCAAAAATTGAATCCGAATTATCTGGTGTGCTGTCCAAAAGTAATTCTGATGAAAACAAGGACGAAACTGTAAAAATTCTCAGTGATAAACTCTCTGCTGTGATTCTCGACCTAAATGCGAAAGAGGACATAGTGAAGCAGCATATAAAAGTAGCTGAAGAAGCCGTTCTTGGTACACTTCCATAAAATATAAAGGGCCATTTATAGTTAGTTATCTGTTTATTGCAGATGCCCTTGTCATAACCGCTGATACAACTAAATTTTTTGATTTGGTTATACTGGGAACTAACCCATTTTGGGTTCAATACCAAATTACATCTATCAGTATCATTAAGCAAATACGGTGACTTGTCCTATTCAAATCAAGTTTCACTGAACTAAGGAAAAAAAATATGATATATTACTGTGTACATCTTTCCATTTGAATTTACTTTTGCCATGACACTAAAAGGACCATCAAGCAAATTTTGCTCCTCTAATGGATGATTACTGGTTACGAATTCTTATCACACTGACATAGTCAAGATTGATCAAACATCTAAGACATACCTGCCATTTAATCTTTTTCCTAGAATACTAGATGAAATGCTTCAAATTGTGTGCCAGGTTGGGAAAGAGCAGAGGAGGAGATAGTAGGCTTGAAAGCACAGTTGAATTCTTCAGATCGGAGAAACTTCGAATTAGATGAGCGAATACGCCATCTAGATGGTGTGTTAAAGGAGTGTGTAAGAGAGCTAAGGCAAGTGAGGTCAGATCAAGAAAGAAAACTGCAAGAAGCCCTTTTCCAGCAATCCTGCCAGTGGGAATCAGACAAATCAGATCTTGAGTTGCAGGTGACTGACTATTTAGTTGTTTTGACTAGTTGGAATGATTCTGGGGGTGTATGGGTGTTGTATGTGGTTGTATGTGCAGCTGCATAGTCTGTGCGCATACGTGCTTGTTGAGGGTAATGTGTATGTTCCCCTAATGTGTTATTTCACGTGTGCGAATTGGGTGCTTGTGTGGGCATAGTATTAGTCCTTCAGTACAGGGAACCGGGTCCAAACATCCAGTTTCTAGTCTTGTAGGCCCCAAGACCCCAAATAAAGTACATACAGAAAATGATGTGTGCGCGGCTGTGCGCGGATGCACAGACACAGAAATATTGGTTTGCAGTTTACAGTTCTGCCCCCACCTCCACATGCAATTGAAAAAAAAAATGTGCCTGCATTCCTTCATACTGATTAGACCTTTTTGGCTGAGCCATGCTACTATTCTTGGACTCTATTCTATGCAAGTATAATTTATGACGGGAACCTAATTGTGTTGTTTCTTTTGTTATCCATACTATTGGAAAATAGGTAACTGAGCTCCGAGCAAAGCTAGAAGCTCAAGCAGAGAACACTTCTCCCGTAAATGCCACTTCAACAAATCAAGAATTAAATTCAAAAATTTCTTCTCTTGAGAAAGAGATATCCAGTCTGAAATCAGAACTCCACTCACGCACTCTGGAGAAAGAATTTAGCATAAAAGCAGCAGAAAAGGCTAGTAAACAGAGGCTAGAGAGCCTAAAAAAGGTTGCCAAACTAGAACATGAGTGCCGCAAGCTGCGTGCAAAAGCACATAAACCGCACTCACCTCTCCAGAAAGTTGCTTCACGTAACTCAACCTACACAGAGTCTATAACTGATAGCCAGTCAGATAATGAAACAAGCTGCTCTGACTCATGGGCCTCAGCTCTCCTGACAGAGCTCGACCAATTTAAAATAAATGCGAAGGTTGGAATTGTGAGAAGTACCAGCACTTCAGTTGATGTATCCTTGCTGGATGATTTTTCTGAAATGGAGAGGATGGTTGCCATTGATGAATTTAAAAATAAAGGTGAGGAGATGGAGAAGATGGGGTTAGAAAAGGCATTGAATGAGTTAAAGAGGCAGTTGGAGGAGACACAAGTGAAGTTGCAAGCAACAGAGTGGAGGTCAGTCGAGTTGCAAAAGAATCTGAATTTGGTGAACGGGGAGAATCATACTCTTGAAATTGAACTAGAGTCTTTTGAGGTTAAAATGGGGGAAGTTGAATTACAGTTTGAAAAATTGAAGCTGGAACTGAAAGATTTGAAAGCTGAAAGAAATGAGATGGAGTCACAAATAGAATCAACTCATAGTGAAAATTCCAAATTTAGAGAGAAGGTGAAAATTCTACAGAGGGAAATTGACCAAGAGAAGGCATTATCTACACAGATGAAAGCCAAGTTACAGAAAACTGAGTTGCTGGAAGCGGAGAACAGGAAACTTGAATCGCAAGTTCTGTTGCTGCGGAAGGAGGTTGCCACCTGGCGGGAAAAGACGTGCGTACTCGATGAAACATTTGAAAAGGAAAGAGCCTTGTCAGAACAACTGAAATTGAAGTTGCAAGAAACAGAATTGGCACAAGTGGAGAAACAGGGCCTTGAATTCCGGTTTTTGTCATCCAAAGAGGAGGTTGGAGTTTTAAGACAGAATGTAAGCTCATTGCAGAAGAGGAGCACTGAGGTCGAGGCAAAACTGCAGGAGAAAGTCAAATCACTTGAAGAAACCCTTCAAAGGGAGAGAGCATTGTATAAAGAACTCTTAACTAAGCACACAAGCATGGAAATTGAAGAGATAAAGAAGAAGGAATTAATGGAAAAGGTTATTTCATTAGAGAAGAAAATAGAAGAAGAGAAAAATATTTATTTGGTATATGCTGCGGGCTTAGAAGATTCTGAAATGAAGAGAAACAAATTGGCAGCCCAATATGAGATCACCTGTAGAGAAATTGGTGAATTGCGCATTAAACTTAATACTTCAGAAAATGAAGTGAAAAAGGAGAGGGAGATTGCGATTGAACTCACCTTTAAGTGTAAGGAACTGGAAAAAGAGTTGTGCGGGATTAAGGAGGCAGGTCAAATTAAAAACGAGCCTACCTTAAGCGAAGATTTCAAGGTTAAACAGGTGAATTTTCTTTCGCATCTGATTATCTGAATAAATATATGTTTATCTTTTTTTTTTCTCAGGAAAATCACATAATGATGATAGCTGCCTAGTTCCGTACAGATAGAACTTCTGATGTATATAAACCAAATATGTTTAATCAGACAGGGCGGCTCCATTTTAGCTTATGTTCATGTTGTTTGTTTTTAATATAAAATTAAAATTTGTTTTTTTCAGGAGGAGCGTGCCTTAGCTGCCGGAAAGCTAGCTGAATGCCAAAAAACAATCAATTCAATTAGTCAGCACCTAAAATCCTTGGCAAATTTGGATGATTTTGGTTTTGAAATCGACAAAGATATGAATTCGTTTCTTCATTCAGCCTACCCCGAAAAATTAGCTGTTTGACATTTTAACTTAAAAAAAAAGAACATATACGTGCTGTTAGTAATGAGCATGCAAGTTATTATCAATTGTAATATAAACTTTTATAGCATCCTTTTACACATTTTTTTGTGTGTGTTATACTTGTGTAGACTCGGTTGAACAAGTGCAAACCATATTTCCGACTCAATATAAAGTTTTGACACAAGCGCTTCTGGCAGGCGTTGGCCATTTGCAATTATTACTGAATATAGATGAATAAATTCAAGAAAATGCAAGCCCTTCATCATGGTTAATGATTTATTGCTAACTAATACTGTTGTCCTGCAATTTTGTTGCTCATGGAATTTAATTAATTGAAGGCAATTAAAATTAATCAATGTGAAGATGTTTATCCAAGCACTTTCAGTTTTAGCACCAACTTAAAGGACTATTGTTTGTTATGGTATTTCCTATTTTATGATGTCATACTGTCTGTCTAATGTCGGCAAGGCCGTAAGGGCATAATATGTTACCCGATATCTTCCATTAATTTAGATAACCATCTTATCTCTCTCTTTCAATAAAGAATATGACACTTTAAGAGTTCTAAGATCCAGACTTCCCACCTTCAACAGCTAAAATTAAGACAGAAAAGAGCGTGACATAAATGGACACTTTCAACAGCTAAAATTAGTTATCAAAAGATAATAACTGGCAAAGTCTGAAAGAAACATTGATCAGGATGAAGAATTCCATTCAACGAAATTTAACAAGAGAGCAACAACGATTTATAGGATACGGATGACTTTAAAAAGTTGCCAAAACACAAACACTGGATTTAACTGTTCAAGCAAAATGATGTTTTGATGTGGTACAGATGTAGAAATTAATATTCTATCATACAAGGGACAACACTAAAGTACACGAGTAAGGTACAATTTTTATCTCCAAGAAAGAAGTAAGAACTTCCAACTTTTTTGCATCTCATGTCACAATCATGATACAAAACAAAGCTAGTCTTACAAGAATAAAAGGCTGCGAAAAAGGGCTAGTTACATTTTCTACATTGGACGCAAATATGGCCTGCCAATAAATAATAAGCACATCTAAATGGTTTGATATTAAATGTAGGGTGTAATGGACAAAAAAGTTTAATCAGTCGAGGAACAGCAAAGAAGAACTAGTCTTGATAATTTTGTCGTTTCCACTCTCTTTTAAATGCCTTGAACAAATCAAGACCCAAAAACACATTTAAAAGGTTCATACCGGCCATGCCAAAGAGAGCTAACGGAAGCTCAATACCTTTATCAAATTTATGCCAATCTATAATCAGCTTGTAAGTTATTAATATGTGACAAACAAGCCGAGCAGTGAAGAAGGTCAACCAATTGAGAACCCATTCAAGTCGCACAAGTGGCTTGTTTACATCCCGTACACCAGCCATTCGTCTCACTTTCCTTGTATGCAGAAATATAGAATGAAGCTGAAACAATAGGAAATATATCAACAAATAATTAGCAAATGGAAATAGGAAGTTATCATCTCCCTCCATAGTTCCAACACTCCTCTCTGATTTATCCTTATTTCGAGTTTTTTTCAGGGTGTCATGGTGTTGCTCATATTTGTGTTTGCTCTATCTATTTTAGTTCACTTTTCGACGGAGGGAAAACCATATATGTATTGGCACAAGGACGAGACATGGTAAAAAGAACCAATCAGATGTGAAAAACTTTTATAGAATGTGTAGTATTAAGTCAGAATAATTAACGTTGATTGTATAATCCATGCCTCATACCAGAAACTCAAAAGAGAAACAAAATCAAAATCAATGCCAAGAGAAATATACCTCACATACAAGCGAAAGAATGAGATAATTGATCGTAACATCCTTATAGAGAGCCAGCGTGAAACAAACCAAAAGTATCAAATGGTGCATAAGGATTGCGGGTATAAACCCACTATACAACCCGTACAGAAGCATATCCAATTGGTCATATGCAAAGTAACCACACGAAAAGCAAAGTGCCCAATGTGCACCATACCAAGTACCAGTCACTAGCTCCTCGTGTGTAAACATCTCTCTCAGACCTTTTATCATCCATTGATTTACAAGTATACATACAACTGCAACATGTAGATAACTAATTCAGTGAATAAGCATCAGAATTTATGCTTTGATTATAACACCCTGTAACAGTACATCAGTACCAATCATGATATTTCTGGTGCAATACAGATATTTCTTTTGAAGAATCCAGAAAATGTCAGGCTTTTTATTTAACTTTTTAGGGATATGCATGCATAATTTCACATATAATCTATTTTGCAAAATTAGAATTACAAACACGCTTACATGGACATTTAAGTTCTTACGAAGTTGCTAGAAATTATTCCAGAAAAGAAGATCAACACCGGTGGCTGGACTTACCTGAGGTGGAAATGACAGAGGAATGGAGAAGAGAGACCGAGGTATTAACGAAAAGGGGATCTTTGGAGACAAAGCGACGAATTACATAATTCCCCGTTTGGAAGAAGAGGAAGCCGACAGCGACGACCGTCAGCTCACGACGGCCGTTAACGGCTATTTCGAAGGCTACGGAAGCCACCCAGAGAAACAAAGTGGCACCGAAGAAGAAGACAGCGGCGTTACCGCCTCTGTCTCTATCTCCCTCTGCTCGCGCCATTTCTGGCTTGCTGTTGAAGACGGCCGACGGGACAGCTTGAAAGCGTTTTGTTTCAACCTTGGACCGGGGGCGCAGATGGTGTATACTGGTACATTGTAAAGTATAATCTTCAGATATTCGGATCACGATGGAGGAATGATCTGGACCGTCGTATCACTTCTGACAGTGTATTACGGGGCGAGTCGGTCCAGTCCGGTCCGGTCTGATCTAAATCCGAACGGTCCATTGAATTAGGACGAGCCAAATTACGATGGATCGACGGGTTAAACGGACTGAGTTAAGACGAATTGAGTTTTGTGAGAGTTGACCACGATCTATCCATTTTTATAGAGAAATCTCAATAGAAATAAAAATACAATATTAATTTATTAAATAAAAGATTATGCTTTATTCTCAAAAAAATTAAATATCACTTTAAAAATTTTAAATTAGAAAAATATCACTTTCAAAATTAATTTAATGTCATTACTTAAATATTTTTTATCACTAAAATTATATAAAATTTAACATTAAAATTATAATAATATATTTTATATCTGAAATATCCTCCCACACTCCCTACCTTCTCTCCTCATCTTCTTTTTCCGAGCCCCGCTCTCAAGGTCTCAATATATCTGAAAGGACTACTTTCTCACATTTACAAAACATACTCCTTATTTGTGGTAGTTAGTTTCTTCTTTTGATTTCGGATGATACTGTTTTATTCGCTTACTTGAACTTATGATCTTCTTTGCTTTTTGGGATTAAGAAAATGAGCTCTCAGCTTTAGCTTTTGCTTCTTGTTGCTTCTTGGGATGAAGACAATGAGCTCTCAGCATCTGTAAGCCATTTTCTTTTCATGAATTATTGAACATTTATTAAAAAAAAGTGTATTAAAGTTATATTTTTGTATATTGATTTCTATCTTTTGTTTAGATCAACAGTTCTAGTGAATGATTAAAGGAAATAAAATTCTAATTACAGCTGTGCTAAAAACAAAACAATAATGAGTACTATGCGCAAGGCATGACCTCCTATTCATTAGTAATAGAATTTGTATTGTTCTCCATTAGTTATTGCAATTGGTCTCGCAAGTTGACGGTGTCAGTGTGACAGTCAACTTGGATGCTAAAAGTAGAAATTGAGGTGTTGCAAAATTCTTTGTCGGTATATCAACAATTTGATCATTTGAAGCTAGGAAATACACAATGAGCTTTTGAGAGAGGACTTGTTCCCGGATGAAATGGTAATCAATCTCAACATACTTTGTGCGTGCATGAAACATAGAGTCGGAGGCAAGAAAAATGACACCTATGTTATCACACCAAAATGTTGGGGGCAGAAGGCAATAAAATTTGGAGTTCATTGAGAAGGAATTATAACCACACCAATTCGGCGCTTACCAAGGCTAAGCTACGATATTCGGCCTCTATGCTCGATTGAGAAATCGTGTGCTATTTTTTTGAACTCCAAGAGATGAGATTATGTCCCAAGAAGATACAAAATCCTGATGTAGAGCGGCGATCATCAATGCACCCCGCCCAATCCGCATCGCTGTAAGCATGAAGGCCAAGTAAGGTGAATTTCTGAATATTAAGACCATGTGTTTGTGTCCCATTAAGGTAATAGAGTATTCTTTTAACCGTTGCCCAGTGTAACATCGTAGGATTGTGCATGAATTGTGCTACTTTATTCACCGCAAAAGCTATGTAGGGCGTGTTATGGTAGCATATTGTAAGGCACCAACAATAATACGATAGAATGAGGGTTCATCAAAAGGGTCTCCTTCAAACATGAATAATGGATCATTGATGATCATGGGACTCGTGCATATTTGCCCTTTTTAATAGATCACACACATATTTTTGTTGACAGAGATGAATACCACGAGAATTAGAAAATACCTTGATGCTAAGAAAGTAATGTAAACTCCCCAAATTCTTGATGGCAAATTGAGCTTGAAGTTGTTGAATGATATGCGCAATTAAAGCATGGTGTGTTCCTGTGATGATGATTTCATTGACATACACGAGAAGTATGACTGTACCGCCTTAAAAATATAGAACAAATAAGGATGGATCATATCTAGAGGCATGAAAGCCAATGAAAATGAGAAAATTACTCAAAGTTTAGAACCAAGCGCCTGGGGACTACTTGAGATCGTACAGGGCTTTGTTTAAGAGACACATGTGTCGGGTGTGCTGGATCAGTGAACCCCGGCTGTTGTTGCATAAACACAATTTCAAGAAGATCTCCATGTAAGAAGGCGTTGTGAACATCTAGTTGTTTGATATGCTAGGAATTGTTAACTGCTAGAAAAGCACAAGACGAATAGTCGTTGGCTGTACCACCGGGCTGAAGGTTTTAAAATAATCGACCCCTTCTTCTTGGTTGTAGCCTCTAAGACATTAGTAAAAGTATGTTTTACTTGCTGATATTACATTTGTAGATTGTATTTGATGATGGTGAACAAGGTATGGTCATGCTAGAGGATGAGAAGTAGGAAGCTGTTGAGGATGCTACAGCTCTTCATTTAATATTGTGTCCAAGTGAGCTGAATGTTGACAACTTGTTTATTTCTTTCAGGACTTGTCAAAATTCCGTCCCAAAGACTGGTAAGCAGTTTTGGATTTGGTTTGAAAACTATTTTTGAAATTGTTACATTTTAGAAACAACATAATACTTTTTCTTTAATCTTCTATGATGATTCTAGTAGCTCAAGAAAAGCTCAGGGCAAAAATGTGTCTGATCCATCCACGTCAAGAGCACTCAGGAACAGGGAAGCATGAAAAATGGAAAGGTACGACACTGTTCCCTCTGAACCCCCAACTGCTCACACAAATGTGAACAGACAATTTGGTTAATTTTATGTCATTATAAATTCACAAATCTGACATAATGGCAAATATAAGCCAGAGTCCTCTCACACAGTGATGAAGCTGCTACTCAAAGTAACAAAGACAAGTCAGAAAAGGAGTATTCTTCTGATGAAGCTTTAATTAATCTCAAGAGAAAAAAGTTCCTTTGGGTAAATTTCTCTTTTTTGTTTTGTTGGCTAATGATTTTTCATCTGTATTTTTATTTTAAATGGCTAGGGCTATCTGATCATACTAACTTATAATATAGCCTTCAAGAAGTGGATTGATCTTTAAATATTTTTTTAAATATCCTTTTGTTTCCTGCTTTTAATTGGACTTCGAGCTCCATTCATTATTTCAAAGATATTTATCTTTTATCGTTCATTCATTCATTGATTCATTTATTTTATGCAAATTATTTTGTCTTCCAGTAACTAACGAACCTCTTTCTTTTTCCTATTCCTCAATTGTTTCAGGACAGAAGATCTCAAAAGAGGGGATATGTTACAAACTAACAATTAAGCTAACACAGTGGGTGGAAATAGTTGATATGCTACTATATTTTAACCTCTTTTTTAATCACCCAGAGTTTTTGTATTGGTCGCATGCTGGAGATAATATTAAATTATGTATCTTTCGTCGGCTTAGTTATCTTAAAAAGAATAATGTGCAAAAAGTTACAGTACATAATTCATAGCATGGTTAACGACCATCATTTTGTTTATAACTTTTTGCGTTTGTTTCTTAAATTTTTTGAAGTTGTACATGGATGTACTCTATTTAGATTTGGTTTGTTTGTAGTGTTGTAGTAGTAGTATTGTAGTACTGTAGTATAACTGATGTATGTTGGCACAGCCTCTGTCAACCCTTTCCCAAAAACAAAAAAAAAACTTCTTGCGTTAGATAATAATATTGTAATTCATGGTACTTGGTTGCTTTGTATGTATTTTACGCGGCAACTTTATCGATTTAAATCATTATAGTGCTTCATTTTTAAAAACAGCAGTTTAGCACCAAGTTATCTAATAGTCTAGCCTGGATTTCACAACGGAGGGACCTCAGATCTACAATAAATAGCAAATTATGACAAATGCTGGTATAAACAATACACCAATAACAAATGAATCGAGAGAATATGAATACGTCACACATGCATGCCCTTTTATGCCAATTGCATCCAGTCACAACAGCATCAAAAGAAAGGTTAAAGCTACCATTCAATGTCTGATAACAAAAATATACCACACAGGCTTCTCTAAAATAGTGTGAAATTATCCTCGACCCAGAAGTGTCCGGTCTGCATAATAATAATAACTGTCAATGGAGCGCCATAGTCCAACAATGTTTAGTCCTTCGAGGTTATGACCAGCAGCCCCAGTGCCCCAATTAGCAAGTACTGAAATAAGACGGTGTGTCAGGAAGTGCTTGTATGAATGCCATATTTATAAAAGCAGACTTATATAAAGAGGAAACATTTTGATCCACACCATTCAAAATTACAAAAGAGTGAAATTATTTCATCAACTTTGACTATAAAATGGGAAATTAACACATACAGGCTTCATCTACTGATTTCTTTACATGCCCATTTATTTAAAATTAACAAGGGGAGTTGGGGTATCTTCAGAGCTAAGGGAGGTGCCAGGGAATTCACATCCCCTGAAGTACCTCATGTAGAGTAACTGACCACCTGTGAATCCAAACCACAGCTGTGGTGACTGCCCTGTCCGTGATGCGAAATGGACAGTTCAGATTTGCACGGGTAGTTATGCTGTGAGTACTTCAAGGGATATGGACCTGGGTAGAGGCACTGGTGATCTTTTCTACATATAGAGGGTATTATTTTATTTCTTCTTTTGTCTTGCTAATGATACTTTCACAAATTTCAGGTTTAAGAATTAAATTGCCTTAGAACTTGTACTCAACAGTTCAGATTTCAGACTCAGAGCTCACCTTAATAAGTGGTTTCTCAGTCATAATGATTGTAACCCATCCGACATATGGCAAATACCTATTTCTCAAAAGCCAATCAGATATTAGCACTTTATAATTATATTTAGTCAACAAGATACATGATATGTATAAGATATGCACTAACCCAACAGCTCGGCCCATTATGTGATGCTGTTGAAGCCACAGTTGGCCATGTGCATAAAGAAGGCGATCATCCCCAAAGTTATTATCACCTAAAATGCAGAAAAAGATGGGGGGGGGGGGGACATTAGTTTAAAATGTAGTCAGGCACTGCTCGTAACAACAACAAGAAACAGATGAAATGAAAATATAGAATTTCAAAATATACCTTTAGTAAGGATGTCAACTTCACCAGTTTCTTGCCGTTCATGTAGCTATAAAGTGTATCAAGTTAGAATTGCACTTTCTCAAGTTATGTTCTTAAACTGAATATAGTCAAGGTATCAAATGCTCACTTTTTGGTTGTTGTACCAAACCCATTTTTCACTGTGTTATAATTCAAAAATTTAACTCCCAAAAGATAAAACCTCAATCGTTCATCTTCTTCTGGTTACCAGTAACAAATATATGTTATTAAATAAAATACCATGAGCAAGATCAGTGATTCAAATTTGTTGGTCAGCATATCAATTTGGAATGCAGAATGAAAAAAATGAGCAGGCGGTGCACCAACTAGTGGATACTTAATGCCTCATAAGTAATGCTAGAATGATAAAAGTAGTATCAAACTAAATAACTGTTTTTAAATGCAATTGGTACACATATGGTGACAATAACCATTATTCTGGTTTATATTTTGTTGTAGTTCTAGTCTTCAATTCCAATGTAACACCTCATCCCACCAACAAGTTAACAAAATATCACTTGTTGCACCTAACACGAGAAAAGAGAGGGTAATAGGTAATTTACACAAAGTATGTCGCTAACTTACTACTACAACAAATTTATACATCAAGAATGCATGTTTGGGCGTTCTTGTGCATATATAAATAGATGGTCCAGTGCTCAAATCAGCCATTCCATTGTTCACATTAATTGACAAGAGAAACTCCTAGCCTTATATGTACGAATGAGTTTAGATCAGTTACCTTGATTACACGATGGACAATTGGGATCTCTCGCCCCTGAAAGAGGGAAATAATAAAAAAGAATAATTAATAAATGGATATTTTGATTACTTGAAACTAAATAAACAAAAAATAAATTATTTTGGCTTAAAATAAGTAACAAGCAGCGTTGGTAATCATACATTTCTTCATTTGTACCATTTGGTTGAAGGGGTATCAATTTCATGATTCCAACAGTTAGATCAAAACTCAAAAGTGCTAATTCTATATAAAGAAACAGGCAATGCAGATGTGGGAGTTACATCAACATTAAAAACAACTATTTCACCGGTACGAATTGGATCTTTACTCATGTGCAAGAACAGTATATCCCCCTGCATAAAAAAACAATGAATAAGTAACAAAATGCAATCTGAAAGAAGAATAGCATAATAAAAACACAAAGCACTGTTTTTCGTTGTGCAAGAACACTGACTAATCATTCACATGATAATTTAATTTAATATATATCAAGGTCTTAGCTACTTGCCCGATTGGATGTTATCAAATTATCAGTTGACTGAATTCGTAGTAGAAATGCATTAGTGAGAAATTTGAAATCAGAAACTAACTCTCTTAAACCCAGGTTCCATACTTCCTGACAGAACAACAACGACTGGTGACTCACTTCCTGTCAGAGACATCAAACCTTTCCATATTATAAGTGCCGATGTCACGATCATCCCTGAAATTATTTTATTTTGCATCAGTGAGGAAACAAAACACTCCTCTGAATTGTTTTTTTCTGAGCGGATGACATAAAAATAAACTTCTTCAGTTTGTTCCTCCCATCTAAGTAACTGTGATTAAGAGGAATAAAGAAATATTGCGACACACTGGGTACCAAAAGTACCAGCTACTGCCATGCTTCTCGAAAAATAAATCATCTTATCCCAATCATAACAATGCTTGATACAAACATTTGATTTGAAGTGTGTGATATGCAAGAGATAAAGGGGAATGCTTTCACAAATTTAAGAATACGGTACTAATTTCGTATCCAGACATTATTCTAGCTATATCCCCGACAATATAGGTTCATAGGAAAACAAATTTCGCACGTCAGATCCATGAAACAAGTAAAACAACATTAGGAAACCGATATTCTACTCTGAGAATGCTAATCTACAACCAACAAAACATTAAAGAAATAGAAAAGATATGAAAAGATCGAAAGGGAACGGACCCAAACTGACGATCTGAGTGAGAACCTGCCTGATCTGAATAGAACGGATCGACTCGATCGAATCTCCCACGAACCCCATTTTCGTCTCGTTTTTTCGCTCTCTTTTTTCCTTCGATCTCTTCTCCGTTAGATCGAATTTGTCTTCAGTCGCGAGCGGGCTCTAAATTGGTTGGATTGGTCTGAAAGAGTTTGGGCCGCTTTTTCTTCTTTTCTTCTCTAAGGGGAAAACAGTACTTTTTTTTTAGGGTGAAAAAAACAGTAGCTTTTCCCTTGGCTGGCATAGATCCGAACAGAACCGAAGTACATTGACAAGTACAGCGAATTGAAAAAAAAATGCTATTAAATATGTCTCCATTATATTTGAGTTTGATAATAATCTACACCATTGTTTCTTTAAAGTATGTAATTGTAATTTCCAGATTTTTTTTTTGTTAAACATCGTCATTATTTTAATTAATGAAAGCCGTGTGGTCCAAGAAGTGGTTCAAAATCTTGTAACTCTGCTTCTACTATTAAAGAATTCCGGGATTATTTCTTTTTGCCAACTTCTATCTAGCCAGAACAAGAGAGATTTTCAAGTACCACATAAAAGCATCTGAATTTGCAAGAAAACACACAAGCATCGGAATCACACGCAACTTGTTTTTTTTTTAAATATATATTAGAATTAATAGCATTGGAATATAGAAGCACTCGAACAATATTATTATCACACCACTCAAACACCAACACCAGCAACATTGCGACAACAAAAGTAAAATAAAACACTGGACAAGATAAAATAGTTCAAAGTTCAAACTACATATCCGCCGCTTTTACAGGTACCCTTCTCTCTGCGTCTTGACAGTCTATGAGACCTCTGCTTTTCTGCTTTTAGTTAATCCTGCATCAAATGTGCAATTAGTAAAAACTGAAAAGCTAATTGTCATTAACATTTTTTATGCAAGTATAAAAAAAAAGTTACTAATTGTGGGTTTTAATTATATTTTGTGGTAATTTTTTACACAAGACTGATTATCAGTAACTTATTTTGCCTTGGTTAGAATAAATCAAAGATGTTTGAACAAATTAAAAGACCAAAAGATTATTAGAGAACTTTTCAAAAAATCCTTCTTTGAAAAATATACATTCTAAATTTCTAATTAAAGTATCATGTTAAGGTGCACGTTTACGAAAAAATGGTTTCATACTTGGAGCAATCAGTGGAGGTGCTGATGGGGAACGACACGCTGATGCCACACTTGCCGGGGAGGCCAGAAACAACACCCGCATTGAAGCTTACACTTTTGGCGAGGTTCTTGAGGCAGCTGCATGCTGTTTTTCGGTCAGCACTAGTCGAGGCCTTCGAGTTCAGGCTCTTCAAACCGCTGCAACAGTTTGCAGTTGGTGCGCCCTGACCGCTTCGTGCATACGCCATGCAGGGGGCCACAGCAGATGCAACATCTCCGCAAGTAACTGCACTTGTTGTGTGTGCTGCAGTCAGGAGGAGGATGGCAACTGCTGCCACAGTGATGGCACGAACACTGGAGCTAGCCATTACGCTGGTGTAAATGAGGGATTGCGAGATTGTAGCTTGAAATGTGACGAGTGATGAGAAGAGTACTTGTGAGATGCTGCTGTGTTGTTGTGGTTTGAAGAGAATGCTTGGGTTTAAATAGAGCGCATCTATGTAAGAAAAAGCAAAATTGAAAATAATAATTTAGAGTGCACCGAAATTCCAATTAGTTGCAACTGTATTTTGCAATTATTGAGATCAGATGCTGTTGTGAGCATGAATGCACTATAATTACGACAGTCGACAGAAAACCTAATGCCTAACTTATGCTCAGACGGATGCGAAATTTTTTACGATATGTCCCTGATGAATAATAAGTTATTACTTTACTATATTTATTATGCATGTACGTTGTTTTCATTAAAAAAAAATCAACACATATGGAGGTTAAAATTGGTTTATGTGACACAATTCAAAAAATAATAAAAATATAACTCAAAAAAAATTGAAAAATCATATTGAATGACCAATTGCATCTCCGGTCCATTGTTTACACATAATTTTTTCATTGCATATGCTACACGAATACGATATTACAACAGTATTTTTTTTTTAAACAAGAACTTTTGTATGACAAATCTATATATGGGAGGGATCTCGGATCCCTTAGCAATTGGTTGTTTTGACAATCTTGATAATAACACTCTAAATAAAATTTAAAAAATCTTAAAAATAATAAAGAATTTATATATATAGTATTCAACATATAGATTAATAGTGTTTCAAATTTCAAGCAATTTAGTTAGCATTTGATGATCCATCAAAGATTATTAAATTATAATCATTACAAATTGTATAAAATTTGAAAACAGCTGGTTTATAAGTTCAATAATATATTTATATATTTTTTCATTTTTTAATTTATTTAGAGTGTCATCCAATAACCCATTGCCAAAGTCACGCCCCTCCATATGTATATACATATATCTTTTAATATTCACATACGTGAAATTCGGATAGAAATGTTGGAATTAATTATTATTAATTACAACATGTATGGGCTTATATGTAATAAATATATATTATATAATAGACTGTCAAATTATATCCGTAATGAAGTGATCAAATTTTATATCGAATTTATTATATGTCATAAGAAATGAGCTCTTTAATGTGTAGAATGCGTATTAATGACTTTATGATTTAGTAATGGTCTGAATTATATAAAGTCTGATAATAATATAATTATGCTATTGGTCCTTGAAGAACACAACTATAGACAACTTTCTGATTAAGCAGTGAACCCGTTAAGAGAGAATCTGGATCCAATATGGACTCGTTAAGACATAACTGAACTCAGTTATATAGGTGTCCATATATACGCAAGGATACTGTTGGTTTTAAAAATGATTCTGATTTTTTCTCATTTTCTGCCACCCTTTCGTTTTTCCCAGCAGATCCATTTCTCTCTCTTAACACAGTTCCAGAAGAGAAGAAATTGTCGGCGCCGGTCCTCTCAATCGCTCCATCGGATTAGAGGAAGATCGCTGGAAAACTAAAGGAGTTTGATGATCAACGGGGTTGTGTATCTTTGAAAGACCGACAACATGGATCAAGATAATATAATTTATATTTGAGATTCACTAGAGGATCACGACCATACAGTAAAGTTTTAACAAGAAATTCTTTACATATACTTATCTTTTTAGTATTCACAGATTCGAAATCGGATGGAAATTCTTTACAGATATTTTAACAAGATGTCGCGACTCGCGAACAAACGAATCTCCTCAATTCTAACCTTTCTGATAATTAGGGTTATAAACCCGCATTAATGTTTCAACTGTGTCATTCAAAACTAATGATTGTCATTCAAGAGGTTCATCCGTATTGTACAACACATTAAAAACTTCTCTTTTTTTTTCCGATAAAAAACAAACTTATTTGGTTGGTATTGGAACAACTTAGACGGTACCATTCAGAGGCAGATATATGCATAGGTAAGTCCTAACCGGTGCTTGAACTTAATTTTTAAAAATATATGTGAAATAGTAAAATTTTCTTTTGAATAAGAAAAATATAATTCAAAATTATATGAGTACGTAGGTTTAATTGAAAATTATATTTTTTATATGTAATTTTTAAGAATATGACACGGATTTATATAATGTGCTCAAACTTCTTATCCGTCACTGTTACCATTAAAAGCTACACAATCTAGGAAGCTGTTTGACTTTTCTTCGGGTTACTTTAACTACAGTCAAATAGTGAAATGGTAGGTTTAAATATTTAATTGTTGCAAGGATCTGATGCCGACAAAGAAACATTGGTTATTTTACCAATTAACATGAATAATTGAAAATCATAATTTGTTTCGATAAAGACTCAATCAAATAACTCAAAACTTAAATATTCATAAAAAAATTTCGTTCATTTTTCAAATTTGCAACTCTCCAAACGAATTTCTTTTACAACTAATTTAAAGACTTTTTCCAAAATAAAAATTTGAAATGACATAATTGACCCAATATAAACTCCCTTTATTCCACTTCACCTAAATGCATGAATCAAAATTCTCCATTTTGCTCTGAAAGAATTAGAGCAACCAACGAGTTCACCAATACGGATGTAGCTGATGTAACCATTAACAAACTCAAAAGTTGTGGTCTCCTCTAGTTATTATCTGTAAGGTTTGGATCGTATTTCTCAAGAGTCTACAAGAAACCGGGTAAAAACTGAGTTTGAAAAGAATTATTAGAGGATCGAATTCAAAAAGTTTGATTTTTTATTTGTAAGCCCAATCCTTATCAGGTTCTTTCAAGCTTTAAGAATCGGATAATAGATGAATAAGGATCAAATTTGAAATGGATTTTATTATTTTTTAATTATTTTTAGATTTTTTTTAGAAATATAACTAAAATGTAACATAAAATATTAAAAAATAAAGTAAAATTTATAATTATAAATCTAGAAAATAATATTTTTTAAATTTTCAGATTTTTTAAATATAACTAGAACACAAAGATTTGGGAATGATTGGTTTTGAAAAAAAAAATTAAGGGTTTGAGAAAAATTAAGTTTGATAAGGGCCGAATTTGATAAGTGTTTGTTTTTTCGATTAGACCCGGCCCAAGTGACAGATCCAGGGTCATGCCCTCTTAATTTTTCAGAAACATTCGAAAAACATGTATGATTTCATAACAAATCAAAATATTATATGTCTCATCTCCTTTCCCTAATCTTTCTTCCTTTATAGTGAATGTCTGACCCTTTAATATCGACCCCTCTCCCAATTTAAAATTCTAATTCTGCCCCCGTCCGATCTTTATAACTTACAAGGAGGAAGGACTGGGTCGGATTGAATGAGAGCCGAATAAGAATAAGATTTCTCGATGGACCGGCTGGATTGGGTTCAAAGGCTTGACCTTTATAGTCCATCCCTAGTCTCCTCCAAGCCATTCAATCAGATCTGTTGGCTGATCTAAGAATTTTTTTTTTTTTATTTACCCATACGGATTGGATTGATTTTTTTTCGAATCTGTTGCCTTAATGTTTATTTCCACAATGACTGGCACTTCACTTTCTCATTTAGAAGGCCATTAATACTTTAGTAGGGAAACACTTTATGGAACTGAAAGAATAATATAAATCGCATATTTGCAAATTTTACAATTCATCTCCTGTTTGAAGATAACACTTTTCAGAGATGATCATCAATCAAATAGTAGCTTCAAAGTTCGTTCTTTCTGTTGCCAGTTGGAATTTGGTAGAATATTTAAAAACAAGAAATATATGATGCTTTTTGGAAAGTCGAATCATCTTTAAAGATTAAAATTTTTCTTCGGTCAGATAAACTAACAGCAATTTTATTGTCAGATCCGACCAGAACTTAATTAAATCATATTGTACCTACCTTGATAGGGTCTGCGTCCGAATCTGGTGTTATCTTTCCTGGAATAACACGGTCCTGTTATGTTGAGCGGGACCGTCGAATAAAAAAATGAACGAATTAAATTGTTCTCGAAGAGGAAAAAAATGGAAGAGAGGAGAGAATAATTCAATCCGATACGTTCATTTTTATCCGATATTCACTCTTGAGATAACATGGTTCTGTTATCCCGAGAAGGATAACGATAGACTCGAAATCAATACGGTCTAGATCATATTTACATAGAAACCAGATAACCGCATAAAAAGTGCACATCTAAATGTCTTGCATCAGAACGATTTGTATATACTTTCCTAAACATGATACTATTTATCTTCCACACGCATAAAATTATAAAAGTAGTTGCCTTTGCATCTGATTTGGTCCACAAATAAATTTACCAGACATCCCGTCTTCCTTTACTGCAATCCATTTATTCCCAGCTTCCTTGGCGGTCCAAGCTATGCAAAGGTTTACCGAAGAGATATAACCAAGTTTCCCATTTAAGATGACGGATACAGAATGAGAATCATAAAAGGTACGGTAATAGCAGGCGCCTCTTTTACCACGTATTTGCTTTCGGTTTCAGACAACCATCATTGTTGTGCTATGGACATGCAGTCCTTGATAAATCCATACATACCGACTTCAAATTATATCCTTCTATATAATACACTGAGATATACTTCTAGTATGTACCTTATTTTATAGTAAAGGACAAATATATATACTAGTCAAATGAACTTGTGCTTACATCCCCATCAGCTTGATATACCTTGAATCAAAATTGACCAAATAGTAATAGAAAAACAATAAGCTCAATCTTCTGTGGGCATCAGAGGATTAATCATTGGAGGAGGCTATTATTGCAGCAACCCACTCTTCTTACCCCAGCCAATGGCCAGAATATATAAGATGACACAACCTCCAATTGTACCAAAAGTAGTGGCCCAAAATTCCAAATTGGACTTCTGAGCTTCTTCTGCATTGTTGGGAGGGTTGTAGAGGGAGATGCCAATGTTCATGCCAAAGAGACCCACGACAACGACACCTGCAGTAATGACCACAGTTGCGGTAGATAACATTACACCCATTTGTAGCAACTGGTTTTGCTTGTCGTCAAGCATTATGTTGATATAATCCTCTGTGTCATCCACGTACTCCCTCAACTATAAGAAGAAGAATACAATATTTAATGAAATTCCAAGTGATGATAGTATATCGAATTGGGGTTTCTATTGGCTCTGATAAAACACAATAATCTGCAAACCCATGCAGCCTACAAAATAAACATCAATGAAAGGTAAACTTAATCATCTTGAACCATTTCCAATTTTTCTTTTTCCAGAAAATGACCAAGCAAAACGCTTGTTTCTCATTCAGCAAAAACATTTTCTTAAATAACATATTGTCCCTGCCAGATTTATTATTTGCTTTGTCTAGCAATTTATAGCCCATGCAGACATATAACTGTCATCAGATCAGCAATCACTACTTATCCAGTAATAGAATGAAAAAATATATATATTTCTTCTCCAAAACTCTAGCAAAAAGAGGAGGCATACATGGGATAGTTTGTTAAGAGTTCCGTCGATCTGCACAAAATAAGCCTCTAAAAGCATCTCCAATTCTTCAATGTTAGGCTTGACAGCAGTATAGCTCCCATTGCTGCTACCTGGATCTGACTGTATGTCTTCACCCCTGAAATATACTTGTCAGGTGCCTACAGCATTCTGTAAAATAATATTAAAACAGAAAAAAAAATCTTCAAAAACAAACCTAATATATTAGCATGCTTGTCATTTTGCTGAGCAAATAACATCAAGAACCATTTTTGGTACTTGAAAACAACAAGTTATTAAATAAGTATGATTGAAAGGTCCATTTCATTAGTTAATGCTCTGATACATCTATTTCTCCAGCCATGGTTACACTAAAATAGAACCAAGTGATTCGAATAAACTTCTGATTTTTGTTTACTTTATATTCATAATCACCAGCGTAAATTTCGACTTACAAAAAACTTATGGTTGAGTAAATATCAGAAAAGTAAATTGGGCAAATGAAGCATATTTTCCATCTTTGGTTTTAACAGCTAGGTGATGTGACTCGTCTTTCGATCCCTTCCCAAACCAAAGTCTGTAATAACTCCTTTTAATTTTCATCGTAAGCCTTGTGCCTACTACCTCAAAAACACAGCTAGGTGATATATAAGTGCAAGTGTGCAAATTATATAAAAATAGTGAATTCTATCAGGCATGCACAGAATCACATGTTAATAAACATGGAGCCTATTTGCTAAAGACAAATGGGAATTGAAATGTTTTACCCAAAAGGAGATGGCCTAACCTGTTCCCTTCAGTGACTTCATCATCATCGTTGTGAGATGCATCATGGTCATCATGGTCATGACCATTTCGGGACAAAGAGGACTCAAAAAGGCGCTGATTCGTGAGTTTCTCTGTGAGGTACATCTCTACCATATCCATATCATCATCCAACAGGTGCTCCAGTTCATCCCTCACCTTTCCAACCCAATAAATCAAAATAAAGAGAACTTAAAGAAAATAACTTAATTAATAGGATCAGAAAAGAGGAATCCAGCATTGTCCATGTCAATATTATTATATGAGTAGAATCCAAAGTGATATTGTACATAAATTGTGTTTAATGTTAGTTTTCTGTAGGTATTTAGTCCTAATTACCTTCTCTTTTGGTTACAATCTGTCAATCCAATCCTTGATTATATGGATCACATTTTCACCCTGATAACCTTCAATACGTCAATTTACTTATCTTTTCTTGTTAAAAAGTGCTGCAAGTACTAAGACCTACAATGTTTTACCTTCTGGACACGACCAGAGATAGCCACCAAACGACTCTTGATCTGCCTGACACGCTCTAGGTTAAGTGTGCTAATTTTTGAGGTCAATTCATCTAAAGCTGGATATGCCTCTTGTTCCAGAGTCAACGTCTAACAAATAAGAGTAAAATTAATAAAGTTTCATCCTAAACAAACCAAAACTGGTGCAGTATAGAACTTTATAAAGTCATAAATTACTGATACC
Source organism: Schoenoplectus tabernaemontani (assembly GCA_037127355.1). Classification (NCBI taxonomy): domain Eukaryota; kingdom Viridiplantae; phylum Streptophyta; class Magnoliopsida; order Poales; family Cyperaceae; genus Schoenoplectus; species Schoenoplectus tabernaemontani. The sequence continues at coordinate 11,362,260 of CM073750.1, read as the reverse complement.
ATTTAGAGACTCTTATAGATGGTTTACTGCATTGAAATGAACTGTGTTAAAATAACCTCCAATTGTGCATTTGAGCTTAAGCTGTCCAATATTGAATCCATTTGAGTTGGAACAGATCTCTCAATTTTGAATGTAATGCATCAGGAAGCCAATAAGTGATCAAAATGAAACATCCTTTTAAAATTCTGGCCTATAACTGGTTCTTGGCCTGGCTATATTTATTGGAACAATTAAACGAGTGATTGAAATAACATCAAATTGAAGTTTGTTAACAGTAAAATTTGATGGTTTGGAAAGCACCTCAGCTTCTAGACACCTACATGCTGATTCCAGGCACACCTCCAGAGCTCTAAATTCAAAAGGAAGAACCTTCTTCATGCTTTGATCCTTGCATAATGCCAGAGGTGGTGGGGCTGGTATGTTGCTGTTCTCTTCAGTTAGAATGCTATTATTTTGTCTGGATGCTGCAGATATATCTCTCTGTTCAGCACCAGGCACACCAATCTCGGGCCAGCCAGATGTTTCCTTCATCAAAGCTTCTCCATCTATGTCACACTGGAAAACAAGGGAAAAAGGCAACATAAATAACTGGATCATTTAATATATGTTCAATACAATTTATTTGTGCTCCATGAGACTATAAACAGAGGCAACTTCTGCAAGACTTTAACAATATTTATATGACAGCAGAAGACTCCCCAATAACCAAATTTGGCTGCACATGTGTAATTTATGGGTCTAACAATGGCAACAAACCATAATCAACAATTCCAGGACAAAATGATCAATAACCTGTGATAAATCTCTCAATTCATTGGAGGATGTAGGTAAATCCACAACAAAAATGAAATAGGCTGGTTGAAACTAGCCTCGGGACCTTTATTCCCCTCAATCTACTCTCTTTCTCATTCAACATATATATTTTTTTAAATTAAGATAAGTTTAGCAGTGATCTTCATTGGCAATATATTTCTTTATTTCTCATCCATACAGAACATTGTACAACAATCTTCTCAAAACAAAAGTCAATTGTATGATATGGAAGTGAAAGGTATTTTTGGTTTATATGCAAATGTACTTCGGTTAAATTCATGCACAGGTCCATCATATTTTACTGGAGTAAAAAAAAAAAAAAAAACTAACCAGCCCCTATCCATAATCTCAGTCTTTACAAACAAATGTTACATGCCCGCTGGGACTGCAGCAGCAAGCGACAACCCATTTGGGATGACCGAAGGGTAGTCAGTACTATAATTAAGTTGGTGATAATGAAACCAAAATGATGATGGGTTGAGGATGATAACAATCACAATGATGACGGCAATAAAATCACAAACAAAATGAGTACTTGACAAACAAAATCCTGATCATAATAATAATGGGGATAGTTACAGTCATACAGTCACAATATTGATTTCTTCGAGTTTCAGCTCAGATGAGGCTTTGGCAGTTGGTGGATTCAATAAAACAATCTGAGTCACATTATCAGGAAAGAAAAAAACATAAGGAAAAATCGTGAATGAATACAAATACTTGCCGTCTGATTTGCCCCACTGGAATCCGAAACCCTGGCTTGTAATTCACGGACAAAAGGCGCCACCACTGGATCTTTGGAATTCGGGATTAACACCTCATGTGCAGTTATTACAGCCCTGAATCTCTCCAAATTCACCACAATCGCTCTCTCTCTTCCCAGTATAGAAGAAGGATATGAGAGGTGAGGATCGAGCACGCGCAAGTCACGCGCGGGAAGACCTGTCCGGGCCATGACTTGATGCTTCCCCGCCTCTTCCAGGCATGCGCCGCCTGATGGCAAGACGACGAGCCACTCGCGAGTTGCCGCCGCGGCGGCCTTGCGCCGAGTCCCTCCAGGCGGAGGAGCAGTCTGTGTGCGCACGTGAGGGGCCTCCATGAATTAGGGTTGTGCTTCCGCTTTCCTCTTTTTTTTTGAAATCTGTGCTTCAGCTTTTCAGGGAAAGAAAGGTGAAAGGACGAAGTTGGAAAGTGGAAACAGTAAGGTGTCCAAATTTTGCGTTCGTCACCTACTGACAGGCGGGTCCCAACTGGATTCTGGGTTCCGCATTCTCAATTCTCAAACGTGTTTTCATAGAAGAAAAGATAAGTCCGCCTAAAATTGTATAATTTTCCAGATTGATTTTATATTATACTAAACTGTCAACAAAATGAACACATTAAAGTTAAATTACTATAATTATAATGAGTTGCGTTAAGGTGCTGACCATTTCATGCTACGGACTACTTTTTTATTTTCGAAATCAAAATATTTAATTTAAATTAATTTTTATATGAAAATCTAGTTGGAGAATAAATTTTATATATTTTTTTACTAATTTTCTAGATAATTCAAACGTTATTTGATTTTATTGTTATGAACCATAAAAAAGTAATTTTTTTCCACTATCTAAAAATATAAAAAAAAATTCTAAAAATTCTATTCAACTAAATTTTCATATGAAAATCATTTATGAGTGGTTCCGATCGACCATTTTTATTTTAAAATTGAAAAAGGGGTCCACAACACGAGGTAAATTATGCTATTTATAGCATCAAGGCCCAACTCTTATTATAATTAATTAGATTTAACCACTTAATTAATATAAAAGTAAAAATAATAAGCTCGTGCTTTTAGCCCATCGTTTTTTAAACAAATTGGTCTTCAATTCATTTGAACCATTATATTTTTTTAACTTTTAAAATCGAACAAATCAAATAATTATTTCGTCATATTATTTGTTGACGTGATTTCGATATTCAAGTGCTAGAAATAACTAATCATATTTTATTAGATTTATTCACTTTTAAACAACTTGATCTAATATAAGATGAACATGAAAAATCATGATTTTTACATACATATATCTCTAATAAATGTAAATAAAATCAAACGTTTTCACTCAATATTTGAATATTAAATTTTGAAATATAAATAAAATAAGTGAGTTTAAATATTTTAAGGCATAAGAAAACTTATGAGATTAAAATCCACCTCTTCAAAATGTACTCAACTGTTTTACATTTTACATAAATTTGTGGAACATATTAAAAAACTCGTATGTCGGACATTAATGATTCTGACATAAGATATCTCCTCATGTACCTAATGCAAAATTATCGAGAATCAGACTGACTAGCTCGTGTGCTATTAATATGATTTGAAGACCAGTTAGTAAAGTTAGAAATTGCATAAATTAATATGATTTAAATTGATCTAGCTCGTGTGCTATTTTAATATGATTTAAGAGTCAGTTAGTAAAGTTTTGAAATTGCATAAATATATATGATTTAAGGACAGATTGACTACCTCATGTTCCGAGCAGTTTTGAGTTATCCTCTATTTTAAAATGATTTCAGAAAAAAATGAATTTGAGCCATGAGTTAATTAAATATATCTAATTTAGTTAATTAAATATATCTAATTTAGTTAATCAAGCTTGAGTTGTACATCAGTACATGTAGAAGCACTACAACAGAAAAGTTTTTGACAACGGTTATTGATCATGTTTAACAACGGTTATTTAACCGTTATTAAAGAGAGTGTTAGGAATGGTTCTAAATAACCGTTTTCAAATGGGGGTGTTCTGATTTTTTTTTAAATGACTCTTAGCAATGATTTTGACAAAGAATCATCATTAGAGGTGTATTTAACAATGATTTTGAACTCAAAATCATTATAAATTACCCTTTAACAACAGTTTTGAGCTTAGAACTATTGTTAAATACCCTTTTAACAAAGATTCTTTGTCAGATCCGTTGCTAAAAGCTACTTTTTTTTTTTTCAAATTGTAACTTTCTTTTATTAAGAACAAACAATAAATGAAGATAAATTGATATATACAATGAGAACAAATATATTATTCATTGAATAATTAATATAAAAATATAATTATTCATCTAATGAAAAAAATATTTACTCAACAATACATCTTGTTTACTCAATAATATAAAAATCCATATAATTTCTAAGAAAAAAATCTAAAAAATGAAAAAAGAAGAAGTTAAAACTTCAAATATATTTTTTAGATTCAAGATGAGATTTTTTTTTACTCTGAAAATGGCTATAATAACACAAGTGGTTAACTTCGTAGATCTCGTCGTAAGTTTTTCATAGCCGCATAACTCGTCTCAATCAGAATTTTCTATAAAAAATTATTATCGTTTGAAGTTGAGATAGTCGGATTTTAGTTTTTTATTTCTTCTGTCTCTTTTCTTTCTTTCTTTCTTTCTTTCTTTCTTCTTTCTCTCTTTATGTCTCTCATCTCTCTTTTATATATGAAAACATATGACAAAGAAAGGGTAATATATGAGATTTCAGTTTTTGAATTTTAATTTTTGATCGTTGGATTGAGATGAATGAACAGTTAGATAGATAATCTGTGGGAGCAAATCTCATTGCTAGGAATAAATGTCATTGGTGAGAGTAAATATCAGAGGCAAAAAAATAGTATAACCATTTAGCAACAGTTCCTTATTAAACACACCATTTAACAATGGTTATAAACACAAAATCATTGTTAAATGGTTGTGTCATTTTTTAATGTTTCGGGAGTCTATTTTAAGAAACTTTTTTTAATTATAAATTATTGTTAAGAAAGTTTTAATATTATAATAATATCACTGAGCCATTCAACAACGAATTTGATATAAAATCGTTGTTAAATGATTGTTGTTTAAAGTTATCTTTGTTGTAGTGAAGAGAAACATGGACATGTGTAAGGACGTGCAATAACTTTATTTTGCAAGAATTGTGAGTTTTGTATGAATGTATTAGCTAGTGTCTTTGTGGTTTGTATGATTGCATGAATAAATATGTGTAATGCAGTCTTAAGTATGCTGTATCCTAGAACTACTCGGTATTAGTTTATAGACGATATATGCTTAGTTTATTTTGTTTTATATGTTTCGATTTTTTTTTAAATTGACTTACGGTCTAAATTTTTTGGACCTTTATTACTTTATACTCTTATTTTTTTCCCCGTAAAGTAATGAATGCATGTACCCCTTTTGAGTTCTCTACTTCTTCTTTTTTTTTAAAAAAAAAAAAGAAAAGAAAAAGAAAATACAAATAAGTAAGCAATGTGGTCTAGAAAAGTGAAAGAAGAAAAAAAAATACACATATATCACTACAAAATTGCGAAATCGAGGTAATATTCGAGCAAAAGATGATTTAGGAATCTCCGTGAGGTGCTCACTCAGTCTCAAAGAATACTATAACAATCAACAATAATTAACATTTATCTTCTTTTTTAAGGGACTAGGTGAGTAATCGATTATATATACTACAAGAAACTGCTACATTCGCATAGGTCAAATTAGGCTTATCACATTGATTTTTCCCATACAAAAAGCTACTCACATCGGTAGGTGACAAGATTGATAGTTATTTGCATCGGTTTTTCATATTGACATCGGCCAAGACAATAACATCGACTTTTATTTGCATTGGCTAAGCCCACTCAAAATATCAACATTGAGTTATGAAATTTACATTAATTGCATCGATGAAGCTCATACTATTGATGTTATGCATCAGCCTTGTCGACACTAATATTCACGATTTACATTAGAACAGCTGATGCAATTGACTGTTTACATCGATCATGGTTGATGCAATTGACTATTTACATCGGCCATGACTGATGCAATTGGCTGTTTACATCGCTGAAGATACTGGTCCTTTTGGCATCAGCATAACAGATGTAGTAACAGTTTAATTTATTTAATTGATTTTATCACGCTACACACTTAACATTCATTTTATTCATTCAGATTCATAACAATCAAACGATAACGATAAAATTTATAATTCACAACATTTAAATATAAATCATGCTACAAGAAGTATAATGTCTTAAAAAATTTCAATAAACAAGCAAACAATGTTAATACAAAGCTTGTCACTTACTATTAAGAGTATGAAATAGTCCTACAAAATATCTCTAAATAATACAAATAAGTACTATATATTGTTGTTTACTGCCAACAAAATCCTACCACTCCACTAAATTTTAATTAGCTTGTTGAGCAATTATTGTGGATCCTTCAAAATACAAATTAAGAACAAATCAATAGTAGAAATTATAGTGAATTTGTATAGCAAAATAAGAAATAGAAAATAAAGTATAGAACAAGCTGAAAATTGAAGAATTACTAGAAGCAAACAATAGAGCTTTCAATGTTAAAAACGAACCAGCATCAACAATGTACCGATGTTTCATCACAGTACTGCTTAGTAGAGAATCTGCCAAAATAGAAATAAAAGATTCATTAAACCTATGTCAGTACCAATGTTTCATCATAGTACTGCTCTATTTTTTTTGCTACTTGCATAATCAGGCATATTTTGAATGTTGTCACACAACAAGTTGATTTATTGTCCTATGCTTGCCGTCTGATGTACTAACCAATGAATTTAAGATATACCCAAAGAGGAAAAATGTACTACCTATTTATAACAAACCTAAATTGACCATAGAGAGAGAGGACAGATATACCTTGTTGGTGATGTCTTTTTTTAGCCCAAAAGGAAACCCCACCAATAATTTTCTCAAGCGCACAAGGATAGAGCTCGCCAGATGTTGTTTCAGCATGCTCGAATTTTGAACAAGGAATTCTGAAGCTGAATACAAGCACTGAAGAACAGACAAAAAAATCTTGAACAATTGACCAGTTGCATGCTGAGTTGTGCTAAACAAGCACATGGACTCCTCAAAGCACTTAACAAGAACTGGTATGAGATTTTCAATCTTTTCAAACTTCGCTATATATATTGTTGTTGTTGACTATGTGTACTAACAGTAGCATGTGTTATTAGTCAAAAAAATAATGATAATCTATTGGTGGTTTATCCAAACTTTTCCTTGTGAATCTAACACATATATCTAATAAGAGATGTCCACTAGCATTATTTGTTTTGGACTAAAACGTGTGCGTTTATATGACAATTTCTATCTCTTAATATCATTCAGGTGGACTACAAGGATGAAGTGCCAGATAAGCACACAAATTGAGCACATATCCCTTTCAAGGATCTGAAGATCGCACATTCAAAAATATTGCAAAGAACTTCTCTCACGACTTGCTTGTACCCAGATGACCCACCAACAAAATATTCATGTCTCCCCTTAAACTTGCACCTGATGAAGTCAATTTTAATGCATTCCCTCCAAATAACTATTAAAATAAAGTCAGTATATTATTTAAGTTTAAATAGTGCAGTTATAAGGGGTAAGGCAGACCTGACAAAGAAGCCCTCGTTTGACATCATCAAGTTCCCAAATATTAGGTGCCAGAGACCTTGTAAGCCTATCATATATATCTGGCAACTGTAAAAGCTCCAATTTCCCAATCTGAAAACAGGTTACAAGTCAGTAAAAGATTTTACAAGTAAAAGAGGAAACTTGAAGAAGAGAAGGACAAGGAGAACTTTATCATGATAAAGAGGTTAGTGTCATGATTCACACTGACATCTATTTCGAGCTTTGATTTGTCTCACCTTCTGATATCTCATCTGTGGTCTCTTGTAATTTCACTATTTGCTTATCTACAAATCTGCAATAATTTCCAGCTTAGTCACTTCAAAGGCTAATCCATAAGAGGTGATAAACCTCATTAACCTCTTTACAATTATAGTGTAATGTAAGAAATACAGACCTGCATCGATTTTGAACGAGAGAGATAACATTCAACTTTTTCTGAATTATTTTGTCAATAATTCTAGCAACGAAAGCTAAGGGTCAATCAAGACGAGGATACAATGAACCTAAATATTTATATTAACTGAAACAACATACACAAATAAGCCTATGCATACAAGCAAACAAAGGAACAATCAACGCTCACAAAGACACAACCAGCAAAACAAAGGTATGTGGGGCTCAGCCCCGGGAACAACTAAGTAACAAACAAGGCAAGAAAAGATAAACAATACCAGAAAAAGAGTGTTCAAGGCAGTAAATGGTGGTGCGAACTATGATAAGGTGTCAGGTGTCAGTGGAGCTTGTGTGGAGGAGGAAGGGCACAAGGTTGAGAGACTGAAGGAAAATCTACGAAGCGGGTCCGATGGATCAGGTGCAGCGTGGCGAGGCAAGCTGATTCTCTACAAAGTGGGGATGAATTTTCAACCAGGGGGCGTGAGGACGGCGCGGACCCGAGGTAGGAGAAGGAGACAAAGGGAAAGAGCGAGGAAGGATAAGGGGCTGCAGAGGGTGATCTGGCGGTCAGGTGGCCGAGGTCGAGGAGCAACGCGGTCTTGGTCCACATCGTGCAGCAGCGAGAGGGAAATGGGAGAGGGCCCCGAGAGGGGAGAGGAAAACGGTGAGTCGGTGACAGTGAAACTGGGATTTAGGGTTGTTTCCCAGAGTAAATTGAATTTTGGTGAAATATTTTAGAGGGAATGGAAGTAGTATGGAGGGAAATGTATATCAATACACATATTAATAAACAAAACAATTTTATTATGTATTAATGAAGATTGGTAATTTGGTATAGTATTTATTATTTTTAAGTCTATGTAATATTGTCTATTTTCGATCCGTATGTAGTCCTCTTTCAATCAATTGGCCTTCGAATTATCAATTGGAAATTAAAACAATAGTAATTCATTTATTTTAGAAAAATAATTCAATCATTGTGAAATTATAAATTAATTAAGTCATTAAGATCTTCTCGGGAAATTTATCAGTTCAACAAAGATTGATAAATTATAATCATTATAAATTAAATAATTTTTTATTTTATTTGATGAACTATCAAATGATAATTAAATTGCATGAAATTTGAAACACAATAGATCTATAAGTTGTAAATTATATTTATAAAATATTTTTTCAATTTTATATATATTTTAATTTATTTAAAGTGATATTATCAAGATTGTCAAAATAACTCATTATCAAAGTGATCCATCCCCTTTACTTTTATATATATAATCACACTATATTCATAAAATATGTTAATTATTATTTTTAATATCACATAGATGTTATTCTTCTATAATTGAATAAAAAATATATCAATATTAACAATAATATTATCATTAATATAACAAAAAGAAAGGATATAATTTTATATTATTATATTTACATCTGCTAATCTGACCCAAATGATCATTATTTGTATCAGCAAAATCGATGTACATAAAAAATGATGCATCAAAACATTCACAGAAGCTTAGGCCGACCCTAATAGACTATATTTGCATCGATAATGTTGACGCAGATGATGAATTGATATATGAAAATAGTTGCTTCGTTCAGACTGATTCAGATAGATGCAACTAAATTATCGCATTTTGCTGATGCTAATAATTTTGTGGCCGATACTAATGACAAAAAAACGATACCAATAAGTGTTGGCAAGCATATTTCCTGTAGTAAAAAATTATATGAAATCAAAATTAAAAAAAAAATCGGATGAAATTGGTAAAAACATAGGAAATTAATGGGAAAGGAGTGGCAAGCTGACAAATGTTAAAATAAATAAAAAACAACATAATTAAGCTCTTAATAGTTTTTGATGATTCAGATTGAGAAAAAGTAGGATCCTATTTTTCTTTCGGAATAACAGCAGATAAGATCCTCCACGCGAGGTGCATTAATTATTGTGTTATACTGGAACCCGGCATGCAATTTCCACGAATAGGAAGATAATCGTATTAAACATTTAATGGTGTTCTAATGGCAAAATTTTCTTCATCTTCCTTTGTAAATCCAATTAATTAAAGAAGATAAAGACAAAATCGAAATATTATATACAATCGAGTCCACGACACACGACGAAAGATAGACGAAATCACTGAAGAAAGTAAAAGTATACCTTCAGGATGCCGCAACTCCATAGACTTATTAACCAAGCCACCAACAGAGGCAGTCTTCCCCTGCATTATGCTGCTGACAAGTGCGAAACAAGGCTTCTTCGCTCTTTACTATCCCATCAAGGACAGGATTACACAGCTGTCGATGTTAATAACAATCATGCAATTAACAACGTCAAAGGACAAACCGCCTTGATGGCCTTGATGAAGACCTTAATATGGGCAAGTATTTCTATTCCTCTTACGCACAATACTTAAAATCTTTTTCCTCGTTTATATATATATATATATATATATATATATATATATATATATATATATATATATATATATATATATATAATTAAGCTATGGTGCTTTGCAAAGTACAATAGCGTTGTGTGTTTAGCGTTCTATTATTAATTTTAAGTTAGAAATGATCGATCCAAACCGCTCAATCTAATCTCCATATCAAAATCTATTGGTAAACCAAATTTTATATTTTTTGAAATTTATTTGCTATTTTTTTGGATATGGAGAAAACCGTATTTTTGGATGAACCATCAAGTCATTTTCTCCTCATCCAAAAAATAGTAAAAAAATAAAAAATATAAAATTTGATTTAGTAATAGATTTTGATATGAAGATTAGATTGAACGGTTCATATCGATTATTTCGACTTTAAAATTGAAAATAGAGCGCAAAGCACACAATGCCTATGTACTTTACAAAGTACCATAGTCGGACTATATATATATATAGTAAAGATATTATGAGTTCAAGCTCACAAATACCTTCCGTGAGTTTAACTCAAAAAATATATTAAATCATCTCTAAATTTTAATTTATCATTATCATTAAATTCTTTATATGAAAACCTTAAGGGATGCAAAAATTTGGAGTGTTTTGAGTTTTTTAAGTCATCGTTTTTAATTTTTTAAAATGATGTTCAAATATTAAATATATTATTATTATTTTTAGAGCTGATTTTCAAAAATTAAAAAATATGACATAAAAAGCTCAAAACACTCCAAATTTTTGCATCTCACAAGATTTTCATATAAAGAATTTAATAAGCATGATAAATTAAAATTTGAAGATGATTTAATATACTTTTTGAGTTAAGATCATGATATATTTACTCTCTTTATATATATATATGTGTGTGTGTGTTGGGTTTTTAAGTCCAATTCGGCCTTGACCATAATGGCTGACTGCTACAGTAAAATCGTGGGTTCATCTTCTTAAGTAAGTCATTGAACAAAAGAGAGAGATGAGAGAATAGAATAGAGAAAGTAAGAAAGATAGAGATAAAGTGATTATTTATTTTAGTAATTGAAACACTCTTGTAATCTTTTATAATCTCTTTGATTTATAATAAATTTGTTAGTTGTTTACCTCTTAATAGAGTAGGTTCGGCCGAACCACTTTATCTCTTGTGTCTCATCTTATGTGCTCTCTTGTGCGTTTGTTGAACTTGATATATTCCGTAGTAACATTTTTACTCCATTGTAGTTGGTTGGTTGTATTCATTGGTTGGTTTTATTTTTAATTTCTCGGGATCCAATTTGTATGCGAGATTATCCAGTTTAAGATTGTTATTGTTCTGTTTAGAGCTTGTTGGAGTTGTTCTAGTAGTTGACTTCTAGTAGTTGACACCTATTGTACCTGTATTATATCTCCATTGCACCGATTCGTATCAGTCTCGATTTTTGCACAACAATATATTTACTTCATGAATCACCATAAGATGGTTTAGCTATGTTAGATAAGTTCAGGATCATATATGTCAAGTCACTTTTACACTTTCAAGTACCAACACCTCTCTGATTGCTGCCCTGCTCGCTACTATCAGCTTTGCAGCTGCTTTTACATGCCAGGAGGATTCAGCAGTGATTCCTCCGATGCCGCCCATCTTTGCAAGGAAAGTTGCTTTCCAGGTGTTTCTGATATCTGACACAATAGCAATGTGCTCATCCCTTTCTGTAGCATTCCTCTGCATTTTGGCAACATGGGAGGGTTTAGATTTCCTCCTCAACGTGACTACTGCATTGGCATTTGGTACAGGTTTGTTCACCATTATGGCACCCAAGAGGCTGTGGCTTGCAGTTATCGTACTGGTATTCTGCAGCATCCTTCCGCTCCTCTCCAAGATCATTGGGGAATGGCCGCTATTAATGCTTCGCTACTGGCTTGGATGCAATTTTCGGAACGACCTCATTCCACATACTTGATAATGTGCAAAATCATATCATGGCAGATCCGATCATTATTAAGCGAGTAACAAAGCCTCTAAAAAAAATTCTTTTCTTTTTCCTGGAATAATATGGTGTAGCCCCAATTTTACACTTCTAAATAATACTAGAACAAAATGCTATGTTTATGTTCTGCGCATGTCTTCTTTCTTGGAAAGATCTCATGCCAAGTATTGGAAATGTTAGAGCTTTTGGATCTTTTTCAAAGGAAAAATTAAGGTATTGCCTCTATTAGTATCAATGACAAAGCATTTCGATTATTACAACTAAAAACAAAACCCTAGAATTTTAACTTTATGGTATGATCATGAAGAAATTTTTTTAACCTGCGGATTCATTATTTTCTCAAATATATATATATGCCTTGTTTTGCCGTCTTGTCATATCTCTGTTCTTTAAAATTGAGATGAAAAGGAGGCATAGAGAATTTGTTTATGGAATTACTAATTAAAATTTTATACAAAATCATAAGTACAAATTAAAGTATATGTGACGATCATCGTGTTCAAAAGACAAGTGAGCAGCAAAAAACAGCCAGTTAACTGCCGCTACTTCTCCTTGGTTGCTTTGAATTTTTGTTGAACGCTTTAGAATTACATTAGTTTACCAATAGAGTACATTATTTTTATGGGAAGGGATATCTTGACGATGGTTATCTTGCCAATCTTGAAATTGAATCTTCAATTAAAGATGAAAAAAAATTAAAGATAAGAACAATTTATTAATATGTTATTCTACTTGTAGATTGATGTTGATTCAAATTTTATATAATTTCATTATCGTTTGATAGTTCATCAAAAACCGTTAAATTGAAACCGTTATAAAGTGCATAATATATTTTGATGGTTTTTTATGGACTAGCAAACAATAATAAAATTATATGAAACTTTAATCACCATCTATATAAAAGTAGAAGAATATATCTACAAGATTTTTTTTATTTTGAAGATTTTTTTTCACATTTATTTGGAGTTTCATTGTCCAAATTATCAAGATAAGTCATTGTAAAGGATCCTTTCCTATTTTTATTACCAGGCCTCATAGATCAATAACTCCTGTGGTAATTTCAAACTTCCTCTGTGGGCTTCACAACAATTTGTAGTATATGTTTGCAAAAAAAAAATGAACTTTAAAATATGGATTGAAGTAAACTCTTCGTATTTCTGAATCCTAATCTCTTATGCCATGAGTTTCATGATTAGGGCTCCATATTTAATCTTTTATGATGTTGACTGTGAACTTGTCTTCCACATGAACTTTTGAACTTAGAATTAAGTTATGTAATGGAACGCATGAGTTGAATTAGCATTGTGAAGCATCAGCATGTGTCAATTTTGTGAATTTTTAATTATTTTTGTTTGATCATCTTTCTATTACTACAAATTATTTATGCCCTTCTTTTACACGAATTGAAAATATCACTTAAAAGGTAAACATAGTGAACAATTAATATTCGGAAAGTTACTTTTAGCGATGTCTGTTGATTCCAGAGTTTGTCAAAAAAAAAAAAATCTTTTTTTTTGTTAGCCAATTAAGTTTGGGAAGGATCACTTGACAATGGTTATTTTAACAATCTTAACAATGAATTTTCAAATAAATATAAAATAAATTTTAAAAATAAAAAATTCTTATGAATATATTCTTCTACTTATAAATTATTGGTGAATCAAAAAAATTCATGCAATTTCATTATCATTTAATAATCCATCAAAGACCATTAAATTATAACCGTTACAAATTGTATAAAAATTTAGATGGACAAACGATAATTAAATTGCACGAAATTTAAACCACCAGCAATCTATAAGTAAAAGAACATATTCATAAAAAAAATCTATTTTTAAGATTTTTTTAGTATTTATTTAATTTATTGTTAATATTATCAAGATAACCCAATCCCCACCCATTAAGTTTGCGGTTCATGCCTCACTCATAGGATTTCAGAATATGATTGATTTTGTTATTTATCTCTGCTTTCTTTTTTAGGTTCATTTTAATTTTTTCCGTTGTATTCGAAATGTGTCCTATTTTATGTTTTTTTTTATTCTTTCTTGATTACAATTTTCTGAATTAATTCATAAATTGCATATTTTCTTACATCTAAATTCACCATATAACAATCCGCTTCATTGGATAAGATTGTTCAAAGAATCTAACAAAGCATAACTAAACCAAATGTTGACGCCAAATTTGAATTCAATATCTTGAAATGAAAACGTTTCTCAATAACTTATTTTGAGCCTACAGGCAATTTGGCAAAAAAAAAAAAAAGGTTTGACAAACCCCTAAACTGCAAACTACAGAATATCATTCATTCACTGCCGGTGGCCATCAGAAATTCACCTTCACAAACAACTTCACCACCAACATAGGCTTTACCCTCCATCTTTGCAATACCGAATCTCTTTTGGAGTTTAACAAGTGTCATGCGCATTACAAGTGTGTCTCCAGCTATAACTGGTTTGCGAAATCTAACCTTATCAATTCCTGCAAAAAAGAAATTCTCGCGGGACCCACCTAATTCAGGTTGCAGCATCACTAGGCCTCCGACTTGGGCCATTGCCTTCAAAAACAAAAAGAAATTAGATCAGTGACAGATCAAAGGAAAACAAAAAGCAGATAAAAACAATCAGTTACTTGATGTTGCACCTGGTACACTTGTTAATGACTGGTACATGATTGATTACAAGGTTAGAATAAAATCTTTCAGATATTGATGTATGAACCATGGTCACCAGCCAAGTCAATAAGATGTGCTGGGTTATTAGTAAGCACATGATACGTTTGTAAAACCAATAAAAAAGTATACCATTTTAACAATCGAATTTACCTCATGAAGGACTGCACTATAACAAAAACTGGTCATGGAACTGCCACCTGGATCGAAAAAAAAAGCTACTCTGGCACTTATAAATACTGAAGGGCACATGTATGAACCATGGTCACCAGCCAAGTCAATAAGATGTGCTGGGTTATTAGTAAGCACATGATACGTTTGTAAAACCAATAAAAAAGTATACCATTTTAACAATCGAATTTACCTCATGAAGGACTGCACTATAACAAAAACTGGTCATGGAACTGCCACCTGGATCGAAAAAAAAAGCTACTCTGGCACTTATAAATACTGAAGGGCACATGTCACAGTTTTTTGCATCTGTGACATACTTAATTTAGAAAGTTGATGACTTCACTAACCAAACTAGTTACCATTTTCCATAAAATATGTAGTACATCCATAATAAATTAAAGAAACACAAAAAGGAGGAATGAGGATCATTAAACAATAATAAGATAAGTACCTCAACCATGAGAACACCAGGCATGATTGGGCGATCTGGAAAATGTCCAGGGAAGAAGTTATCATTTATTGTAACATTCTTTATGCCGACAGCTGTTACACCTGGCTTGTATTCTATCACTCTATCTACTAGCAAGAACGGAAACCTATGTATAAAGATAACAAACAAAAACAAGAAAACTAATAATGTTAAGCTGCTGCAAACAAGAGGACTAAAATAAAATACAGTTCTATGCAATGAAATAGGAAAAAAATATTAATAAGTCTTTATAAGTACCATGCAATATTTAGATATTATACAAAACATTAGACAAAAGAAAGAAGTGGAAAAATTAACATTGTATGATACAGGCATTAATTGCGTATCTCTTATAATTTTGTATGCTTACTGAGAATTTACATGTACAAAACTTCTTTAAAAACTTAAAATTGGTATGGTTAAAAAGCTCATATCACAGTAAAGCATAAAAATATGTGGCACTTGGTTTTGTATTTCTTTTATGGGTTCGGGCATTGGTGGATCCCAGTGCATCCACGCTGTGCTCCCGAGTTGGGGAGAAAGGGTTAACAAGTGAAATGGAAGGATGGAGCGGAGAAACACTTGCTCCTGAGTTAATTTTTAGGAGGGTGAGAGGAGGTTAAACTGGGGTTAGAGCGGGGAGACATTCCATAACATTCATAACATTCCATATATATTTTTTTTTCGTGGATCCATTCACCCCCAATTCGGGGGTTAAAAAAATTAACTACTACTAGTTTCCATTCCATACACATCCATTCCACGGAAGCACAGAATTAATGTTCAATTGAACACCCAAAATTTGTAAAATATAAGATAAATTACTAATTTTAACCAAGATATGCATATGTTGTACAACAGGTCTATTGAATACCTTCAATAAAAGTTACTGTCTAGTTCAGGGTAGCTTTTTGACCCCATCTATTTTGATATTTGAGCAGACAGGGACTGCAACGGCAAATGAATTGAAGAACTAATTTGAATAGATGGTGACAGGCCAAAGACTATGCAAATAGTATGCACTAAACTTCAAAATGCATTGTGATTAGTAGATCTCCTATATGAATGCATTCACAGAGCTCTATTAGGGCACATAAACGTTTTCTTACCAATCTTAAATCCGTAAAAAATAAATTAAAAGCTGAACCTCACCTGTGAGGCAAAATCTCCCTGATCTGGTTTATATCGATCACAGTGGGAAATGCAGCGAATTCTGCACCAATTATCAAGAGATCCAAGCAAAATCAAAATTCTAGTAGACCCGATCATACCAAAGAACAAATGTTTAGTACAAAAGAAGTACAAATTCTAGTACAAACTATGGAAACGAGCCAATCGTACTAAAAAAATGTCTGAAATTAAAGCTTACTCTTCTCAATAGGAATCTCAGCTTCGGTCTCAGCTGCCACACTCGGACTACACTCGACCAAATAGCAGCTCGATTTCTTTGATGAAGAGATGAACCTAGCGTTCGAAATGGATAGTGTCGCCTTCTGAGCTTGACGAGTTGCGTTAATGGAAAGAAAAGAAAGAGGTTTCGGATGGGAGAGAGAAGAGCAAGGCTGGAAGACAGCAGAAGTAGAAAAGAGAGATCCGGTGATGATCATCGCCTCCATTGCTGCTACGTTTGAGAGAGAATGTCCGGACTGAGAGGAGAGAGCGGAGTTCGGGAATTTGGGGTTTTAGAAGAGGAGGCGATGAGAACGAGGAAGGACTGGTACGGAGGTTTCGTCGGGGCCTCGGTGGGAGGGAGCGGAGGGCGTTCCGATGGGTTGGGTACTACCCACCGTCCGATCTGGATTTTTTGTAGCGGATTTCGAAACTATGTTTAAACACGTGTCCTCCATCTGATTCGCCGTCTTTTCCGTTAAACTCGATGTCTCTCGCTCGCGCTGCTGCTGTCACCCTATTGCGATTAGAGCTTGATCAGCTATTGCTATTGCTACTCAGCTGATGTTCAAACTACTGGTTTTTTATCAACACAACGCTGTCAAAAAATTTTATGATTAACGATTTTATTCTTTCCTAACAATTATTTCCTTTACAATTGATGCTAGGTTCCTAACAATTATTTCCTTTACGATTTTAAAAAGACGCATTTATGCTACTAACAAATATATCGAAGACGAAAGTACTATTAAGAGCAAAAGATTCGGGCGGAATGTCAAATTAAATAAAATTAAATAGTAGTAATACCAATCGGACCAAAAACATATCTAATGAATTAAATTTTAGTATAATAAGAACATATCAATTTAAAAGTAATTGGGTTTGCATTTTATTCTAAGTCTTTCTTAAAAATACAAAACATGACGTAAGTATATTTTCTTTTCCTTTAACATGGAAAAAATTCAAATTGTTTAATTCTTTTTTTATCTTTCTATGTGGGTATATATAATTAAATTGTTTGGACAAAATCATATTTCATTTCCACTGTCAAGATTATCTTTGACATAAATTTCATTTAATATATTTTCTTATCATTTGGAAGTTTCACAAATAATCATGTCATTTCTTTGGTAACATATGTAAAAATAAGGATAAATTTGATTGTAAAAAAAACTGCGGAGCTAGATTAGAAAAATCAGTACGTAATGCAAGAAGGTTGTTTCTTTATAAAAAAGTGATGATGAATTAAATAAAGAATTAAGTAAAAAAACTATCTATATGAAAATCTATGTAGGAACTAAAACATACGTTAATATATGAGAGAGGAGCGGACAACTCTGAATGGAATGGAATAATTAATGAAGAATGAAGAGTACATCTGTATATTAGTCTACTCATTATATGAGCGATAATATCATCATATGACCCCTGATCTGCTCGATCTCCCTTTTCGGTTTTTGCCAAGGTCCCATTGAATTAAGTACAATCTGTTTTTAATCAAAATTTTAAGTGCAATTGAGATCGTCAATATATGATTTAGAAAATATTTCGCGTTGATATTATTACCATTAATATTTTTTTAAATAGCAGATGAAAAATCTATTATTTAACTTCATTAAAAAAAATTAAAAAGATTTACAGAGTGTTACAGAGAATGTGAGAGTGAGCAAGGAGTGTGAGTGATGAGTGTGCTTGTGTGCTACAGTAAGGTGTTACAAGACTTAGTATGATACAAATACAACTGTATATGTAATATTTAAAAATAAATTTATCTAATTTAGACTGTTTTGCAATAAAAGCTAAATTATGGATTATTTTGTAAAATTAGAAAAAAAAAGAAAAAGAAGAAAAATAAAACTGACTCACCTGATCAAATGATTTTGCTTGGCTTCTGACTCTTTGGCACGTGTAATTCAAGAGGTGACTAAGCACCTTATTATCAAACAGAATGTATAAGATCTATGTAAGATCACTCTCTCTCTCCGCCGAAGATGAGAAAAAAATAACAGAAATGAAAAAAAAAACAAGGAAAGAAGAAAGAAACGGGAAATTAATCGGAGGAAATAGCAAAACCGAAGGAAATAAAAAAGACGAAAAGAAAAGAGATCAATCTGAATTGGTCGTCCAGCATGGACATTGATTATTACTTGAGGAAATATTTTCTTTATCTTTATTGTTTTCTCATCCAGATAAGAAGTTAATATTAGTATTAATAATTTTAGTTAAAACTTTGGAATTCATAATTATGAAATAACTTAAATGCAACTGGACTTGAATTAAAATCAAGAATGAACCTTGATGCTATACTCGCCTGTATTCTTTTTTTGGACTTGAAATACAATATCAAACTAAGTTAATGGCATTGCTAATTATGTAAGTTTGAGAATTAATTACAAACAATGAATACAAATGAGTTAAGAAATATTATATTAATACATATCATTATGATTCGAGTAGGTGTCGCAGTTCAGATTTCGAATCGAGGTTTCCGTCAAGGATCGAGTCGTGAATCAAAATCGTAATCTTAAAAGGTAATCAGATTTTTCTATAACTAGTATTTGGTTATTATACGTTAATTGGATTCTTAACCTGATCTGAATTAGATTGATTGACATTTGACTTGTGATACGGGTCGATGACCTGAATTGTCCGAATTGATTGGATATTAGATAACCGGACTTCTCTATAACTTAATTTTGAATATTATTTATTAATTGTGTTAGTTGATCTTTGACTTATGATATGGGTTAATGACCTGAATTATCTGAATTGATTAGATATTTGGTAACTGAACTTCTCTATAACTCGTATTTGACTATCATCCATATTTGAATTCTTGACTTGATCTAAATTATGGATTGACCTTTGACTTGTGATATGGGTCGACGATCTGAATTATCTGAATTATAATCGAACTTTTCTATAACTTATATTTGATTATTATCCGTTAAATGGATTGATTGACCTTTGACTTATGAGACGAGTCGATGACCTGAATTGTCCAAATTGATTGGATATTAGGTAATCATACTTCTCTATAACTTATATTTGAATATTAATTGAATTCTTGACTTGACCTAAATTATATTTGGATTGACTTTTGACTTGTGATATGGGTCGATGACCTGAATTGTCTGAATTGAATATTGATAAATGGAACTGGTCAAATTATGCATGATAAGTACATGTCGTAAGCTAACCCTTTCGTACTCCGAAAGGGAGAGTCCACACAACCTGAAGGGTTGTGAGTGGAAGAAAGCTATGCGGAGTCTCGTTTACTAGCGGATTTATGGGATATCCCCACTTTTCAAGGTGGACACAGTGTGTGATCTTCATGTGTTCATGCATAATTGCTTAAAATACATACTTTAATAAATAAGAATGATTTATTATTATTTGAAATATTTTGAATGGGATTGTATTATTCATAATATTATTATAAAGAAACTTTGTCATTAATTAATCGGTTATTAAGTTTTGTAAGTTGACTCTGTTTTATTTCTTTGTTATTTTTCTTATTTATTAGCGACGCGGTTGCAAAAAGACATCGTCTCCATAACGCCTCAGTCGGAGCATTACATTATATGAATCTTGTAAATCTATAAACTGATTTGGTTTCTTCTTCTTTTTTAGTTTTTGCTGCGTGCCGCTATGCGTCTAATTAAAAGTTTAACTCTAGGTATGCTTCTAGTTACATAAGCCAAAGCCCATTGTCTTATGCATGAGTGTGCCTCCATCTTTAATGCCTTTGATGTCTTTTTCGGAGGATGTGTTTGTTGCTTTCTTTTTATATTGTCATTTAGTTGCAGTCCACGACACTTGATTTCATATATACCTTGTTGTCTGTCATGCGTTTAGTGGTGTCTAACGTGTATAATAGTTACAGAACTTTTTATTTGCGTTAATTGTTTCGTTAATGAAACGATTAAAATTTTTTTGCATTAACCGTTTTGTGAGATATACAAAATCCTTTTTGTTGCGTTGATCATTTCGTTCAACTAAACGATCAAAACACAATAAATGGTTAAAATCATTGATCGTTTACCGATATCAATTTAGATAATAAGTAACAACTAACAGCTAATAAGGCATCAGATAAACAAATAACAACTAACAACTAATAAGTATACTGTCACAAACCAGCAAATTATAACATCATAGAAATCATGCGTATTATAATAAATATTCAAATATGTAAACAACAATAAACAAGTAACAAGTAACAACTCAGTAAAATAAGTAGAAACAATACAGTTTTTTGAAACAACTACTAGCAAGCCAGCATATAACAACATAGAAAGTTTGCATATTACAACATGTATTTAAATACATAAATTACAATAATTACTCCTGATCCCAACCTAGATATCAAACTCATTTCTCAGATATATCAATCTCAGCCAATGATATATCACTTCTCAGTCAATGGCTAAATATGCAAGCATTCAAAAACTCTAACATCACATAAATTCATTGCTTGAGATCCAAGAAGCCAAAGAGTAACTGTCCAGGCTACAACAAATAGGCTACAAGGTAACATGCAACATGGCAACAACCAATAAGGCAACAACCAGTTTTTTTCAATAATAATAATAATTATTAAATTAATATTACTAAAAATAAGAGTGAGAATTGTAAAATTTAAAATATACGAATGGCAGCGCACCACTGCCAGTGGCGTTGAGACCAAACGCGCCACAACCAGTGGCGCGTTCTATATGAAACACGCCACTGTCAGGGGCACGTTTGCCTACAAAACGCGCATATGCTCATCTGTTTGTGTTTGTGAGAATTTATAGGGATTAAACGTGCCACTGCCAGTTGTGTTGAGACCAAACACACCACTACTAGTGGTGCGTTTCAGATGGAACGCCCACTCGCAGGGGCGCGTTGCCATTCGTATTTTTAAAATTTTACAGTTCTCACTCTTATTTTTAATAATATTAATTTAATAATAATATTATTAAAAAAACTGGGTAACAACTAACAAGCCAGTAAGACAAGAACAATCGAAATAAGTAACAACTAACAAGCTAACAAGACAACAAACCAATAAAAATAACAAATCTAAAATAGAATTACTAACAGACTAACTGACTGATATAGTAAGTAAAAAATTAGAAATGCAAATAATAAGCCAAGCCAACAAAGCAACAAGTCAAAACTAATAATTCTAGATACTGTCATATTAACAAGTGCAAACAAAACAACATGACAATAATTCTATAAGAATGCCAAATAACAAGCCAGCAACTAACAAACTAGAAATAGAACAACTGACAAGCCAAGCCAATAAGACAACAACTAATAATTCTTAGTTACTGACATAGTAATAAGTGCAAACAAATCAATAAGACAACAAGCCAATAAGCATGTCATCAAATAACAAGCCAGCAAGTAACAAATTAGAAATGCAACTAACAAGCCAAGCCAACAAGACAACAAACTAGTAACTAATAATTCTCAGATGCTGACATACTAACAAGTGCAAATATTTACTCAGATACTAACATTTGCTTAGATATTTCAAGTAAAAAAGAACTTACTCATCATAAAAAATATTAGACTCAGAAATAACAAAGTCTGAATCAGCCATTCTTACACAACAAAAGATTGTAAGAGTAAAGACAACTGTAGTAAGACTTACAAGTAAAAATAGTAAGAACAAAGATAAAAAATCAAAATCAGTGAAATAAGAAAATCAATGAAATATCTGTTATTTTTTTTGAAAAAATATCTCTGTATATCTCTCTCTCTTTCTTTCTATGTCTTTTTATTTTCCTTCAACAACAGTACAACAACATAATATATAAGTAAGGATTCGATCACTTGGTGCCTATCTGGTGGCGATGAGACCTCCATCGATGATCTTTGGTCTGTCTCTCAGCCTAACTACAATGCAAATATGTAATATGTTATGTCGTAAATCTCTGAGCCATTACCTTTATCGAGATAGAAACTTGGCCTACAGTGGCGATCTCGACAGCCTCACAGTCACAAGTAAGGCAATGATGAGGTCAATCGGTGATCTGACTCATCTCTTAGTGAGAGAGCAAAATAGAGAGAGGAGATCGATTAAGCGAGATAATGAGATAGTGGGATAAAGTGTGAGAGAGGAGATTGATTGATCGAGAGAGCACAAAAGAGGGTTAGAGTGTGAGAGAGGAGAGCGGCTGAGCGAGATAGATTAAGTTTTAGTGTCTCTGTGATAACAAAAGAGGAGAACATCGGAAAAGACGAGAGAGACAAGATATCAGATATAGCGATATGATTTTCTTCATTTTTTACCCGCAATATTTTATAACAGTCATATAAAATCTATAGCGAAATAATCATTGAAACAATCACAGAACATATGAGTTTCGTTAAATGTTTTATTTTAAAGACGAAGTAAAATGAATTTACGCAAACCGTTTTGTTATTGAAATGAAATAGATTATGTTGATCGTTTCCATTTTATTTGCGTCGAAATGAAATGGTAAAACGATCAAACAAATGTTCGTTAACACCCCTACATGTGTTCCACACTTGCATATCCGCTACAAATGTTAATGTTGTGCTTATAGTAACCTGTCTTGTCAGTGCTACCATAGTGGGGCATGCGACAAATAGATGGTTAGCTACTTCACATGACACATATTGTAATTGTCGGCCATCCTTTTCTTTGCAAATTATCCATCATGTGTAGTCTGTTGTGTAGGGTGAGCCGGACGAATGTTTTGATATTCCTCGGAGGAACTTTGAGGAACCATATTTTGTTAAAGGTCGATATCAATATTTGCGGGTCATTGATAAAGTGATAGATGGATTTGACTGTGAATTATTGGTTACATGTTAGGTTGCATGTGAGTAGGGTGTGCAAACTGATCGGTTTAATTGGTTTTAAATTGAACTGTCAAATTTTGGTCTATTTGGTTTAAAAATTTCAATTCAGTTGAAAATTTTAGTTAATTTAGTTTTTGTTCTTTGGTTCGGTTTATATTTTTCTAAATCGGATAAACTAAATAAACCGAATAGTCCAAAATTTATCAAACAAGCTCATTTAGATTTATATAAATAAGAATCATATCAAAGATAGTCCAAATATATTTATTTTTTATATGTTTTATTTAGTTATCTATTTTATTTTCTAAGTTACTTATTTTTTCTATCAATTTTTTAACTATCAATATTTTTTATTTCTCTTTAATTAATATAATTTTGGTTTAACCCAATAAATCAAATAAAACTTTGGTTTATTCGGTTGATATTTTTAAAAGTTTGGTATGATTCTTAATTTGACAAACCGATTAAAACTTTAGATATATATATTTATTTTGGTTTGAACCGAACCGACCGATTACACAACCCTACACATGAGTCTTCCTTTAGAATCCCTGATAGTTGTTGCTTCTATGAGCGGTTATTTTTTTAGAGAGAAAGATGAGAGTTAACTCATAAATTTTATTTTATTTTTTATCTATGGGGGTTCAAACTCATAATATTTTTTAGGTCATCCTTGTTAGCTACCACTTGAGTTACTAGATCATTTGCTCAATCATTATCAACAACATTGTTCATCATTAATATTATTAATGTGACTAATAAGTTCAATGCATATTAGAAGAGTTATGATGCACATTAAATATTTTACTATACTTAGTAACTTTAAATGTATATTAGATTTATGATGCATATTAGATATCTCATTATGCATTAGATGATTTATGATATATATGGATTTATGATGCACGCATAGTATTCTAAATTTGTGCCGCGTTATGTTGTGTCGTGTTAAAGCACGTCGTGTCTCGTATCATATCATGTCATGTTGTGTTGTGCCTAAAAATGATAAAGAGACAACAAAACATGGTTATGGTATGACACAAATAAGACATGCCATGTCAATCGTGTCGTGCTTAATCGTATCATATCTAATTGTGTCGTGTTAATCGTATCATCTGATTGCTTTTTAAATAAAAAAATAAAGACTCTATTATTTCAATTTGAATCATTAGACTAAAACCAATAAATAAGATTTATTTCAAAATACTCCTAAAATTTAAAACACATCAGTTTAATTCATCCATTTTAATTGAATAATCTGAATTGAAATAGTAAAACTTATTTTCATATTCAGAATAATATAATATATTGATCCCTTAAAGGACCATGAAACTTTTAAGTATACATAATTAGTAGTCTTTGAATTTTAGAAACTTTGATTAAGCTGATCCCATATCAAATTAGATTCTATTCAATGGATGATAGATATATCTGTATTTTCATACCGTGTCGTGCCGTACTCCTGTGTCGTATTGTGTCATATCTAGATCATGTAGTGTGCCGTATCAATTTTCAAAAAATCGGACACAAAACAATTAAATTCACGGGTCCAAAACCGTGTCATATTATGTCATACTGTGCCAAATAGTCGTGTCACCCTCGAACCTTGTCGTTCTGTGTCATACCTAGCCACGGTAAACACGAATTTAGAACTCTATGCACACATACTTATAAACTGATTGTTTTAATAAATATATAATATTAAAAGCTTAAATAATCTTTTTAATATTTATATAATTACAATTATCAACATGGATATGATATATATTTGCACAAAGTCTCATAGCAACCATCATTGCACATGCGTACTATCATGTAATATTTCTTGAGAATTATAATTATACAAAAGTTAATGAAACTATACAATACATAGAAAAAAAAACTAAATAATTCTTTTACAAAAGGATGGATCCATTGAAAATTTTCTAATAGTTGGGATTAATTAATCAAATATTCATTTTGATAGAAAATGATAAGTGTAAAAATTGTGTCAGTAGTAGTTGAGAATAGTGCAAGATTAATGATAACTCAAAAAATATGAAAATAGATGTACTTTTTATTTTATTTTTTGGTTAGCGAAAATGTTATTTAGATGATGATTTTGAAATAGTAATTTGAGAATAATGCAATCATTACCAACAACATTACAATCATTACAATAATTACTCAATTAGTTATATATGCCAACAATTGTAGAACTGTTGCAATAATTAAGTCACAAATATGCTAAATCAGTGAAACATGATATTCGAATCATTATTCACTGAATCCCACCCCGAGCTTGTGAAACTCTTTGAATGGTTGATTACGATGATTTCTTAGTGCTCTTCTTTGAAGCTGGGCCTGAGGTACACATGGCATAGATCCCCCTAGTCCTTCAGGCTAGGCTTCTCCCTTTTCCATCTTGCTTGTGCTTAGGTTTCCATCCAACCTGAAAGATTAGTTCATCTTTGCAAACTTGTGCTCCAGCTTTCTGGATATATAGTTTGTTAACTGATCCAAATTTGATTTTGCTCCCATAATTAAATTTATCTTAAAATATGATGAAGTATGTCATTTATGGTACTGTCTTGCCGTTATTTATGGGTTGACGCTAACCCAGTGCGAATCGAACGCACCTTGACATCTAACTAGAATAAGTTTACCACTCAGCGCATCTTAAGAATTCTTCTCTTTTCTCGTAAACATTTCTAAAAAAATGATTGTTACATCTTGAATGCGTTACTTTTCAATATGAGTAGTTGATTTGTGAACAAAGAAAAGTTCCTCAGTTTAGACTTTATTTTTATTTGATGTATTTGAAATATTTTTATTTTAAAAAATATTTTTTAGGGCACTGTATATTATAAAACTAGGACAAAAATCTCTTTATTTTATTTTATATTTATTGACTTTAAATATTTTAAAATCATGTCACTGCCTTTAATTTCAAATATAAAAAAATTGAAAGGAAATGAAGTAAAATGGACAAAAAACAAAGAAAGGAATTCTTGATATTTTTGACACTATAACATTTTTTTTGTATTTTTTCTTGGTTAATTTTTGGATTAATTTACAAAAGATCTAAGAGGTCAAATTTCAAATTTTTTATTGCATTTTCATGGATCTTATCAAGCACAAGTTTACTCAAATGCACATTTAGTCAACATAGAATTAGAAATATATATCCACAAGCTAACTTTCAATCTTCAAAGGATGAAACTTCAAAAATGCAAGTGCACCAATTAGATGCACCTCCACCTCGAACCATCAAGAGATGAAGCTCCTCTAATTCTCAAATACCAAAATTGAGACTTGAACTTTCTTTTTCTCTTCAATCAATTAAATTATTCAATCGATCAAGAAGAAATGCTCAGTACATGAGCTAGATAACAAATGAGTGAAGGGACATGACTTTGGTGTGGTGGTGCACGGCCTCTCCTAGGTTGTCAGCCAAAGAGAGAGGAATTGCTTCTTCTCTTGGAAGAGGAATGAATTTTGTTTTGACATTTTGAAGAGAGCAAATGAAAAGAAAAACAAATTATGAGAGGGTATAATTGAGATTAAACAATTAAATTCTCTCATATTTAAAGACAAATGATTTGTCATGAACAATTATTCTTATATCATTAAATAAGTGGATGAGAATGTGTATGTTAGATGAGGATATAGTCTCTTTGTCATTTCACACTTAAATGGACAAATCTATTAAACCTAGTTTGATATTACTTTTTATTCTCCCACAAACAAGTAGTTAAATAGACTACTCTATTTTCTCTCCTTCCTTGGAGTTGCATCTAACATGAGCTGAACCCTCATGCTATTCTCATTTGACAAATATAATAAAGTTAAAAGTGAAGTAAAAATTAAATTATCATAAAATAGTGATGCTTGATAGTAATGAAATAATTAAATAAAGTAATTTGTGTAAAATATTAAAAAGAGAAAACTTAATATTTTTAACTTTAAAGTATTTATGAAGACACATTAATTTTACTTCATCTTAGATCAGTTCCGTTTAATATTTTGAAATGTTTTAAGAGTTTGATATAATGTCTCTCCATTTCATCCACTATCATTTATACTGGACAATTATCTCTCTCAAATCAAGTTGGCATGGTCACCGTTTGGACAATTTTTGTATTATTTAGTGAAAAATGCAGGAGACAAAACAGTAGTCAAGCATGTCTGAGATGATTATTTTTTCTTTGATTAGAGCCCATAGGAAATGAATCACATTTTAATTTCCAATAGGAAAATTGAATCATTTTCAAATTAACACGTGGAAATGAAGAGAGTCAGGCTCCTCCCTCTCCCGTACCGTCCGGTCTCGATCGCACGATGCCCGTGTTCTCCATTTTAGTCGCAGACGGAGATAATCGAGTCCTCGTCGCTATCCAGAGGCGCACTAAAATCCATTCGCTCCTCGAGTTCATTCTCATCCCAAGTGGCCAGGTCCCAGCCCCTTCTCCCTCTTTCACACCGTCTCTCTAGCTTGCTACTGGAAGCAACAATCTCTCTCCACACTCTCTTAGTAGTTTAAACAATCACATAACGACCATAGGAGCACGAGGAGAATTGAAAATAGATTGAAATTTCCGGAAAATAATAGGTAGAAAATGAATCTGCAGCTTCAACCGTCAACAGGTTTCGCTGCTCCACGCTCTCTTCGGCGGCTCCGGCAGCTCCGGCGAGTGGTTCGATCCTCTACCGGTGGATCGCCGGATCAAAATCACCGCCGGCGTCAGCCTTCCGCTAGTCAGATGCTTAGTTCCCTTGTCGACCGTTGGAAGCTCCCCACTGACATCGATCTAGGTCTCCCTCTCTCTCTGAGTTGCAATATTATCTGTAAAATCTAATGATTAGAATTCTTAAAAAAATGGTAACACAGCCCTGAGTATACATCTGAATTGAAAAATAGGGAAAATTCTCATTTGGTTCTCAAATTCGTTTAAGAAAACCAATTTGATCCTCCAGCTTTCATTTGCATCAAGTTGGTCCCGGAACTTTTGAAATGGATTAAATTGGTCCCTTACCTTTCTAAAAGAAACCAAACTAGTCCTCTTATCATATTTTTTTTGCCGACATGAATTATTTTGTTTGTCACGTAGATTTTTACCTTGCTACCTAGATTTATAACTCATCACACATTCACACTATTGTAAACTGGCTCCAAATTGATATTTATATCAAATCAAATCCAATATAAGAATTGGAGAAAGATCAAACCACTTTTTATTTTCAAATTGAAATGTGTCTTATCATAGTTCCAATTTTCAAATCCAATGTAAGTCTGGTTGGCAAGTTAAAATATTTTACGTGGCAAAAAAAATCCTCATCATCAAAGAATATAGTGAAAGGGCTAATTTGATTTCTTTTAAAAAGTTAAGGGACCAATTTAATTTGTTTTCAAAAGTTTAAGCACCAAATTGATGCAAATGAAAATTGGAGGATCATCTTGGTTTTTAAAAATAGTTTTTGGACAAAATGATGAATTTTCCCTAAAATAATCAATCATTTTATTTCATTCATGGTCAAGAGTAATGACTTGTAATACAAAATTATACAGAAATTGCCGATGCAATGGAATGAATTCCATTCATATATTATAATTCTTTCTCTTCAAACAAATGGTAGAGCTAATTTTCTTTTCTTTGTACACTGATTAAGAATATACTTGGTGTTAGTTTTGCTAGAATGAAACTTTTAACAAGCTAGTGTTATATCTGATGTCTTTAATCAATCTCTTAGAAATGATCAATCAAAAAAGAATTTGTTTCCCAATATATATTTTTTTGGTTGTTGAGTACCTCCCTTTCCTGTCAAGGAGATTTGCTACCTCATATTTGAATACTATTTTTGTTGGTATAATTACAACTGTACATTTCTCATCTCTTTTCCTCTAACTAGATGTAATTCAAGGGAACATGAACTCTTTTCTTCTCAAGGCAAGGACTCTGATCAAGGAAGTAGCAGTGCCTCTAATTAAGCCTGTTCAAGGGAAAATAAACAAGTCTGAGTCTGAATCAGAAGCTACCATTGTTCAAGAAGAGTCCTATTTGGATACTGAGGTGACTGTAGAGAGGAAGACGTCACATGGTGTACTCTCTATAGATGCTGTCATTTCAATTGAGCAATTTGCGAGGTAGACGCCGATGCTTTTCTACAAGTCTGTTTCTGGGATACAACCACACATGTTACTTCTGAGGAAGCACAAACAAACATGGTTTTGTTATGGTTGAATAGATGATGGCAACAAGATTTGCCACAAAAAGGCTTTTATTTCCCACTAATAATTAATATCAGTTACCATTTTTATTTGAAAATTTGATGACAGGCTGAATGGGCTAACTGGTCAGAAAATGCAAAAGATATTTCAATCCCTTGCCCCTGAAAATGTAAAACATGATGGCCGGAACTTGGTGGAGTATTGCTGCTTTAGATACCTCTCAAGGGATGGCTCTGATTTTCATCCCAGCTTGAAGGTCTCTTCTTTCTTCTATATGCTGATGTACTAAGAGGAACAATCTTATGTATGCTCCTCTATTAAATTTATGTATTTTTAAACATGAAGAATTGGTCACATCTCATATGCGGATCCAAGGCATAGAATATATCGCACAACCTGTACTTTCCTGGTATCTATTAGTAATGATCTCCCTCTTAGTACTCTATGCAGAAATTTGCACAGAGAAGGGAAACTATCTTTTACTTTTTTTCTTAGTACATCTGATACTTTAATTGTTTGTATGGGCAATTTTTCATTTTCCAAGCGGCATCCACAACAACAATGATGATGATGAAGAGATCAGAGATCTCAAAGATCAATAATGACAATGATGATGATGATGTTGATAATAATAATAATAATAATAATAATAATAATAATAATAATAATAGTCCTAATAAGAGTAGTTATAGTAAATCTAAACTATAAATCGTACTTCTAAATTCTAAAATCCTAAATTTTAGACCCTAAAATCTAAAACTGAAAATCTAAGAATTGAATGTTATGTAGAAGTTATCTTTAGTTTATTTGATATTTTCTTGTCATAAAGAATAATAGATGTCTGTCATCATTTCGTCCATTCTGCCCTTATTCTATGGTTAAATCTTCATTGATCCTCTCCATGAAAATGTTAGCCATAAAATAAGAGCAGAATTTTTAGCGAAATGGTGACAAACATCTAGTATTCGTTGTAACAAGAAGGTTCCAAAGAATACCAGATGTCTGTCGTCATCTGGCATCCACAACATTTTTGACAATTCCCAGAGATGTGACATGTTCCCATCTTTAGTCTTATTAAATCATTATTTTTTATTATCATACAACTTGTGTTTATCAATATTTTGTATATCAAACATTTCGTGCAGGATCTTGCATTTCAAAGGCTTCTATTTATAACAATGCTAGCTTGGGAGAATCCATATGAAGACCCTGATAATAAGCTGGCTTCTGTTGATGGTTACTCCATACAAGTATATATTTTGCTGTCAACTAAATATTTACTTATACTTCAAATATTTGTGTTTTTACATAAAAACTGCTTTTATTGAATGTGAAATATAGGGTAGGATAATTTGTGAAGGGGCATTTGTAAAGATAGCACCAGCTGTAGGGGGTGTTGCTGATGTGGCAACACCACATCATTTATTTAAAGCACTTGCGGGAGATGAAAAAGGAATATCTTTTAATTTATGGTCTACTTACCTCAATGAGCTGTTCAGGTTTGTTGCTTAGCTGTAAAGAAATATTTGATATATGAAAATTGCTACTGAAGTTGAAGCTTATGATATCTTATGGAATTTCAATTTCAGGGTGCACCAAGGAAGGAAAACATACCATGCCAGAGAAGATATGGTTCCAGATGAGAATATTTTGTGTATAGGTTCCAGCAGAAAAAGACCCGTTTTAAAATGGGAAGGAAACATTGCATTGCCAGGAAACCTGACTTTGACTGAGAAGGCTCTCTACTTTGAAGTAACTTCTCTGAGCTTCGCCAAATTATGTGTTTTTTGGACTTTTACCCTATCCAACAATTTAAATTATGCGATGAAGAAAATGGTCAAGAAATAAGAAACCAAAAATGATTATAAGCTGCAAAGCTTATATCGTACATAGTAATCTTTTATTACAAGAGCCAACAGGTTTTGCTGTCATTCATTTTAAGGCACTTCTCTCTCTCTCTCTCTTTTTTTGGCTTGAACCTAACAGAAGCCTGAGAAAAGCAAAATAAACTTTTCATAACTTAGTTTGTAGTAAAATAAATAATAACACTGCAGTAGTAAAATAATGATAATTTATTACTGTTATTTTTGCTACTATTGTGATATCAGCATCATCCCCATTATGATGATTTCAGTATCATAAGAGATGAAAGTTCCAGGAACATCTTAGAATTAATTTTAAAAGCATAGTCATAATCTTCTACTTCCTTTGGTATGCTCTAGTACTTCCAAAGTAACCAATATTTTCAGGCAATTGGATGGACAGGTATGAAAAAATTAATGAGACTGGACTTGACAAAGCAAGGTACAACAGTAGAAAAGGCCAAAGTAGGTCCCTTCAATTCTAAACTTTTCGACTCAGCTGTTGCTGTTTCGTCTAGTTTATCGTGAGTGCATTACATTTAAATTTACAGTAAATTTTTAGTCAATTTAACATTTTGGCTGGCATAGTAAAAAGAAAAAGCACTACAATGAAAGCATAACATTCGTTGCCTCAATCAAATTTAAAGCCAAGAAGACGAACATCATACTGATACTCCAAATGTCAAAACTCAATTAACTTTTCCAAGTAAAACCTAATTTACTGATATTAATTAATACCCAATTTTTCAAGGATGGCACCCAAAAGCAGCAACAGTATTTTGTAACTTCAAAAGGACTTGTAAACAGTAAAATCCAAAATGCTTTTTGAAAAGCTTTTTCACTTAACTCCTCAAACAGGTCGGAGACATGGGTGTTAGAATTTGTTGATTTTGGTGGAGAAACTAGACGGGATGCCTGGCATGCATTCATAAGCGAAATAGTCTCTCTATATAAGTTTATTCGTGAATATGGTCCATCAGATGATGATCCTACTGTGCATCATGTATACGGCTCTCACAAAGGGAAAATTCAAGCCACTAAGTTCATGGAAAATACCATAGCACGACTCCAATCCCTTCAGTTTATGCAAAAATTACAGGAAGATCCATTGAAATTGGTCCCATTTACATATTTAGAAAGTGCCCCCTTTGGTGATGTTGTGCTACAAACCCTAGCTGTGAAATTTTGGGCTGGACCTTTAATTACGAAATTTCGTCCTTATGAAGAGGTGCATATCGGTCATGGGCATGTTTCTGACATTGACGGTAGTGTGTATTTGAAAAGGTGGATGAGGTCACATACTTGGGGGTTAAGTCATTCTCTAACATTTTGGAAAAATTGTTCTGTGAAGAGGGGGATTATTTTGGGAAAAAAATTGGTGGTAGGAGAAAGAAATATTGGTGAAAAAGCGGCATTGATTTGCAAAGAGAGAAGCGAGGTGATTGAGAAAACTAGAGCCACTATTGTTGCAGCTACAATTGAAGGAATTCCAAGTAATATTGATCTTTTTAAGGTAACTGGATGCTTCTACAATTTCTTTTTGCAGACAAAATCTGGATTTACCATAGTGGTGACTGCTTTCTAGTATTTGCAGTGTACACACAAATTGCTTCTTTAGTAATTGAAGGTTTAACTCTGGTATAATATTGTCTGTTACTGCAGTTTAGGCTGTTTAGCAGTAACAAATTTCAGGCTTGAGACCTGGCTTTCTCTTTTTATGTTCTTGAAATTTTAATATTCTTTTTCACTTATGTATATTGCTTGTTTTCATTAGGAGCTTATGCTTCCATTATTCATAATAGCTGAAAAGTTCAATAAGCTTCGCCAATGGGAGGAGCCTCAATCAACTACATGTTTTCTTCTTTTTTCTTATACGATGATATTCAAGTAAGTGCTATCCTCTTACAATTAATTGTGCAAATGTATTCTAGTTATTATGAATCAGTTTAGTTTTGTTAAAAAAGAAGGAAAATAAACCATGTAACTGTAGCTTACAAACATTAGATAAAATCTTTGTATTGTCCTGTGAAATGGAACAACTATTTAAACTGTTAAGTTGAATTTAGGAGCAAGCCAATTATTCAGGCTTTGAAATAACTGGGATCTTGTTAAGATGAAAATCTCAAAGAGAAAAAAAGAGAAAATAAATACAATAAGAAATTATTTGTTTGGAGAATTAAGAATTTCTGTGGTAAATTCATGAACATCTATTTTTCTTTTCATGCCAGGAATATGCTTTCATACATATTTCCAATGTCCTTGTTAGTATTGGCCGGTACAATGCTTTTACTAAGAGGACTGAAAGCACAAGGCCGGCTAGGTCGATCTTTCGGCAAAGTAACAATAAGAGATCAGCCTCCTTCTAACACATTGCAAAAGATAATAGGACTCAAGGAGGCCATGGCTTCCATGGAGAACCATCTGCAGAACTTAAATGTCACACTTCTCAAACTGCGGACCATCTTTTTAGCAGGACAACCTGAGGTTTATGTCTATACTTTGAAGGATTTCACTTTCTGTGTATGTACCAGTACTAATGGTACAAGGTTGTACCATTCTACCCAATTGCAATAGAACCTAGATATTTGCAATTAGGACTGATCACTGATCAGCAATTTCAGTTGTAGGCTTTCTCTGGTACCTCTTATAAGTAGCTTTCTCAAGTTTTAATGTTTTTAACTAAGCCTCATTTTTTGCAAACTCTTCTTTATTTCTTTTTGGAAGATAGTGGTAATATAAGTACCACCGGATAAGTTTACTTATTAAACAAAATAACTCTTTTTTTTTTTCAAATTCAACCCAAATTAAACCCCCAAAATTTTCATATGACTTAACTGAGACTCAGTCAACTTACTTTCTCCTTGATTTTCCTTCGGTTGGGTCATCAAGCACAAATCCAAAGAAACCAAGCTATACTAGTTTGAATCACTGGAACATACATCAGCTCTAGTTTGTAAATTGATATTACAGGTCACAACACAAGTAGCATTGGTGCTTTTAGCTGGATCTTTAATTCTACTTGTGGTACCATTCAAATATGTTCTATCTGTTCTCCTGTTGGATCTCTTTACAAGGGAACTCGAGTTTCGCAAGGAAATGGTTATGAAATTCCGGACCTTTGTAAAGGAGAAGTGGGAATCCATTGATGCCACACCTGTGGTGATCTTACCTTATGAAAGTCATGTTGTTGATTCTTCAATTATTGCGACAAAAGCTTCCAATAAGGATGGAAATTCAGAGAAAGTGCAAAAGCATGGGAATGGTAGTGTTTTGAACCTGAAGAGTAGTATTTCTTGAGATATAGATAGTCTTTGTCGTGTTGTATGTGTTTGTGTAGCCATCATTTGTACAAAGAAAACAAAAGGAATATTGTTTTAATGTAGAAATTTTTTGATCATTGTTATGTTATTAGTTTGTTGATCTTGATTCAAATTATACGAATCAAACTTTAAATCTTTGCTTGACTGGGGGATACTGAAGAGGAAAAGAAATCTGAAGATATTTGTACATCTTTCTGAGTTCCTTTTTATTTTTATTTTTGCTAAGTAATATGCCTCCCACGGTTTTCTCAATTATTCCCTTCAAATTGTGACATGCAGTATAAGAACTTAAGCTACTGGCAACAAAATGCAAGTCATTCTTTTTTGCCCTTCGGTTCAACTTCAACACATTAGATTAGACCGATTGATTTTGATTTTTTTTTTTACTTCTTAAAATTGAGTAGAATTTTTGATTTGATTTAATGTAATTTCATAGTAGGCCATCTCAGAATTTAGCACGATTTTGGTGATTGATGCTATACAGTAAATATGCCATCGAAATAAAGGGAAGCAGTTATTAAATTGCTGCAGTAAGAATTTATTGAAATCTTTATATCTTTAAATTTACTGGAAACTAAATCGACTTGTTTCCAATTGCTATTCCCATCTAGTTCTAGAGATAAAACCGAATCATATATGATGATACATTAATTTTGGGTGAAATATATATACCATGGCAAAATATAAAAAGTTTTAATCAATCCTGCTGCTTTTGTTCCTTTCGTCATCACGCCTCTAATATCACTCGAAGTATCCCAAAAAGTCATGCTTGCACATGCGTTTGAAAGTGTTATATAACTTGATACATCGTCTCCAGAGAAATTCTTTACTGATTTCACCACCACCTCCATTCATGAAAGTATCCCCGACCAATAGATTCTTCATACGAGCACTCAGATTATGAGGCATATTAAAAAGGGATGGTCCCTTGACAAAAGTTTATTTTGACAATTTTAATAATTATGTAATTTGATATTCCTTCAAAATTATATAATAATTATAACAGTTTAAATTTAATGATCTTTTCAGATCTTTCATCTGGTCTGTTCTTTTCAGACTTTATATTCTTGTGCTCCTGTATACAAGGACGGATTCAAGTGGGCTGGATGGGTCCACCTCCTCTAATTTTTCAAAAACGTTTAAAAAATATATATAATTTCGTAAAAAAAAATAAAAATTTATATATCCGCCCCCTTTAATATTTTTTCTCAATAGTAAATATCTGACCTCTTCAGTCCCGGTCTCTCTCAATTTGAAATTCTGGTTCCGCCTCTGCCTAGAGAAAGAGGACTACATGATTATATGAGAAGTGTTATTCGTACATTTCGATGTTTGTCTAATTAATTGTCTAAATTTTATATGACATTTCTGATTTTAAATCTTTACTGTCTAGAGACTGTCTAAATATAGCATACCATCTAATTTAGACAACATGCTAAATAAGCCACATAGAATTAGACATTCTCCCGATAATCAATGATTTTAGCGATAGAGAGCAACTTTCAAAATTTTCGCTTCCTTAGTTTTCTATTGATTTAAAAAGTTTAAAATATTTACGGACATGCCATTTAGAAAGTCAGAAGCAATTGAGCAACTGTTCAAATTTATTTCCGCCGAATGACATTGTCATACGTGGCATGAAAATTTAGTTAAGCAGGTGTTCAGCGAATATGTGAACCGCAAAATTCTAGACTTTTCGGCCCAAAATAATATGGGCTGGTTTGGTATCTATCAGTATTCAACTGTTCAATTTGTATTCAGTATTCAACCCATTTTAGTTTTTCTTCGTTCCATCGGCCCATGCAAGCAAGAGTTCTATTAGACAAGTAGCATCCAAAACAAATATGCTTCATCACGTAATTGAATAATCGATTAATGCAACGTAGCATGCAAATTCTTAAACCCATATTTGATCAGCGATGCATAAAAAATTCGGGTTTATGATTCAGTTCGGGATCAGATCAGATTCAGGTAATATGATTCGAGCTTATCGATTCTGTAGTTAAATAAGCTGAGTTTAAGTTAGGTCGGCTCGACTCGGTTCGTGATTCGACTCGGTCCAAATAATAATAGTTTATATAGTTTTTTCCATCGAATTCTCTTCCAGTAACCCCTCTCATTTTTTCTCACAATCTCAGTGGCTTAACGATATTTTTTACTCACTCGCATTAATCCATCAATTCAAATTAGTACAAAAAAATATAATTAAAAATATAGTTTATTGATATATCAATTTTATATCAACTTTTATATCAATCTATACTTTATAAATATACTAAAAGTTCAATTCTGAGTCAACAAAATGAGTTTGTAAATATACTAGCTCGAAATGTACCTGACAATGGTTAGGTAATAAGAGCTTATGGACTCACAATTAAACTTTAATATATACAAACAGGATATTCGGTACATACCTGTCGATAGGATATAAATATAAATAAACAATGAAAAGGTTGTTTGTTAGAAAGGCCAACTTATTGGGTTTTGCCTTTATTACTGACAGCAGCTTGTTGAGTCTCCACCTAAATTAATTGCAGCCGGTACACATGACAGTACCGGTCAGGGAAATGAATGGTGGCATTCTGTGAGAGTATGATGTATGTGGCTTTTTACAAGAGTTCTAAAAAAAATACTTTGAAATGTTTGCCAGTATTGCCAGTATTGTTAGAGGTGAAAAGGAATTTAAATTGAGTAGTATTGTTAAGTTGTTTGAATGTTTGTACATGTAATAATTGTATGAAAAGAGAAAATGAGATATTTGAGGTGGCAAGATATGAAAAGAAAAAAAGAGAAGAAATGGGAAAGTTCTATTTATGTTCAATCTTTGTACCCTGATGAATCATCAGTGCCAGTACGACATCATTTGTGATAGTTTGATCATATTCAACGAAGGCCTCCTGAAATATCAGTATGTAACGGTATTTTAAGTCATCCTGAAAATACAAAAAGAGAAAAAAATCGACCGAGACTGACATGAGAGGAAACAATAAAAAAAAATTGAAGGAATGAAATATATCCAAAGAGTTTGCTTTGTATAAGAGTGCTTGAAAGATGATATTCATATATTTGAACCATGATTTAAGAGTTAGAGTCTAATAATAGAGTTATAGACTTCATGTTCTTAGATTTTTAGGATTTTATGATTTAGAATTTAGAAATAGGTTTTAGAAATAGAGGTTTAGAAATAGAATTTTAGGATTTAGAATTTAGAATTAGGTTTTAAAATAGAATTTTAGGATTTAGAAATAGATTTTATAATAAAGATTTATTTTACTATTATTATTATTGTTATTACTATTAGCATATTATCATCATCATTATCATTATCATCTTTATTTTATTTTTTTTATTATTATTATTATTATTTTTTTTTTCATCATATTCATTATTATCACTGATATTTAAGATCTTTGATCTTATGTTTTCTGATTGGGTTTCATTTCTAGTCTACTCTCAATTTATTTGAGATTAAAGATTTTGTTGTTGTTGTTGTTGCTGCTGCTGCTTTGTACCCTTGAATGCTATAAGGAAGAAAACTGTCCCAAATAAATCAAGTCAATAGAAAATTTAAAATTATGAGCTGGAACGTGTGAGGTTTGAATGACAAAGAAAAGTGAGCCACAATAAGAAACTTCATACACTTAGAGAAGTCTGACATTGTATGTTTTCAAGAAACTAAGCTGACAGAAATGGATAATATCACGCTCAAACAATTATTTGGAAGAAAATACAAGGAGATGATGCACACAGAAGCCAATGATTCAGCTAGGGGACTGTTGATATCTTGGAAACATGCCAATTTCATTGCTCTTGCTATGAATAAGCAGAGAAATGCAGTAACAATTGATTTTCAAGATAAATTGGATAGCTCTATCATTTGAATTACGGGCATATATGATCCATCAAGTGAAAGCAACATAGATGACTTTCTACAATATGTAAGACAACCTACTTCTAACATTCCCTGGTTGCTTTGATTTTAATCTCATTCTCAAGCCAGAAGATAGATCATCAAACATAATTTGGGCAAAGGACAGAGCTTTTCAAAATCTGGTAAATGAACTAGTTCTAATTGATTTACCCTTACAAGAGAGGCAATATACATGGTCAAGAGCTCATGCAACATTTACAAAACTAGACTGTTTTCTTATATCTCAAACTTGAAATTCGTCATTTCTACCATGCACCTAGAAAGCTCTTCCAAATATAATGTTGGATCATTGTCCACTGTCGTTTACTTGTGATAAAAAATTCTCTATTCCAAATCTATTTAGATTTAAAATTATTGGCTTAAGCTTCCTGATTTTCAAAACTTTGTGATTGAATCATTGCAATTACACAACAAATTAGTTGCTCTCAGACAAGAGATTATACCA
Source organism: Schoenoplectus tabernaemontani (assembly GCA_037127355.1). Lineage (NCBI taxonomy): Eukaryota > Viridiplantae > Streptophyta > Magnoliopsida > Poales > Cyperaceae > Schoenoplectus > Schoenoplectus tabernaemontani. The sequence goes on along the minus strand of CM073750.1, from coordinate 11,322,894 downwards.
TGAAAAAAGAGCAAGATAGAAGATATCCATAGTCAAGAGGAAATTTGTGCAGCGACGCTAGCATGGATCGATGGACAATCAAAAAGAAGAAGAATTACTACACTTGTAAAGTTAGTATATAAGGAGCTTCGACAAAGGTACCAGCAGATAGCAGCAACAAAAGAGATAATATTGCGGCAAATAGCAAAGAGGCAGTGGTTGAAAGAAGGGGACCAAAACACATTTTATTTTCACACAGTAGCCACAATTCAAAAAAGATAAATTATTATCCATGCATTTAGAAAGGATCAACAACAACTTCCTCAAACATGATACAAAGAACAAGCAGAAATATTATTTTAATATTTTTATGGTTTGATAGGAGCAAAAGAACATAGCACAATGCACTTTGATTTCCAACAAAATTTTCAAACACTCGATCACATTTCAGAACAGGAGATTATTCATGCAATCAATTCTTGGCCATCTCATAAGGCGTCAAGTCCTGATAGTTTTACTGGGGAGTTTTACAAAAATTTTAGAGATATACTGCTACCTGATTTAAAGCAAGTGCTTAATAACTTTATCACATCTCCATCAACAACTCTCTAACCTTTGAATATCCCTCATATTATGTTGATACCAAAAAAGCCAGATGCAACAATGCCAGATGGATTTTGGCCAATAAGTATCATTCATGATGTTCAGAGGATATTGTCCAAGATTTTAGCAGAAAGGCTGCAACTATATATGAATGATCTCATAGTTCCGATGCAAACAGATTTCTTAAAAGGTCAAAATATATACGAAGAGTTCCATTATGTGCAAGAGGTGATAACAGCGGCACATAAACAGTCAAGGCAAGTTGCATTGTTTAAAAACGATATTTTTCAAGCATTTGATTCTCTAAATTGGAAGTTTTTACTGAATTGCATGAGGGCTAAGGGATTTTCAGAAATCTAGATCAATTGGATTAAAAATCTGATATTGCAAGGTCAATCGCAAGTAATCTTGAATTCAATTATGGGGAGGAAAATTAAATTGAAAAGAGGTGTCAGACAAGGCGATCCATTGTCGTCATATCTGTTCATATTAGCTATGAATTTTCTTGCAAGGTGGGTAGAGCGATTGAATGAATTACTATCTTGCAATCAACTTTCCAAAGATGTAGAACTTGTTTACTTTACACTGATGATACGTTATTTCTTCTAAAGCCTGACTCACAATAATTAAGAAATTTTAAGGTGATCTTATTGATTTTTCACAAATTATCTAGCCTCAGGGTTAATTTGCAAAAGTCAGAGATTTTGGTGACAACCATGCCGTTTCATCAAGTGAGACAATTGGCACAAATTATAAATTATAAGCAATCAAAATTTTCTTTAACATATTTGGGGCTGTCATTATCAAATAAAGCGCTATCAAGACATCACTATCAGAAGCTTGTGGATAACATACAAGATAGATTGCCAAGATGTTATGCAAATAAGATATCGATAGCTGGAGGGACAATAATATTGAATTCAGTACTTTCTGCTATGTGGTATATTTTATGTCAATGTTTTTATTATCAGACTGGGTGATTAAAGCAATTGATAAAGTGTGAAGGAATTTTCTATGGCACGGGAATAAGAAAAATCAAACGGGAAAAAGGTGCATTTATTTAGTTAAAGTATTGATAACTTCTCCCTTGAGAATACACAACGCCCATTGGTATGTTCTATAGATCTGGTAAACAGATTATATATTTAAGAAATCTAAATGAAGCAACATAATTGAATAAGATACAACAAGAAATAGCAAGTGTTTATCAGAAGTAATTTATAATATTTCTCCTCACTCAGTACAATTCATTAATTAAGTCAAACGTATTACTCAAAGATATGCAAAACTTTACATTATTTATATTAACCAAACATTTATTTGACTAAAAGGCACGCAAAATTGTTACATTAACTATAAATCAAGCTTCCATGAACACACGGTCACTGCCTGATACTTTTACAAACTCAGTGAGGTACACTAATTTCTCCACCTTGATGATATGTTATAGACCTGAGTCTGTGTGCTACTCTCACGACTGCTGCCATCACTAGTGTCAGACAGTCTTCTGGAGCAAGTTTGCCTTCTCCAAGGGACTTCCTCTGTAGCTTGCACCAGGACGGCGATCCTGAAATATTTATTGTAATGGATCTTAATCAGTATAGTGAACCACACAGGACGCATGGTATATGTTATTTGTAGAATTAAGGTCTATTTTAGAATAACTTAGTAATCCTTGTAAGAAATTTTTTCATGAATTTTGAATTTAATGAACCATTAATATCTATAATTTTTGTAAACAATTTGTAGAAATAAATTTGCATTAAAAAAATTTGCAATTATCATGTAAATAAAACTTAACAACTTTTTAATAAAGTAGGGAAATGTAAAGCAAAATATCATCTTTCTGTGACTGTAACTCACATCACGATAAGGGAAATCATCAACTTCAAGCATGTGAACAACATGTCCCATTTTGGGTCTCTTGTGCGAATCAGGGTCTACACATCTCAAAGCAACTAAAAGCATCTTCTTCAATGCCCGACTGGATGGTTTCTCTGGCAATTTTGGGTCTAAAACACCTTCATACTTCCTGTTTGTCACCATAATCTTTAGCCATTCTACCAGATTAATCTGAAAAATACATAACAACAATTTAATGTGTTTCGGGTACAAATAATAAAAGAAATTGAGGTTTGGAACAAACAACAATAGGCATGTTAAATAGATTATTATATCATAACTCTTTGAAAAGTAGGTAATTTTGCAAACTTTTTACTAACCTCACCAGGTGGACGGCTGTAATCTACCGGGTTACGACCTGATATGATCTCCATTATAAGTATCCCGAAACTATACACATCACTTCTCTCATTTAACATGCCAGTACTTGCATATTCTGGTGCTACATAACTACACAATATAAATATACCGATGAATCAAAACATTAATACAAAAGGCGACATAAAAATATTTTAGTGTATAGCATAAGAGGGAAAGATCCACCAAATTCAAGAACACAGAACTTCAAAATATCTTTTGCTAATACAGAACTGTAAAACATCTTTGCTCCTTGTGAAAGGAGGAATGGGATGGATATTCGAAGGGGCTTTTTGTCTATGGGGATTTTGAAAAATAAGATTAATCTTGATTTGATGTATAGGACATATATGCTCATAGGCCTTTCTTACAAACTCCCAATATTTGGTTTTTACTCCTAATTCCTATATACAGTTAACTATTTATGCTTTCACAAGGTATAGAAATGAGTTCCCTTTTGAGCAGTAGAAAAAATGGTTAAGTTGATACACCAGATGGATAATACTGGCATCCAGAAACAAAATTAATTTTACTCATTTATAATAGATGAACTTAACTGACCCAAATGTACCCATTACACGTGTTGTGACATAGCTTTTCTTGGATCCCAAAAGCTTTGCCAACCCAAAATCAGAGACTTTTGAGTTCCATTTCTTATCCAGTAAAATATTGCTGGACTTAATGTCCCGATGTACCACTTTCGGCTCAAGCCCTTCATGTAAATATGTAATCCTGGACAAATTGAAAGTCATTATTTATCAACTGGCAGAACTTAAACAAAAAAAAGGAGAGTACAATAATTTCGGTGGTCTTGTGAGGGAATGAAACTGGACTTTCAATTAGAACATTGTGGTCCCACGTAATTTACAAAATTTACCCTTTGGCAGTGCCGAGAATAATGCTCATGCGAATGTCCCAATCCAGAGGACTAGTTGGCCCCATATTTCCATGAAGCCATTGCTCTAAGTTGCCATTGTCCACAAACTCGTAAACAAGTATCCTACATATAATTGGAATATGAATGGCTAAATGTATTATAATTAGCTATCTAAATGAAGTCACGTATATAAGGATTTTTCTATTTGGAAATGGTCCCTGTTTCAATTATAACATACTTTATCATGGTCCAGCCAAATCTAGAAATTGGTATTGCATTATTTATTTTGGTATTGCATTATTTATTTTGCTGAGATCAGATTTGGTAAAAAAAATGGCACATTTCCAATTATAATGTCTAAAGATCTACTACCCTCTTTTCTTTTAGATAATGACAACTATAACATGTTCCAGGAAAGAAATTAAGAAATTTCAGACAAAAATGTGGGCACGTGGGTGAGTTTTTTTTACTATCACTATTGTGCAACTCAATCTGTTAGTCAAGGTGAAAATGATCCTAGCTACTTGTCATCACACAAATATAATGGCTAAATAAAATGTTAAGCTAAAAATGAAATTAAGTACTTTCATGAGAAACATATATAAAAATACAATACAATGTGATGTTTATAAGAACTATAATTTAAAAGCCTTGTGTTTCTATTCGTAAGCATATGCAAGTATCTCATAAGTTTTTTTAATAAAACACAAACTATAATAAAAAGTTGGTCATGTTGTATGTAATTATTAGAAAAGGTACCTGGTTGCCCCCTCAACACAAAAGCCCAAAAGTCTTACTAAGTTCTTATGCCGAACTCGACCAATTGCCTCCACTTCTACCTTGAATTCCCTTTCAGCTTGGCCCCTGATATAGAAGAAGTCTTCTATCATAACTCATTAAATGAAATTTTAGTTTTATTCCCCACTTCCAGCTGACTGCAGAATGCACAGATGCTATTTTCTTTCTTCCGACATCATGTTAACGAAAAGAAGAATATTAATCAGAATGGTTACAAACAGACCTTAGCTCCCCAGTATGCTACAAGACATGTCAACTACTTTTTGAAAGTGTAGAAATTGAATCTTGTACCAGGGTATAATGCAGTGGTCACAGTGTATGGCTTGAAGCCTTGAATTATTCATTTGAACTTTCCACTGTTCAAATTTTGGAGCATCTAAATTTCTTGGTAACTCCAAGGGAGAATCAAACAAATCGAAGATGCTTACGGTAATTACCTATTATTAAGCAAAATTTTGACAGCTACATGGACGCCATCATGAAGAACCCCTCGGTACACAATGCCATAGCCTCCTTCTCCAATCACATTTTTGTCTGAAAAAACATTGGTCGCTAGCTCAAGCTCGCGCAATGTGTACCAGTGTCCCCACCTCAAGTGTGACACTTCTGGGCCCTGTTTGAAATTGGAAAATGAGACTGATAGTTACGAAAGTAGAACTCTCTCTTAGAAATTACTCTTCTTGTTAGGTTTAGATATCTGATATTGTTGATACATTTCAAACGAATACCGAATAGGAGTTCAACAGATGAAAGTAACAGTTCTGTTTGGCACCTTTTTCGTAATGGAACATGCATTTATTTGACGATAGGTGAATGAATTAAAGAAAACTTTGCTTCTCATGACCACAATCGACAAAATAATTTAACGTAAATTCACAATATTTTTACAATTAAACCCCACATTTGTTAAGTAACTATGCAATTTTTTATAAGGAAAATTACTTATAAAATAATACTAAATTCTCACCATTTCGTCAGCTCTGCTATCTACGGTGCTTCCCTGTTTCTCAAGGTTCTCAATCCGACATCCCTTACCAACCTCCACATACATTCTTTTCATACTCTTCTCTCCAAACGACTCAACCTTCAATAATGCCTCTTGATCAATCTGACCCAGATTTTGATACTGCTTTTCAATAGGGACTTGTTGAATTTCTTGTATTTCTTTGGAGAAAATAGGGATAGGAGGAGTCTTGGGGCAGCTCTTCGAGGAGAGCCATAGAGAGAAGAGAATTAAAAAGAGAACAAATGCAAGACCTATGGTTATACCGAGAATGACCCATAGACGAAGGCCGAATATTGCAGTTTGTTTCAAGAGCACGTCCTTTAAGTATGGAGAATTGGAACCTGACATTTTCTCTCCTTTCTACGACCGCAATTCTAGCAGAATTATGGGTTTAAGAGGAAATGGAAGGTGAGTTTTACTCTCATGCTACATCACTGTTATGGAAACAAATTTTCCATAAAGATGAGAGCTTTTTGGAGGAAAAAGAAATAAAGAATGGATTGGTGGGGTTACTAACTGTTAGAATGTGGCGTCTTTTTGGTGATGGTGCGAGATTTGGGGAGAAGATAGGGGAGATACAGGTTTTCTTCTATGATGAAAACGTTGCATGGGAAAGAATCTGACAGTGAGTAGAGGGGAATAGCTAGTAAGCAAACAGCATCACCACCACCACCAGTAGTAGGCGTGGAAGGTAAGCTTTTTTAGATTGAAAGGGGATTTCCACTATATATGACATACGAGTGATGCTATGTGATTTATGATCGCTTATAATCGGGAAGCAGGAAGAGTAGAGAAATAGAAAAAGAAAATTGCACAGAAATTCTTTTTGTATTTAGTGTAAATTTTATGTGGTCGATTTAAACGCATGTTCCCATCATCCCATGGAGCACAAAATTGGCAGGTTTAGACTTTACACGCAACACAATTGAGAAGAGAAGGTGAAACACACATGACAGTGAAATACCGCATATTTAGTTGTATAAACAATGCCATAAATAACCTATTAGCAGGGGACTTGGCTTTAATGAGTTGAGAATACAGACACGGAAACAGTTGGAGACTTGGAGCTAATTTTCTCGAAGAAGATAAATTACAAGGAGTGTGAAATCCAACACATCTGGTTTCCACCTCGTAACTGACTAATTGTCCATCCATTCATTTATATAACTGTTGGTGATAGAGATACTATTCCATAATAGGTCTACGAGTATTTAGAAAGAAAGTTCATCAAAAAAAAGTATTCAACGAGAAAGTAAACTTAGGTAATGATTAATAAGTGAGTTATTTAAATTACCATTATACTTAACAGATATAGATATTTATATAACATATAAAATATATAAATAAAATTATAATGTGAAATTTACTAGACGCACATAGTTTTGTGCCTATGTTACATATAAATCACACATCAAATATATATTTGAAAATGATTCTCACTCAAAAGAGAAAATATACATTAAAAAATACATATGTTTGTCTGAAAAATAATTATGTCAGTATGGGTAATATTTACAATGCACTTATATGTTATATATATATATATATATATATATATATATTAAATATGTGTACTTATTTATAATTGAAATTGCTTATTTGTTGATCATTACGTAGATTTATTCTTTTTTTTTCAAACACTCAAAGACTCATCCGCGTGACAATGTCATTAGAGCAGATAGGTAAATAATTATAAGTGTGGACGTACGTTACATACTGCTCAATCCAAAGCGTTTGCTTTGATATGGGAAAAATGAAAAGAAGAAGAAGCAACAGCAGCTTCCAGTCTAGAAATTTAAATCACCATTTATTGCCTCTTCAATTGTAAAAATCAATTCTTGAAAGTAATAGATTTCCAAGGGAGTTGCGTTCTTTTGGCATTTTTTTTCTCATCTGTATATTTGCATTTCTATTATTGTTATTATCTTTTGGTAGATATTTTTTTCCTTTCAATTATTTTTGTCTTTGTTGTTTGATTATCACATAAGCACTGCCAGGGATCAGTCGGTTACTTATGGTCAGTGTTTTTAAATGCGGCCGCATAAACATATGTGGTGATCTCACCGTAGCTAAAATACCATACAGTAGTGTTCATGTGGTTTTATATACAGAGATTGTTTAACATTTGCCACAAAAAATCAGACCACTCATTGCGTCAAATTTCACTTCTAATCTCTGCGCCACAAAAGATCAGAACCCTGCCATTACAAATTTAGCTAAGCAAAATAAAACATTTTGCTTGAAGTTTGGCTCGAACTTGAGCCTGCTCAACATTCCCCATGTGACATTTCACTACATCAACTCCTTTCTTTTATTATTACTCCACTATCATTGTACTTATTCCCTTTCAATCTTTATATACAACCGTATATATAAAACCGTTTGAAAATTCGTATATGCTGTATGCAAATGATTTTTAGCATGCATAAAAAAATCCACATTTAAAAACATTATTTATGGTACAAGTCCTTGAAAGCTAAATATGTAACCGATCTCAAGCAGCTGCAGGCCGCATTGTACACAGAACTACAGATGTGCATTATTGTACAGTTGTCGTACTGTAGAGTTTAACAGTTTGATCAAATTCCTAATTAAACCGCTGCAGTGCTGTTAGAAATAATTTCAACGATGAGGTACAAGCGCCACGAGCTTTATATGTCACAAGTATCACATATTATTTTTTATTTTTATACTCCGAAAATCTGATTTTTAAGAATTATATTTCAATTTAAATTTTCTTCATTTTTACTATATATGCGTTCATGTGAAAGTTTGTTCTTTTGCCAATTATAATGATAAAGAGTAATTATAAAAATAATCAAACATTAAATAATTTTATATAAACGCATCTTTAAATAAAGTAACAAAATCTGTAATTTGGATTTGATATTTCCATTTCAAATTTCAAAATATAAATGTACATTTTGTGTCATCAAAAAAATTATGATATTATAACCCTCTTTATTTTTAAAGATGAGTTGTGATATGGTGTTTCAGACTCAAATCTATAATTCAAATCAGAAATGAATGATCTGAATTATTTAATCTAATCTTCATATGAAAATATATTAGTAAATTAAATTTTATATATTTTTTAAATTTTTTTATATTCTTTCTGATGAGAAGAAAAATATTATTTTAGGATGAATCAGAATTCACAGAGATTAAGTCATTTTTTCTCATAAAAAATAGCAAAAAAAAATAAAAAAAAATATAAAATTTAGTTTGCTAACATATTTTGATATAAAAATCAGATTGAATAGTTTAGAATATTTTTTAATTATAAATTTGCTCATGAAACACCGTCCTTATTGTAATTCGTGAAACACCGTCCTTATTGTAATTCATGAAACACCGTAATACAAACTCTTTTAAGACTAGCTAGATGCTATATGATTTTAGGGAGTGTTTGGCACTTAATGGAATAGCAAAAAGTTGGAATAGAATAGATATTCCGACGAATTAATTTGCCAAACGAATTTTAGACTAAATAGAAGAGTGTAGAATAGTGCTAATCCAGTATACAACTTATAGGTGGAATACCGGATTAGCTCTCGTCGGAATAGCGATTATTGTTTGATTATATTATATTATATTATTATATTATGATAATGATTAAGATTTAGTATTATTATAATATTATATTATATTTATTATTATAATTTATTATTATATTAATATTATGATTATTATTTATTATTATTATTATCATTATATTATTATTATTAAATTATTATTATCATTATTGTTATTATATTATCGTTACCATTAGTATTATTATACTATTTATTATTATTATAAATATAATTTTAATATATAATATTATATTATGAATATAAATATAATTATTTTATTATTATATTATTATGATCAAGATTATTTATTATTATATTATTATATTATGATGATTATGATTATGATTATTAATACTTATTATTATTTTATTATGTTGTATTATATTATTATATGTTGATTATAGTGATGATTAATTTATTATATTATTATAATTATAATTAGTTTTAATTATTTTTATGATTATGGTTATGGTTATATTATTATGATTATGACTATAATTATTATCATCATGATTATGATTATGATTATTATATTATGATTATATTATGATTATATTATTAAAATTATGATTACTTATTATTATTATATTATTATAATTATGATTGGAATTATAATTTTTTATTATTATATTACTATATTATGATTATGTTTATATTTTTATTATATGATTATTATATTATTATTATTTATTATAATTATTTTTTATTACTTTATTATTATTATCTTACTATTATGATTATTATTTTACTATTATTATTATTATCATCATCATTATTAGTATCATAATTAGATATATTTTAACTATTCTCAGTAACAACTGCCAAACGATATTTTCGCTCTTCCAAATAGTCAAGAATACCACTCTTCTACCACTCTTTCAAAAAAATACTATTCTATCACTCTTCCAAAATTAACACTCTTCCAAAGCTTATTCCTTATTTGCCAAACGGACCCTAAGGACTGATATAAAAAAACAAAGAAGCTATCATTGTTACCATATGTTATTTATCTAATAATTTAATGGCCCAACATGCTACAAGACTAGATGCTATATGATTTTAAGGACTGATATAAAAAAAAACAAAGAAGCTATCACTGTTACCATATGCTATTTACCTAATAATTTAATGGTCCAACATGCTACACTAGTTGTTTTATTTATTTTTAATATTAGATTTGAAAATTGCACTTCAGATTTCAAATATAAAATGCACATTCTGTGTTATTAAATTTTTTATGATATTAGCTCTTCAAGTTTTAAGACAAGATGGCCGTTTTTCTAAAAGTAGACAAATTAAAAAATATATATATGTTTTAGCTTGATTGACGATATTTTTCTATGCAATATGGTCCGATTTCTTTTTTTTTTGGCCAGTTGATCTGGTTCGAATTTTTTTTAGATCAAGTACTTAACATCCAGAACATTTCATCGAATCAAACACAAAAAGAGCATGTTTGTGGTTTGTCCGAATTATTTTTCCGGACCAGGGTGGTCGGGATTTCGTGTGGGGATGATTTGTGGTGCTTGTTGACAATATGGGCTGTAATCAGGCGTGGATCTAGATAAGGTTAGAGGCAGCTGTCTCTTTGGGTTTTGAAAAATAGTGATTTTAAATAGTGTTTTCGGTAATCTGTCTCTCTTGAAATTTTTTTTTGTCCCCTAAATTATTTGATTATTTTTATTAAGAAAAAATATTTAATATCGTGCATAATGATTTAATTATGCAAAGATACCAAAATATAAAGTTCCGTAGAAGAAAATTTTATTCATCAACTTGATTATCTATTACTTTGAGTTTTATTTTGTTGTTATTTTTAATATATAATTTTTATTTTTATTTTTTTATTAGGTAAAAATATATATTAAATTATTATTATTTTATTTAGTATCTGATTAGTTAATGGATTTGAACCCGATAAGCTATTATAATCCGATAATTGGCCTCCTATTAAAATCCTGCATCCATCCCTATCTGATTAGTCAATGGGTCGGGTCGGGTTGGGTTCAGGTCAGATCATACTATTTTATTTTATTTTTTTACCCGACTTGATTATATTCGGGTCAAAAAATCTTGACCCATACCCGACCCGTGTAAAATAATTAAATATTTATTAACTATTTTTATATTATTTTAAATAATTAATTATTAATTTATTTATAATTAATCTTAATTAGTGTATAATTAATATATATTTAAGGTTTAATTAGTAGTAAAATATAAAATTATTTCAAAAAACATAATTAATCGGGTCAGGTCGGGTTGACCCGAACCCGACCCGACTCGATTCGAGTCAAAAAAATTATATCCATATCCGTCTTGATGATTCAAACTCTTGATGTTGTTATGTGTCAGTCTCTTGCTCAGTCTCGTCTTCACTCGAGCGTTTTGAACCTTCGATCACTCGAATTGCCTCGGAAATGGTGTGGCCGGCGGCTAGAGTTTGTGAAAGTGGATGGTGTGAGAGATGGAAGGAGGTTGCTGGGGGCGGAGTATATAGGAGGAGGCTCGGTCGAAATGGAAGAAAATCAAGTAATTAAGTCGCTATCTTTTTTGTTCTGTTTTTCAAAATTGATCCATACGGCCCGCATTGAGTGTATACGGGACGTATGCCCTGCTTTTCAGTGGCAAATCGCTTCTGTTGACTCTATGATGTTCCAATTATCGTGAAAGCTTTGTTTAAAACTCAATTCCTTAGTTCCATAGCGTGATTTTTCTGAAACGCAAAACTAGTCAAGACATAATCAAATCTAATAAAATAAACATGCTATGCAATGAAATTAGAAGTTTAATTTTGATTTTAGACACAAATATAAATCAAAACATATATATAAATACATGACATTACATATTTACGGGCATCTTCACATGGGCCATTCATTTAAAACAAGATTGAGTTAGAATCAAATAAGAGAGTGAAAAGACACAATATATGTCTATAGTAGATTCATAGTCAAGTACCTAGCTACCTCCGATTGTAGTTGAATTTTTGTTTCAGGTCAATTAACACCTCGCTGGTGGGAAAATTGTAGGGTCTGATCTGAATTTTTAACTCGAATCAGGTGTACTACATAAAATACTATACGAGTCTGGTGGAAAAAAAATAGTGAATCAATATATTTTGGACCGTTTTTTTTTGCTCCAGAGTGGAGTACTTTTTATATGACTTGTTCGATTAAATATCAATTGTTCTAATTCAATAATAATAATTCTTTATACATCAAAATTTATATTTAAAATTCTTTATAACCGTCTAAATTAACTTGAACCGTCCATATTAACCTTTGTAAATCTCTACGTAGAAAAGCGCTCCACAAAATAATCTTTGAAAAATGGAAAGATTTGGGTCGGCCTAAAATTTGAGCCAAAAGGACTGGTCTGAATGTTTTTCAGCCGAGTCTATTGTATGGGAAAGAATTAACACTTATGCTAAAACATGCGATTTTTGTTTTCTATTTTTTTTTAAAAAAAAAAGAGAGAGAGAGCAAGGTGTTTATATGTTAGTTGTCCGCTATGCTACACGACTTTTCTTATTATTTTTATTTTTGAATTATATGTTTTGTTTTTCGATTATTCTTTAACTTTAATACTTCTATAAAGACAGGTATTTCTACGTCGCTGGAGCATTCTATCGTACTACTTTCTCATAAAGACACGTTGTATTTCTACGTCGCTTAATTGCTCTGCCAGGTGCAAAAAAAAAATCATTTTTACAAAAGTTTTTTTTCGTGATATCTAGTATAATTACTTAATTTTTTAATGTAGTAGAAGGATCTAAAATTTAACTTCGGTCCCTTTCAAAAAAACCAAGGGACTGAGCAACAAAAAAAATTCAGTCACAGAAAATCAAAGATATACGGGATCAAAACTTTATTTCGGTCTTTTGTGATTTATGCACAAAGCCAGCAAAAAAATAAAAAACAAATAAAGGGATCAGGATATTAATTTGGTCGCTTAGGCTTAAATTAGCTCTTACCGAAAGTATTGGGTTAATATTTTGGGTCCTTCGTAGAGGTGTATCGGATACGGTCGGATATTAGTTAAAATCGTATTCGTATTTATTTTAATTTTTTGAAATGAATACAAATAAGGATATTTTTATATATAAATATGGATGCGGATAATTTCGAATACGAATATGAATAAATATATAAATTATCAAAGGTAAACATAAAATTTACTTAAAATTTATAAAATTTATTGAAATGTATAATAAAATAAGTTTTTTAACATTATTTTTTAATTAAACATATATTTTAATTTTAAAAACATTAAAATAATATATATTCAATCGTAGTGATGAATATTTTTTTATATAATATATATTAAATAATATGTTATATATCTAGTATTCGGATATAGATAATTAGAATTGAAATCATTTCTGTACCATTATCTATTCGAATATTCAAATACGAATTATCATATTAAATTTTTTGAATACAAACTAAATAAAGTCAGATATTATCCGCAAAAATTTGCATCCCTAGTCCTTCACCTTCACCACCCCATGAAAAACCACACGCATAGATTTTGGTTAGAGCTGTCAATGACACCCTTTTGGTTGTTAACCCGATCCGTATCGTATCCAATAAGATGGGTATGGGTAGAGTTTTATTTTCGTTAGATCATCGAATATGGGTATGGGTATGGGTAAGAAAAAAATTTCGTTAACTTATCAGGTATGGATATGGGTAAGAGGTTTTTGGTACCCGTTATCCTTTGGGTAAATTATATAAATATATATATAGTTAAATATATATAGTTAAATATAATTATTTTTATTTTTAATAAATATATATAGAGAGAGATAGACTATTGTGAAAACGTTTGCATTTCAGCCAATATGCAAACAAATCAAAAATTTTAATTTAGTATTTTCATTAAATTCTTCATATTAAAACCTTGTGAGATGCAAAAATTTAGAGTGTTTTGAGTTTTTTAAGTCACTTTTTTGAATTTTTGAAAAAACAACACAAACATTGAATATTTATTATTATTTTAGAGCTATTTTTGCAAAAATTCAAAAGAGTTGCTTAAAAAACTCAAAACACTCCAAATTTTTGTATCCCATAAGGTTTTAATATGAATAATTTAATGAAAAATATAAATTGAAATTTTTGAGATTTTAAAATATAGTTTTTGATCCATTTATATATCGGTTGATATGCAAACGTTTTCACAATAGTCTACCCTCTCTCTCTCTCTCTCTCTCTCTATATATATATATATATATATGGTAATTTGTATATATTATATATGACAATTTATATGAAAAATTTATATGATTTTTTTATACCTAAAATGTTAATTATTATTATACTTTATTAGTATATTTATTTAATGCTATTTATTTGTCTAAATCATATAATTTTTTCATTGAATTATTTTTATTTTTACCCATTATCTACTAGTACTCGTTCATTACCCAAAATTTTTAATGGGTAAGGGTATGGTATGGATAAAGAAAAATTTAATAGGTATGGATAATTTTTTTAATGGATATGAATATAAAAATATTTCTATCCGTACCCTACTATCCTACCATTGACAACCCTAATTTTGGTGTGGCAACCAAAGGGACTAGTTTTTTTTTCGTCTCTTGATTTTTTTCAAAAAGTACCGAAATAATCATATTAGAAATAAAAAATTGTGTGGCGTCTCTGTTTCTTTTCTATAATCTTTGCTTAAAAAAGAGAGATGAAGGTAAAAATCACATATATTGTCGTATATCAAATCTTAATATCCTAAATTAATAAAAACTTTTTAGCCATTTAATGTTTATGGAAAAATGGTTTTCTTAGTAAATGAGTTACCTGAAAATGAATATTGCCGCAAAAAATATAGTATCAATTAAAATAGAATCTGATATAACCAAGCTTTTAAAAAATGAAAAGTTTTAACCGTTTTAACGGTTTTGATAATCTCTGACATTAAATTTTTGAAAAAAAAAACGGATTTAACGGGTTTTCTATGATTTAACCGTTTTATCTCATGTTAAACCCGTTAAAACCATTAATTTTTTTTTTGAAAAAAAAGACATTTAACGATTGAATTTTTTTTTTCAAATCTTAATAGTTAGTGACTATAAATTTTTATTGCTTTTTTATTTTTTGAATGTAAATTAATGCTCTAATAGAAATATGAAGCAAATTCATTATATAATAATTTAGTATAATTTAAGATTTTTTAACTTTAAGTTTTTAATTAATGTTATAATTATTATTTTTACTTAATTAAGTTAATTATTAAGTACTAATGATATGAGAATGCATTTCTTAGTTTTTTTAAATATGAATTAGTAGGTAAAAAGTGATTGACTATTTTTCAATTTAATGGCCGTGTAAAACCGTTAACCGTTCTTTAACTTGTCACCTCACCGTTAAGGGTGTTAAAAGTTTTTTATGAGCTTGGATATAACTATTAATCAATCAACACAGCCAATGTTAACACCAACAATCAAAATAAACATAGAAAATTATTATTTATTAAAAAAATACTATAAATGGTATTAATAAAAAAAAGACAAAATTAGATATACACCTCTCAACACATTTAAATTTAGATATTTATCCCTTCATATTTAATAATTGAATATTTATCTCTCAAGATGTCAAAATATTGAATATTTACCCATAACTATTATTGTCCTCATAAAAATTAAATTATAATTAATTAAAATTATAATAGATAAAAAATATTTTTCCCTTTCATTCCCGTCATTTACTTAAATCTATAACATTCTCTTTAAATATTTTCCCTTTTATTTCCTCATAGATTCCACGAGTTCGAAAAGTGTTAATCAGCAACATTCAGCACAACCATCAGCCTCTATGAAATACTGATTGAGCTCCAACAGCCTCCCTGAGACACTTATGACTGGATCACCATACTAGCAATCCTCCTTACCAAATCTAGTTACTCGTGCGGGTCCCACAATAATTACTGCATCGACTCTCTTAGGATTGTATCTTCTCCTCTTTCTTCAATTGGAGTCATTTATGTTTTTCTTTTTCTTCTAAATCTTGACCGTGAAGAAAAAAAAAGTGTTTGTTGAGAGTTTGATATTTGAGAGATGGAGAAAATTAAAGTTTTAAAATTGATGTTATTCAACTTGATCAGATGGTAAAGATGAAATTAGTGCTTCTCAATTTGCTAGCTCAATGAAATTGATGCGAGTTATTGCATGACAGAGGGTATTTTTATCTTTTTATAATTTTAATTAATTATTAAATTAATTTTTATGAGGATAATAGTAATTTTGGGTAAATATTTAAGATTTTGACATTTTGAGAGATAAATATCTGATTTTCAAATATGAAGGGGTAATATATCTAAATTGGAATATGTTGAGGGATATATACCTAATTTTGCTATAAAAATATTTATATTCAGAAGCTTATAACTACAGGGATATGATATATATTTTTAGGGCAAAGCATGCAACATCTCTAGTACTTAAAAGTGAATTAAAGAGTTCTAAATAGGAGTGTTATCGGATCGGATAATATTCGATTTTATTCATAATATGTTATGAAAAATAGTGAAAATTATACGATTCATATCCATATCTGTATTTAATTTTTTTACAGATAAGAATATAATTTAACTATTACCTATCCATACTCAACCGTTTAGGTATTATTCATCAATATCACTCACTATCCGAAGGTATATGATCCAATATTATCTGATTTTATCCAAATAAGTATTTAAAATAATTTTACTATATATATATATTTTTAATTAAATAGTGAAAATTACATTCTTAGTGTACATTATAAATTTAATTTATTTTGTATTTAATTTGTGTTAATGTGTCATATTTTATTATAATTCATTGATACATTTGAATTATTAATATAATAATAGTCAGTATTTAATTTTTATAATTAACATTTAATTTTATAATTAATGATTCTATTAAAAAATATTATGCAATTATTTTTCAATAGTATATATATTATTTTTATTTAATATCCGAAATATATCCATATTCGTATTTGTATTCATCCGATATCCGATCCATATTTGGGTATCCATTGAATATCCGATATGTATCCATATCCGGACTATCCGTATCCAAATCTGTATTTGAAAATTATAACGGATACATATATGATAAGACCATTATCTGTCCGTATTCGATCCGTTTACACCCTAGTTCTAAATTCTAGTCATTTGTGGCTTGTTCAGCGAACAAGTGAGATTAAATTCTTAATCTATTTTAAGGAGGTTGTGTTTGGATGGTGTGATTAATTGACCAGAGAATTAAAGTACAAAGGAGGCTTAATCCATGTGTATGACTTCCTTAAAATTTCGGGTAAGGATGAAGAATGGGGTAAGAGGCTAAAGGGGATGAATTTAATCTCTTATAAGAAATGATATCATTCCTTGGCTTTTCGAAACAATATCATTTTGAAGTTTCTAATTATCATGAAAGGGATTATTAACATTTAGCAGTGATCATTCAAAAGGAACAAAAAAACATTTAGCAGTGATATTCTATCCAAAAAAAAAATAGCAGTGACCGGCCAGTCGGCCACATAGCTGGTACATGTTCGTACCAGTCCCAGAAAATCTGACTTCTTAATAAGAAATGTTTTAGCTGTCATGATAGACACTTTAGAATGATTAAGCGGCCCCAGATGCACAGGCTACTGCGACACCAGTCTCCGTTTTTTTCCTCCTCGCTTTTGGAGCGACTTGATTTGTGTAGGCCACGCGAAATGATATTTCTGTGGTGGAGCGTGGAGCCTTTCTGAAATAGACCACTCATGGCGTAGTACAAGGTAATTGGAGCAATAATAATTGCTTTGAATTTGCATTTTTCTTTCTTTTTTTTTGTTTGGGGGTTGGGGGTGGTTAATTAGTAATTTGAACAACAATTGAACAACAATAAGTCAATAATACTCTTTTGATACCTTCACGGGATCACCTTTTTTATTGAGTATGAAGCAATTATGAAATTCACTGCAGTACTACATTTAATTATCTAGAGGATCACTTGACAATGAAATTTCAAATAAATCTAAAAAAATTCAAAATAGAAAAAAAAAGATAGATAAATTTTTAATTTGTGGATCGAATAGTGTTTTATATTTAAAACAATATAAATATGATTTAGTATTTCATTAAAGACTATCAAAATATTATACAATTTTGCAATGATTTTAATTTAACAGTCTTCAAAGAACTATCAAATGATAATTAAATATATCACATAAAATTTGAAATATTACTAATCTATAAGTTCAACAATATATGTCTGTATGTTTTTTTTTATTTTAAATCTCATTGTCGAGATAGTCAAATTAATCAATGTCAAGAGATTTCTTCTCTTTAATTCTTCGACCTTAGGAGAGTACTATATATTAGCTACTAGACTACGTAATTTTTTTTTCTAGCTACTGGACTGTACGTAATTTTTTTTTTCTTATCTCCATGTTTCACTTTGTTATCAACTAAAAACTTCAACCATTTGTAAAGGTTGACTTGGTTAATTTCTAAAATATGATTTTTAAAAGTATCATTTTTCTACGAATCACGATATCAAAATATCATAATTTTATTTACGCATGTAAAAGTAATGTATAAAAATTATATTTAAAAGTTTTTATACTTTGTTTTGTTATTTGAGCTTTATAATTATTGCTATTAAAGATTTTAAAAATCAAGGTCTTCCTCTAGAAACAACCATATAAATTTTTTTATATTGAGAACTAATTTTTAATCTTGTGGTAAGGGTAATGCTATCCACTTGGAAGGTCGCAAGATCAAAATCGGGATAAATTTTTTTATGGACATCTAAAAATTGTATAACTTAGATTCTCATCTTTACTAAAAAATATATATTTTTTTTATACATACGAATTATTGATTTTCTATTCTTTATTATTTTGATCATGTGTTGTATTTTTTTAACATTTCATGGCTGATATATATTCATGGAAAAATAACTCAGTAGAAATTCAAATTAATATAGTCAAATTTTGAATCGGTACATGATTGCAACCATCTAGTATCAGCTTTATTTAATAGCGATACTATAGCATCAATACTTAATAATGAGCACAATATAGAAGAACAAATTACAACAAAAATGAGGCAATTAGACAAAAAAAATAAATAAAGCATCCCTATCCAGCTTGAGGTGCGTAATTAAAAATAATGCCTGCTTAGGTTCCTCGTTGATATTTTATTATACATTAAATAAATAACCCATCAATAATCATAATCACTATATAATATTTATCAATTAATTCATGTAAAGTATACTGAGATATATAAAGTCCTAAACAAATATATATCAAAATATGAGGAGGATTCAAATGCCTCAATTTTCCTTGCCTCAATTATGTCTGCACTTTTTAAATTTCTATAACTCAAAATATAAAACTTAAAGATCAAAATAAAATCATTAGATTTGATCGAGGTCATTTTATTTATGTATAATGTCCTCCTTAACGGTACTGATAATACGAAATAGAAGAACCTTTGACTGATTTTACAGTTCAATACCAAGACTTAAAATAATACCACTTAATTTTACTTAGAAGTATAATATTAAATTCAAACCATATAAAATAAAGAGAAGAGAAAAGAACATAGTATTTGACAGAGTTCGGCTATGAAGAGTCTACGTCTTCGGGACCCGCAATCACCAACATCGATTGCGCCGAGACACTAAAAACCATAATTGTTCATACATCTGTGAATCTTTGGTCCTTACTCCAACGAGAACAACGCTTCTAAAAAGAATAAAACTCATGAGGGAGAAAACACTCAACAATCACTCAAATCTAATCTATTAAAGATTTAGCAAAATAATCTTGAGATTAGAAAAAAAATATTTCGAGGTTTGGAAGGTCTAGCTGTGACGGCTAGGGTTGGAATAATATTTGGTTATGAAAAATCACGAATTGGGAGAGAAGAAACATTGTCTTTTATAGTCAAAAAGTAAAACATACAACAAATCGGTCATATCCATTACAACAGATGAATAAGCGTTACAACGGTTATGATAACTGTTACAACGGTTGTGAAAAGCTAAAAAAATTTGAGCTATCAGTTACAATGAAACTTTAAAAGTTACAACATAAGGCTATCAGTTGCAACGGATAGCACAACCGTTACAACAGATAGTGCATTTTTTAGCTCAGGAGCAATTTGGATAAAATTTGTATATGATTGATTTATTCCGTTATAACGATTATGATAACAGTTATAATGGTTGTTGCCTGAAATACACTCAAAAAGAGTTCTGAGGTCATATGTTGCAACGGTTAGGATAAAATAATATTATTTTCTTTGTTTTGATCTCAAAATTACTTTGATTATCTTTATTTATTATAAATCTAACTTAATCTAACTTTATTCTTGAGATCTTCATATAATTTGGTCTAAATCCATTATTCTTCTCTTTAAAACTTAATATGCTACATTTAACATACTCAAAGAAAAGATTAATTCATATGTAATTATTTTGTAAATCGACAAATACAAAAATGAGAATTATTTACAATAACAATTTCCCCTTTTGACGATTTATAAAATAACCACATGAATATATAATTAAAATTTGAGAATACATAATCTCTTATGAATTTCTCAAAATGATATCGTGCCAAATAATTTCTCCCCCTTAGTTTGAAAATCAAAGAAAGGAAAAAAATGTACAAAGCCCCCCCCCCTCAAAATGTGTGCATTCTCCCCCTTAATTAAATAAAATTATAATTAAAAAATATAAATTCAAATAACATTAATACAAAAATATTACATATCATCATACTCAACATAAATATGTATCAATATTAATTAAATTCCTCTTTAATATGTGACTAATAGAAATATGATGGTATATAAATAGATCTTTACTCTTTTGATTTAGGAATCCAATTAATATTTGCTTTGTTGTCTCTTTTTCTAAATTTGCATTCAATTGAGATATGACCTCACTTGTAACAATAATTACACAATGCATTTGAGGGTCTTTTGTCGCTACTTTGCACAAGATGAGCGTTGTAGTGATATTTAAATTTTTAAGCTCGTGTTATCGGATTATTTGATACCATATTTTTATTTCTAACATTTATGTATGACTCATATGGATGTTAGGGAACATCTTTTTGTGATTCATTTCTTTGAATCCATTTTTGTTTCATATATGATCTTTCAATTCATGAAATCAACCATTAGAATCTCTAGAATAAATTTTATTTGACCATTGAGAGTTAAATTTATTTATATTTGAATATCTATATTTATATGCATGATTATGTTTTCCTTTATTATATTTTGCCATTTGCATATTATCACTTTTATTTTTTAATTTTTGAGACTTCTCCCTTTTCTTTTTTGGGTTGATGTGGTTAGGCGTTCAATGTATTCAAGTCCCGTTTTGTCATGTGCCTTTCGACCCATATATATTTTTGAGATCTATATTAGTGATACAACTTAAGTCACTAGATGTTCTCAAAACTCGATTTTCAGTTTCTATATATTACACTTTAACTTTTAATGAACATATCTCGCTCAAGTGTGTCTCACAATTATTTTTACTTTTAAGCTTCATGATTTTCATCTCACCTTTTTTGACTTTAGACTCAAGTTCAATATTTTTTGTATTTAATTCCTCAATTATTCTTTCCTTTATAAGTAAGATTTTATTTGTATCATCAAGCGTAGTTTATAACATATCATAATTTTGACATTTTACTTTATTATTCAAGGATATACTTGAAACATCACTATCATAAAATGGATTTAGAATATCTCATTTGTTTGTCTTGATGAGATTGATCCACTCGCTTGTTGTTTTTGACTCCATCTCCTTATTCTTGGACATTGTTGTGATCTCGTCAATCACAATTGGAGAGAAAACCCTCCTTTGGCATTGACCGCAGGAGCTAGATTTTGTTCTTTCTCATCTTCAGACTCCGAGTGAGAATCCTTCGCTCCAGTCTTAACCTGGTTATTGTCTACACATTGATTATTGCATATCACATATCATAAGCACTAGTCATATCTTCAAAATAATGATCCCTTTGACTCGCTAACCGAGTTGAGAATAATATTTACTGCATAATCATTATTTTTTTTATCTATTTTGGAGTTTGCAGTTCATTTCTTGATAATTTCATCAAATCTTAGTATATACCCCATTTCTATAATATCCCAAATAGGGCTGCAAGAAATATTCTAAGTTCGTAGTTCGTTCGTGTTCGATTCGAAAAAAGTTCGAAAAAAGTTCGTTCGATTCTAGTTCGAAATTAATTTCAAATCAAACTGATTCGATTCGAAATTATATCGAATCAAACTCAAACCATGGTGAGTTCGTTCGAAATGTGTTCGCGAACTATTTTTGTTTGAATTGTATTAATTATTTGATTGTTTGAGACTTTGAGTAGTATGAATTTATATGAAATTTATTAATTTTTGTTGAATGAACTTTTAGTTTTGTATGAATTTATATTAAATTGACATTTTTATATTTGATTATGTTATTTTGATATGAATTATGGAATTTGTTCACCTAATAATTCTATTTCGAACTATTAACGAATCGAACCGAACAGTTCGAACTTTTAACGAATCGAATTTCGAACTATGATTTGAGTTTGAAATTGTCTATCTATTTCGAATCAAACTAGTTCGAAATAGGTTTCAAATCAAACTCGAACACACGTTAGTTCGTTCGTGTTCGATTCGTTTGCAGCCATAATCCCAAATACCAAGAATATTCAAATAATTGTCCATACATCTTTTCCAATAAATAAAGCTTTTGGTAGTTTGGCCAAATATCGAAGGTTTTTTAATATAATTAATTTGTGCCATTATAGATCTAAAATAATCAAATTAAGTGTGCCTTAATTTGAATAACTGGCTCTGATACCACTTTGTTGTCCCTAACAACACTGATAATGCGAAATAGAAGAATCTTAGGTTGGTTTTACAGTTCAATACCAAGATTTAAAATAATAACGCTTTATTTTACCTACAAGTATAGTATTAAATTCAAACCACATAAAATAAAGAGAAGAGAAGAAAATAAAGTATTTGACGGAGTTCGGCTATGAAGAGCCTATGTCTCCGGGTTCCGTAATCACCAACGTCGATTGCGTCGAGTCACTAAAAACTATAATTATTCGTACAATTGTAAACCTTTGATCCCTTACACCAAGTAAACGAGCAGCTGTCGGCCAAAAAAATAACGAGAACAACACCTCTAGAAAGAACAAATCTCACAAACGAGAAAACACTCAACAATCACTCTAATCCAACCTATTAAAGGTTTAACGAAGTAATCTTGAAATTAGAATAAAGTATTTTGATGTTTTAAAGATCTAGTTGTGACGGCTAGGGTTAGAACAATGTTTGGCTGTGAAAAAACAAGAATTAGGAGAGAAGAAACATTATATTTTATAGTCGGAAGCAAAATAGGCAATAAATCGGTCATATTCGTTGCCACAGTTGTATAACTGTTATAATGGTTGTATAAGCATTACAACGGTTATGATAACCGTTACAATGGTTATGATAATCATTACAACGGTTGTGAAAAACTGAAGAAATTTGAATTGTCAATTACAATGGAACTTTAACAGTTACAACAGAAGGTTATTAGTTGCAACAAATAGGACACCAGTTACAACGGATAATGTATTTTTTGGCTCTGGATCAATTTGGACAAAATTTATACATAATTGATTTATTTTGTTATAACGATTATGATAAAAGTTAGAACAATTGTTGTCTGAAATACACTAAAAAGGGTTCTGAGGTCATCTGTTGCAATGATTATGGGTTTTGTTGCTACGACTAGGGTAAAATACCATTATTTTTTTTGTTTTGATCTCAAGATTAATTTGATTATCTTTATTTATTATAAATCTAAGTTAACCTACTTTATTCTTGAGATCTTCATGCAATTTGGTCAAAATTCATTATTTTTTTCTTTAAAGCTTAATATTCTATATTTAACATACTCAAAGAAAAGATTAAATTCATATCTAATTATTTTTTCAATGGGCATGTACAAAAATTAGAATTCTTTACAATAATATATAGATTAAAAATTATGATGTTTGAATATTATTTTATTTGACATCAAGAGTTTATAAAAAAAATACATTAATATGATTATTTTTTGGAGATTGATTTTATTACTTATTAATTTAAATAAAATAAAAGTGAAAATAAATATTTTTATGTGTAAGAAGAAAATATAATAGAGATCAAATTTTAATAATTTTATTATGATATTTATTTTTAAAATTTGAGTAATTAAAAATTTAAAAATTGGAGGCAGGATTGAGACACAAAAAGGGGCAATTGAACCCTCTAGCCACTTACTCAAACTAATTAATACTCACCAACATATGCAGAACTGACAATTGTAATTATTTTAGTGAAGTTTCATTTTTGTCTTAGGCTAAATATTAAAGATATTATTATAAAATGAAAAAGACATTTACAAGGAAAAATCAATATTGAAGGAGAAATACACCATGATGAAGCGTGTCGTTCCTTGAACTTCCTTTTTTTACGCATCTCAAGTTTCTTATTTTACTTTTCTTTCCTTGTAGGTCCAACCGTCAAGTCTATTATTGATGAGAAATCATCACCAGATGGTAGGGGTGTGTAAATGGTAGCTTCGGTTCAAACCGAAATAATTATATATACATTCGAAGTTTTTTTTGGTTTGTTAAGTTACGAACTGAATCAAAAATTTAAAAATATTAAGCGAATAAATCAAAAATCGAATAAATCAAAATTTTATTTGGTTTATTTAGTTAAACCAAAATTATATTATTTAAAGAGAAATAAAAATATTGAAAGTTATAAAAATTAATATAAAAAATAAATAGTTTAAAAAATAAAATAAATAACTAAATAAAACCTATAAAAAATAATATATTTAGATTATTTTTGATATAAGGATAAATTATTTTTGATATAATCCTTATTTATATCAAGAAAAATAAATTTATTTCATAAATTTTGGACTATTTGATTTATTCGGTTTATCAGATTTAGAAAAATCAAAACTGAATCAAAGAATAAAAACCGAAATAGCTAAAATTTTCAACCGAACCAAAAATTTTAAACCGAAAAACCGAATCAAATTATTTAAAATTTAACGATTCGGTTCAAAATTAATTAAACCAATCCATTTGCACACCCCTAACAGTTGGAACCTGAAAGTGTATTAAATGGTAACATATCTTAGAGAAAAAAATAATAGGATTTAGTGTGCGCCATCAGCCATCAAAAGATGCCCGTTAAGGCGTAGCCCCGCCGAAGTCTGGAGTCAGGAATAACTAATAAAGTAATAAGACACTGTCAAATTATGAAAGCATATAAAAAAACTGAAAAAGGATAAAGTGAAAGTCGGCTTTTTGCAGGAATAGCATATTATTGTACTCGAAACGGATTCAAGCGAGAAATTAAATAGTATAATCTTGGATTCTTGTGATAGGAACCTCGTTGCTTGCAAAATCTGATATTCAATTTGAGTAATTTAGGTGTATATTTAATTTTTATGGTACATTTAATATTTATATATTTTTTAAGAAATATGATTTTAATACAAAATCTAAAATTATGGACGTGTTTTTAATGAATCGGATAAAATGTATATCAAATTTTAGTTAATTTGAAAGATATTTTATTTCTCATTATATACTTTTAAAATTCGAACGGTGAAATATGATATTGTGACAATATTTAAATTATTTTAAATTTGTTCCACATTCTATCACATTCTATCTAAGTCATTAAAAATACATCTATAATTTTATTTCTTTTTATTTAAACAATAATTTTAGAAAATGTACCGTAAAAAGTGGGGTATCATAAAAGTTGGATGTGTACTAGAATTACTCATTGAATTAAGCTAAGAAAATTAAAGAAAAGAAAAGTGGGGTATCATAAAAAGTGGTTTCATTGCTTGCTTAAGAGTTCTTCAGTTAATCCTGAAATGAATTTAAACCATGCAAAATTAGTTTTATACAGATAATTGTAGCGTATATTTAATTTCTATGTATATCCCGTCGGGCATGAGTTTTTAATTTATCACAATTTATTTCAGATTAAAGGCTTTGATGTTGTCGTTTTTGTTGTCCATCTAATACTTTCATAAATATAATTCAAATTAAAAAAAAAGTTAGGAGTGTAAACAGGCCAGTTGTTCCGATTTCTCATAAATTCTTAATTCGAGTTATTATAGTCGAATAGTCGGATTGCATTAATTCAATCCATAACCAAACCAATTAATATTCAATAATAAAATCAATTCAGATTTCATCTTAGACGGTCGAGTTTTACTGATTCACCAGGTTTCATTTAAAAAAGTTATTGTACAAAAAATATATGTAAAAGTAAGTCATAATAAAAATAATACAAAGACAATCAAAATATACTCACTAAAAATAAATAATAAAATAAGTTTCAACTAAAAATTAAAATTTTAATAAAATATTATATTATTTAATCATTTCTATAATGATATTATTATGAGAGTTAGAGAAAAAGTACATTATTTGAAAAAATATAATGTGCAACGGAGTCAATATTTTTTTAAAATTCATAACCAAATTATAATTATCGGGTTGCTTAAAATTTAATCCACATCCAACCCGTTAAATAATTTTGTTTGTATTTTTGGATCGGGTTGGTTAGGTCAGTCAAGTCGGTCAGGTCAAATGGATTGAATTTACACCCCTAAAAAACTTATAATGTATTTTTTTTTTTTTTCTTAAGTAGTGTGTAATAAATTTATAGTTGTTTGTTGTTTAAAGGCTGTTTAGCTTTTTCCTCACACAATTTAAAACAAAATAATGTCAACATTGTAATGTATTTTATAAAGGACGATAAATCAAATTCTATTTTGACTCAAATTTATACATATCAAAATAATTAAGAATGTGTCTATTACTTTTAAGTTTTAAATTTTTAATTGGAATCAATTTTGAAGTTGTAAAATAAATGTATGCCCAAATTCAGTGCTGTGATTAATGCCACAGAGATTGATTAGTCCGCCGACTGGTCAAATTCGGTGATCAAATCATCATGTCTAATGTATTTGAGTATTTTGATTAGTTGGTGATCAAGATCAATTAGTAAGGATGTAAATTTATGCGATAATATCCGATTATATTCAGTTCGTATGAAGAAAATTAAATATGAAGTACATATTTAAATATCCGGATAGAAAATGATACGGAAATAATTTACGATCTTAATTATTCTTATCCAAATACTAAATATATAATATATAATTTAATATATATCATAAAAAAGTAAACATTATTCACCATTATAATTGGATATATATTATGAATTTTAATATTTTCAAAATTAGTAATAAATTTAAATAAAGAATAATATTAAAAACTTATTTTATTGCACATTTCAATAGATTTTACAAAATTTAAACAACTTTTATGTTTATTTTATATTCAAAATTATCGTATTTATATTCATATTCAAAAAATTAAAATAAATATGAATATAATTTTATCTACTATCCGACCGTATCCGATGCGTTTGCACTCCTACCAATTAGTTAGCCAAAAACTTAATTAATTACTCATCAAATTCGATTAATTATCAAGCAATTTTTTTCGGACTACACCGTTTGTGCCGTATCCACCAAGCTGTGATTTGTTGATTAAGACTTTACAAAAATTAAACTTCACAAAATTTTTATTTGGTACAAGTTATTTTCTCAGCTTGATATTCGTAAAAGTTCCAATAGTTATTTTATTTTATTTTATTGATACTTGCACGTATCTGGTTCGTAAAGTAGGTTACGTAGTTATCCAACTAATTATTTTTGTCCCTTAGTTGATAAATGGTTTTGAAACTTAATTTTTTTTTAATAATACGTGTGATCATTTTTTCATAGGTATAATCTTCTTAGAAATATAAATTTTAAAGAGCATTTTTTTGTGAGATTTGATTACCTCAATTTATAAATCTTTTATCCATTAAATAGAACAAAAAAAAGAAGAAGTATATGCACTTTTTATTTCAAGATTGCTAATATATCATTAATATAGATATAAATTTTTTTATGTCTCTACATATTATATTTTCTTTTAGAATGCAAAACAACTTTTTTTGTTTGAATTATTAATTAATGTCAATACTAAAATATAAATGTTAAATTGCCCACAATTAATCGATTGCGTAATACTTAATCATTTGATAGTGTTCGCTCTCTAAATCAAGCGCGTACCATACTGAACAGTACTGCTTGAATTATCCAATGTTAGCGTCAAAACGACCCAGCAACCACCAGTTCTGCCATAAATTAATCGTACGTATCAGTAGTACATAAATCACTGGTCACTCACGGTACTTTATCACTATTATGAGTAAAAGCTTCTCCATTGTATGATAAAATGAACATTACATAAATAGAAGTGGACCAGAGATAAGATTATAACAAGTGCTTAAATTGATAACACGACGATAAACCTCAACTGCATCGTATGTTCGTTGTACCATGCTCTGGCATGATACAAAAGAAGATGAGATTGAATGCCTACAAAAGAAGACCGCGCATTAGTCTTCAAATTGCCCAATTCATCCACACAACTATCATCGATCTGGAAAAAATATATATCATGAAAATAAATGCATTACGTTGCAACATGACTGCATCAACTGTCTGGTTTAATGAGGAAAAATGCTAGAGAACTAAAGTTATAATCTGATGTCTGATTCCTTTTGTAGTTTAATATATATCTCAAGATCAGCCGTCATCACAATGCCTTATGCTGTTATGCATAATGAAATTTCGAATTCATCATGGCATTAATGTAGGGAGTGTTGGATGTGTCTGAGAAAATGATTTTAAAAAATCTATGAAATTTCTTTTAGAATAAAAATTTCTTGGTATAAATATTTTAGATGACATACTTGATGTGTGAAATTTAAGAATGACGCATGGAAAACATTTTTTATTGTTTGGATAATAAGATTAATAACAATATAAATTATTAATTATAACACTAATTAGATTCACGAGCCTAGCACATATGATGATGGGTTTGGCCTGGGGGAGACACGTGTTTATAATAATATAATAGTAGTTGTGAAAAACAATAATGGTTGTAACAATCACCATTGCCATTAATTAATTATTATGGTACTACGATGTAATTTGGGCATGGCCGACAAGATAGTTTTCGAATAAATATTTAGAAGTATAAAAATTTAAATATACTCAATAAAAAAATTTACAAGAAAAGTGGAAAGAATATGGGGTTCGTTTGGCAAATCAAATAATAGTTTTGGAAGAGTGATATAATAGTATTTTTTTTGGAAGAGTGTTAGAAGAGTGATATTTTTGACTATTCGTAAGAGCGAAAATATCATTTGGTAGTTGTTAATCAGAATAGTTAAAATATGAATAATTATGATGCTAACAATGATGATGATGATTATAATAATAATGATGATGATGATATAATAATAATAATATTTATAGTTATAAAAATTATATAATAATAATGAATAATCATAATTTTAATAATATAATAATAATATAATCATAACATAATAATATAATACAACATAATCAAATAATAAAAAAATAATATCATAATCATAATCATGATAATAATAATCATAGTCATAATCATAATAATATAATCATAACCATAATCATAATAATATAATCATAACCATAATCATAATATAATAATATAATAATAAATTATAATCATAATAATATAATCATAACTATAATTATAATATAATTATAAAATATAATATAATAAAATAATAAAATAATAATAATAAGTAATAATAATCATACCCATAATTAGGGATATCAATGGGTCGGGTTTGGGTCGGGTCATATTATTTTATTATTTTTCTTGACCCGATCCGAACCCGATCCGATTAAATTCGGTCAAAAAATCTTGACCCATACCCGACCCGACCCGTGTAAAATAATTATTTATTTATTTATTTATTTATTTTTATATAATTTTAAGTAATAAAATATTAATTAATTTATAATTAATCTTAATTAGTTATAATTAGTGTATATTTAAGCTTTAATTAGTACTAAATCATAAAATTACTTAAAAAAATATAATTAATCGGGTCGGGTCGGGTTGACCCGAACCTGACCAGAGCCGATTCGGGTCAAAAATATTAAATCCATACCCGACCCATTTATCTTCGGGTCATGTTGGGTCGGGTCGGGTTCGGGTCGAGTCGGGTTAACTGTCGGGTCGAGTCAATAATTGACACCCCTACCCATAATCATAATAATATAATAATAATATAACCATAATCATAATATAATAATATAAAATTATAATCATAATTATAATAATATCATAATAATAAATAATCATATTTATAATTATAATTATAATAATATAATAATAATACTAACAAAGTGATGATAATATAATAATAATAATAACCATCATTATAATAATAATATAATAATACTAATAGTGATAATAATATAATAATAATAATAATAATAATGATAATGATAATATAATAATATAATCATAATATAATTATGATCATAATAATAATACTAAATAATAATATAATCATAATTATAAATTAATATAATAATAAATCACAATAATAATCATAATATAATAATATAATATAACATAATTAAATAATAATC
The DNA here is from genome assembly GCA_037127355.1 of Schoenoplectus tabernaemontani. Taxonomy (NCBI): domain Eukaryota; kingdom Viridiplantae; phylum Streptophyta; class Magnoliopsida; order Poales; family Cyperaceae; genus Schoenoplectus; species Schoenoplectus tabernaemontani. The sequence goes on along the minus strand of CM073750.1, from coordinate 11,292,124 downwards.
CCTATTCTGACGAGATATAATCCGATATGTCACCTATAGGTTTGTATACCGGATTAGTATTTTTCCGCACTCTTCTACTTAGTCTAAAATTCGTTTGGCAAATTAATTCGTCGGAATAGCAATTTTTATTCCTACTTTTTCTTATTTGGTGGTGTGCCAAACAAAGTCCATGATGAATTGATGATGGAAGATGAGGGGACAATAGAGAAACAAGATTTATATTTCTTCAATAACTGTGTAATTAAGCAACATAGATAAAGTACTTTACTATTAGTTTCATTTTTCCACGCTCTCTCATTTCCCAACAAGTCAAACAAGTATTTCTTTTTAAATTTTCTCGATTCATTCCAATCATTCTGATATTGATCTAAAATTACAAATCCTCAATATATAATCAAACGTTTATGATTCTGTATGAAAGAGGGATAATTTGGGAATAACTTATTCCTCCTAAATAAAGACCTATTAGAAGTGCTTCCTTTTTAGCCCTGTTTGGTACCACCATTTCAAAAGAAGAAACATTGATTTTTTTTAATGAAATTTAAAACATCAATATATTTTTTAAATCAAATAATAAAATATTATTATATTTATTTTTATTATATAAATATCATATTGTAAGATATAGTTTAATGCAATTTTATTATCTTAATATATTCTAAAATCATTATTAATAGAATAATTTTAAATTTTACAGAGTGCCTGAAAATATTAGAGATATCTATGCTTAAATTATTATTATTGTGATATCAATAATTACAATTATAATAACAAATATAATAATATATTTTATTATTATTATTATTATTATTTATATAATATTACATTAATAACATTACTATCATATTATTTATATTAATAATATTATCATTAACTTATTGATTAAAATTATTTTAATTATTAAAGGAAGAATATAATCATAACTAAAAATTAATTAAATAATAGATAAAAGAAGAAACTGAGTGGCATAATTGTAATATAAGTTGGAAAAAATGAGCTCTCTTATAGAAAATCTCTTTTTCCACCAAGGAGATGGAAGAAAATCTTCCAACTATTATTGCTTATCTTCCATCTAATTCTACTTATGTTTGACAACTTTGATCTTTTCTTTCACCTTATTCCGGAAGAAAGTTGAGTTAGCAAGGCAAATAGAATGTCTTATTTCTCTCAATTTCATATGTTCTTTTAATCTATGTGAAAATGATATAATTAATGGCACCGTAGATACAACAGGTATATAATGTAACTAAAAATTCTTTTCCTTCGTCATGATATCGATCATGTGAATCAAAGTAATTGACTGTTTTTTTAATAAATACATGTATTGTTCAATATTTGTTTTATTTCCTCATGACATATGCATAATCAATTTTTTGAGAATGTAAATAACTAAACTCAGTTCGTAGTGTCGTCCAAGCATATTCAATTTAAAAATATATGTTACGACTTGTGATTGATAATACGCTAGTAACACTGAAGCGAAGAGTCTAGTGATTAAATATGTGGGTTGTTTTCTAAAAGGGCAGGGTTCAAGCTCCGTAAATTTTTTTTTAAAGATTAATGTGAAACTTGGCTATTTATTAAAAAGAAGGGTTACTTTATTTAAAAAGAGGGGTTTAAATGTCATCATTTTTGCCCCACTGACTTACATTCTAATTTATATTTAAAGTTCACAGTCAAGTTTCTAATCCAAATTGTTGATCTTATTCATTTTTATGATAAATATATGTTTGTAAAATTTTATGATTTTTGAAGATCATTTTATATTAGACCAAACGGTAACAACATGAATGTATAAAAATAAGCAATCATAGTTATTTAGAATCATTGATTTTGTTACCATTTGATTTAACATAAAATGACATCAAAAAATTATAAATTTTATGATCATACATCAATCATAAAAATTATCAAGATTAGTAGTTCGGACTCAAAATTTGAGTATAAATTTTGAAATATAAATTAGAGACTAAGTTGGTGGAATCTTATGGTATACAAAAGTGATAGCATTGAAACTCTCGTCATCTGAATATGTATATATATATATATAATATGATAGCAGCACACAAATATCTAGCTAAGATGCTAAATTACGTTGCTTCAGCCTAAGCACAGCTGCAAGCCAAGCGTTAATATCTTTCTTTTCTTTTCTTTTTGTTTTGTTAAGGAATTCGAGGCTCTGTCCCCCTACCAAGCATCTATAATGCTGATTAAGTACAATTAATCAGATTGTTTTAAGTATAATATGTTTGTCAGGATTCTAATGCGGAATCGTTCTTCTGATTTTTATGAAAAGTAACATCCTACACGAAGTTTACTTTTTGTACTATGAAGTTAGTTAATTTTGGCAATTTTCTTAGCATTTACTCCAGTAAATTACAGTGCTGGTATTTTCTTAACAAAACGGTACAAGTCCCACATAATTCAAAATAGAGGTGGAGCCAGACTTTGACGAAGGAGAAGTAAAATTTGGATTTTTTTTTCAGGGGATCAACATTTAAATTTTTTTAATATAAATATATTTTTCTAATTTTTTTATAATATATCTAATTATAAAAGTATTTTTTTAAAATAAAATTTAGCCAAGGGTCACCGTATAGCTCCGTCTTAATTCAAAACAAATTTTGACACCTGTCCTTTTTTCAACGAGGACACCTTACACTAAAGAAATAGGGGAGGTCTCAAAGGTTTGAGATCAACTTTGTTTTCAAATTTTATTTCAACCATATGATCAATATCTAGATTGAAATAAAGTATAAAAATAAAAATGAACTTCATCAAAATTAGTGATCAAATATATGCACAAATAGTCAAATACTGAAATTCCATCAACAATGTGCAACAGACGCTTTTATTATCATGGCTATTTTGGGCCGGACACTTGAGGCCTATGAAATCTGAAAGTTGGCACAATGCTTACACTCTTCTATTGTTGGTAGTTAATTTCATTTCCATACATACATGATTCCTAGAGCCTATAGGAACTAAAATAGGGATTGTGCTACATGTCGACAAATCTACAACAATTCTCTGGTCAAAAGCTGAAAAACAGCTTTATTTTCTCATACCTACTGCATACTAGGGTTTCGAATTTCTATGCTTCAAAAAAAAATGAAAGGTAGCAAAATGGACCAGGTATATTAAAGATGGTAAAACATGACCGTACTACAAGTAGGTGTGTTATTTCTTCACTCTTACATTTGTGCCCTCGTAACTTTCTTCTGTTTTGCACTTGTGCCCTCACAAATATTAGTATTGTCAAATCAGGTGTTGCAAATTTCTTGTTAAAAGATAAACTTAATTTTAGTATTAAAGTTAAATAAATTAGAAAATAAAGGGAGACTCTTTGGCTTCAGCACTTTGGCAGAATTTTAAGGCTGATTAATGACAGTATTTGAAGGGGCAAATGGACGTGGAATTTAGTGTATGACCTATGGATGGAAAGCTATTGAAGTCTAGTTTCCAATGGTTCAAATTTCAAGTCGTTTGGAGTTCCCTACAGAAAGTTATGGTGATTTTAGTGGACAGAGGTCAGCTGAAAGGGTGCTGTTTAGAATTCTGTTTTTATTATATGTTTTTATTACGAATTTCTAGAGTCTTCTTAGATGTTTAGTCTATATAAAGAGTTGTATTCTGTTGTTTTGTAAGCAAGAAAGTTATAAGAGTCAATAGAAAGTATTTGCTTATTTTTATCCACCTTTCTCTTATCTTTTCTCATTTATCTACCAACCTCTAATTCTATCAAATTGGTATCAGAGCAAGGTTCAAATGACCACAAAAACCTCAAATATTTCCTTCCAATATCCAGTTCTAACCAAAACCAATTATGATAAATGGTCGCTGCGAATGAAGGCTATCATTGGCGCTCATGGCTTGTGGGACATTGTCGAGAAGGGATACGAAACCTCCGAAGACGAGACCATTCTTACGGTGGCTCAAATAGCGGCGTTGCAAAAGAAGAGAAAAGACGATCAACGCGCTCTAAGTATCATTCATCAAGGTGTGGATGACGACATGTTCGAGAAAATTGCCAATGAGACGCGAGCAAAAGATGCATGGGAGATTCTAAGAAATTCGGTGGTTGGAGCCGAAAAAAAAGTGAAGAAGGTGCGGCTTCAAACTTTAAGAGCCGAGTTTGAGTCGATTGTGATGAAGGAGAGTGAGTCGATAGGAGACTACTTCACGCGAGTATTGGCGGTGGTCAATCAAATGAAGAGGCTTGGTGAAAAAATAGAAGATGTGAGAGTAGTAGAGAAGATTTTGCGATCTCTCAATCCGAAATTCAACCATATTGTGGTGGCAATTGAAGAATCGAAGGACCTTGAGTCCATGACGGTTGATGAGTTGAATGGGTCTTTGTTAGCACATGAGGAAAGAATGAAGAGAAGCCAACAAGAGCCGGTGGATCAAGCATTGCAAGCAAGATTTTCCTTTAATCAAAAGGGAAACGACAAAGGAGGCCGAGGTCAAGGACGAGGAAGAGGCCGAGGTCGAGGCGAGGTCGCGTGGCGCGGCCAAGGACGAGGAGAAGGTCGTGGACAAGGTGAAAATGATGAAAGAAGTAACAACAAGAACAACTATACACGCGGTAGAGGACGCGGTCGTGGAAGAGGCGGCCGATCAAATAGGTACAATGTTGATTGTTATAATTGTGGTAAATATGGTCATTATGCAAGTGAATGTTATTCCGAGAAGAAGGTGGAGGAGAATGCTAATTTTGTAGCCAAGGAGGAAGTCGAGAATAATGATGTGGTGTTATTGGCTAACAAGGAGAACGGTCCCGAGAAGGAGAATGTTTGGTACCTTGACACGGGTGCAAGCAACCACATGTGCGGCTACAAGCATATGTTCACCGAATTGAAGGAAGTAGCAAATGGCCATGTTTCTTTTGGTGATGCCTCCAAAGTGCGTGTAGAAGGTGAAGGTAACATTTTGATTAAGTTGAAAGATGGGACACAAAAGTTTATCTCAAGTGTTTATTATGTCCCGGAAATGAAGAGTAATATTTTGAGTTTGGGACAATTATTGGAACGTGGTTACACGGTGTTTATGAAAGACCGATCTCTTTATTTACGAGATAATAGTAATCGGCTAATAATCCAAGTTGAGATGACCAATAATAGAATGTTTAAATTGAATTTGATGAATATTGAGGCAACATGTTTAAAGGCTTGTGTAGAAGATAAAAATTGGTTGTGGCATTTAAGATTTGGTCACAAGAATTTTGGAGGACTAAAAGAAATGGCTAGTAAGAAGATGGTTCGGGGATTGCCATCAATTGATTCTCATGATAAGTTTTGTGAAGGGTGTGTGATTGGCAAGCACTCAAGAAATAGTTTTCCAAAGATGACGGAATGTCGAGCAAAGAAACCTCTCGAGTTGGTGCATACCGACATTTGTGGACCGATCAAGCCAAACTCAATTGGTGAAAACCGGTATTTCATAACATTTATTGATGATTTTTCTCGTAAAACTTGGGTTTATTTCTTGAAAGAAAAATCGGAGGCTTTTGCAATTTTTAAAAAATTTAAAGTTTTTGTTGAGAAGCAAAGTGGTTTTTATATCAAGGTTTTGAGATCGGATCGAGGCGGTGAATTTATTTCGGCCGCATTTAACTCTTTTTGTGAAGAACATGGTATTCGGCGTCACTTGACGGCGCCATACTCGCCACAACAAAATGGAGTCGCGGAGCGCAAGAATCGGACCATTCTCGACATGGTTCGAAGTATGCTTAAGAGTAAGAACATGCCAAAAGAGTTTTGGGCGGAGGCGGTAGATTGTGCCGTTTATTTGTTAAATCGGTGCAAGACATCAAGTTTGGAGAACATAACACCACAAGAGGCATGGAGTGGTTTTAAGCCTTCGGTATCACATTTGAAAGTATTCGGTAGCGTAGCATATGCGCACATACCGGACCAAAAGCGTGTGAAATTGGATGATAAAAGTTTAAAGTTGATCTTTGTTGGGTATGATGAGAGGTCTAAAGCATATAAACTTTTTGATCCCACTAACAAAAAGATGCATATTAGTCGTGATGTACAGGTGAACGAAGAAGCGATGTTGGATTGGAGCACAATGATGGAGATTTGTCATGAGAAGACAAGAGATGAGATACACACACCGATGAGCATTCCATGCAACAATGATGAAGATATGCCACCAATTACACCATATGAAGCATCTTCATCGGATGATGAGATGAGAACTCCCAAAACAAGAAGCATCCATGACTTGTACGAGGCGACAAGTGAGTTACATTTGGTGTGTCTCTTGGCTCAAGGCGATAACATATCCTTTGAAGAGGCGATTAAAGATGATAAATGGCGAGCCGCCATGGATGATGAGATACGTGCAATCGAGAAGAACGACACTTGGGAGCTCACCTCTCTTCCCAGAGGTCATAAGGCAATCGGTGTCAAGTGGGTGTATAAGAAGAAGATGAGCCCTCAAGGTGAAGTTGAGAAGTACAAAGCAAGATTAGTGGCGAAAGGGCAAAGCAACAGCGCGGTGTCGACTATGAGGAGGTTTTTGCACCGGTGGCTCGAATGGAGACCATTCGACTTTTAATTGCTCTTGCGGCTCAATCAAAATGGCGTATTTATCAAATGGATGTGAAGTCAGCCTTTCTTAATGGTGTGTTGGAAGAAGAAGTATACATTGAGCAGCCTCTCGGGTATTTGAAAGAAGGCGGTGAAGGTAAAGTTTTAAAGTTAAAGAAGGCTTTGTATGGTTTGAAGCAAGCTCCTAGAGCTTGGAATACCCGGATTGATCAATACTTTAAATCACACGGTTTTGTGCAATGCCCTTATGAACATGCGTTATATGTGAAGATTGAAAATGGAGATATGTTGATTGTATCTTTGTATGTTGATGACTTAATTTTTATGGGTAGTAGCGGTGCAATGATTGATGAGTTCAAAAGGGCCATGAAGAAAGAGTTTGAAATGACCGATTTGGGACTTATGTCCTATTTTCTTGGTCTTGAGATAAAGCAAGAAGATGAAGGAATTTTTGTTTCTCAAGAGGGTTATGCAAAAGAAATTTTGAAAAGATTCAAGATGGAGGATTGCAAGCTAGGGTTAGCACACCGGTTGATTGTGGTGTGAAGTTATCTCGGCATGACAAAGGGAAGGTAGTTGATGTGACTTTATACAAAAGTCTAGTTGGTAGCTTGAGGTATTTGACATGCACTAGACCGGATATTTTATATGCGGTCGGCTTAGTAAGCCGGTATATGGAGGAGCCGAGATCGACGCATTGGAAGACTATCAAACGAATTCTTCGTTACATCCGAGGTACTCTATCACTTGGTTTGTTTTATGGTTATTCCACTAATAAGTTTGCAATTTTTGGCTATTCGGATAGTGATTGGGGCGGAGATACCGATGATAGAAAGAGCACCTCCGGCTTTGCATTTTACATGGGAGATACGACATTCACTTGGCTATCAAAGAAGCAACCGATTGTGACACTTTCGACATGTGAGGCGGAATATGTTGCGGCGACACATGCGTGTGCCATGCAATTTGGCTAAGAAGATTACTCAAGGAGATCAATCTCACTCAAGATGTGGCTACACCAATCTATTTGGATAGCAAGTCGGCAATCGAGTTGGCGAAAAATCCAGTCCATCATGAAAGAAGCAAACATATCGATGTGAAATTTCATTTTATGCGAGAGGAAGTGAAGAAGAAGAATGTCGAGTTGATACATGTGACTAGTGAAGACCAAGTGGCGGATATTTTCACAAAACCATTGCCTACCATGAAGTTTGAAAAATTCAAGAAGCTTCTAGGCATGAAGGATGAAAAAAAATTAAGTTTAAGAGGGGGTGTTAAAAGATAAACTTAATTTTAGTATTAAAGTTAAATAAATTAGAAAATAAAGGGAGACTCTTTGGCTTCAGCACTTTGGCAGAATTTTAAGGCTGATTAATGACAGTATTTGAAGGGGCAAATGGACGTGGAATTTAGTGTATGACCTATGGATGGAAAGCTATTGAAGTCTAGTTTCCAATGGTTCAAATTTCAAGTCGTTTGGAGTTCCCTACAGAAAGTTATGGTGATTTTAGTGGACAGAGGTCAGCTGAAAGGGTGCTGTTTAGAATTCTGTTTTTATTATATGTTTTTATTACGAATTTCTAGAGTCTTCTTAGATGTTTAGTCTATATAAAGAGTTGTATTCTGTTGTTTTGTAAGCAAGAAAGTTATAAGAGTCAATAGAAAGTATTTGCTTATTTTTATCCACCTTTCTCTTATCTTTTCTTATTTATCTACCAACCTCTAATTCTATCGTAACGAAAATATATTAACTTGTTTGGCAATTATTATTTTTTTCTCGAATAAAACAGAATAACTATCTGTCAGTTTTCAATTTTTTTTCGAAAACTACACACAATGTTTCAGTAAAAACATTAAAGCAACAAAATCAGTAAACTAGAACCTACATCCTAACAAACTAAAATAACTACAAAAAGTAAATTTATTGCACCATAATAGCCAACAATATCCAACACCAAAAATTTACGGAGACACGTAGTATACCAAAATAGTCAATCAACAACTAAACACTACATTGAAAAAAAAATAGAATGATGCAACTGACACCACAACTTGGATGTCTGCAATATTCAATTGTACTTCATCAGAATGATACGGAGAATCTAACTCACTGGGCAGACTTGTGCAAAAAGTAAATTGAGATAAAATAGAAAAATAGAATGATTTTACCAAATGAAAAGTAGCAGACTGAAAAATGAAAGAATTTCTCTCAGCTTTCAAACATGCCAACCATATACACAAATCAAAGCCTGAATATATAACCGATTAGCAACTGAAATAAAACTACTATGCATTTATGCTAGACTAGGGAAATTAATTATTATTGCAATTCATCAGTACAATATTTTATCAAACAATATTTCACCTCTTTTGAATGCATAAATAACATTGTCTTGGGTTGAGCTCTGGGAAATGCGTGGTTGGGGGATATGGGCGTTCTTTAGAAATCAATCATATGTTTGGCAGAAAACAGACCCTCTTGTTCCCAGGTTCCTGTGAGTACATACAGCATAATCAATATCAATAATATAATAATCACTTTTTAAATTATCAGTGATTTTTCTATTTAATTGTCTAAATAATTCTAGTTTTAATAATAAAAGTGAAAAAATTCATATTTAAAAAATGCGAATGACAGCGCGCCACAGTGACGCTTTGTAAAGACGCTATTATCAGTAGCGTCTTTCCATTTTTTTAGTTAACTTTAAAAAAAAATCAACGTCACTAAGAGTGACATTCTCCTAGTGGATGCTACTTTCAGATTTTAAAAACTTAAGAAAATAATCAGTGAAGTTTTAAAAAAAAGGAAAGATATCATTGTGAGTGACGTCTTTGTTCAAATATTTTAGCTTTAATGGCGTGTTTATAAAGCGTCATTATCAGTGGTGCGCTATCATTTATATTTTTTAAATTTTAATTTTATCATTTTTATTATTAAAATTAAAATTATCTAGATAATTAAATACAAAATTCACTGTTAAATTATACACCCGGGATTGCAAGCAAGGATTTGGCTCAGCACAATGTAACACCGGTTTGAGATGGCGAGGCTTTTCTTTCATTTTTTATTTTTAGAAAAGATTAATTTTTTTATCGAGATCTAGTATGATTGTTTTTTTTAAAGAAATCTTGGTCTCTTTAAAAAAGACTGAAGTTTTATCTTGATCATTTCTAGTTGTGTAAAAAATAAAGCAACCATATTAGATTTCAAGAAAAAAAATTTGAAACTTTCCAAAAATAAAAAAGTTACTTTCTTTTCTCCCCTCCCGTTATATTTATTTTTTTCCTCAGATATCCTTTGTGTTATTTTTCTATTTTAGGAAAAAACAAATGAATAAACAGGATGTAATCAGCATGGATAATTAGTCGTCAAATTCATACATGAACCCTCATAGTTATCCTTGTATAAATTATACGTATCGATATGCGTGCCAATATGTAGATGCATATTATAAGGTAAGACGAGAACAATATACACATGAATATGAATAATTTAGTCATACATGTATGAACTCAATCCATTAATCTAATTTTCTAGTTGTTCATTTCTTTCTTTTCTGAAGGATTCTACATATATTTTATTCTATGAATATGAATTTTCAATTTTAATGTTTTATTTCATTACTAAAATGCTCATTTTTGTTATTTCTTTTATAATTTCTTAGTAATTTATGAACTCATACCTTATCATTTGTCTGTTTTTATATATAACCATATTTGTACGTATAACATTGTATTTTTACATTTATTTAACATTCGTATCAGCTTGGTTCAATATAGACACAAATAATGTCTAGCATAAATTTTATATTCATTCCATATATGCCCTTAATAATACACCACTTCATACATAATTTATAATTTAAATATATATAGTGGTTGACTAATATGAAATGTTTATATTTCGAGCCGAAGTGTACAAGCTCAAATTTTATCATAATATGTTCAAAATTTAAAATTATCATTTTCATTAAATTTTCGTACTAAAATATTAAGAGATACAAAAATTTGAGAAGTTTAGAGAATTTTTTGACTATTTATTTTGAATTTTCAAAAATGATGTACAAATATTCAATACTTTATTATTATATTCAAAGTTAATTTTTAAAAATTTAAAATAAATATTTTGAAAATTCTGAACATGAATTTTGTTTATATTCTTTAATATTTTTATATAAAGAATATAATGAAAATGACAAATCATAACTTTTAAAACGTACATTTCAGACTGAAATGTAAATATTTTGTGTTAATCAATCTCATATATGTCTATTATTATTTTTTAAAAAATTAATCTGTCAAGTGTATTTATCATCCATGATCTTAACGTTTATGGATTTATTACAAAGGGGAAGGCTCGAATAGGAAATCAATGACTTTCATCATCCTGCATTTCATTCTCACTTGTGAAATGAGATCCGTTGCTCTTAAAAAAACAAACAAAATCTGCTCGTTGATATCAGACGGTCAAAATAAATTTAATCTTCTTAAAATTCATGTACATATTTTTTGAGATATTTTTTGTGGTCAGATTTACGAGCAGGGCGCAGCAGATTCTTACCCCAACTTGTGGCCTTGTGCGAACATTTTCTTTTGCGAAAAAGCCCCTCGTTTTTACACAGATTTTTTTTATTTTGATAAATGTAAAAAAAAAACTGATAAAAGTACTCTGATTTTGTGCTCATATAGTCTCGCGGAGTTTAAAACTCGATCCAAATTTTTTTTAAGTTTGTGTGTATTTGAAAGTAGAAGGAAGCTGAGACCGAGTTTAAAACTCGATCCAAGCATCTGGAACCGAGTTTTAAACTCAGTCCCAGCAACCTACTATTATATGGTACACCTGACATCTTTCTCCTTCACTTTCCTTCAGCCAGTCATTTCTTCAAAATTATCATTATTACTATTGCAAGAGCTTCCAACTGAAAGTATGTTTTTTAACAAATCCAAAGCTAATCCGTATTCACCACTATCGTCTCATCAATATTGTAAGTTTTTTTTTTCTATTTGGACTATTAATTTTTGCTGTAAAATTAAAATATACTAACAATAGGGTTTGTCATTCATACTTTAGAGACAAAAATATTGCTGATCAATGTGTATCACGGAGGTCAAATTCTGAATACTTCAATCGGTGTGGGTCATGATATTTGTGCCGCGTGTATATTTTTTGCCGACGGGACAATCAATCTTCGTGACTTGAAGAGACAGATTCATGCTTATTTGGAGATGCTCTCTAGCCAATTCAACATCAGTATTAGTGCACGGATCAACACTGCCCTAGCAGGTTCGGGTTTTTTTTACAGTTTATTTGGGGTTATTTCAAAAAAAAAATTGGGAAATGATTAAAATAACAGCTCCGTACCAAATACCCTGGTATAAAACACTGGAGCTAGTAGTTGAATTTGTACCAATATTCAGTTCTGATTACTATGCAAATATAAATATGGATGAAATTGAGGATGTGGTAGATGTCGAAGAAATAGTTAAATAGTGGCAAATGTCTGTCCCTTTCATCAATCGGGGAATGAAACACCAGTGTGCACAATTTGTTGATAATACGCCAATGACATATGCAGACGACCCTTATTTTCACAAATCACCTAGAATTGATGATAATTTGATGTTGGTCAGCAGTTCAGTATAAAATCAGAGTTGAAATTAAAAATCGCTAATTTTCACGTTCAACGGAATATAAAATTGGAGGTAACAAATAGTAGCAAATCAAAGTTAGTGATGAAATGTAAAGATTTCAACTGTCCATGGAGGATATATGTCACACCCAACATAACGGGTATTTGGGAGATCAGAACAAATTTGCTCGAGCACTCTAATTTTGGCAATGCTATTAGGGCGGACCACATCCAGATAACTTCTACAATGATAGTAGATATTGTTAAGAATTGGTTGAGAGAGAACTTAGAAATGACAGTAAAAAATCAAAGGATTTAGTTAAATAAAAGTTCCCTACAGTACAACCGAGATATAATAAATTATGGAGAGGAAAAAACTAGCAATTGTAAATCTTTTTGGTAGTTGGGAGATGTCATACAAGATACTTCCGTCTCTACTAGCAGCCATATAAAATTTCACATATGACACAAAATACATCATATAGACAACGCCCTCAACAAAGTTCAGTGTTGATTTTTTGATGGTGTTGCATGGACATTTGGCTTGTGCATTATTGTATGGTCTTATTTACGGCCACTCATAACTATCGATGTTGGATTTTTATTGGGTCGGTATGTCGATAAATTATTTATAATATGTGGTTATGATACGGAGCAACAACTATTATCATTTGCATTTGCTGTTGTAGCAGATAAGGAAAGTGTGGCAAACTGGGTTGGTTCATGTAGTGGTTGTGTAAGGAGGTTGTCGGTCCTGGTAAAATTACCGTTATCTCAGATGAACATCTAGGTATAAGGACAGTATTTAAGAGATCAAATTTTGGATGATAGAAATCAGTAGGTGAGGATGTTCACCATTATTATACTCAACATATTGCACAAAATGTATATATGGACTGCCATATGAAAATAGTAAAGTATCTTTTCAAACAAGCTATAAAGACATAAAAAACCATAAAAGTGTGAGAAATATATAAAAAAATTAACAACATTAGACCGACATCATATAAGTTCGTAAGAAAAGCAGAAATTATGTAAGAAAATCTTATAACAGAACAAGTGTCCAACAAAAAGACACGAAATAACAGATACCGCAATAACTAACCCGCTGTAGTTGAGGAAGTGTCAGCACGAAATTCCATTATGAAGAGTTAACCCCAGATCAAGTGGCTACATTGCATTAAGAAAGTTAGGGCACAACATCTAGACGAAGGTCTCAATCGGTGGGGAATAATGACAAGTAACGGTTCAGAAACACTGAACAATATGTTCATGATCGCCAGATAACTTCCGATATGTGCTATCGTCGAGAACACGTGGCACAAATGTGTTGAGTGGTTCTATAAACGTCGATAAGTTACAGCGGCTTGGGAAGCCCAAGGTCTGGTGTTCTCCCAAAAGATCACGAAACTGATAAAATAACGCGGTGATAAGGGGATAACTTATGATGTCATACCACTGGATTAGGGTATAAACAACTATGATGTTTACAACAGAAATAAACTTATTGAGACGAGAATATTCTATACTTATATAATTTTTATTTAACTTCAAAATTTAAGTAATAATTTTTAATTTTCATTTGAAATAATAGGGATAAATGGGTGAAATGAAATATGAGGTTGAATTAACGATGACGGGAATTGATAATTGTTGGTGTTAGAAATCGTAATTGACCGATATTCCATGTAACCACTTGCTTGTCGTTTGTTCATTCAGAAGGCTGGATTACACTCGGTAGGTTAGTCTATATTATACCATTCAGTACTATATTAACACATGATCTGGTCATTGACATAGTTGTGGCAATAAACGAAATTGGACAATGTACAACAGTCCGATCATCAGGTCAGATCCAACAAAAATCAATAAAGGAAGGAGAGAAAAAATACGCATTCCAATGGTTATGGATGAAATGGAGGGTCGTATCAACAGACTACCAACTCGAGGTCGAGCTCATTCCAGCATAACATATTTTAGATTAGAAGTGTGTTTATATTTTATTATTATAATTATTAGAATAATTAAATTTTAATTGTTGTTACAATATTTTAATTTGTTTGACACTATTTTAGAATAATGTATTACCTTGCTTATATTTGGCTTTATAAAACTTTATTTAATTCTTGTTATAATATTTTAGAATAATCTATTATTGTATTTTATAATATAATATATAAATATAAATATAAAGTAGGACCGAATTTGAAATTTGATCCAGACATCTGAGATTGAGTTTCAAACTCGGTCAAGACTATATTGGCACAAAATCGGAGTACTTTTATCAGTTTCCTTTTCTTTTCTTTTTTTCATTTATCAAAATAAAAAAAATATGGTTTTTACACGTCACTCTCTGAACTCCCAGCAGCCTTCCATCGAAGAAGTTAATTCTCTTGTAGGAGAGAGAGGAAGGGCAACAGACGGAGAGAGCAAGCAAATGGTGCATGATTTCCAAATTTTCAATTCTTTTCCAGAATAGATTAAAGAAAATTTCGACCTTATTATTATTTTTTTAATTTCTGATGGGCAAGCGGGTATACGAAGTTTGGAAGGGCAACAATGTAAGTTTTATCGTTTTATTTTTCTTTCGTTTATAATTTTCTCTTCCAATGTAAGCGGGTATACGAAATTTGAAATGTTTTACTTGGGTGTTTCATTTGTTTGGCTTGGACGAATTTCAGATTGCGATATTGGCCTGAAACAATTGCTGCGTTGGGTATTCCGTATTCGGAGTAATTTCGTTAGCTTACCAAAATTTTCATAAAATAAGCATTTTTTATAAATTAATTTTACGAAATGTTAGGAATACTCGCTAATACAAAGGTTAAAGGTTTCTTTGTCGAGGGGCGCCAGTATTCAGTAAGTGAACTTTGGTGAGGTAGCATCGTCATTTTGAAAATTTGGGGCAATTAAAATGGATAATTAGGTTATTCTACAGTGCTGACACGGGACCAACAGTGAGTTATGGGTATTTATTTGTGTTGATTTAGTTTCAATTAAGAGAGCTTCTAAACAGAAAAAAATTGTTTATTTTTGGTGGGAGAAATTTATTTGCATAGGTAGTTACTGCCAATATGTCATTCAAAATGCTTTGAGGATTAATCCCTAGTTCGGTCAATTTATCACTTAAACGAGCTAACCCTAACATGATTTTTTTTCTTTCTTTTTTTGTTGAAAGGTATATATAACCATTTCATCACTTGAAACATTAACAATAAGCAAGTCATCAAACATCATAGCATTATATCAAAACTACAAAAAAAAAAGCTGAACTACCCTGGTCCCTGAAAGAAGAAATCCAGTAGTGTTTGACGGCAATCACACATTAAGCTTCATAGAGCATCCACAACCAAATTGTTATAAATATTTTTCAATGTTCTACTGTATGTGTAGTATCTTAATTGTGGAAAAATAACAATTCAACTGGATTGCTTCTTGGCCCTACACTGTTATAGTCATTTTGAACATTGCAACTGGCACGGCTAGTGGCAGTGACCCTTACCATTCTTCTGTTTATCATGCAACATTGTTTCAATTTAGAATTGAGTTATTATTTACTTATGTATCTTATCTTCTTTTATGCAGATATTTTTATTTGGGGGTAGATTAATTTTTGGACCTGATGCAAAATCCCTATTTGTTACGGTTTCTCTTATAGTTGTTCCTGTCATAATTTTCTGCATATTTGTGGCGAGACATTTAATTCACCAGTTTCCTTCATATGATGCTGGTTATGCTGTGTTAGTTGCAACCATAGCCTTTACTGTATATGTGAGTATTTTTTTTCCCTCTTAACTATTATTTTTCTGGATGTTGATAAGTTATTCTTGCTGAGTTTATTATCTTTGTAGTTATTGAACCAAGGATTTTAGTTTTGTCAAGCAAGGTGGTAGCAGACTGTCTAAACTGACGAATAACATTTGTGCCTCAGCTGCAAACCTAATTTGGACTTAATTAACCCTGATTTATAATCAAGCCTCATTTGAATCCGATTTAAGTCTCATATAATTCAAATTATGCAATCAATTATTGAGACAGATCTGTAAACAAATGATAAATTATGGTCAAGCGGATTTGGGTTCCATGCTGTTTGGAACGTTAAGTCCCAATTTTAAACTAATTATGCATCAGTTGCAATCCTGACCAACATATGTTGACTGACATAACCTCAATTAAGCTTGTAAACTTGATAATTGATTATTCATTGGATTTTATAAAGAGGCTTAAGACAGCAGAATGGATAATAGTATGCCCAAATTTGTAGAACCATACAAGCATTACGTAGAGGCTCCTACTGGTTCTAGACCTATTGTTCAGTTTCTAGGAATAAAATAAGGCACTAAATTTATTAATTTTTTTTATCTTCTTTTTATTCCTTCCTTTCACTAATTTTGAGTATTATTCAACTCTGTTATAAAACCCTTAGAATATCATGCATAATCCCTACCAATTGAGAAACCTCTTGTGCACACTACGGAGGAAAGTACCCATGTTGCTACCTCTTGTAATTATATACAAGATGGGAAGGACTCCATTCCTTTATCATTTCTGCATAGCTAAATACTAGTAGAGGGTATTTTTGGATTTTCAAAAAGAAATGAGGATGGTAGGTTTGGTAGCCATATAAATGGCACTTTCAAGTTTTCACGGGATTTACATGAATTTTCGGATTACTCAGGTTATATGCATAAACATGATATTTTGAGGTTATTTAGGGTAAAAGTTACCAAATTTCCAAATCATCATCATTTTTCAGGTACTTACACTCCTATTCCTCACCTCAGCACGGGATCCAGGAATAGTTCCTCGAAACTTACATCCACCTGAAGAGGAGTTCTCATATGACAATTCCTCACATACACCTGGTCTACAGTTCCCACGCACTAAGGAAGTCACAGTCAATGGCATGCAGGTCAAGGTCAAGTATTGCGACACGTGTATGCTATACCGTCCACCTCGGTGTTCTCACTGCTCCATTTGTAATAATTGTGTTGAACGTTTTGACCATCACTGCCCCTGGGTTGGTCAATGCATCGGCCTGGTAAGTATCTATGGTTTTCTTTCATTGTCGAGAATCGGTATAATTTTCTTATTGCATTTGAAAAACAACTGGTAACAAAGTCTGTCTATACAATTGTTTCCACCATGTTGTACTTTAATCCAGTAGCTACTGGTATTCAATGTTTGGTTTATACTTTTCTTTGTGAAAATAACACCCAAACAGTGGAGCAAGATTACAAAAGGGTTAGTTTTTGGAGTTCCGGTTCCAATAACACCCAATAATAACCTTATAATCTGCAAAATTTTCCATGTGCATAAGAAAATATCCTCATTAAAATATGCTCCTATAATGAGAACTTTTTCTGTCATTTACATTAGTCTTGAATATTTTTGTGATATGAAAGGTTATTTTCATAATGTTTGATTTCTTGTAGCAGAGTACCTAAATAATTCATAATGCTAGCTATTAATAGCACAGAAATACAATTCGTACTAAATCCTGTCAATAAAAATAGACTGCTAGCTCTTTAACAAAACAGAATATAAAATGAAGGTCTGATTTTGATCCTACAGTGTCTTGTCAATTATAAGAACTACTCATATTTCTATAGTATCATATCCAAAGATAACGGGAATTTGTAAGTCACTGTTGTATCTGATACAATAATGGTAGTTTTATTTATGGGACATACAAAACCATAGACAAAATAGGAATAGGGGAGAAATAATATGCAATAAGTAGTAAAATAATCATAGTAGAAGTAAATATCATTTTGAAGAACATATTAAAACCTAGGCTTCAACAATGTGATCCTACTAGGCCCGTGTTACTTTTGTTGATAAATCAAGAGGTACCAGTGATATGCAAATTTGGTTCTTTTGATATTATTCATTTTTTGGGTGCTTCTGTGTGTGTGTGTGGGGGGGGGGGGTGCTTCTGATATTATCTGTAGAGGCAAATGACTTGAGCTAATCTCTATGTAATATGTTATAGACTCGCCTTACTCAGCTATTTCAAAATTTTCATTTTTTTTTGTTTGGCTTACTTTCTATCTCTGCAGAGAAATTACCGGTTCTTTTTCATGTTTGTCTCATCATCAACGCTGCTATGTATATATGTGTTCGCTATGTCGGCACTATATACTAAATTTCTGATGGATGGGGATTACCCCACTGTATGGAAGGCTATGAAACACTCACCAGCATCTGTTGCACTGATGATATACTGTTTTGTTTCTCTTTGGTTTGTCGGCGGCCTTACTGGTTTTCATCTGTACCTTATCAGCACCAATCAGGTTTTACTTTTGCAAATGCTGTTAATTTGTTTATGGTTCTTTACTTAATCGATCCTTATGGAATATGCAAAGCATCAGGATGGGTTGGAAGTTCTAATATAAACTTGAGTTGGATCTGACATTTTTTTTTTCTCATTTTCTTTATTTTGTAATGAAATATTGGGACTATTTTGAAGTTCAGGCTGATCCCTTATGGCCTTGGCCTTTCATGTGTGAGCTGAACTGTGGTCGGGTTGGTTCCATAATTGCCAGCTTTAGATGGGGACATTCATTTGTTGATTTCAAAACCAATTTTTCAGGCCCATATCCAGCTTGAATATTGGGCCAATTTTTCGGGACCTTGTTTTCACATGTACTGGAATTCTGAACAACTTTTATGAAATACAGAGCCCTGAAAACAAGTATACAGAAGCAAAAATGAATCACTTTTTTTCAAGTTGGGCATAAGGCTTCTTTCAGTTGCATTCCAGGCTAGCAACCTGGATCAGCCTCTGGCTCTTACTAGTCAAAAAGGAATTATGATAGAAGTATTTAGATACTTTAGTGTAAATCATGTGGAAAACAAGAAAGACCGATGATCCTTAAAATTGTTCTTTAAGAACTTGGTACTGACCACCCCGTTTAGTAGTAGCAGCAGCTCTATTTCTTATTACCCCAGATTTTGTACTGCACAATGTTCAACCTAATATTGATTATTTATTAAAAAATTTCAGACCACATATGAGAACTTTCGGTATCGAGCTGATAATCGACCCAACTATTATGACCAAGGTTGTTTGAACAACTTCATAGAAGTCTTCTGCACGGAGGTCAAACTTTCTAGAAATAATTTCAGAGACTGTGTAAAAGAGGTGCCACAGATGAGGACCCCCCCTGTCAGTCTAAGGCAGGCTCCAGAAGAGGATGAACCACCATGTGGACCCCCACGTGCCAAGGTGCAGGATGACCTGGAGATAGGTGATGATTTGTTGAAGATCTCAAGACGGCGTGACTTTGAGGAGGTTGGAGATCAGTTGAGAAGTGTGGACTCTGAATCCTTGCCGGGTGTAAATTCTGGTAGAGGGCTGGAGACAGGATCTGGGAGGGGTAATGGGGACGGGATTTGGGATTTTGATGTTGAAGCAGGTCAGAAAGAAGTAAACTAGTGTATTTATTGTTACTTGTGCTCTGGTTTTTTGTTCATTTTCTTATCTTTGGGTGGAAGGATGGGTTGGGCATTTGAAAACCTGGTTGCTATATTTTTTGCGCCTTGTGTTTTGTGTTCATTGCTTAAGGTTATAGTGTCATTTAGTTGTCCTCTTTGAGGCTTAGGCCTATGAATGATTAATCTATTTTTTTAAGCTTAAGTGTACGTGTAAAGTGATGTGATATTGGATATTGGGAGTCTTGTGCTTAGTTGATCATGGTTCGGTTTCAACAAGACGACCACTAGAATGGTCCTCTTCAATGAAACCTGCCCTCGTTCGTTCTTTCCCCTCTTTTTATGGTTTATTATTTTTTTGTTACTACAATTTGTTATCCTTTAGTAAGAGCTTTGTGCATTTGTCAGACACCTGCTGAATTATATAATCGCTGAGGATACACTTAAAAGCAAAATGAAATTTCGGTAGAGGGCACTCAATTTTAGTTTTTGTTATAAATTGATCACTTTTAATTTGTTTCTTTATAATTACTAAACTTTCTATTTGTTTCAATTAAGTCACTCTTTTAAGTTTATCATCCAAAATATTAATAAAATTGATGTTGTTATCCATCTATTGTCACTAATTATCTTTTTAAATATTTTTCCTTCTACAAAATTTAATCTCTCTTCATTACCGTTCCTCCAATTATTTCAATTATTTAATGCCTGTTAAAGATATTTGATGTTGTTAATTGATAATTTATTCTTTAAGATATTGAAAATATTTAAAAATTAAGATCCCAGCATATCAAATGCTCGATTAATTTATAATTTTTATCTAGTCTTTACTTAAGCTCGTTTATTTGTAATTTTTATCTAGTCCTTGCTTCAGTAATATATAATATTATATTTTATTAGTATTTTGGACGAAATTTTTTATAAAATGACTTGGTTAGAATAAATAGAAAGTTTAGTAAGTATAAAAGACTAATTAAATTTAAATAATTAATTTATGATAAAAAGTAAAGTTGGTGACGTTCCTTAAATTTATCCTATTAAATATTAAAAAGAACGGATTCGAATATTAAATGATAAAGTAGGGAATATTGTGGGGGGCGGACGAGAAAAATATATGCTGAATTAACAGTGACGTTTTGTCCTGTGCGGCGCATTACTCAAATACTCTCTCAGTTAAAAAGTAGGAAAAATATAACTCCAAGACGAATATTGGAATCTGGACACTTTAGGGATATTATCATTTTTTATTTTGACGCAAGTGATGACATCACTATATATTTCGAGTTTTGACACGAAATTGTATCTAATTCTTTACCACAAGTTAGATGTAATGCCAATTTATTAAGTATTGGACACTTTACAGCCAATCATATAATTTACTCTTAATCTTCTTTTTTCTCAATAATAAAAGCGGGTTATAAGCATTGCTTTTTTTTTTTTACAAATTGATTGTGTCTATAGATATTTTTAAACTTACGTAATTAGGTTAATTTGATATTCCATAAAAAAAACATTAAATTAAACAATTATAAATTTCATACAATTTAAATAATTTTCATCGAATTTTATACGTGCTTAAATTATTTAGTTAAATACAATTCATCTAAAAATTCACGAATGAGTCTACGAAGATTTTCTCCATTTTATGTAGGGCTGTAAATCAGCTGAGCCGAACTGGGTCAAATTCGTGCTCCACTCATTAGTTTAACGAGCCAAACCGAGCCTAACTAGCTTGTTAATTACTTTTGAGCCAAAATTTTTGGCTTGAGATCGGCTCTTTAAGTTAACGAGTTAACTCGTTAAGGATTATTAAGACTAATTTAATAGTTAATAATAATTTTTATTAAAATTTATATAAAAATTATCAAAATAACTAATGATAAAATATTTCACATAATTTAATATAATAATTTAAGTATATACCATATTATAAACTATTTACTGTATTAAAAATATAAAATATTAATAATTTAACGAGTCATTCAAGCTTGGTTCATTAACTTAACAAGCTTAATGAGCCGGCTTGTTAACGGCTCAGTCTAATAGCTAACGATCCAATAGCGAGTCGATCCCGAGCGAGTCACGAGCCACAAGTTTTTTTTATCAATTTTTCATCAGTTATTTTTCAAATTTAATTGAAAAATTACAATCAAAATATGAAATTCATGATCGTCAGTGCATCTTTCCACCTGAAAGGACAAAACATGCCTTAAGCACCAAAATGGAAGAATTGACGTCAATGACGTTGCAATTAACCGATTATCAATGCTCTGACCTTTGGTATTTCAAATTTAGACAATATTATTTTCTTTGACTTGAGCACTTCGTACATAGGTTATAGTAATTTTTGTATTGAAATCAAATATCTGAAGTCATGTTTACTTTGTGCAGTCAACGTTACTTCAAAAATATTCTTTTATTTAAATTTAGTTGAACAGACGTATTTCATATCTGGATATGTTAAATGAGAAGGATTCAATTATCATCATTTTGGTGTCACATAAAATTAAATATTAAATAACTATTATTTAAATTGTTAAATAATAAAATTAATTGAAGGAATATTTTTTAAATACCATCTTATATATGTATACAAAAAATTATATTATTTCGATATTATTTATATAGGCATCAAGCGTTAATAAAAATCAACGAACTAAATTTTATAATTTAGATACGTTACTTGATGGCTATTCAAATGAAGTTAAAATTTTATGATTTGTCATATACATACAATTGAGATGATATAGAATGCATCTAACGGTTCACATTTTTAAATTTATAAATAAATAAATAGGCATCATGGGCACAAAAAAATGGTAATTAGATCCCTTCTCATGTTAAATACTGTATTAATATGATATATAATTACCTTAGAAAGTAATATTTTGTATAACTTTATCTGAACAAATAATTAATAATAATCAGACCATATTTTTATATGCTAAATACTGTATTAATATGATACATAACAATCAGACCATATTTTATATATTCTTTGTTAAATTTTCAAATATTAATATAGATCACACATTAAACGTGATATATACAAATCGAATATCAAGCAAACAAGGATACGATTATGAAACAATAACCACATAATTAGCTTCAGTAATATATCGTTCGAGGTTGTAAATATAGAAGAGTAAAAAAGCAATGTCAAAAACTCAGATGATAGGTGTTTTAGAAGAAAAAAATGCAAAGATCAATATGAATATGTTCCCAAATGCATCTCTTTGATAATAGATAATAGTACCAACTACCAAATTAACGTTCGAATATAAACTGTGCCGCAGAAGACCAATATAAGTCTTGAAATGAAAATTCAACTTTTTTAGTGATTTTGCTTGGCACATGAGGGCAATAACCGTTCTTCAAAAAAAAAATATACCGGTCTACGGTAGAGTTTTCAAAACAGATCGGTCCGGGACAGTTTGGTCCAAACGTTCAGATCACATGTTACGACAGGTTACGGGTTAAACGGGCATGATTAGAGCGGTCAAAAATGAGAAAATTTCAATTCAAGCCTTCTTATGCTTTCCGAATTGAACTTTTACGAATTGAGATGGGCAGATCATGGGTGAGTCTGGTCCGGATGGAACAAATTCACATAGATTTTTCTTTGGGGTGGGTGTGGGAAGGGTTGGGGCGAGTTTGAGGCGAATTTTGAATGAGTTTAGACAGATTTTGAGTGGGTTAAGGGGTTATGGCGGGTTGGGGATTAAGACGGTTAAGGACAGGTTTGGCAGATTTTTTTTTATAGTAAATAAAATAATTAAATATATAATTTTGGTAAGATGGACCTGGAATTTTGCCCCTCTAGCCAGACCCGAGTTTAAGATCCGAGTTTTAAACTCGAGTCCAGCATCCTAGTCCGAGTTTGAAACTCGGGTCCAGGTTTTTTTTCTGTTTGTTTAGTTATTATTTTTAATAGATTTTAATAGTTTATTTAGTTTGTTTATCATGTTTAAATATTTATTTTTTAATATTTCATCTAATAGGTTTAATATTTATTTTTTAATTTAGCTTATTTTTAAATATTTATTTAATTATCTTGTTATGTTTAATTATGTAATTAAATTCATTAAGGGACCAAATTTATTTTTTAATAAGTTTTATTAGTTTGTTTATTATGTTTAAAATAATTATTTTTTGATTTACTTTATTTTTTTAATGTCTATCTAATTATTTTGTTATGTGAAATAATAATAAAAGATATAATATTATAATAATTAAAATATAATTTTAAAAATATTAACACTGAGTACATTAGTCTATATTATCACTACAATAAAAATGACATTAGACAACACCTAATCCAACGATCCAAAAATTAAAATTTAAAAACTAAAACTAAAATTTATTTTTTTATTTCTTTCTTTAGATTTTTTCATAGAAATTATATATTTTTTTTATATTATTACATGAGCATGATGTATGTATGTATTGTTGAGTGTTATTATTTTTATTATTGGATGCATAATTATATTTTTTATATTAGTTATTGAATGAGTGAATAATATACAATAATATTTGTTCTTATCTAATTAGTTTGTCTTTATTCATTGCTGACTCATATATCAATCTGACTTTATAAATAATGTTATAGCTATTTTTTTTAAAAAAAAATTACCTTTGACAACGGTTATTATTTAAAAACTATTACTATATTAAAAAAATAAGTTAAATTAAAAAATAAATATTTAAACATAATAAACTATTAAAATATATAAAATAATAAATAAACAAACAAAAAAATTGATCCGAATTTCAAACTTGAATCTGACTAGAGGCGAAATTTCAGGGCCATCTTATCAAAACCATATTAAAAAAAAATTCTGACGGATTTAGGTGGTCCGAGTTTAGACAGATCCTGGATTAAGATGGGGCAAGTTAGAGAAAAACTAATATGAGAAAATACCGATCCAATCTTTATTAGGACTGGATTTTTTTTTCCGAGTCCGGACTAACTGCGGATTAGTCACGGTCCGGAGCATATTGCGGTCATAAATTTTCACAAGATAGATTGGTCTCCAAATTATTTTTAATACTCTAGTTTACGATATGGTTCACTCAGATTCGATCCTTTCACCTTATAATTTTTTTTACTGTTGAAAATAAAACTAACTCTTTTGCATCTACATTTTCAACATAAATAAATAAGATATTGCAAATTTTACTGCATTCAGAGATCTATTCCTATTGAGTAAGGGCACAAAATTTCTTTCACGAGCCCTTCTTTCCTATAGGTAACAAAAAGATTGTCACGATATCACAAATCTACTAACTAAATATCGCTACTCCTTATTAATCATAAATGTTAGAAGTAAACATCAAAGTATTCTCATTCTATAATGATTTTTTCTATTGAATTTTTAAAACTAATATCAACCATCGGATTGAATTATTTCTTCAAATTATATTACTATTTGTATGCACATTTGTGTTAAAGGAATACAAATATTCTAACTTAGTGATATAATTTTCTCTCAATTTTGATTATTACACGAAGTGCTATATAATAAAGAAGTACAATTATTCAAATGTGTTTTATTTTTCCTTAATTTTTTTTAATTATGAATATCAACTTTCTATAAATTTTGAATGCCAACTTTTTAATTCTATATTTATTTTATATTTATTTTATAATTAAAATTTACATTAATTATTAAAAAAATTTATTTTTTATTTTCTCATAAAAATTAAAATTTTTATATTCTTAAAAATATCACTGTAACAACGTAATGATATGATAATATGCTAGTATTTTTTATTGACACTCCTAGAGGTCAGAATGGTATAGTGGACCAAGATTTTGATGTTAACTTATTGTAAATATTTTGATAAGAAGAAATTGATTAATCGTAGTAGAGGAATTTTGATGAAAACTAAAAATATTAACTTGGAGAAGTCCTTGATCTTAATCGATGCTACAAATTTTCAACAAGTAAAATCGGATCTAAAACTTAGCGATATGATTTCCCGCGTCTGAGTCTTCGCAAGTTGCGACTGTAGGTCTCCGGTCGACAATTAGTCTCTCTGTTGAAAATAAGAGCTTAAATTCTTGCAGCTATCATTAGATTTTACTGTGTCGGTGTTGTCTGACACTTAGACCAGAGGACTTTTGAAACTCACATTTCGCGAGGAACCACAAAACCTCTACAGCATAGAGGTGAAAAGTCTACAAGTTCACATCTTGAATCGTGCTTACCTTGGCACTTTTGGATCATCTCTGTTTCGTCCATATTCACTTCCTTTAACATCTATGAATGATTTTCCAAATGCATATCAGTGCAAAGTTCTAAGGGGACTTAGGGGAGGATAAAATGGACCCTGTTTGAGAGTGAAAGCTCAATCATATGCTATGGTGTATATGGCGCTATGCTATTGTAGTTTTGTACCAGTTAGTATGATTGCATCAAGAAAGTGACAGTCAATCAAGCTTGAGGATAATTAATCATACATACACTTCCCTGTCCTTCTCTTTCTTAATTTTCTTGTACTTATTATATATATTTTCTTGAAAGATACTCTTCTGCTCCTCTTGGTCCTAAATCCTAATTGATTCCAAACGGTATGAGATCTGGATTGACTAATTGAGCGATACCAAATGGACAGAATATGCATTTGTGGATTTGTGGGTAGTGATTGGGGTAACCTTGCAATTTGTGCAGTGCACTTGCTAATGCTAGAGTTGACCATACCTTGTGTGTTTTGGATGGATCTCGTTTTATCCAAAAACGCGTGCCAGATTTTATTCGGAGGAGGCTGGTGCCAAACTTGTGGGGGGCTTAGTTGAAGGAAATCAGTGTATCCAGAAAAAAGTGTTTCTTTGGCACTGAAAGGCATTGCTTGAATATCATTATTTCCTTTTATAGGTTTGATATTTTCTTTAGAAGTTAAAAGTGATACAGCATTTAGCGTTGTACCCTTTGATAAAGACCACGGTTTCTCAAAATATAATGCTCAAGCAAGATGGATCCTTTCTTGATTTGTTAATGATAAATTGGAAGTTCAATTGAATCCGTTTGCCCGATTATATGATCCGCCATGCTTTTCTGTGTTATGGACTTTTGAAACGAAACAAATGTAAGGTTTGCTTTCAATATATCCAATTATATCATTTTGATGAGGCGGTGCTCGTATTATATATCAGTTCAGCATTTATCAGCAGCTGTTAGTTTGCTGATGCTGCCAAATGGGGTCCACAATTTTTCTTTTTTAACTTGGGTTTTTTGTTACCAGCGGCAATGGAGGGTGATCTGTTGTATTCTTTACTTCGAGAAAAAAAAAAGGAATTTCACATAATCTTCGGATGCTTGCAATGGCTGAGCTAGCTGTTCGTTGTCAATAACTAATTGTATAATGGACGGGAATTCATTGATATATAATTTGATAATAGTTTATAAAATGAATTAGAAAACTTTTAAAAGTAAAAGATATTTATAAACATATTCTTAAATTCATAAATTAATTATATTTTAAAGAGAATTTGTTTTTCTCTCTCAGAATCTCTCTCTCAAACCCGTCACCCAACTCTTTTGTCTTTGAATTTTTTTCTTTAATAATAGATATGAATACCATTGTAATCATACCTATATGTGTAGTATGAACACCAAATGCATTTGATCTTGGGGTTTAATGTGGCGATTATGTGATCTGGTATGAGCACCTATTTAATAAGGTATGAAGACCTATAATCTCGTAGAGAGCCGCTTCTTGATGATGACACTTTACAACGTCTTTCTAGACGTTTATTATTTTTGTATAAGGTGATCGTGATGCAGTCCGTCAGTACGACTTATTTTCCTATCGCATTTTCGGAGCTATTCTGCTACGATGGTGATGCTTATGTATACGTGACGGATATCATCGAGCTTTTTAAGGATGAATGGCTCAATGTCTCGATTCTATAAATTTTCTGCATGTAAGAATATAAGCATAATATTTCTTTTAGAATTTTAATAATTTGAGGAATAATTATTGTATATATTGTAGGGTTTCCCACGATACGTGCAAGAGTTTCTTAATTGAGAATTGTAAATTTATCGATCCATATTTTTGCACGGAAACACAAGTTCAAAGTGATATCGAACGCACGGTCAATTATTTGGGGCAATGCTTTGTTAAATGCGAGAATCCAAACTCCTACATGTTTCTTCCATACATTGAAAAGTTAGAACTTCAAAACTTAATTAATTTGCTTATTTATCTATTGCTTAATCTCTCCATATTAATACGTATAAATTATAGGGGGCATTGGATTCTTTTGATTCTGCGGCTCAAACCCTCTGTTGTTTATGTCGTGGACTCATTGAATCGTGAAGATGAAACATATATTATCCAACCAGCATTAAATACGTAAGTTTTTTTATTATTTCCGACACTTTAGTATGTACTGTAATTGATAACTCATATCATTGTTATATATGGGCCTTACGCTATTATTGGATTGAAAAATAATTCGCTCAAGAAAAAATCTCAAGTTCACTTGAAAAACGATTCAGGTGTGTAATTCTAAACTTTAAATGATAATTAGACATGATATTAATAATTTATTTTAATTAAGGTTAGGGTTTGATTTTGATTTTTTTTCTTGCAAAATTTTAGAGTCCAAACCAGCAAAGCAGTAAAGAGTGCGGTTATTATGTTATAAAATCGATGCATAATATAATAACTACATATTCTAACAATAAAAATTTGCCACAGGTATAAAAAATAAACTTCATATTAGTCTTTAATTCTTTTACATATTTACTTGATTAATCAAACTAATGAAATTTTAATTTTTTTAATAGGCTATCAAACCAGCTCCTCGATCTTATTCACAAGAAGATATCGAAGAAATTAAGGAGATGATTGTAAATTATATTGCATCTAATATTTGATAATTTGTTTTATATTTTTTCTGTTATTTGTAAATATTTTTTGCTAAATTGTTTAGTTACTTATATATTTGTTTGTGTTATTCAGTTATTTCGTGAGTTATGTGAAATATATCAGTTTATTTGTGTTATATTTCTATATGTGTTTGTTTATATATATGGCTGGTATATGGACTGGTCACCGAAAACAGAAAATTTATTTAAAAAAATATATTTAGAGCCGGTTATTTAATGAAACCGATTTTAATTAGTTAATGAATTAGAACCGTTTCTAGGCATAACCGAAAAGTTGATTAGAACCGGTTATTTCAAATAACTGGTTTTAATTGAAAAGTTGGTTAGAACCGGTTATTTGAAATAATCGGTTTTAATTGTTAGAATAAAATAAGACCGGTTTTATAAAATCGGTTCTAAAGCTTTTATTTTAACACCGATTATAAAATATTTAGCACTGCTTACTTTTAAAACCGGTTATATATCCGGTACTAAATTATTTATAAAACCGATTCTAATTCTTTTTTTTTTCTGATAGTGTCAGATAAGAACATCTCATTTAAGGTGTGAACGTCTCTAATTGCTAGGTGAGTGGGTGTAAGTGGTGGAGCGTTTAAGTCATGGGAGGTGGTGAGAGGAGCGAGATGTGCATTTTGCATGTGACTTTATAAAGGGAGTTCATTGGAAGTGAGTTGGGCGTTTGTCAATCATAAGAATATTCATGCTTGCTAGCAGCTCGGGGTGGGTGTTCATAGTTCATACTACAGAATGTGGATGGATTTTTACAAGGGACGTTTAGTTCATTTTTTTTTTTGCAATCTATATGAAATTATATTCTTATAAAAATGATGAAAATTATATAAAATGTACAACCGTCCAAATTTGATGATCTTTAATAAAATATCAAATGATTCTTAGGTCACATGAAAACTGAAAAAAAAATATAAGTTCTTGAATATGTTTATAAATATGTTTTTTGAAATAATTTTAAAATTATTTCAAAGTTGTCAAATAAAGAGTTATCAAGAAAGTCCCACCATTATATTATCATTAAATAATAATTATTATACTCCATTAAAAGAGTTAAATCTTATAGTCTATTACACATATCACTTCATCAAGATTCTTCACCACTGATTTTGTTTAAATTTTTTTATCTATTTGAAATAAATGGTTCATATATAATTTTTCTCTCTCCTCATTTAAGGTAATATATATGATACATTTAAGGTGAAATTTCATTCTTAAAATAACCTAATCTTTTTTATGACTCTTTATATATTATCATGTGTTTAATTATATTATTTATAATAATTATTATTATACATCTTGAAATTTTATATTTTTATTATTTATTTGTGGAATATATAGCCGGGTGAAGTCCAAATTAAAGCCCAAGTAGTCTTAGTTTTGTTAGAATATAATTAAACATAAACATTGTGTAAGGCTATTTGATTAACAATCATCTGATTTAAAACATTATGAACGATTTAAAGAAGTGACATTTTTACTTATCTAAAAAATAGTAAAAAATCTGGAAAAAAAAATAAATTTTGGGTAAATTTGCATATGAAAGTTATGTTGAACGGCTTAATTTAAAAGGGTTTGTTTGGCACATGGTAGAACAGTAAAAAAGTAGGAATAAAATTGCTATTTTGACGTATTAATTTGTCAAATGAATTTTAGACTAAGTAGAAGAGTGTTAATCCGATATATCAAGTTATAGATGGTATACCGGATTAGCTCTCGTCGGAATAGTGATTATTGTTTGATTATGTTGTATTATATTATTATATTTTGATTATAATTATGATTATGATTTATTATTATATTAATATTATGATGATTATTATTATTTATTATTATTATTATTATTATTATAATAATTATTATTATTATATTAACATCACTTTTAGTATTATTATTATATGACTAATTTTATTATTTATTATTATTATTATTATATTATAATAATTATTATTTTAGTATTATATTATAATTATATTATTATGATTATAATTATTTATTATTATTATTATATTATGATTATAATTTTTCTTATTATATTATAATATTATGATTATGTAATTATGATTATTTATTATTTATGATTATTATATTATTATTATTATGATTATGATTATAATTATAATTTTTATTATTATATTATGATTATGTTTATATTTCTATTATATTATTATGATTATAACTATGAATATTATTATTTATTATGATCATGATTATGGCTTATGATCATTATTTTATTGTTATTATTGTATGATCATTATCATTATTACTATTATTATTATTATTATTATCATAATCATCATTATTAGTATCATAATTATCCATATGTTAACTATTCTGATTAACAACTGCCAAACGATATTTTTATTTTCTGAATAGTCAAGAATATCACTCTTCTACCACTCTTCCAAAAATATATTATTCTATCACTCTTCCAAAACTATTCGTTGATTTGCCAAACTAACCCTTATTATTTTATAGATGGAGATATGAATCTATGGCACGGACCAATCTCTTTCATAGATAAAGAATATGCATAATATATCTAAAACTTAAACACGTTTTCTTTTTCACTCTCGTCTCTCGACTGAGAAGTACATGGTTGATTTTTTATGTGAGGATTAAGGATTGGAGGTATTTGTTTTTTTTTTGTTTCGTGTTTGTATAAATATATTCTGGCAATGAAAAGCTAATAGAGAAATATTTATAAGATAATTTAATTATTAAATCCGTGTACTGTTCATAATCCATCTGGTCTCTTATCTCGAAGCTGGGTGTGGGGCCATACATGTTGTATGAACCTAATTAAACTCGAGTTTTTTTCGATGAGCCATCAGACATTGATTCTCCTCTGACCTCAAATTCGCACTACTCTCCTCTGATCAAATTTTCATTTTTGATTTCTTTAAATTGTTTACTAGCTATTTTAAGGACTTCGTTCTATTTTTTTTTGTTCATTTAGTTAAATTAATATTATTTTGTTAAAAATCGCGTTTTTTAAAAATTTAGTTAAATTAATATTATTTTAAGGACTTCGTTCTATTTTTTTTTCATTTAGTTAAATTAATATTATTTTGTTAAAAATCGCGCTTTTTTAAAAAATTATCTAAATTTTTTTATCACGATTTGGACATTACTTCCGAATATGTATAATTTTTTTCTTACAGAGAAGTCTTATACTCACTAAATTTCATTATACAATTCCATACTTATGAAATTGCATCTTATAAATTTTCCATATTCCATAGCTCTCAAACATTTCTTTATAGAAAAATTAATATTTTTTTTTAACGCAGGCTTGAAACGCGAGTGAAATTAAACTTATTTATGAATATAAAGTGAGATAGTTTAGATTCTCATTTCTATAAATATACAAAAAAAAAAAACATTTCCTCAACGTTTTTTGTATGGGGTGGAGAGGTGGAGAGGGATGAAAAGACAAAGAACTTCATGAATTATTTATTTTTTGTATAATACCTGATAAAAAAGATCAATACAAATTACTTTTTAAACTCATGTAATGTCCTAAAAGGCAATTATATTCTAACTCTTTCTGATCGACCAATAATTTTTTTATTAAATTGTAAACTTATACTTTTTTTATTGAATTATAAGCTTATATTCATGATCAACTGACATCCTTTTGACATTCGCGCCTCACAAGTATTATTCAACTTTTTTGAACTCCATATGGCGTGAAACTTTTTGAGGAGAACCGTGCAGAAATTTCAAAAGAAAACAATAGAATATGCATTTTTTTCAAATTTACGACTTTGAAATTGGTTGTTGACTGTCCAACTTGCTGGTCACATGGTGGCAGTATGGCACAATAATAGCTTTGACCCTTCCATCTCACCTTCTACAGTTCCACTTTAAACCATGGCTTATTGCTGGAATCATTGAAATTTAGCTTGTTTTCCCATTTGTAAAAATAAAATAGTGTTCTACACCGATGGAAATTCAACAACACAAATCAAATTGACTGCCTGATCTACGAGTATGGTCATAATTCGACGGAACATATTTGATTTTAGTTTAGCACTATTGAAGAGTGGAGACGACAAAAATTGTCCATTATCATTTTTCTTTTCAAATAAAGATACTGAGCCCGGTTCATTATTTTGAGAAAATTGCTGATGTTCAATTATCGATATTAGTTTTTGATCTACTTATTAAGATATATAATATATCGTATCTGCATTTCTCGTTTATCAATATATATATATATATATATATATATATATATATATATATATATATTCATATAGTTTTTGAGCTACTGATTAAGATAATTAATAGATTACTTATTAAAAAAAATTGTAGATTCGAAATCCGGTTATGGAAACATTGTTGTAATTATTGTTTATATTTAAAAAATTTAAGTGACCTTTATATTTATTCCTAAAGAGTTAAAAAAGGACTTCTAATTATTAAAATGTAATTTTCATTTTGCTTTATTCAACCATTTCCAGAGCATATTACATTTCCCCAAATACACC
Organism: Schoenoplectus tabernaemontani; assembly: GCA_037127355.1. Classification (NCBI taxonomy): domain Eukaryota; kingdom Viridiplantae; phylum Streptophyta; class Magnoliopsida; order Poales; family Cyperaceae; genus Schoenoplectus; species Schoenoplectus tabernaemontani. The sequence continues at coordinate 11,259,092 of CM073750.1, read as the reverse complement.
ATATAAATATCAGCTGTATATAAACGTAAATAAAAAATGTGATTCATATTTTTATATAGGAAAAAAGTACATAAATGGCATTTTAATTGAGATTTCCAGGAGTGTAACTTACGCATACATGATGTGCCAGCTAGACAGTGTACGGGCGGAGATAATGTTTTTCCCCTTATTTGCACATGTATCATATTTTTAACGCAAATCTGGTTATTCAGAAAATATTCAAAAACTCCCGACAGCAAAGAATAATATATTTTAAATAATTTTGTCGTTCAAATGATGCCTATATAGAATATTTTAAAGAAATTATGAGTTTGAACTCCATAAATAATAATAATAATAATAATAATAATAATAATAATAATAATAATAATAGCAATAATAATAATATAAGCTTGCAGTCCTCTTGAGCATTTAATAATAATAATTGACTTGTGCTCCCTACTTAGAGAGGCTTCTCTCCCTTTAATGAGTTCCAACTTCGTGCAATAACTTCATGGTCATGGATAGATAAAGAATTTATTGTTAATTGTGCAACATCTCTTTGAACGACCAAGTTTGGATGCTTCACGTGCTGATCTAACTACTGATCTCCAATTTCTTCTTTCTTCTTTCTTTTATAAATAAAGAAAAACGTTCTAAACCTGCAAATACAAGAAAGTTCCGGGACCAAATGTAATATAAAATTCGTATACAATCACTTCTTTTTTAATGACGAAATTATATTTCGCTTTCTATTATGGTGACGTACGGAACTTCGTTGCGCGGTAGATTTTTAGGTTGCACTTATATATGTTCACTTTTCTTCTTCGCTTGTTTATGTTTTTCTATTTGTTTTTTTTTAGATAAATTCGATTATTGTAGTTGGCGTAATTAATTAAAGGATCGAGCATTGCATTCTCCGGAGCAAGGTCCTATCCAAAACAAAACAAAAAAAGAGGAACGAATAAGATACTTCATGCTAACAACCTTATATGGAAAGGACATCAAGAACGCACCCCCCATATAAGCTTGACACGTTTGTTTGTGTTGATTAACATCAATTGTCCTGTGATTCCTATCAAGCATACTTTTTGTAGTGATATTTTAACCAGAATTATCCGTCCTAAAATTAATATAATTAATTAGTGATGTACTCGAACCTAATTAATAATTTTCAGCAGTTGATATCATAATTTATTTGATCGGATTAATATTTTGATTTGACGACAATTTTATTTGACAAATCGATATTTTCAATAAGATTACATAAATGAGTTCTAAAATACACATGTTTATCACTTTGGTGTCTAAAATATCATTCTGTTATCATTTTGGTTCTAAAAGCTTCAAAATTATCATTTTAACGCTAACAGTTTGTAATTTATTCCAAATCAGTACTATACTTCATATTAATTGAAAACAAAAGATATTTTTCATATATCATAATTTTAACTTCTAATGACGAAGTTAATATAGGTCCTACCATCATATAAAAATTATTTCTGTCAAAACAACTATTATTATTCACGACAACAATTATTACTGAAATTATCATAACATTGTGTTTGTTTCATTATAAATTAAATTTAAAAAATAATATTTACATATATTTTATCATGGATTTAATAAGATATAACATTATGATATGCTTCCAAAAGAAAATCTTCATTTATTTTGAATGATAAACTAGTGATACTTTAGGAAATAGCATGGTAACTTTAATTCAAACTCTTAACTATCAATATAGTAACAAGAAATATTTTAAGGATAAAATTGATATTTCTAAAAGATTTAAAACCAAAATTACTAAAAGAGTACCACTTATGACTTTAAGGACCATTGGTATAATATTCTTTCAATATTCATCTTTTTTTAGAAAACATTTTGGCTGAAACTGAAACAGTTTACCCAACCGGATCTCTCGGCATCAACCAGCAGGTCCATCGATGAATTCTCACTAATACAATGATGACCTCAACAAGAGCCGATATCCATATATATATAGTTCAAATAACCAATTTTATATGTATTAAATTATTTTATTAATGTTAAATCTAATTGTCTGACGTGATAAGACCCCAAATAATATGATTATAAATTAGAGTAATTTATTTATAAAATCATAAAAAAATTGTAGGAAATTTCACCTAATGTAAACTCGCAATATTATAAGCCAAATAATCGGATTAATAAATTAACTAAGCCAACAAATACGATTCATTTGGACAGTGTCCTATTTAAAATTCACGGACGCTGATGATCTTCATCTAAAACTAGTGGGATGTAAGACTAATAGGTCCCATTTTATCCTCTTCCTTTCCTTTCTATTTCCTATTTTTAGTTGAAGTAGCATTATTCTTATTCATACTTTATTTTTCGGCGTACGAATGGATCACGCATGATGTAGATATGAGTGTGATGCATCATATATAGTCCTTTCGCCAGATCAAACGCGAATATTAATGATTGCATAAAACCTCTCTTTGAAGTATGAACAGATCTTCTTAGAACGTGCCTGACTGCCTGTGCAAACATTTTATATGAACAAAAAGGAGAAAGCAAAAGACTAGAAACTAAAATGTTAGTATCTTCTGATACAAACTTCGTAAACTGTGTTTGAATTGTAAAACATAATTTTAAAACAATATTATTTGAGTTCGTAATGATAATGATGTGATTGAGAGTTAATTTGACTGAATTGCAGCCATATGAGCATAACGACACTATTTCCTGATTATGATTAAAACTACTTAGTTTCATTGTTAACAATTTTACGTATATATCTACGTACATACTACGGAAATAATTAATGTAAATTATAAATTTTTTTGAAGAAAATAAAATAAAAATAGTGTTATACAAATTATTAAGCATTAACGCATACTATTAATGTTAGAACTGTCTCCTACTATAATTTAATTTTAATCATTCCATTCTAAAAGGATAAATTATTATGAGTGACATACTTCTAAGTCAAGACAGAATTATGTTGGAATAAGCAGCATCTGAATTAATTGCTACAGTACCACAGGTGTCATGGAAGATCAGTGATTTGAATTTCATAATTGCATGGTGCTATGGTCAGTGCCTATCACATGCAGCAGTCTCAATAGTGCTCTCGTGAGATCTAAATCGTACCATACATATGGGGGCATATGTTCAATATCTTATTTGGTCATAAATTAATTGATAAGGATCTCGAAGAAAAGATTGATTAAATGTGCCCATTATCATACCCAGTTTGGAATTATCATACCCAGTTTGGATCAAAAATTCGTAATAAGTTCGTGATTCGGAAAACGTTTGGCGAGGTCAAAAATTTGACGTCCGACTATGGATGAAAAACAAATTATTCATAAATAATTTGCAAATTTTGTTACTATGCTCTATAGGAGACCTGATATCTAGTTTTTTTAATATATATATATATATATATATATATATATATTTAATAGCCTTTAAGTAGATATATTAGGATATTTTCTGATACTGGATGTTTGGTAAGCGGTAACATAAAACAATTGTAAAAACTCTTTTGCTTTCACTGAAACAGCTGGGTGATGACTTCACTTTTATGAAAATATTTTTAATAGATAATAATTAAACTTTAAAATAACACATCAACAAAAGACGAATGTACTAACCCATTTGAACAAAACTAGTAAGATAATTATCACACCTGATCTGAAAAGTGTTTTTATATATCTTTCTCATTTAGGAAAAGTTTTTGATGGGTCTAGAAGATAAAAGTTTCTAAAAATAATACAATTGTTTTATTAATGCACCTCGCATTATCATGTTATTTTTAATTGTACAAGATTTTATTCTTCTGAAAAAAATAACTTTTCATGTCAAAAATTCGCTCAAAACATGAATTTTATAAAAAAAAATTATCATAAATTCTATAATTTTTTATGATGTTATTTTGGATAAATTCCATATAATTAAACGTAATAAACTATAATAAAAGAGCGCAAAATTGTATTTGATGCAAGAGTTTATGCCGGGAAAAAGAAAGAAGAGAAAAAAAGGAAAGTATATTGCATAACTGGGCCGGATAAAAAGATAAAAGTAAAAAAGAAGGAATAAAAAAAATGGTTTTAAGATACCCATCTTTTATTCTCGCCAGCAAAATTCCCTCACATAAATTCCCAACGGCTAGGAAGTGACAAAAATGAACCCTCCACATGCCAACCAAATCTTTGACGGACCACAAGTGGCCACATCATCCATCTGACGACTCGATTATTGATGGGGACAATTTAGTTATTATTATAATTATACAGCAGATTTTGTCATAACACCATATGTGCTAATTGTCTCCAGTTGAAATTTGTTTTTTCACATATCTATTTTTAATATATCAAATCGCAAGTCAGCATGACTGAAACAATATTTAATTAGTTCCAAAGAATGTTAATATTAACTATGTAAACACTTTGAAATAATTATTATGTTGCCACATTATCCCATCTTGATTACTAAATTCGACCAAACATTTTCGGCATTGTTGACTAGTTTGGTATTAATTTAATAAACATAAATTTATTGATAGGTAACCAAGTACAATTTTTCTCCTTCTTATATTGAAAATTATTATAATTTTTGACTAAATGGAATTCATTCAGAAGGAAAGTGAGAATTTTCAATCTTTTCAATAATTTTCTTTTCTTTCTTATGGTATTTTGTAAATAGTTTTCGCATAATATATGTGGTAGGTTTGTAGGACTTCTTTTCCGAAACAGAAGAGAAATCTGTGAATGTTCTCTTTTTCATTGAAGACTGGAGAGGTAAGAGTAACCAATCGTGATCAGATGAGCTCGGACCACAGAAAGGGGTCACCTTCGAGCAGCCGGAATGACTCGGTCTATCCTTTTCTTTCGAAAATACTATTCAGTCTATTTTCAAGTCGGTAGACCGTAGACTGGATCTCTTTTCTCTTCAGGTAAATTTTTCATGGACTCGGTCCATCTCTTTTGTGTCTGAACAGGAATGATAGCTTGTTCGGAAAATCCAGAGGTGATAATTGGGTGGGTCGAGTCGGATTCGGATTACGGATCGGGTTGGATTAATTTTTTAGAAGAAATCAGGTTCGGTCGGATCGGATCAGGGTAAGGTCAATTTATATATTGTGTTTTTTTCAAAACTTTGATTGATTTTGATTGATTTTAAGTTATTTGATTTTGAATTAGATCAAATTTAAATTATATCAGATTAGTTTGACTTTTTAAAAAATTAAATCGAATCAGATTAAATTTGAATCCGGACGAATCAAATAATTTTTTCGGATAGGATCGAATTCTGCATCTCTAAAAAAATCTCAGTACTTTAGAGTATTTTGTTTGCTTTTACAGTTTCCTTAATAAAGACAAAAACAGTAGTTTAGGTTTAGCACTGAGTTTTATCTTTTGCGTCCATTATTGATAATGATAACTCGATAAGCATGCTAAATGCAAAAATGAATATGCATGTAGCAGTAGATGCAACGTTATCCGTATAATGACCAGACAGAAAATTCCTCTGTAAGGAAGAACAATGAAAGTTGTCTATCGAGATATGACAACGATATTCATCTGAAAATGATCAAGTCTTCTAAACTATGTTTACCAAAAAAAAAAAAAAAAAAAAAAAAAAAAAGAACTGTTACAAGATTAGGACTATATTACTCGTTTAGTCTTGAGCAGAACAAACGTTTTCTAAGTAAACTTGAGCAATTTTCTTATTTTTTTTATTGAAATTCAAATTTTAAATAATAAACGGAGCAGTGAAATATTTTTCTTAACATAAAAGAACTAATATATTAGAATGCACTAAGGTTTTAAAATGCGGATTTCAATATGTATGCAGTTGACCACTGCATAGCGCATATGCGATATATGGGTGTATATGCGATTTAGTATGTGAATATGTATTCTAAAAAATTCTTACAATATTTGAATTGATCATTTATTTTTTTGAAGAATTTTAATGTAAAATAAGAAAATATAATAAGATATTAATATAATTTTGAATATTTTGTATGAAAAATATAGTATAATTAATTTTATAGGATTAATACGATAAATATTTTAAAAAATAATACGCATTATTGAATATGCGAATGTATACTTTTATGTATGCGATATCACACCGCATAAATATAAACAAACCGCATATGCAACTATACGGTCACATTTTAAAACAATAAAGTGCACAACCAACCAACTTGTTAAAAAAATCATTAAAAAAAAAGATCTACCGGGGTTTATTTGGAATTTATGAAGTATGACCGTACTATCCGGAAAAGATATGACCGTACTAACTACGTCGCTGATTTGACCTTTTATCATTTAGCCATGTCGGCATGCTTAGTTAAATCTCCAATCAGGATTCCATGTTACAAGTTCCTCAAAACTTTTGTGTAACGAATTACTGAGATGAGAGGTTGCTTTGTGTAAGATTTCGCGCTGTCAGTGAAAGGTAACGGGAACTTGTTACAGTTTCAGGCAATATGGAAGTGAGCATTTGGATTCTTAGATCTCTAATTCATCTGCAGTAGTGTGTTAAAAAAAACCGCCCGGGAAAAACCCGATCCGCGGAACCCGTCTCCGTGACCCGCCCCAACCCGACCCGTGCTCAAACTCGTCAGATCTGTGACCCGTTAGAACCGGCGGGTCTAGCACGGGCGCGACAAAAAAATTTGAAAAAAACCTGTGATAGATCCGACCCGTTTTAGACTTGTCCCGACCCGACCCGACCCGTCCAACCCGTCATAATCCGTGCTTGACCTGACCCGTCCAACCCGTCATAGTCGTTGGATCAATTGAGCTAAAACGTTATAACGATTTACTGAATCGTTGCAACGATTTACTTAACTGTTATAACGATTCAGTAAATCGTTATAACGGTTCAGTAAATCAGAATTTTTAAGAATTTTTGAATTTTTTAGAATTTTAGAAAAAAAAAATTGACCCGCCGACCCGTCCCACCCGACCCGACCCGACGGGTCTAGGACGGGTCGCAGCCAAACCCCCCAAAATTGATCCGTCCTAACCCGTCCTGTGAAAACCCGTTGACCCGTCCTGCCAAAACCCGCCGACCCGTCCCGATTTTAATACACTAATCTGCAGTGTTTTTAAATCTACTACTTGGTGGAATAATATCCACAAAATAATGGCTGCTAGTGACCTTAGATAAGATCAAAGAATCGCATCGAGAATCCGTATAGTACATTTGTTCAAAAAAAAAATATATTATTTAAACTAAAATTAAAACTGTAGATATTTTGTTTTAGTTATTGTAATAGAATTTACTTAAAGTTCTAGTTGATTAAAAAGTGCTTATTTTTTCATCAAATAATCTAAAATTATAACTATGAATTTTTTAATGAATTCATGTTGAATAGCTAATTCAAAACGTCAAACTAATTTAAATTTAATACACGTCATATATATTTGAGGAATTGGAAACGCATTTTATATTCTAATTAAGTTCTGATTTATACTTTACGAGTTGTGCATTGGAATACCAACAAACCTAAATTTAAGAAATAGATTGCATAAATTTAATTACAACAATAATGACGCAAGAAGAATATAATTGGAATTGGGAAAATTGACAATTAACCTGGACCAAACCAAAACCAAAACCATCAAAAATGTACCGATCAGAGAATAAAAATACTACCTAATCCAATCCAGTATAATCTAATTGAAGCACAAGTTACATACTCTCTCCATTTTGGCCTTATCCAAGTGTCTTCCCGAACAAATCTCAGTTTCTTTTTCCACGTCCATTCCCTGCCCATTTTCTCTCTGTTCTCAGTTTTCAATTCCCCTGTGGCCTAACTGGTCAACTCATGAATATGACTAAATATGAACACGACACCTAAGGAAAAAATAATATTATAAATATTGAAACATTCTATTTTATGTTATTGCACCCAACCCTTTTGGTCTTGTTTTCAAGTTTTCTCAAAAAAAAAAAAAATAATCTTGTTCTCAAGCACTGTACTTTTATGAATGGAGACGCACTTAACAAAACGGCGCTCCTTTCTCCCCACGTTTTTATTTCCCTCTTCATCTCTTATTATAATCAGTTCATTAATCAATTTTATAACAATAAAGTTAACTTAGGAAAGGCATCTTTTCTCCTAATTTATCGAGCACTCGTGTATATATATATTAATATCCCTTTGACCCTTGTTTTCGAAGCCTACTATTACAAGACCTCTACTTTGACATATATGGTCATGAGTTCAGGAAAGGAAAAGGAAACTGATGAACAAATGGCAATGCCAACAACAAATGCGATGCTCTCCAGTTATAACCAAGCTCAGGAGGCAGCAACGATGGTGTCTGCACTGTCGCATGTAATGGCAAGGGACCCGACCGGCGGTGTGGATTCGACTGCTTGGCAGTGCCAAACAACAGGTTTGCCATATGACATGCCTTCTGCTTCTACTACTTCTCTTGTGAGTGGAGGGATGAATTACTACCAACAAGGTTATATTCATGAGGTTGGAAGTTATCCATATGATCAGCAATATAAATTCGGTGCTCAAGGTAAATATCTAATATCTTCACATGTTTATTAGCCATTTGAATTATTTTTCCTTTGCTTTACTCTTCTGTGTTCTGTCATATGCATCGTTGCTATCTTCCAAAATTATTCTTTTAGTTCAGCTCATTTGTAAACAGAGATTCTCGTGTTCACAAATGTCATTACACAGTTTCAGTTATTTGTGAAATCTTCATCCATGCATTGCCTCACTGTGTACCAAAATAGTTTATCATTATCATGCATTTGCTTCTCCAAAATGTAGCAAGCCAAAAGGACTAACAAAATACCAGTTGAAATCATACCATATGTCATCGTTTCATTCGTCCGTCGTATACGCCATCATCTGTTAATGACAAGAAGCATCGGGATTGAACGTATGTCTTAGCATACATTTGTACACATTTGAATAATATATATATATATATGAAAAATGCAGAGGACCTTCTTTTATTGAAGTAATTTTCAAATAGAAACGGCGACGTGTAGTTACGGTAGCTTAGCTTCCCCTCCTCGGGCTTGGTGCCATGACAATACTACATCATAAAGAAACAAACTTTGTGTATATTGCAATTTACAAAGGAGGCAGAGATGTATATACAATGTCGCATCAACTGAAAGTCGTACCCTTATTCACCGTATTTTTCATATATGACAAACAACAACACTTCAAAGTTGTAAACTTGCTCACCGTGTTTCTCATATATGACAAACCACGCAATTAATTCCCCTCCTTTGCATTCGACCATATGCATGCATATTGATAACTTTTATGCTTTTCTTTCTTAGTACCAGCTCTCTGTTTTGTTTATCCTTTAATTTTCATCCAAGCATTCGCCTTTGTATATTTTATGTGTACAGTTTCCTCAATTAAACCTTAGATATCTCAATTCTACAAATGATTCAAACAGGATGAATTATCTAAAACGAGCAGGTTGTGTTTGAAAATTTCATAACATTGATGATGAACAGTTAGAAGCAAAGATATTAAGCAATCTACTCATCAGAGGCAATTACTTTTTGACTTCATAACTTTCGACTAGTTCGCGCCGCCAGAAGACCGGACTTTTTCCTATGCTTGCAATAAGTTTTAAACAGAGCAAGAGAACAAAAAAAATTTCGAAAAAACGAGGGTCAAAATTGAAAGCCACCAAACTCATCATCACCTATATAAAGCACACGAAGAGCGCTGGTGCCTGGTCTTAGGATCTTACCTCAAAATTCTCAGCACCCCATTCAAACTAAACTAGCACCAACCTCTTTGAAAACCACGCATCCTCTGTTTTTGAAAACAAGGTACTCCTCTCTCCCTCTTTCTTTACGGCTCGCTCTCTTTCTCTACTTTCATGACATCTCCAATTCAACTCGCGTCTTTAGTGTCGTACTGATTGCATATCAATTTGTAGGTTCTCACATTCTTTCTGGTGGTATCAGAAATTCATAATAAGCCTTAAATGGACTGAATGCATCACTTGCGTGGAGACGGATATACCTAGTCTTCTGGTCTTATCTCATAAATTATCTTTCCTTCGCATGTAATTTTAATTAATTCGAGGGCTAATTACAATATTTTCACCTCTTCTATATATAATACCTGCAGAGGAGGTTATCTTAGATCTTAGTCTTCTCCGATCTTATCTTAACTTACAAATTTTATCTCAAATAACCTCAGTACTTATCTACTCATCTATAGCTTATATTGCATACTCCTTATATATTTACTAGGTACATCACTCATGAGACCATCATTAATGGAAGCACAATCCCCTTCTTCTTCATCTGGTGACCGGAACCAAGATGAACAACATGCTATGCCGACACCAACTGAAATAACCCCAAGACGTCGGTATCGTGGGGTCCGTCAAAGACCCTGGGGAAAATGGGCTGCTGAAATAAGGGATCCACATAAAGCCGCCCGTGTCTGGCTCGGAACCTTTGAGACAGCTGAGGCCGCTGCCCGTGCCTACGATGCTGCTGCACTTCGTTTTCGTGGGTCCCGCGCAAAATTAAACTTCCCCGAAGAGGTTCGGTTCACTGCACAGCAGGGCCCACAACAAACTGGTGGCCAATATATTGGTACCAGTGGCGGTATTATTACTACACAAGGAATGCTGCTAGGTTATGATAATCAAAACTTGGTTCATGGAGGCAGTTATGGATCTTACTCAGTCGGCTCTGTTGGCTCTGTTTCAAGTACGATAACTACTACTAGCTCAGGCTCTGTATCTGGTTCAGGTTTTGGTTCAGGTCCTGGTCCTGGTCCTGGTTCTGGTTCTGGTTCTGGTTCTGGTTTAAGTTCTGGTTCTGGTACTTTGCCCAGTTATCCACTTTACTATGGAAATGAGGCAGACAGCGAATTGATGAATTATTTGAGCGGTTTTGTGAATCCATGGAGTGATTCAAGCCAGTATCCACCTTCTTCTTCATCCTAGTAGATCAACAAATTGATAAGGGCTTGGGTGATGTTGTGCCAATTCAGGTAATGAATAGTTACTCATCAATTTATTAGAAGATTATAGAGCGAAAAAAAAGGAAAAAAATTGAATGGCTTGGGTTCTTTTGCTTCCTTTTATTTTATTTTATTTTATTTTATTTCTTAGTTCAAGAATTCAGGTATAAGGAGGGTGTGAATCTTTTAATTTTGTAGAAGTTAAGAACAAAAGAGGAACGAAATCTTTATTGTATTGTTTTTTTTTTCCTTTGTTGGGGGTTGTTATCAGAAAACAACTAAATATATGATTGATGTTTTCTTTTTGTACTTGGATGTTTTTCTTTGATTATGTCATTTAATTCGATTTCTCAGGTAAGCATCACATTCTTACATCTCACTGGCCACGAGTTCTTTGTAATGTCTATCCTTAATCAAATAGTTTCCTGGTTCTGTGAGTTCAAATACGTCTCATAGGAAACTACCACTGTAGTTTGCAAGCTAATGTTATGTGCTCCAAGTTCTGGTGGGGACTTCAATTTTGATACAAAAAAAATAATTATAGATTATATAATTGCTGTATTGATAAAATTTGAGATGATAAAGATTTAATGCAGTTAATTTATTGGTAATAATTTATACAGTCAGACATTTATTAGAACACTAAATATATTTCGATCAATTCATATTTTCACCGATAATACATTAAATAACTTTGAAGGTAAAACTGAGGCACGCTATAATTAATTTATTTTTTATCATTAGTATCGAAATGACGACCGGTACCAGAACTGGTGGAACAACGGAGCGAATTCAATAATTTGATTAATGACTATACCGCCCTCACCCTCAAATCAGAACTCAAATCAGAAATAGTTCATCTATGTTCGTATTTCTCTCGGTGTAAACTCTCTCCGCCAAGCTATTTCTCCTCCCTCGCTAGGTCTCCTCTCCGTTGCTCTCCTCTTTGTCATGAGTCTTTCATTTGATCTCAATCAATAAACAAATAGAGAACACATTGATTAATATGCAATTAGCTTTTAATTCTGGCACTGTTATACATTTGTCTTCAACTTGTATTTCGATTGTTTTCAACTGCTAAAGAATTGAATTCAATGAAGAGGTACTAAACTGGTACTAAAATTGTCCTATTATTTCTTATTTTAATTAATCAATTTATTTATTTAACCCTGTTTCTTTCAATTTATTACTGATTCTTTCCATTTTAGTTTTGTTTTGAAGGAAATTGAAATCAATACTAAACTGTTATCAATCGACAAGGAGTTAAATTCTGACCACTGAGACATTTCTTTATGACATCAAAATCCTGAGTGATGTTGCGTATACACAGTCAGTTGATGAGACAGGACAACTAAAGGAACAAAACTCTCAACGGTTTGCATTGGTGGATAATGCAAAATTCCTTATTGTTATAAATGTCGTTGTGAATGATATAAGTAGTTGTACTAATATGTTATCCAAGCCTTAATTATTATGCAATCGTCTTAACATTTTCTTAGTTTCTCATTCCTTTTTTATTCTCTCTTTTTGGCTGGTGTTGGTCAGCGTACCAGAATTGGAATTTTGCGTAATTCAGCTGATAGACTTAATAATTTGTAAATGGCATACAGGTTTAAGTTGACGTCCATTTAGATATGATCTTTAGTCATAAATTTTGTGTTGAATACTTTTTAATTTGAGATCATTTTAATGTTATTTTTGACTGATTTTAAGAAAGGGGTAAAAACTAGAAACAATATGTTGCTAGCCTTTGGAAATTAATTTGGAATCAATGTTCTCCATATGTTCATTGATTGAGATCAAATGAAAGACGCTGGATAAAGAGGGCAGCGGAGAGAAGACCTAGCGGAGGGGATATTAAACCTAGCAGAAACGTGACCAGAGGAGTCACTGCCTGGAGGAAGATGCAGTCTGGCAGAGAAACAGCCTCGCAGAGATGGTTTACTGAAGGAGGCGCGACCTAGATGTGATGTTAGCTTAATTCAACCTAGAACCTAATTTGACTTGTAAAAATTCAAGAGTAGTAGAAAACCATATTTTCCTAAATGCAGTTAAGTCCATAATGAACTCCTTCCCGTACAGGACATAGTACAACAGGTTCTGAGATCGTTCCAAATCGAACACCAAATATAAACGGTGTAAGACATAATTATATTCATATTATAATTGTTAGGTATCACATACAATATGAAGCTCATGAGCTCAAAAACGTATGAAGCTTATGAGCTCAAAAAACAAATGGAACTGCTATTCACAAGCTACTATTGTATTTCTCGAACTTTATTATGACTGGTACAACAGGTACCATGTATGTTCTTGCTTTTTGTCTCAAGTAGCCTGACATACAAAAATCTGCAGTGAACAATACAGTCACATTATGCTTTCTTTCTTTCTTTCAGTGATTTGTTTCTAATAAATAGATTGAAAGTACTATGCTTTCTTTGTTTATTATTAAACTACAAAAATTCATTCCAGAATGCATAAAATAAATAGAAAAGTGAAGGAAAGCGAACACAAGTACACTTCCACTTCACAAAACGCACTAGACACCCCCTCCCCAACCCAACTGCACCCCCCCCCCCCCCCACAAAAAAAAAATTGAGCTTATTGAGTTTGGTCAGAAACACTCACCTACAAGATCAATCAATAGTGGTTTCCTTCCGCATGACCCTTTTTTTTATAAATAAAAACAGAGTAATTTCACATCACTACCTCTGTTTTTCCCAATAAATACTTAGAATTTGTGTTCTATCTATCATTTCAACCCCGTCCTGATGGATGTCGACAAATGAAATAATACTCGGATACCAACCACTTGATTGTTCTGTATGGCTTGCAACAAGAGGAATATTCAGAATCAGGGATTTGAGACAATAAACTCCTCATAATATTCTTAAGAATCCCTAAATCAATAAAAGCAACATTATGCTATTTCAAAAAATAAAAATAAAGATAAAACCACCTTATGATGTGATTCTATTGAGTTGAACACTATGAGCCCGTGAAATACTTTCTAAAGGTAATATTGTTTGAGGCATCGTCATCCCACCTGACACAATTATCTCTACGAATAGCACGGATTACAAAATATCACAGAAATGAGAATATTAGTACAAGTCAAATAAGCATGAATTTGTAAGTTAGAAGGCAACAATACTTTCCCATAAGATACTTTGATCTAAAATATCAAAGAGAAAATATGTGTAGTTGAGTCTTAGTCCAACTCTTGGCTTATACAAAGCATGTAAATTGAAACATCAGAATTCAATTTTGATCAGATATTGTGAACCACAAAGTCTATATTCAGTAACAAATCAAAACTGATAAATTGTTTTAATCTGCATGTCCCAAAAGTACATAATTCTCTTTTAGAAAACTAATATTATTATTTTATTAAAGTCGCCAACAGGTTAACACCCCCTCCCCACTAAAATAAATAAATCGATAAAATAATAAAACAATACTAACAAGAAGTGCAACAGCATTTAAACAGTAGATAAACATAGATAAGAGATTAGACTTCTTTTTATCTCGACAATCACCTTGTGAAACATTCATTTTTTACCAAACCAAATTCCTTTACAATAAGTAACAATTATTGCTTCTCAAAAAATGATTATAAAATCCTTCAAATTTTCAATATTTTTGTCAAATAATTTCAGCATTTTGGTGACTTCTTTATTTAAGAACAAATTAGATATAATCAATTTGTTGAGAAAGGTCTATTTCTTTCTTCGGGTGCTTACTCTTGTGGAAAAGGCAATAAAAATAGCGGCATATCTCATATCTTTTGGTGAAACATATAGCACAATATTAGAAGTTGCAAGTGCTATGAGGAAGTTTCAATTCCACAAATCATGACAAGGTGGAAGGAGTTTTGCTTCTTTTTTTTTCTTTGGGGGAGAGGATTCTCTCTTTTCTAGAAAACTCTATACATCCCTTCTGTTGTGTCAAGTAATGCCTTAACCATAGATAGAAAAAACAACTAAGAACATTGTAATGCTAATTCAACTGTAGAACAGATTAGAAAAGGAGAGATTGAACAAACCTATGCCCTCACGGATGGACAGGTTAGGTCTGATGATGTCATTAGAATTAACCAAGAAAATATCACCAATATAAAGATGGTTTGTTGGTACAAATACACTGCACAACTCCTCATCCCCTTTATCAGTCTGAAAAATGACATGGATAATACATTAGCAGTGCATACCGATCTTACTATATTCATCGATGCAACTGGAAGACCATAATAATAGAATAATGTATATATAAATAAATTAGTACCTGAAGGAGGACAGTAGATGTAATAAATCCAAAAGCATACTCCCCTACGCGTGGATGGCGTATTATAGCTACTTCCTTGAAAGCCGTTGTATTTTGATCTGTGTTACAGCATAACATTTTTAGATTATTCAAGTACACTGCTCATATTTTGTTTTCCCTTGGCGTTCAATAGCACTCATGTTCAAATGGCTAATTAGATATTAAAATTGAAGAGAATTAAATTTTGACTAATAAATTAAGTGATGACAGACACCACACCAACATTGGTTTCTTTGCCAATATGACTTCATCATGGGCTTTTTGCATCAATACACAGTTTGTAATAGGAAAATGGATAAAAAAAACTAATGCAATTTATTTACTTGTTTTTTTTTTTTTTTTTTTTTTTTTTTTTTTTTTTTTTTGGGGGGGGGGGGGGGGGGGATGAGGCAATAACAACGACAATAATTTACCAGGTGAGATTGCAGCACTGATCTGTTTAGAGGCAGAATATATGTGCCTCATTAATGGCATTTTTTTTATAATCCATTCTCCAAGCCAGAAAATGGATGCACCGAGCCATGATGAAACAAATATTCCCACCAGAAAGACAAAAAGCAGAGATGTCAAAAACCCAAGACCTGTAATTAGCATAGAAGACGCTGAAATAAGAGATGATATAATATGTATGTCAACATAGCCTGAGGCAAAAATCATTTTGCTGATATCTGAATAAAAAACTGCATCTACGATAACAGAATAAATAGTTCCATGAAGGAATTCAGTGCTGGGTTTTTTATACTTTTGCCACCACAGTCAGTCTCATTTTGTATCAGCACTTCAACAGCATATACAAATCTGTACACCAAAAGGATCTGGCAGGCTTCAAATGTATGTTTATACTGTCCCACTTAGCTGCCTGTCTGCATCCTTCTTCAATAAATGCCTATCTAGATTTTCAGAAACCTTATATATCTAACCTCAAATTTTAATAGAAATCATTCAGAATAAACCATATACTTCATTTCTATATTCTCAGAAAATTAAAGAAAGATCAAAGTGATTACATCAACATGGTTCTCTCTAGATAGACAAAACCATATGATAAAAAAACGGTGCTATCTTTCTAAAGGATGATTTTACCGAAAATGTCAATGCCAAGCTTTCTATATAGAGGGCTAAAAAAGCCATCGACAAACTGAATGAACCACCATGTGATAAAAAATGTGACAGCAACTGGAAACAACACCACACTGCAAATATAGGTTAACAAAGTAAGAGATCAGACTAGAAATGTCAAAAATAAAGAAAAAAACTAAATAAAGAAGTTCAATCACTATTTTTTTAGCTTGGGAAGAAATAAAATAACATACATTCCAGTCATGAACTTTCTTGATACCCAGCTTTGGAGAACAGCACAACACGCCTAAATACAGTAACACTTAGTTAATTAAAGTCTATAAATGAGCAATGTGGTCTTGTTTTATCAGCTCTAACTGTTTTATTTTTAGACTGATAATACTGCAAATGATAAATGTGGAAGTACTATGACCCTGATTCAAAATCAAAAGAAGGATACAGAGAGGGAGAGAGAGAGCACGCTAACTCATACAGAACCACCATAGGAAACAAGAATTGCTTCATATCCGAACCTAATAAGTTCGCTTGCTCAAACAGTAGGTTATCGTTCTATTCCAACTACCTCCAGATCTATCGAAATGGGTTATAATAACTACCTTTCAAATCTAGATCGATTAAACAGTAAAGACTAAAGAGCATTCATATATATAATAAACTAAAACAAATTGAGTTGTAGGCCATAAAAAGCGTATAAACTACTTAATCCTAGACCGAAATGGAAGCCTTTTAAGAGTTAAGCCCGAAATTTAGAACACACTGGAAACCTTGCGAGTGGAGGAATTGGGGGGACTAGGCGGAGACTTGACGGGATCTTCTAGATCCACCTCCTCATCCCGGCTCAACGGTACAGACGCCGACTCTTTCTCCTGCGCCGCCGCCGCCATCTCTCTCTCTCTCTTTTTGAAAGCTTGACAGCGGCTGGCAATATCTCTCTCTCGCTCGCTCGCTACAGCAAAACAATGAGAGCCTTTTATGTTTCGCTACAGCAAAACAATGGGAGCTTTTTTATGTTTGGGTGGGGATCACTGACAATCAGTTATTTTAATAATTTTGATAATTAATTTTTAAATAAATATAAAAAAATAAAAAAAATATGAATATGTTTTTCTTATGGTTTGATATTTCATTAAGAATTATTAAAAATTTATATAATTTACAACGACTATAATTTGATATTTTTTATGCACTATTAAATGACAATAAAATTATATAAAATTTGAATCACTATTAATCTATAAATATAAAAATATATTGATAAAGTTTTTAATTTTTAAAATTTTTATATTTATTTAAAAATTTATTGTTAAAATTATCAAAATAACCATTGTCAAGTGATCCCTCCCTGTTTGTTTTTTATAGTTCCTCCGTAATTATGCTAAGAGCATGGGCAGTTGCTTCTTCGCTTGTAGGAATTATTTGTGGTTAGGGGAAATTGTTTTGTTTTGATAGACCTGGATCGTTGCCGATTGATTACGCCTATGCACCTGTAGATAAAGCGTGACATGACGCATCCGCTTTGCACTCCCACTACCAATTGGAAGTATACTGGTAAGAATTTGAGCTGAGACAGCTAGAATTGATGGAACTAGTACCACGCCAAATGGCGGAGATAAATAAAGATTGAAATTGATAAACTTCATTTATTTTTTCCATTACCTGAGCTTTACATCACACTGTCTCCATAGGTGACACCGATATATTTGGAATTTTCTAATTTGATTAAGAACCAAGCTAAATCAGATTTTAATCTCTATTCGCTAATCTAACAATTGCAAATAAATGAAGAATCACGGTCACGTCCTAATTCATCTCTTCCGTTCTAGTCCTACTTGTCATTGTATCATTTCTATTTAAATTGCTGCACGGAACACTCTCTGTCTGCCCAGGATTTGAAATAAATATCGTTGTTGGTTCTTGCTTCTCGATCAGACTCAGTTGTATTTCTTCATCAGCTGCTAGTTCCATGATCGTTACAATTACTCGGCAGAGGTCAGAGGACAAGGCAGGTGGCCTTGACCAGTTGAGAGTGATTCGCCGATTTGGGGGGAGAGAAAGGATGACGGCATTGCAGGATGCCCATGGACGACGATGAATCCGGTGGTTAGGACTTTGGACTTTAGCGAGGTGTGACAACAACAGCGACGCCTCAGCCAGATCTGGAGCCGAGGAGATTATACTGAAAAAGAAAGCGGGTCGGGTAGAAATTCAAAATATTTTGCAAAATTCAAAGGAATCAGATAGCATGACATGGCATGGAAAAGATTGAGCGGACTAAACGTTGGATCACACTTGTACTATACCTGACAGTAATAATCAATAAAGCAACTGCCAAAGGATTGCACTACGACTTAAATTGCAATCGAAATAACATGACATAAAATAAAACCGTGTATGAAACAAATTTATCATAAACATCTAATACAAAGTACACAAATGACTTTCTCAAGAGATATTATGAGCTTAAACAGTAAATTACTCAAATTCATCGACTTAAATTAATCCAACTTGGGAAATAAAATAATGATACGTGCGAGTACAAACCAAGAAACCATCAAATTCACCTCTCAAGAATTATGGGTCTGAGAAAAAGAAATTCTTATCAAAGACCCATCAATTGCACTTGCATGCTTACAAACAAGTGCCTCGGTTGCAGCCTCTTCACTTTCAAAGGAAACCAGAGCTTGCCTCTTACCCTGGACCTCAAAAAGCCTGGTATTTACAATAACACCGTGCTCACCAAGATGAGCAATTATATCATCTTCTGTCACATCACGAGGCAGTGAGGATATGTGTATTGTCTTTGTTGGTGCAGTGCAGTGCCGATAGTTCTTGCCGGATCCACTGTGAAAACGGCTCAGGCTTGAGTTTGCATAGTCTCGTGCATCAGGTGAGGGAGTTATGTCAGAGTGTTTGGAGAAGGTTACTTCCATCTTCTTGCCAAATAATTTGGCCCCCTTAAATTTAAAAAATTAAATAAATAAGATGCAGATGAGTATAAACAATGTATCAATACACTATACAAACAAATATCTTCCCCTTCACCTATTTCCAGCAGGTTTTTAGTCAACTTTACTGACAGACCAAAATCCTAAAACAAACAAATAGAATAATGTATCTCATGGGTAAGAAAATTATGAATGAGAGGTACCCTCAAGCAATTCATCCCTAACTCAGCCTGAAAATTATCTGACATCTGGACCAGAGCATGGTCAGGCTTGTTGCGAAGTAACTTAATTCTCAGTATATTCCCATACATGGAAAACAGATTGAATAACTTGTCCTCGTCGATTCTCTACAAAAATTAAAATAAACGCAATAAAAAAATAAAATTAATTTAGTGGGAAAAAATAATAATTAAGATTTGCAGTTAAGTAATATATACTTACATCCGGATCAAGATTGGTGACCAAAAGAGTGCACCTGCCATTAGAGCCAGCCCCAAATCCACCTCCCATCTGCATGTCAATATAATGTGTTAACAATATGAATGCAATTTCAAAACTTAAAAGTGCCTGATCCACAAAACAAAAACAAACATAAACCTGTTGGTATGAACCTCTAGCATCATGAGATCTGTGTGCATAGATGCCTCCTTCACCATAACCAGACTACAAATTACCATCGTCAGGAAAAAATATTTAAAAATAATTAAAAACTTCAAATGATCTCAAGTACAAAAAAAAAGATGCTGCCAAAAGGGCGACTTTCTCTTTGCACTTGTACACTGTTAGAAGTTGACTCTCATTGAGTAAAACTTTTGGCAAATAAAATTTGTAATATTTTGTAAACACGAGTTATATACTTTTTTCTTTAGTGCATGTTGCATGTTTAAGGAATTGTTCGTGCAGAAAATAGGTGCTGTCTTATTTTTTTTGGTGAATTTTGTTTTTCTTCCTTTTTTGGATTACCAGTGTTAAACCAGAAGCCAGAGAAAAGTAAGAGGTTTAGCGCACCTGAGATGAACTATTTCTGTGGTCCATAGGCAGGTCGGGGTTCGTGAAATCCCTGAACAAAGAAATAAATTAAATTAATGAAAACAAATATGTGTCTAACCATTATTAATTCAACATGAGATTAAAAAGCAATAAAGAACTTCCTTTTTGGTGTTTAATATACACAACGTAGATCCATATCTACTTTATTTACACAGGTATACTACAGACAATCTAGAACAATAGAAAAAATAGTTCAAGACCTTACTAGTTTTCTCCAGTTAGTTACTCAATATGTTACACATTGACTGTTTTTAAACCTTAAATATTTACTACTATGATATCATTTCATAGTTAATGAGTAAAAAAAATCAAAATAAAAGAAGACGATACAAAAAATGAGGCCACAATCTCTTTTGAAAAGCTTAAGAGACAATACCTGGAGCGTTCACCATTGTAATGAACTTGCAACTCCTGGAGACTGGATATCAAATTAGGAAAATGTTAATGAAAATTACAGAAGGTTAACAGGAAAAATACAATGTTCTGTCATCAGCAATGCATACTTTGAATATTGTATTTCTATCTGACAGCAGCCATCATATATATTCCTTCCCTGAAAATGAACAATAAAATACCTCAGAAAAATTCAAATGGATAAGTAATTCCTATCCTTTCATCACTTATATCCCAGACCAGCAAGTCCCTACATTTTAAACTATTATGAAATAAGCTCTTCATTTAATCATAAAGTAATGGCCCTGCAAAAATGACAAACAGAAATCCTGAAATGGATACACCTTAATGATGAAACACAACAAAAATTGTAGCTGTAAGGGTCCACGCAAAACAGAATTCATGCACAACAATATAAATAAAACAATTTGGAAAATAATAAAATTATACCAAAAAGCAAAATAATTAAACTATACCTCCAAAAAGACATATTCAATGATATAATTTAACGCAATAAAAAAATACACACATGTAAACCATCACTTGCTTGTATTGCGTCCTGCTGAAGCTCATACTGTATAAGTGCTTGAAAGCCTGCATCATTTCTAAATTTTAAGAAATATCTCGAACTTTTGCAAATACATAACAAAAGGAGCACACTAAATCCATAAGTTACTGGAATAATTGATTAGAAGGAAAATAATACCAGCAGTCTTCTGAAAAGTGACAATCTTCTCAACAAAACCATACGGGGAAAAGACTTGGTGAAGAATGTCGACAGTTATAGGATACGTCATGTGGTGAATCGTTACTAAGAGAATTCGATTTGGAGGCAATTCCTTTCAGAGCAGTATCCGCCATCAGAAAGAGGGAAGAAAGGGATAGATAAAAGAGAGATAAGGAGTAAGAGGTGAGAGGAATATATATCTAACTCAAGAAAGACGTTTAAGTAGAGGGGGGCCAGAGATAGAGAGTTGCTGAAAGTGGCCTATATGTTTTGAAATAGTTGGCTCCTTGTTCCCTCAGCATATATGCCATATTCTATCACAAGGTTTTGTCCCACAGATCACATATCTCCATAAGTGTACTTTGCTATTGTAACAATATAAGTAACTTTGTTGCTTAAAAAAGTATGGTAGTGTGAACAACTGCAACTCATGGTCATTACGAACAATGTCCTGACGAATGGCATAATGATCTTGTGCATTCTAAACGAACTGTGTTGATGTTTCAATTCATAACGTCTTATTTATTGTTTGGGAACAAACGAGTTCCAGGAATTTCGAATATGTCATGAATAGGGCATTTTTCTTTGGCGAGAAACCATTATAATGAATGCTATAAAATAGGTTTTACTAATATATTAAAGCAGTCATTTTAATTTTCTTTAATTTGTAAGTCAAGTGTTCATATGTTTCGCTAATTTTAATTATAAAATGGTTAAACTGAAAGTGCATTCAAATTTGGCCTTTGTAAACCTAAGCTTTGTCAAGACCAGTTTTTCTTCTGACAAATGACATATTATACCAATAGCATCTCATTTAAAAATCTTATAATACCTACAACAACTCCCAGTTTCAATGCAAAAGTTTTTAACACTTGTGAATAGGAACCTCAAAAAAATGTTAGGTACCATAGTTTGAAATTAGTCAAATAAAGAAGGTACCTGATCAGATTGTCTTGTCTGAGTGTTGCCTTCTCCATCCCCACTTGTGGACAACTCTCGGTGGGATGAAAACTGAAGGTATATATTCCTACCCCTGAAATAGCATTAGAAGTATTTTGCACTATTTAAAAGGATTATCCAAATAAATAGACTGAATATAGAGATATTGGGTGCTTGATTTGATGACCTAACATGGGGCTGCACAGTGGTATAATATTCCAAGGCACTGACAGCTGCTTCTAATTCATCCATTTGCAGCAAAGCCTACAACAATTGACAAAACTGTAAATAAAAAATATAGAACGCCAAAATGCTTCAAAAAGCACCATCAAAAGCAGAATTTTCTATCATGATTAAAAGAAAAGATTTTTTGAACGATATAACATGAGGAAGAAAAACAGAAGTAAACCAAATAACCTGATTTTTGGAGCGTATCATCACAAGTTTGGTGACATTTCCAAATGGTCGAAGCAATTGAAGCAGGTCGGACTATTTTAAAAGATAACAGAAAACAGGAAAATCATATTGAACATTTTTTTAAAAGAACAATTTGAATCCTTTGGTACAATTTGTCATTTTACATACTAAAATTACCTCTGATATCTCTTGCCCGACATTGCGCACATGAATCACTTTGGATGGCTCTGTCATTTTCTATGTCTAACCTTTCGACGCAGTATTATTCCCTACAAAAAGTTATAAATTCTTAGCGACAAAAGCGACGAGAAATCCATTAACGAAAAATATCTAAACATTGCTCCAGTGGGTACTAATCAGACAAGGAAAGAAGGTGGATTGTTAGCTCACTGGACCTGAAGAAATTTTATTCAGAGAAGATCTAAATGAAAAAGAGCAGGGGGTTTGAAATTCCAGGCTTAGAAGAAACATCAATCAAGGAGGAATTGTGAATCATAGAAAAGAGAAGATTCCAATATCGTAACGGAGACTTCGATTTCAACAACTTAACAGAGACTTCAATTTCGATAGGGTTTAAGCTTGCATCCTTTGTCTTTCTTTTAAGTGGAATTTTGGAACAAGAGGGGCTTCGGCACAAGAAGGGAAAAAAAGATTTCGAGTGTTAAAACTTGAAAACTTTTCGCGAGACATGTATTCTAAAATATTAATTAAGTAATTTCCCTAATTCCATATTACACTTATCTTTTAAAATACAAAAATAACCGCTTCTCTCTTCAAGAAAGAAGATTGATACGAAAGTAATGCATCTGTACTGCAGTACTGGTACCAATTAAAAAAAAGTAATAATATCAACAGCAAAAAAAAGTCAAAATTAAACACAGGGAAAGAAACAGAGACGAAATTGTCAATATGTGCAAGAAAAAAACAAGACAGGTTTCTCAAACCTTGGGTGAAGCGTCGCTGGATAAAGAGTTCAAGGACTGCGGTTGTGGAGTAGGTTGTACTGGATGCGATTGTGAAGAGAGAAGCGGGGTTCAAGTCCGACTAAGGCAGAGGTAGAGTTAGAGAGGCGGGGTAACGAGAAATGCGAAGGCGACGCTCGGCTATAGATTCCTTGGCGGAGGACAAGCAGCGGGTTGGGGCTTTGACCGGTTGAAGGTGATTCACTGATTTGGGGGGAGGGAAAAGATGACGGCGTTGCAGGGCGCCCGGGGGCGACGGAGAGTCCGGTGGTTAGGACTTTGGACTTTCGAGAGGTGCGACGACAACGCTTCAGCCGGATCTGGAGCCGATGAGATCAGAGAGAGAGAGAGGGGGCTGGGTACGGAGGGAGGGACAGAGAATTTCCGGACTTAGGTTTAGCCTCTTATTTTCCACTAGGATCTGTTCGTTTGTGCCGAAAACAGATCGGAAAATTAACTCTGTAGAAAATTCGTTTCCGAACGTTCGTTAAAGCGTAAACGAGATTAATAAAGAAAATAAATTTCCTAATTTTACCGAAAAATAGGCTTTTCGTTTTCCGAATGATTTTTAGAGCCGGACAAATAACTCGTAACTCCTAACTCATTTGCTTTTCGTTATAGGCTCCGAATGATTTTAACTCGAGTTAAACTGAAAAACGGATAGTTTTATATACGAATTTGTTTCAACTACATGCCGCCCTTCCTCTGAAAACGGAAATGAATTTGTTTCATACATGCCGCCCTTCCTCCCAACCTTTCTTTTTTGGGTAAATCCTTCCTCCCAACCTTTATTTTTATTTACAGAAGGGTATATTGTAGTGTCAATATTCAATTATCAATAATTAATTAAAAAACATAAATTATTGGTGGAAATCTGGTTGATAATTCATATACAAGGACAGTTTCAAATTCTTATTTTAAGTTTGATGCACGGTTTTGTTTTCTCTTGATGTACTTTATTTCTAAAATACTTTAGAAATTTTCTGCTGTACATTACAGTACTGACACTTATTGGTAAAAAATATCGTACAAGTGCTGAAATTTATAATAATAAATAAATAATTTAATTTATTTTCCTTTCAAATGAACAAGCCGAAAAGAAAACATGCTTTTTTCATTATGTTTATTGGATGAAATATTGCATCCATTTAATTTAATTAAATAAGTGCTTGACCTATTCATTTGGGTATTTTGTTATTTATTACCTCTTGTTGGCACTTATCTGTTGATACGTATTAATTCTATTTCACAGACAAACCTTCTTTGTACAGGTACAAGATTCTTTTTCATACAACACCTAAGTACTTGACCAGCCTATTTTGATGTATTTATTGTTTATCGACTCTTGGTGCCTATTTGTTAATGATCCTATTCGAAAAGCAAGGCCCCTTCATACCAGCTATATGAGTTTTCAATTTCTCTTTTCATAAATATCATACATCTTTATTGGCATAAACAAGCAAATAATAAGCACATCGCATTGGCAGATTGGCTCATGTAAAGCCTATCATAGTTCCTTGATAATTAGTATAATTTTATTCAAAAGTAAAGACTTGTCAGTATCAGTACAGATTTTTTTAATATAAGCCTAATATAATCATATATTATAATAAACCATAAACCTTGGAAGTTATAGCAGTAAAATCAGTCAAGAAAATATGTTTTTAAAACTTGGTTCTAAATAGTGTACTTATTCAACTAGATGGTATATAAAGGTAGAGACATCAGCAGGCACCGAGGTTCTGATACAGTACTTTCAGAATATTTAAGGCAAGCATCAGTTCTAAAATATATTTAATTAATTCTATAATTATTGTTTGATTATGAGTTGAGCTATATCCATGTTTTTTAAGCTATTACTTCATGCTTCAACAAAGAGAGATGAAATTGAACAGATTATGTATGATTGTACATATCATAAGTTAATATTTTCATAATTCGAAATGGAGGGTCCGCACAACTTGTAAAGAGTTATAAGTGAAAGATGGTTCTATAGAGTTTCATTTTCTAGTGAATTTATGAGATATCCCTACTTATCATAGGTAATACAGTGTGTGATCATTATGTGTATATGTATAATTATTTAACTTATTATTTTCTTTTTAAAATAATCTAATATTAATCTTTTGGTATAAAATTAAACAAAATTTAGTATTTAATAATATTAAACTAAGTTTTGTTGAGATCTATCTTCTAGTACTTTTATAATAATTTTATAGGTCACAAAACTAAAATGTGCAACGTTGATGTTTTAGCGGGCAAACAGTGTCTGCGGATATTTTCTGTGCGGAGATTACTGTAGGGAAATCACAACGGCTGTGGGGAAGTCTAAACACAAATTTTGATGCACGGGGCTGTTTATTACTGTTAAATCATAACCGTTGATAAATGATCGGACCGCTCAAATCAAAAGAACCGCACCTGCGGAGCTTTTTCAGCTCCGCAAGTGATATGGTTCCATGTTTTAGCTGTAGATATGTACATAGAAACATTTTGGTGACACACTCCTACTTTGTCACGTAAATAGTTCAGGTAAAGAAGCAAAATCTGATTTTTTTTTTTTTTTTATGTATATATCATGCTGGTACGTGCCTTATGCACATGTAAGAAAAGTATGAAACTCTATGCATAGATAAAGTTTACAGTTCTATCAATCTCTAATATTATTCTGATATTTCTTCTATCTACTCATTTATTTTCCTTTAAAAAATATATCTAAACAAATGGAAGAACATAATTTTTATTTTCCATTAGATTTCCAATTTCCAAAGATAATTATTTTTCATACAATTGAACAAACCCTCAGAAAAATAGAAAAAAAAAACAATTTTGTGGCTTGTTAAGAAAAAAAACTAAGATATTCTCTTTAAAAAATGAGAATGATTTCATAATTTTTAGTATAAAGTTGTAGTCTCCACTAAGGAAAGATATAACATTACACCGCTGGAAATAGTAATTCGATTAAAAAAGATTGGAGAAGGAAAAAAAACTAGAAGATGAGAGTCCCTTGACAATGACTTATTTTGATAACTTGTGGGAAATTTGAGTATCAAGAGGTGCCTACTTAGACAAGAGTGATATTGATATATCAAGTAGTCCAGTCTGGTTCACTAACTCTTTTGAAAATGAGTAAAAAACAGAACTAACTGAGTGATTCCCCATTAACAATAAATTTTTAAATAAATATTAAAAAAATATTTTTTTTATAAATATGTTATTTTCAATAGATTCATAGTTTTTAAATTCCAGGCAAAATGTCAATTGGGGTGAGGGGAGATGCACCACCTCACCTAACTCACCAATCTCATGTAAGTTTATAAATATGTCATGTTAGTGTTAGCGTGATTTACAACTAATCATGTGATGATTATACTAGTTTATGTATTATGATGATTATATATGATATATCATTCGTTACTTGAGTTGTTTATTATTTATATATTGAGTTGGACTTAATTGTGAAATATATACAGTAATTAAGGATAACTCTAAACATCTCTAATCTGTTAAGTACCTATGAACAATAATTATCTATGATTAGTGTGTAAGTCGAGTGGTGTTCGTGTTTCACAGATCATGTTATAAGTATTATCGGCTCAATTACAGAACTAACATGTTGAACATGTTATTGGACTTGATCTGTAATAAAATACCATAAAAATTGTATTTGTATCATTAGTATTTTATTTTCTTGTTAATTTTTAGATATAAGATTAGTATTTTTCTTATACAAATAACTTAAAATCATGAATATTATCCAACATTATCTGTAACTGACGATCACACAGATTCTAACTCGGTATATATTTTTTGTATGAAAAAGAATACAAATTAAGAATACTAATATCTCTCTCATAGTCTCATTTGCTGACATAATCGATGGTATCTAAATTGAGTGTCCCTAGATAAAAAAAATATAGTATAAGAATGACATGTTTCTATCTTGCATCGCGTTGATATCATGCGACATGAAATGAGCTTGAGACAATTATCATCGTTCATGACCAATATATTTATAACATACATTATATCTATATCTCTTGGAGGTCATTCATTGCAAAGTAATACATGTTACAAAGGATTACATTGTATAAGAATAAAGCTTATAAATATTCCTTCATTCGTTGATGTGTTGCACATATTGAATAACATGAGATAAATAATTATATAATATAATTAATGAACTTTTTAAAGTGTTTAATAAGGTTTAAAAATGAAAGAGTTGTAAGAAAGTTCATATGTTATTTTTAGCGGGATATTGAAATGACATAATTAGATGAAAATTATATTATTTCAGAAAAGTTTGAATTTAATCATATATTGATATGACTAAAATTAGATATTTTCTCTCCATTACCTGCACTTTGTTTGGCTATTTTGAGAGATAGAATATAAAAAGTGGAGCATGATCCACTATCTCAATTGTCTCCATTTTTTCTTAGTTAATTAAGAAAAAATCAGTTTATTTTTAAAACCAATAAATTTTGGCTGTCCAAAATTAATGAGAGCTCTTTCAAAAATGTGGGAAGCACGCTTTCCACCTATTGAGAAGTTCATAAAAGAGCTTCTTCCATGGTAGAAAGGATAACAAGTTGTTTTTCTAAGTGCAAAAGTTTTGCTGAATTTCTATCGCATCTGTTTTGACTATCTCATGTGTTGAAAATCATTTTCATCATTTCTAAGAGTTAGAATTCGTGGATAAGGACCATATGATCAAGGAAAACACTCTCAATTGTCGTAGTAAGAGATTGATAAGGTATTTGAGAGTAGTTCTTGGTGGATGCTATTGAAGAAGATCTCGGTTAGTCTCTCGATGTCGTGCGTGTCTCCTAATTATTTTTTGTTTTTTCAGTGACTTAAGTATGCATTAAAGGTATATTAAACCTTTTAATAATTTATGTTTGTTTCAGTTAAGTCACAAGATTTGTTTGATATTTTTAGATGAAATTTTTTTAATTTATACACTAGTTATATCGATAAAATACCAACGTGTTGTTCATGACATTTTGCATCAATCTATGTTACCCGTGAAATGGCAAAAAAGAAAATAAAAGTTGGATGTCATCGATTAGGAGAGGCCAGCTTTTCATGGGCCACCACCTATCGGGAGAGGCCAGTATCAACTCATTGGCCATCAGGCGCCACCAATTGGTAGCGAGCTAAGTGCTGTCGGACATCATTTATTCATTTTTTTGTTAATAACAACAAATTCTAAATCACAGGTATAATAGTCGAAAAGTTTATTTGATGAAAATGACAAGCCGTCTTTCTTAAAGACATTCATGGGTCTGTCTTTCTTAAAGGTGGGCTCTTCCCCTGGTTAAAGGTGGGCTCCAAGCCCATATTTAATTTGGGCATAAGATTAATGAGGCATAGTAGCATACGTCAAATTATGACTTTATAAAATATTTTTGTTTGGTGATCAAATGGAAGAACAAGAATAATACAATGATAATGATAATATTATTTTTATTTTTATTTTTATTGTTACTCTTATAATTATTACTAATGTATTGCTAATATTATTATTGTAATTATAATAATATAATAATAAAATTGAAATCATACCTACAATAATTATATTGATAAATAAAAATTAAGAACAATAATGAGAATTTGTTAATATAAATTAGTTATCAAGTATAATAATATTATCAATAATAGTAATAATTATTATTATAATAATATTTATAAATATTATTACTAGTGATTTTAATAATATTATTATAAATCAGCTCTAAAATGATAATAAAGTATTGAATTTTTATATCTGATTTTTTTAAATCCAAAATAAATACTTAAAAACTGAAAATATCTCAAATTTTTGTACCCCTCAATATTTTGATATGAAAAATTTAATAAGAATCATAATTTTGAATTTAAAATATGTTATGATAAAATTTAAGCTACATACACTTCATCTCAAAATACAAATATTTTTACAATATCCTGCCTTTACTAATAATATGAAAATACATATCACAACCATAATAATTATATTGAGAAATTAAAAATAATAATACTAGTTATTGTATTGATTATAATAATTATATATTATTAATACTAACAATAATTATTATATCATTAATACTAATACTTGCTATAATAATATTACTACTACTAACAATATTATTGATATTAATAATAATTATTATTAAAATATTAGTAATAAATAATAATATATTTTTTTCATATAAATTGCGGTACCGAATGAGGAATAACTTGTGGCATATGTTAAGAAGTCTCGAGAGACTCTTTAAATTTAAAGAATCGTTATGTTAACTTCTTCCTCCTTATTTCTTCTTTAATTATTGGGAAAATTGGGTATATATCCATTGAAACTTTGCTATTTGATATTTACCCATCAATTCTTCATAATTGAATATTTATCCATAAAAAGCTCAATCAATATGTAATATATCCATTACAGAATTGGTCTTTAAGTAAATCAACATTAAAATTTAATATATTTTCAAATTCTTGCTTGTAATAATTGTTTGTTTTCGTAAAGTAATGGAAGCCGGGACCATTTATGGTGATTTTTCTTTAAAAAAAAAACATATTGATTGAGCTTTTTATGAGTAAATATTCAATTATTAAGAATTGATGGGTAAATATCCGAATAACAAAGTTCAATGGGTACATACTCATTTTTTTAATTATTATTATTTATGTTTGACTCCATGAATGAGGGTAAGAACTTTATTCCTCACTTATGTTCTTATCAAACGTGGCACAAGGGATAAATCGCTCTCTTTCATTATTATTTTTTTTATAATTAAGATTATAAAAATAATTACAATAATTATAGTAAAATTAATATACATTAAATTACTAAATTGACAATAAAAAAATGCATTTTCTAGACATGTTATTTGTCAATATTTGTCGTGCATTAAATTTTCATATAATTTATTCATATGTCATTAATATTTCATCAAATACGATTAAATATAAATTACTTCATCAAATACAGTTAATTATTTTTCTTCATGAATGATACACAGAAGTAATCTCGAAGTAATCTTCTAACCCCTAAATTGGAAAATTATAAATTATTTTTGTAATTATCAAACCAATTGACTCCATGTTATTATAAATTAATAAATATGAAAAATTGGAGACAAGACTATCTTTGGAACAATCTATTTTTTTTTTCTTGAAATGAATATAAAAGTTAAGATTCTGAACTTTTACTATTTTTAATTAAATTATTAAGCAGAAAATCTTTAATTAAATTATTATCCAACTCATGAGTATTATGATGTACATTCAATGAAAATTTAGGATGATTGTCATAATCAATATCCGTTGATCATGTGATATTATCATCCACACAAACTACAATCGAAATCATTTGGTAATTTATTAAAAAATATTAAAGTTTTTACTATATTTAAATGGTTAATTTTATTTTTATAATATTAAATTATAGTTAATATATTAAATAAAATATTGAGAAATATTAAGAAATATTTTACCCATTTTTTTATAATTTATTAATAATTTATTCTGAATATTTTTAAAATTTATTACTCAAAAATTATAATTTATATTCAAAGATATCTATTACTTTATATTTTTAACAATTTATTAATGAAATTTTAATTAATAAAAGTTATTGCAAATATTTTTTGACATTTGTTAGTAAAAGAATGTTATTCTTATTTTCATAATATAATAATTAGATTTATTATTAATTTATATACTTCTTACTGTCATCATGATGTATATATTTATAAATATTTTTTAAACTCTTATTAATATAAAACAATTTAAATTATTCAAATATTTTCTTAATTGTTATAATTATTTTTTATAATCTAGACTATAAAAATATAATATGTAATTACTGAGGTGCATGGAAGAAAGGCGGGCCGAGTGATTGAATGTGCTTTGGACTCCACCTTTAAGAAAGGTGAACCCAGAAGGACTTGTCATTTTTGTTAAATAAACTCCTCAACTATCATATTTGTGACTTATAATTTTTTATTTCTTATTAATAAATAATTAGCTCATTTATTAATTATTAGCGGCGAACTGCTTCTTAGATGAAATGTTTATATTTAAATAAAATAAAATTGAAATAAATATTTGAGTGAATTAAAAAAAAATGCAAAATCTATAGTTCTATACTCCACATAATTGTCATCCAGGTGAAATTAAACTCACCCAACACAAGTACGCAACAGCCACCTATCCTGGCATGCGCCACCCCACGCATCTGCCAAACCTATGGCGTGCCTCACTCAATGCGGGTAACACTTTCGTGGAGTGAAATAAATGTACCTCGAGAGAGTTTGGGAGTTGGGACGGTGAGACCTATATGGCTACATGTTAATAAATGTATTCTGTACCTCTTGTCTGGTGACTTGTGCTACATTGAATTTAAAAATAAATAAATCTATGTACTGCATTTTACAGACTTTTAGAGAAAATGTGGGTGGCTACTGGCTGTTGCATGGGTTGAGTTGGTTGTTGCGGGCAGAGGCAGAAGCGGGCGTCATGGTGGTCATCGTGGGCAGAGAAGAGCGTGGCGTTGTGGTGGTCGTCGCGGGCAGAGGCGAGCGTGGCGTCGTGGGATGCTGGTATAGTTTTGCTCAGATCCTATGTCGATTATCTCAGTAGGGGACTTCTCACCACTGGTCAACCAAAATGCACCATCTGGTAGATTCTTGCGTGCCTTGAAGTGATGTGACTTCATAACATAGGCAGATTCATGCAATGTATCATCCTCCACCAACATATATAAATCCAAACCCTCTTTACTTGAACTGGTGATTGAACCTTACATATTGAGACTATCTGATGTTGGTGCACAAGATGAGCCACACTATTCTTATACCCTTCGAGCTCTTTGACCGACTACAATACCCATTTATTA
This sequence comes from Schoenoplectus tabernaemontani, assembly GCA_037127355.1. Lineage (NCBI taxonomy): Eukaryota > Viridiplantae > Streptophyta > Magnoliopsida > Poales > Cyperaceae > Schoenoplectus > Schoenoplectus tabernaemontani. The sequence continues at coordinate 11,226,403 of CM073750.1, read as the reverse complement.
GTGCAGTATGCAGACACATCATGCTTCAAACCTTTTCTAAGTATTTCATCGAACAACTGCTATGCATGATCCAAATACTCCATCTGCCATCAATCAAGACTAACATATAACAATAGGCTCAATGTCATTATGTACAGCGCACAGAGTCAGCTGGTTCAGCTTTGCTTTGATCTCACATTTTGTTTTCTCTTTGGGTGCTTCTAACCAGGTCTTCTTCAAAACCTCTTTCAAATGGCTATCTAAAACAACTGTATATGATACCACATCAGGCTTTACCAGCACGAGTCATTTTAACAAATAGTTCACATACATCATGTAATCTCCCCATCCGAACATCTCTGGATCGGCATTGAGGCATATGCACTTTTGTTGGGTCTTCAAGCAAAGAACAGTCAAATCTTGAGTTTGTTCCTCTATAATGTGAAGAGAAACAGAGCCTGATGCAGTGAACTCAGCCTGGCTCGTTGGAGCGGAGAGTGTGGCCTGGCTTAAGGGGGCGGCGGCAAACACCAGGGCATAGATCCGGCCAGAGGAGTGGCTTAGTCGCGCTCCCATCGCATCAGCAGAGGATAGGTGGCTGCTCGTTGCTGTCTCGCAGGCTGCTAGGATTTGGGAACACACAATCGCACAAGGAAAAGGGGATGTGTCAGGTGGAGTGATGGCAGTGAGGGGAGAAGACTGGTGTGAGGTGCACGAGGTGGTCAGCGGGAGGTGATTGTGCTACGTTGCTACAGTAGCAAGAGGTGATTTGCGCTGGAGAGAAGAGAGGAGAAGAGGAAAGGAGGAGAGGCGGGGGGAGGCGGCGGCGCCGGCCTCCCCCACCTAGGGTTAGGGTTTTGGGTGTGGTGCCTTGTTTTCACCCTTTGTCGCCTCTTTTCACCCCCTCAGAGGCGCTCCCACCAACAAAATTTTTCAATACCCAAAGTTTTGAATTAGAATTCGGCCTTGTTCTCTTTGTTATGGCAACATCTTCTTCTTAGATATCTTGCTGGCATTTTTTATAATATACATTGGTAGTACTGGCACTTATTGTGCGCCTTGTATGTTTTTCTCCCTTTCGGTTCTCTTTTTTAGTTACTTATTGTGAATGCATCTGTGCTTTTGCATCAATGTAATACCTCCAAAGAATAGAACATAAATAAAATCCATAAACACATTTAAAGAAACTAACTTGATCAAAACCAGCTCAAATATTGAGAGTGACAGCTCAACACAATGGCCCTGGAAGCCAAAAAATTCAAGATCACTGGAGAAGTGCAATTGTTGAAAATTGAATATTGTTCTATTGAACTCAATATTGTAAGTGGTACCTCAATATCTGATATTGCGGTCCGCAAGGTGCAATCCCAATTCACCAGGCGGATGTCTGCAAATTAGATGAAAGATAATGCTCATTCACATCTCACTAACAAGTGTAAAAAAAAAAAAATCTGAAGTGCAGAAAATAGAAAAGAAAAATGGCCTGCAAACTAAAACTAGAAAAAAAAATCTAACCTATAAATTAAGCCTTCTTTATACAGTCTCACAAAGGCTTCAGTCACAGCAATAGACCTCTTTTCATCCATTGTGAAGCACTGAAATTAAAATAGGGTTTATTTAAATTCTTAATAGTACAGTTAAAAATATAACAAACAGTGGAGCTACTAAAATTATTAAAAAGAATTAACCTCTCGAGACCAGTCAAGCGAAGCTCCAAGGTGACACTCTTGGGTCAGAATAGTGCCTCCATACTGATTTTTCCATTTCCATACCTGTAAAAGCAAAAGTTTCCAAAGAGAAAACTGGAAATTAAACTCACATTGAAAAAGCATTAGGCAAACTAATGAAACAAGGTAGTGCTTTCAGTGAACTTTTTTTTTAAAAAAAAAGGTAGTGCTTTCAGTGAACTTTTTTTTTTAAAAGAACACTAGCACTTACTTCTGACACAGACTCCTCCCTGCCAAGGTCATGCCTGGTTAGTTTTCTTTCGCAATTTAGAATTCTAAATAAAAAAAATCCAAATTTTTTGTCCCTTTTTACCTCTTTTTTTTCTTATTTGTTAATTGATTAAATTTTTAAGTAAAAAAAAGGTAAAATTCATTTTTGGAAAAATCAAAATATTTTTATCTATTCTATTACTATTTTAATTGAAATAATATTTTCTCTTTTTACAATTTTGGGAAAAAAAAGTACAGAAATTTTTAATTTCTATATTTGACTTAAAATCGTATTGTTTGATTTATTCTTTACACAATTCTTGAATTTTAAATATTTAATTTAATATGTTTAAATAAAGATATAATAAGAATTAGTAATGGCAGCAGTAAGAGCATGACCAATGTGAAGTGCTCCAGTCACATTAGGGGGCGGTAAGACCTACATAGATAACAACAAAGATGAATTTTCCTGTTAGATCTATATCTATCCCCTTCCGAGATATTTATATTGATATTGATATTTTTCACTCACAACTGAGCACTTACAATGACAAAAGGTGGTTTAGAGCTCTTCTCATCAGCTACAAAGTATTTTTTTACTTTTCCCACCATGCATACCAACTCAAATAATTGAAAACATTAACAAAGATGTTAAAAAGTATAGCATTGATGATGAAATCATGATGTGTAACCTATTGGTTCTATGTTTGCTCCCTAAATTGCAGTATTGTTTTGCATCTTTCAGCTTGTGCAGTTAGTTCCTCTTTTTCTTGAATATGGGTTAATGTAACATGTTACATGAAAACAAATATACCAGCTACAAATGCTATTTTTTCTCACACAAAGTAGCACCCAATGTAATACCAAAAATCCATTCAAATTATGGTTCCTCTTCAGTACCATAGTAACCACCAATGAGCAAAGTAACAAAACAGAAAAAATCTCATACGATTTTTCCACTATAGAGGGATTGTATCGCTTGGCCATCTGAGAAGAGAGTTGCTTCTTGTCGCCATCAGGTGTCAAAGGATCAGTAAAATCCTCTGGGTTCTCATCCTCCGTGCCCCTTTTTTTTACTTTCTTTTCCTTTTTCAACCCATCAGATGCAGCTGATTGTGTCTACATGTCAAAGTAGATAAGGTATAAAGGCACAACCTAAATTCTCTCCTAATTTAAGTTCAATTGAGATGTTTTGTGCAATGAAGACCCAATACGACAATTTCACCCATACAACTTGCTACACCATCAATAGTGCAACTGAAAATAATGTAAAAAATAAAAAATAACATAAAAAATAGAACAGATTAATACTGTGCAATCTTAATCATAGAGGCGACAAACTTATTGGCTAAGGCAGAGCCCTATCATAAAAATTTGGGTACTAGCCGCAATTACTTCTTAAAAAACAGCAACTATGCAATAATTAAAATTTGAAATGCAGAAAAAAGAATTAAGGAGCACTCAACATATGTTGCTGCTTATGTTACCTGGAATTTCTTGGCTTTTTCTTGAGCCTTGTTCTTTTTAGCTTCTTTCTCCATAGCCTATCAAAGAAAAATTAAACAAAAAGAGGCAAAGAAAACGCTGACAATAAGCATGCCAGAAAAGTACAATTACGACAATCTATTTAACAGCAGTCAGAACAACCAAAAAGTTTGGCACAAATATAATAAACTTTACTTTCTGAGCCTTCTTCAGTTTCCTTTCTCGCTCTCTTTCATCAAGCTGTGTTTGTTAAAAAAAAAAGGAAGTTATAGTCATATATGATATGCCAATTGCACAAATTTCAATTCTTATAAGTACTTTGATCTATAAGGCAGTAAGTACGAACAGACCCTATCAGTAAAAGAATTTTATTTCTACTGTCCGCAATTGAGCTTGTAAGGGACATAAAAGGCCTTAGGTCTGGCTATAGTGTGATGGTCTACCTAAAATTTAACTGAAGGATCAGCATCTATATCAGTACCATGCTATGCTATCTTAAAAAGCTGCCACATACGATCTATTGTGCATTCCAATTTGCATTGTATCATGAAAGTTACCATCTGTACAAAGATGACGATATATTGACAATAAATACACTTAAATTGACAATTATTGTAAAAGCTCGCACCACTTCCACTTCTTCCATTTCTACCAAGTATTGTCTTCTCCGGTTCGCTCCTCTCTTCCAGTCAGGGGAATCGTTTAGCTACTAGTCGCTCGTCGATTACGTTCGATCGCGCTCTGGATGGAGAGAGCAGGGAGGAGGCTAGATTAGAGAGAAGAAAAAAAGGTTTCGCTAGGGTTTTTTGTTAGGCTCAAGTCTCAACTGCTTAGGACTTGAACTGCCTCACTGAAATTGGGACCCAGAGAGCAGTTTCCCGATTTCAAAAAGTTTACTCAGGTAGGCAAAATGGAATATATGTCAATGTCAGGTACTCGGGTTGTAATTGTAAAACGGGCCTTAGCTTAAGATTACCATCACAATACAGGCTTAAGCCCCGTCGGAATTGAATTTTCGGCCTAAGAGATGAAACAAAAAATTATATTTTTCTTTCAGCTCTTCTTTTATATAATAATAATAATAATAATACTAATTTGGGACAATAATTTATTTCTGGTGGTGAATTTTATCATTGTCAGCTTCGATTTACAATGGAGAATTTAAGCTGAATACTTCCTTGGATGACCTGATTCAATGGAGATGAAATTCTTTTTGGTTATTGACAGTTCATTCATTTTATGTTTCGTTGCTTTTTTTAGTGTGAAATACACGGAGCACACGTCTATTTGGCAAATCATTTTACCTCAGAAAATAATTTTATTTGTGGCTTGCTAAGAAAAAGAAAATTTTAACTAAAGATATTTCTTTAAAAAGGGTGGCAATGTATCAATATTAATTGTGTTTGTTATGGTTTTTCAGAAACTGGTGATGGTCTTTTTGTTTCTAGCTAGTCATTAGCAAAAGCTTAATGCTGGATAGCAACATTCAACTTTTCTTTTCAAGGAGATACATTAGATGATTTAAGGTTAATTAATTGATTCATGTATTCCTTTATAATTAGTGCTATGGTTGAAATGATTAGAGTTCTACGGAGGAGGAGGATATGTCTTTTCAGGTTAATTTCTATTCTAAGGGGAGGAGGAGGTAGAAGTTGTGATCATTCATGGTTTTTTTTATTAGAAAGATGAGAATCGATTTTTTAAATTTTATAATTATTTATAAAAATTTCTATTCATATTTCGAATCTATGACTTCTTATACTGAGAATGTTTTCTTTTGTCACTAAACCAAATGATGGTTCTTGATCATCCATGTTTTTGGATGTGGCATCTAGAAGGAAGAGGAAATTAAAGAGATATTGTTTCTCTGAAGATGTTGTGCTCGTTTTCAAAGCTTAATTATGTTGTAACTATTTCAAACCATCATAGTATTTGAATATTTTGTGTGTCGATGTGTCATGTATAATAGGTTATCTTTAATTTTACCAGGGCGGCTTGTGGTACGCCAGTTCGTAAGAATTAATTATCTGTTTCAATGAAACAGGTGAGGACTTCCTTCCCACTATCATCTAAAAATTATTATCATTCATTACTTATTAAAAAGAAGCACCAAGTGTGAAGGAAAATTATAAACTTACAAAGTAAGAGATGCTAACCCAATGCAGTAATCTTGTTGTCTGGTAATTTGACTCATTGAATATCCAGTAAATATGTAATTTGGTTGAGGGGAAATACTCTAATATATGAGTATAAAAGGATGTGATCTTGGAAACTTGACGCACGGTTAGCATAAAAAAACTTGGCGCTCAAGTTAATTTATCGTCGCTGTTGTGCTATTTTCTTTCTTTTGACTTTACGAATTATATTTCACTATAACTCGTCTTCAATTTTCGTTCCAGATAATTATAGTCAAATAATAGCATTTGACTAATAATTTGTCTTCCACATTTCACAATTTTCCAAAAGGAGCGAAAGGAGACCAAAATAGTTCGCTCTGACGAAAATCACTCTAACTTCATTAGCTATCACTGCAAAAAATAATAGGCGAAACTGGATGCATTACCATCAAATTGCCTGTATTTAGATATTTACCCATCAGATTCTGAAAATTAGATATAGCCATCAATTTAGTGTTTTCTTTGATATTTGTCCATATGATTGACTAAAACTAAAATACGTTAATTGAATTCAAATTAATTTTACTAATGGACCCATTTACCCTTCAATTACTGTGTGCATGAATCATGTGTTTTTCCTCTTTCACTTTGATTGAATATTGCTTCATATTCAACATTTGTGATATGAGTGTTTAGTGACTTATAACAGTTTACTAAATTTGAACTGAAGTGCAACACTATTTAACCTTCACATAAGTGAAGATACCACTTAACCTTCACTTCTTTGATGAAATTACTAATCGATGTGGACACTTAATAAATAAGTGAATTAGATACTCAAATCAGAGGATGAGTACCATGCAATGAAATTAATAATTACCATTATGTCTCAAGTACTTTTCTATCTCTAGTCGTTTCATTTCTAACTTCATCCACCTCTTAGTATTTCTTTGTTTATTTCTCAATGACTCTATTTCTAAATTACAATAAGCATCTAACGTTGTTCCAAATAGTTTAAGGAAAAAGATGTCACAACGAGGATGGAGAGAAAAAAGTTTGACTTGGGTCCAAGATAAGAAGAAGAGTAAACAACGGAGAACGGACATTGCCTGTTTATAATTTTAATATTTAAAAGGCAAATGAGTCCATGTCCATCCGTAAAATTAATTTGAATTTAATTATACATTTTAGTTTCAATCAACCATATGGAGAAATATCAAAGAAAACACTAAATTGATGGATAAATATGTGGTTTCCAAATTTTGATGGGTAAATATCTAAATAGAGGAAATTTAATGGGTATGCATAAAATTTCGATAATTAATGAAGGATTAGTATCTAACATTGACCAAACATACATTGACAATATCAGTGTCGAACAACGGGAATTGTCTGTTTTAATTTTAATATTTGAAAGGATAATTAATGATTCCATCAGTAAAATTAATTTGAATCTAATTAACATATTTTAGTTGCAATCAACCATATGGAGAAATATCAAAGAATTCACTAAATCACGCGGTAAATATCTAATTTTCAAAATTTGATGGGTAAATACCCAATTTCGATACTTAATGCCAGATTAGTATCTAACATTGACAATATCAGTGTCGAACAAATATTTAATGTAAAATTGTCTTACGGAAATCCAGCTATAAGAGATAACTTAATTGTCCCTGAAGATGCTCAAATTTTGAGATCATATCATCTTTGATCAATATGCACTTTTCACTACCACCTTACCTTCAACCCTTACGCTTTTGGTTCCTCACAAACAGGGGCGGATCCAAGGTTATCCAGGGGTACGTGAAAAATAGTGTTTTTTGGTAATTTATCCTCTCTGAATTTTTTTTTGCCCCCCTGAATTATCTAATTATTTTTATTGAGAAAAAATATTTAATATCGTGTATAATGAAATAATTATGCAAATATATCAAAATATAAAATTACGTAGATGAAAACTTTTTTCATCAACTTGATTATATATTATTTTGTTGTTATTTCTAATATATAAAATGTTATTATTTTAATAATTTTTATTAGATAAAAAATATATTAAATTATTAATTTTTTATTTAGTACCCGATTAGTTAATGGGTTTGAACCCGATAAGCTATTATAATCCGATAATTACCCCTGACCAAAATTCTACATCCGCCCGCCACTCACAAACAAGCTTTTACCAACAGCCTCCAACTACTTGCATTGTGCAGTAACTTGTAAGACATTTGATGCGTTACTGTCGAGTTAATTTAATTATTAATTAGGAATTCAAATCTTTTGATGCTTTAGAAAAGTTTACGTTAAACTTAACTTTTGATGTGGTATGATTATCACCTAGATCAGAATCAATTCTTCACGAGAGTTCATTTGATTTCACTAGAATAGAATATAATAGAGATGATTTGTGATTGAACTTTTATGATCAGAATGTTTTATATCTAAACGAGAATTCATTGGTACCAAAATTAAGAAAATCTAATAATTTCATCTAATTTACAAACCTTGACACTGGAAACCCTAGCTAGGGTTTCGTGTCAATCTCATTATACAGATCAATAACAATCAATCAAAGCATCGAGCATGAACGAAGACAAGGGAGGCACGAAGTATGTGTTAGAATTTATTGTTATTGCCGTGATTCTCTAGTGAATATCAAATATAAATTAAGTTATCTTGATTCATGCTGTCGATCTTCCAGAGATACATAACCCCGTTGATCATCAGACTCCTTTAGCCTTTCAGCGATCTTTCTCTAATCCGATGGAGTGATTGAGAGGACCGACGCCGACAGTTTCTTCTCTTCTGAGCAATGTGTTAAGAGAGAGATATCTGAATCTGTTGGGAAACGAAAGGGTGACAGAAAGTTAAGAAAATGAGAGTGGTTTTAAAACCAACAGTATCCCTGCATATATATGGACGTCCATATAACTGAGTGCAGTTATACCTTAACGGATCCAGATTCTCTCTTAATGGGTTCACTGCTTAATCAAAAAGTTGTCTATAGTTGTGTTTCCAGGGACCAATAGCATAATTATATTATTATCAGACTTTATATAATTCAGACCATCACTAAATCATAAAATCATTAATATACATTCTACACATTAAAGAATTCACTTCTCATGACATATAATAAACCTGATACAGAATTTGATCACTTCATTACGGATATAATTTAACAGTCTATTATATAATATATATTTATTACATATAAACCATGTTGTAATTAATAATAATTAATTTCAACAGTATGTACCTTCGTCGGAGCAATTACGACACAACTCACGTGAATCATATGCCTCCTCCTTCAACAACGGAGATGCAAGACCTGGAGGGTGAAAGAGGTACTCTGTGCCAAGAAAATGATTTCTCGGCAAATACCTACCCTTCGTTTGTAATTTGAAGACGTGACTTTCGCCTCGTGAATTCCCGCCGAATGAAATAATGTCTCCTTCGTTATCCCATGTCGATCATGGGAATGATGAAAGGGAGAATTCTCTTTCGCGTTTGAGTGGAAGAGAATTCATTCTGATCACATCGTATGTCTTAGGCTGTTAGCATAGTAATCAATTAAAAGATTAAAATTTGAATATGATACAAGTGTTCATGTTAGTCTAATATAACAAAATGACATGTTATAAATAACAAATATTCTGATGTCACTGAGGCTTGTTGTATTTTTTTGTTTATTGTTAATAATTATTAATTACAAAAATCCGCATTGCCTTTTTTTTCAAAAAAAAAATATGAGAAAGAGAGCAAAATCCTAGGCCGCTAGCTCTTCAGGAGTTGGCAAGTCTATGCACAGAATTCCGACTAAGTAGTTAGTGATCGGTGTGGATACTGTTAGAGATACAGTTACAATTGTTTTAGGATCTGCTCCTGAGTTGGATACAGAAAGTAAGAGACGTGAAAGGAGAAGATAAAGAGCGATCTCACTCTGCTTCTCTTGAGTATTTACTATAGTAGATGACAGAGGATTAAGCGATGAACCGAAAAAACTACTACATGATTTTGATAAAATCGTTTCACCCCTGAATTTCGGGTTAAAAATTTTGACCTCCCATTCTCTTCCTCCATGTCGTTCCTTTCCATTCCGCCATTGAAGAACTCGAGAACACAGCATTAGTGATAACTCGATGACCTCTCCCTTTTATGACCTTAATTTCATCCTACCATTGTCCCCTCCCTTCTTCTTCAGCTAGCACTCTTTGGCCTTCAATGCTGCCGTACCACCTCCTGTGCCTGCTTAATATTTCTTCTCTCAAGGCAAGGTCAGTTATGTTGCGTCTTGTCTCTCCCAACGCAAGGTCAGTTGCCCTCTGTATTTTCTAGAGCTATGCTTATGTGTTTTATTTTTCTTATTTTCTTTCTTTTTCCTTTCTTTTAATATGTATCAACTCTTTTTCACTGAGTTAACGTAAATTTATTGACCTGTTACTTTAAAAAAAAAAAAAAAACTTTCTCTATCTCAGTTTCATTTTCATTATTATGAAAGACAGCTCTAATGATTACAATTTTCTCAAGATTGATATTAAATAATTAACCACTTTCTTTTTCTCAGAGCTTTGGTGACTCTCAGAAACATAAAGAAGGGTGCGTAACAGGGAAAAGAAAATGAAGAAGAAGAAGAACGAAAGATAGCGAGCAAAGAGCTCATTAATCTAGCTAATTAATACCTATAAATCCTACGTAGTAGTGAAGTACGTACTGTACTCATGAACCAAATAACAATTCTTCTTCATGCAATTATTATGCTCTTTCTTGACACCAATTATGAGAGGGGCATCTGCATTGCACACGTCTCTAACAGGTATTGTTTCCTTGTATATCGAATCCAATGAACGATACCGCTTTCTTTTCATTGCATTAGTAAATGGTAATTCACATTCACTGTCCTCTGCCTTTCTTTTTGAACTCGAATTCACCTCATTTTCCTCGAGCGTATCATCACAAACAAGCTTGATTATGTTCTTCAACGACATATTAGAAAGCTCTTCCCCTTGTGCTCCTCTGCCACTTAGTTGCATGAGAAGGTGCGCTGCTATCAAGTCTGGTAAACTAAGTTCCTCCATTGCTGCACACTCAAACATCGTGTATGTGAGCTCGGCACCCATGCGAGAGATAAAGATGGTTCTGATGGTCTGGCCGGCTGGGAAATGTTCAAGAAGTAATGGAGCTATAGCGAGGTAATTTGATGTGAAGTGCATATATAAATATATACAAGGGGTTGGGAAATAGCGTGTGATATTTTTGGTCTAGAGGAGAAAAAAAAAGAAATTAAATAAACGCGTTATTTGGTTTTGGAAGGCAGTGAACTGGAGCGCGAGACCTGTGGAAAGAGATAGAAAGGTACCAAGAATTTTATAGCACCTTTCATTTTCTTTGTTTTCGTTATTACTTTTCTGAATATTTTCATTCTCAGATAACACGCATACGTCTTGTATGTACTTGACTCGTTAGTTCCCAATAGAAACTCGCGAGTTGAGTCCGTCTAAGTGACGTACGCGTCTCTATCAATAAATAACAGGGAGATCTCACGGTCGCGAATTAAAAAAAAAATGTTTCAGTTTCAAAATTTATGCATTGAAAATTCAAAATATCAATGAAATTAATCCACAGTATATATATAAAGGGAAGAGATCACTTGACAATGGTTATCTTGATGATCTTAACAATGAATTTTTAAATAAATATAAAAAATCTTAAAATAATAGATTGATGATGATTTAAATTTTATATAATTTCATTATTGTTTGATAGTCCATAAAAATCATCGAATTATAACCGTTATAAATGTATAAAATTTTGATGGTCATCGATGAAGTATCAAACGATAACGAAATACATAAAATTTAAATCATCATCAATCTATAACTAAAAAAACATATCCATGAGGTTTTTTCTATTTTTATTTTTTTTTCATATTTATTTAAAAATTCATTGTCAAGATTGTCAAAATAACTCATTGTCGAGTGATCCCCACCATATATATATAGAGAGAGAGAGAGAGAGAGAGCGAGAGAGAGAGAGAGAATGAGGATATGGTGCTTTGCGTTCGTATCTCAAATTTGAAAGTCTATATTTCCGATCCAAACTATTGAACATGATCTTCATATTGAAATATCTTTGGAGAACAAATTTTATATTTTTTTAAATTTTTTTGTTATTTTTTATATGAATGGAAAATCACTTGAATCCTTATCAAACTCAATTCTTTCTGATCCTTATGAAATATTTTCTTTATTATTTAATATTATATATTAATTACACTTAAAAATTAAAAAAATAGAAAAAAATAAAATAAAATACCAAAACAGAAAAATATTATTAAATATTTTTATACAAATACAAATATAAATTAACATTAAAAAATATATAATCGTCAAAAAAATATATCAAACCTTTATATGTCGATTCCTATTCATTCCTTATCCAGCTCTTAGAGTCTAAATTACTTGGTAATGGCTGGATTTCTTAAAGACCGGATTCATCCCTTAAAAATTAAATTCTTTGAACTCGACTATCTAAAAACTTTTATAAATCTCGTTCTTTACTCAACCTTTTTTAGATCCGCTAGATTCGTCCTTTGAGAAGCTCTACCTCACCCTTAACAACAATGCCTAAGTGTCAGTGTAACTTCCACCAAAATAGAAGTGTAGAACGTAGAGCCAGTAGTGCTTTGCACCTGAAACGCGCTAATTGCTAGCCAGTAGCCATGGAAGGAGTCAGGATCCTATGTGGCCAGCTGGTATGTAACTAATTGTACTGTATATATTAAGCTTGGAAGTCGGAAATTGGAATGGAGTTTTGACTGTAAATTGTGGGTGCATCAAGAACCTCATCTATATCTTTGAAAATCTCCCGAGACCACTTCAATAGAAGTCTCTGGCAGTGTGCATCCTCTTCTACTTGATGTGAATCGGTCGAATTAAGTCAAAAGTGTCAAACAAATGGCTTAAGAGCCTCAGACTCATACCAGTTACCAAGGACTTCAAAAGGGGGAAAAGAAAGAAGAAATAAGAAAAAAGAATTTGATACAATTTACATAAAGTAAGAAAATGAAAATATTTCAAACTTTTTACCCTCCAAATTAAGGATTTGTTTCTCTTTTAAATAGAAACATAGAGGAAATTAATATATTTAGATACTCTTTTCATCTATAACTCTATCGATCTTGTTCATCCGTTTCACTCCCACTTTAAATCGGGTGTATATCTTTTATAGTACTGTAAATTTTATAGCGGGCAGCGTCTCTCACATAAATAATATTATGATCAAGGATATACTATACTACATGCAGTGTTTAGATTTAGAAGGTCATTTAATGTTTAAATCTGAACAACTATAAAATTTACAGTACTATAAAGGACGTGAACTCTTTTAAATCATTTATTCAGAAGCATAATACACTAGTAATTAGTACGCAAATCAACTAATCAAGATATCCGGTCCGAGTCGCAGGCACTAATATTTCCCAACTGACAGACACACAGTAAAGTCAATTCTTTTTCTACCATAATTGATGAGCAATTCTATGATGCTGATCTCTCATTGATTGATTAGTGTGACCGTGTGAAGGTAAAGATTGTGAGATTCCGAAGGTCGATCTGAATCGTTTAAGATTGATGGTTGCCATCTGTAGCACCAATGCACCATAGACTTACTCGGGAGTTGAATTGACGGTCAAGAGTCAAGCGTCAAGCCTCAAGCCTCAAGCGAGTCCAGTTAACATCTGAATTGACTTCTGACTTAGCTAGTGATGCGTTAATAAAGCAAAACACTGTTATGTTCCGTGACTTAGCTAGTGATCCTAAGAAAACTGGAATAGTAGGAATAGAGGACATGACTTCAGCGTTCAGGGAACTGTTTTTCTTTGCTCTCACTTGCAGGGTGGAACTAAAGTAGGCATTAGCCGGCGTCCGGTCACCTTTTCGGTTCACTGAAAAATAAACGTTGTACTATAAAAAATAATTTTTTTCTTGACCCGAACATTCTATTTATTTAAACCGAACACCCCCTATCGATCGTTTCAGATTCCGCCCCTACTAACTTGGATTAAAAGCTTCATATTAAACCAGTAAAATAACAAATTAACTTCACTTCTAGAGCACTGCATTCAGAGTTAATATGATTTTATTTAGTGGCAGTGTCTGAGCTGTGGATATGATCATTGAGCTTCATAACAGTTCTAACATTTTGGAGTTATGGCACATATATGGTACTTCGAAGATAACTTACCCGGGACAGATTAGTATAGGTCATAGTACTACTACTGCCATAAATTCACTTCAGGGAGTTGTTTGATCCACATCACATTACTGTATGCATAAGATATTGGAGTTAAAGTTTGTTATGTTTTTATTTTATGGTATGAAGCTGACTAATGTAACATTGTTATGTTCCGTATCTTCTTTTTTTATTTTATTTTTCTTTTATTATTGTTTGAAAATTTGAGATCAGTAAAGAAAGATTAGAGAAGCGATTCAAATGGGAAACATGACTCAATCATTACACAATATTATCGTGCCAAATTTTGAAAACAATGTTATAACTTATTCAAAAGTTGAAGTCGGGCATCACTATATTTCATTTATGTATCCCAAAAAAGACAAAATAATGAATTAAAGTGCTTAATATATTTATTGTATAATTTTATTCGTGTACAATCCAAAACAAATGCAAAATAATCTCACAGAATATTACAGCTTCCGTTTACCAACTTCTCTTGCAGTGTTAAAACCTCCATAAAACCATTATACTTTGCAAGAGAAGACACGGAACAGATAAAATTACAAACATAACTAACGTATTTTGTCACGTTGAATATTTGCAGAATTAGTTCAACTCCAAACTGGAATGCATGGATATCAATCTATTGTAACCACAAAACTTCCCCAAAAGAAAAACTCACTTCTGAATTACCATCAATGGCAATGAGGGAACTATCTGGCAAAGTGTCAATGATATCATATAACAAAGACAAAAATTTGCCTGCCTATTGTTCTTTTTAAGCCACATATTGCGCAGAATTGATGACAACATCTGAGTAAAAAAATGCAAACTCATGCCAATTTCCGCTGCAACTTTTACGCCCAAAGTCTTACCTACAACTCTACAAAAAGGTCTTCGTAACACCATTCATACAACCATGTGAGGGAAAAAGGTAGTAACAGTGATATCATCTACACAAATTCATATAAAACTAATGTATAAACCCAACCTGATGTCTCAATCGATGGCAATGATGAGAAACCCAACTGAAATGTACATGAGAAAGACAGGATAAAGAGCCAAGGCCTTACGTCTAGGGTTTACAGCTGCACTCATAAAAGGGTATGCTGCCCAAGAGCTCCATGCTAGTGTAATTCCAACCACAACTATTTTAAGAATAACATTGTCTTTAAGCATGCAAACAAGGGCACCTACGTCAAGCGGGAAGAGGCAATAACCCAGGAGACTCAAGCTTTGGAAAAATATTATGTGACCTCCCTAAAGTAATCACATAAAAAGAATAATTCTCATTTATTGCCGGGGAAAAAAAAAAGATAAAAAGAATCAAACATTACTACAAGGTAAAACAAAAAGCTGGATCAGATTAGAGCGAGTCCAGCAACTGGTACAGGACAATTACCTGTCTGGTACAACTATGATTCATGTATATTTTTTTTACCAGGTAATCCTATTTCTACAGAATCAGAAATTCTTTTAAGAAGAAGACTTGAAGATAAAAAATTTCAAACAAATTTACCAAAAAAACTAAACAGAGAGATAAAGATAAAGGAGAAAAGATGTGGGAAGAGGGTATACCAGAAGAAGAACGTTTAAAGTGAGAATAACAGCTCCAGCAGCAAGCACTGCGAATGCAACCGCGAATACTTCAGACTAAAACAAACATTAAAAGAAAAATAATACATGGTCAAGTATATATCTACCAGTCAGCGCCAAATCAGTATAATATCAATCCAAACCATAAATTGAGCCATTTGATTGACAATGGAATTTGCACCATTTAGCCCAAATTTATTTACAGCTGTTCAATTAATTGCAAAAGTAGCCAAATAGAGGAGCTGTTTGGCTACTTGTAGCCATGTTCTAAACTCTTAACATAACAATGTTACATTAGCCAGCTTCATACCATAAAATAAAAACATAACAAACTTTAACTCCAATATCTTATGCATATCAGTAATGTGATGTGGATCAAACAACTCCCTGAAGTGAATTTATGGCAGTAGTAGTACTATGACCTATACTAATCTGTCCCGGGTAAGATATCTTCTAAGTACCATATATGTGCCATAACTCCAAAATGTTAGAACTGTTATGAAGCTCAATGATCATATCCACAGCTCACACACTGCCACTAAATAAAATCATATTAATTCTGAATGCAGTGCTCTAGAAGTGAAGTTGATTTGTTTTTTTACTGGTTTAATATGAAGCTTTTAATCCAAGTGATAGCAAAGAAAAACAGTTCCCGGAACGCTGAAGTCATGTCCTCTATTCCTACTATTCCAGTTTTCTTAGGATCCAACCCACTTGTAATATAACTCTGAATCGCAAATGAACAAATTGTTCTTTAGATCTGCGAACAAAAAACCTAAATGTAATAGTATGAACTATTGAAAAACAAAATTAACCAGAACGAGATAAACGAACCTTTTTCACTGAGGCAGACCAAGAGAGCGTAAGACCTAGAAAAACGATGAAGAAGAAAGGTCCCCAGAGATCCCAATCCCTAAGTGCCTTTCCTGGATCTTCTCTGTTCGGATTCGGAAACACAACTAGCTTGAGATTGCTCACTATCCTCGACAGATCGCGCTTCACGGTGTCCCAAACGGGTTCAGTCAGAGTATTTGGCGGAGATCCAAACCCGTCAGTGGCGACCGTGACACGGCTACTGGGAACAGCACTCGGGTTAACAGGCGCGGTTGGGACGACAGTAACGGGTATGGAAGGAGGGACAGAAGACGGAGGAGTAGGTGAGGACGAGACGGGGACGGAGATGGGGATGGTGGCGCGAGGAGGCGAGGGGGGGGGCGGGAAGAACCGTGGCGGAAGGAGCGGCGTAGATGAGAGATTCGATCTCGTCGATGTCGGATTGGGAAGAAGGGTGAAGAGGGATGGTGTCGTTGTCCGACATTGCTGAGACAGAGAAGATATAGGTGGAGATCTGGGGTAAGGAGGTGAAAGAGGAAAAGAGATCTGAGATGATTAATCGCGAAGAAATGGGTCACGGGAGGAGAAAGAAGAAGAGGTTGAGTTTTTCTTCTTTCCACATATTCTTTAACAAAATGCATTATGCTGGGTCTCAATTATTAATCCGTCGATCTGATATGATCTGAAAATAAATAAATCAGAATTTAATTTTTTTATCCAAATTGATTCGGATCGGGTTCGGGTCAACCTGACCCGATTAATTATATTTTTTGAAATATTTTTGTGATTTAGTACTAATTAAATCTTAAATATATACTAATTAAGATTAATTATAAATTAATTCATATTTTATTGCTTAAAATTATATAAAAATAATTAATAAAATTTAAATTATTTTATATGGATCGGGTCGAGTCGGGTCGGATACGGTTTAAGATTTTTTGACCCAAATTTAATCGAGTCGGGTCAAAAAATAATAAAATAATATGACCCAACCCGAGCCATTGATATCCCTAACTATGCAGGACCTGAGTTGCTGACATGTTATTGTTAGTTAGGCCAGATCGAAATCTACAGTTATTTTTAGAGAATGAGAGGATTATATTATTTTATTTAAAAAATATAAAAAAAATTAAAAATAAAAAGTTTATAAATATATTTTTATTTATAGATTTCATTAAATTTTATATAATTTCATTAATGTTTAATAGTCCTTCAAAAATTATTAATTTAAAATTATTATAAACATTAGTGAAAGATTATTAAATTTGATAATTTTTAATGGAATGTCAAACATTAATGAAATTATATAAAATTTTATAGACTATCAATTTACAAGTAAAAAAATATATTTATAATTTTTTTATATTTTTATATTTTTAAATAAAATAATAGACCCTCTTATTCCGATATTTTTATTAATAACGTAAAAAAATCAAAAACACGAAAATAATACTTGATGGGCAAAATTCATAAAAATAATAAATCCACTTTTAATAAATGCGGATCTGGGTTCCGCGTTTGTTAAAAGCGGACTCGAGTCCGCACTTATTAAGTGTGAACTAATTTTTTTTACATATCCAAATTTAAAAGTTAAATTGGATATGAATATGAATATGAATATGAATAATTTATGTATTAAAAATTGAATTCTATTAATTTTAATCAACGTATATAACTCAAATCATCTTATAATGTACTAATAAATTCAAGTCCGCTTTTAAGAAATGTGGATCCAGGTCCGCTTTTAAGAAATGTGGATCCAAGTTCGCTTTTAAGAAATGTGGATCCATATCCGCTTTTAAGAAATATGGACTCATGTCCGCTTTTAAGAAATGTGGACTTAGACCCATTATAAACCCGCAGCTCTTTCAAATTCATACTTCCGACTCTCTCCGAACATAATAAAGTTCAATGAAAATTTTAATTTATTTTATATTAATAAAGTTAAAAGTATATTTAAGATATTAACTAATAATATTTAATAATTTGGCGGAATGATTCCGATTGCGATTTATGCGGGTGGCAATATCATCACAAAAATGAATTGGAGACTGGTTGAGTTGTGTGTGAAAATATGGTCAATTGATAATGCAGAAAATTCTTTCAATAACCTACCCAAAATCAGTAATATAACC
Organism: Schoenoplectus tabernaemontani; assembly: GCA_037127355.1. NCBI lineage: Eukaryota > Viridiplantae > Streptophyta > Magnoliopsida > Poales > Cyperaceae > Schoenoplectus > Schoenoplectus tabernaemontani. The sequence goes on along the minus strand of CM073750.1, from coordinate 11,208,082 downwards.
GAGAATATTATATCTTTCATAATAAATCTAACACATCAAATACACGAATCAGATCCGTAATGACTCGTCACGCCCACATAAGGTTGACCCTTATGGCTCTGATCGAGGGGACTACGAGGTTATTCATCACGGCGAAATATTATCTAATAGTGATTTTGAAAATTTTAAATACACTGTCCACATTAAAGAAGCATGATGTCGAAATGTACGTGTTTGAAATCGAACTTAATTGGTATACCATGTTCTCATATTTTGGCGATAATAAGAGTTAGAAAATTTGAGTTAAATTCGATTTATATGTCCCTTTTATAATGCTAAAATCCTTCTTAATATCTCGTCCGGACGTTTTTATCCATATCCAAATCAAATTGATTTGGCCTAAGAGCAACGGTCCAAGAATCATTCCCGAGCGACGATTGATCCGAAGGAGTCGTAGAAAGCATATTTGTTTACCAATGGTTATGGATGAAATGAATGGATGACGGGTGAAACGAGGATCAAGACTTGCATCAGATAATAACAACTCAGGTAATATTTTAGTATGCAAATAAAATGAAGACTTTTATTTTGCTATGTATATATAATTGTGCATTATACATTTTCATACAACAGAAAATTTAAATACTCAACAAGTAAGTCAATTTGACCGTCACTCCATCACCGTTCCACCATTGAGAAGTAGCATAAACAATACTACTTTTGATGCTACACTACATTCAATATGCGGTGTCTCTCTCCTGCTATATCTTTGAATGTACATCATAACACTAATGAGTTAGGTAATTATATGAGTTAATTTATGATATAACCACATCTACAAATAATTTGAACTTTTTCCTATCATAGGTGCATCATCAAGTCAACGTGGTAATCAAATTGTGCGGAAGTCATTTGGTGGAACAATTAGATTGTTATTTAGAGGATCTTCTAATCGCCGAAATTGAAATGGTTGTATCGTATTGTATTATATTGTATTGTAATGTAACTCTTTATATTTTTAATAAATTATTATATAGCTAATTATAATATTTTATCATCAAAGAAGTTGAACTTAATGTATTTTTTTAATGTTATTAGGAGATTAACTGAATACATTAAGCGAGTTTATTATCTCAATTATAAATTTAATTAATAGCTTAACTAAAATATTAATAAACTTAATTATTAACTTAAACTCTTAATACACGAACTATTCATATTCAACTCTTAATACATGAGTTATTCATATTCATATTCATATCCATATTCATATTCATATTTATATTTATATTCATATTCATATTTATATTGATATTCGTATCCAATTCAACTCTTAAATTCGGATCCGTAAAAAAAAATTCAGTCCACACTTAATAAGTGCGGACTCGAGTCCGCTTTTTATCAAACACGAACTCAGATCCGTGTTTATTAAAAGCAGATTTATTATTTTTGTGAATTCCACCTATTTTTATGTTTTTAAATTTTTTACGCTATTAATAAAATTCTGCCTATCAAGTGTTATTTTTATGTTTTTGAATTTTTTTTACGTTATTAATAAAAATATCAGCTCTTATTCTCCAAAAATAACTGCACATTTTGATTAGTAAGGCCTGGGTTTGCATTCAGTGCGCTTTCTGAGGTAGTCAATAACTCAATATGACAATATGGGCTGTGCCTTTGTTGGGTTACTGTAGTTTATTAAATACAAAGTGGAAATGCCCGTCATGATTTATTAAATATAGAGAGAAATGCATATCATGATTCTGATTCATGACTCATGAGTCTAGTTGCATTCAGAGTCTACTAACCTTTCTTTTTTAGAACTTGACAGCGGCTGTCAAAAGTATTAACCTATACAGGTGAAATTGGATTTGTGTCCATCAGATTTTCTGTTTTTAGATATTTACTCAGTCAGTATATCTCCATATTGATATGGACTAGAATAAATCAATAAATTCAGAATTAATTATATGGTGGATAATTTTGCTCTTCCCTCCCAAACAGTGTCCCGTCCTCTACAGTCGATGTAATTGGAACTACTCAGGACTCAGAGGCAGCCATCATTAGCAATAGAAGCGTATTTAGGCGTATCAACTAGTAGTTTAGTACAAACAGCAGCCAGGTCCAGGAAAAATAAGACAAAATTTATCGTAGAACTGGTCACACATATTAAATTTTAGAGTGAGTCTTTAGTACACCAATTTTTTGTGGAGAAAAATTTTGAATTAACATGAAGCGTTTGATGGAATAAGAGTATTTTGGGATGGAGCAATATATCAGTTATTTTATGTTTGGTAATTGTTATGATAATTCCATAATCGTAAGTGTGGCCTAAAAGTATTAAGAACGAAGTTATTACGGCGTCATAAGAAAGTTTCCAATACTTGCTCGGAAAGAGTTTGATGTAGTTTTAGAGTCATATTTATTGCACTTAAAAATTAAAACGTCTCGCTCTGTCCCCCAGTAGATGATACCGGTTCTTATTACGATAAACACCTCGCTTGTGCCTAAATATTATTTTCAAGGAATTTAATTGGAAAAATGTTGTCAGTACATATATATCATCCATTTTCGAGCTTTAGAAAAACGTTCGCTGCATTTCATATTCATATATAATTCGTAATAAATCAGTCTAATAATTAGATTAATTAGTAGTCATTTAATCACAAAATCTTTACAAATTATGCCATCAGATCATCCAAAAACAAAAATGTACACTCGTTTTTTTTCTTATAAAGCTTTCCATCCCATACCCAAAGGAGAATTATTTTTTTTCGCAAATAAGAGAATCGATTCTAAATGCATCAATGTACCTTTCAAGAAGATAATAAACATAAATATATTCTTATCAGTGGCAGAGGTGCATACACCAAAATGGTGTCAATTGACACCGCTCAAATTTATAAATTTCATATATAACCTTTAAGAATATAATATATTTATGATAATATTCATTATTTTATTCAATATCTAAACCCATTGATAATTATTTGAGATCCTCACTACTGACACCATTAAAAAAATTAAACCAATGAGGAAAGAATTAAAAATATTTAGTTTGTAATGAGACAAAATTAACACCCACCTTTACAAATTTTATTTTTATTGATCATATAAAATTTTATTTCAGACTGACTTAATAGAAAATTTCAGTTTTATAATTTACCTGATTTCTCAATATCTTATCAAGAAATCGGTATAATGAATTTAGTGTTATTATATTAGGAATGATGAAAAGTGATTTAGTTTTTTTTCCTTTTTGAAAAGTTCACTTTTCATCTTTTCATCTTTCTCAAAATTTATTAAACAAATCAGATCACTTTTCATCTTTCTCAAAATATAATTTAAACTTCACATAATGTTTCAATATCATAATTCATCTATATTTTTTTTATGATGGTTTATAAATTAAATTATTATTTTATCTAAAAATATTTGTTTTCATCTTTTTTCATAGATAAAATCATAAAAATAATGAAGAAAATTAAGGGATGAAGAAATTTTATCGTCAATGAATAAATGACTCTTTCACAAACTTGTATAGAGAAAGAAATCACATTAGTAATATAACAATTAATTATGTATGCAATTTATTAAAAAAACAAATATTTTTTTCTAAATTAAAAGAAAAAATAAAATGTTTGAACTTTATATTTTTTTAATGAAAAGCAATTATAACTCTTTCATATATTAAATTAAGATAGATTAATATGTATACATTATATTTTGGCTAACATACTGTACACTTAAAATTTTATATAAAGTATTTAATATAGTAAATTAATAATATATTCGTTTAGAAAATTAACTTTTATAATTTTAATTATTTTTAAAGGTGAACATTTTTAAGATAACGTTAATATTTTCTGTTATTTAGATGATTTTCAAAAATTTTAAAATAGTAAAAAATGATATTTATTAGATTTTGAATAAGTTATTATACCAATAATTTATATGCAAAGAATTTTATATTATGAATAATTATTACATCTGTCGGTACAAAAAAATTTATTTAAATTAATAATTTATTTTAATTAATATTAATTTTGACACCACTAACATAAATTTCTGGCTCCGCCACTAACAACAGAAACTGACACGTTTATTCCTGGCTGCTCACTTTTCATTTTATTATTTCCATGAAAAATCAGGGTGTTTGGTGGTGATATTAATATATGCGGATTTGGTAGATTTATGCAATGTCCAGGTGTTATTAATTTGCTATCAGACGAAAAATGTCGATCTCAGAAATCAAAATGGGCCGTGCAGCTATAGTTTTTGGGCTACAAAATGTGCACGGACCAGATATCAATAGCGCCGGAGCAGTTCATCATAATATTCATCAACTATCATTTTGTAGGTAAATGCAAAACAAACTGTTTTACTAACCACAGCAACACGGACAACATGAGAATGAACAAACTGAAGATATCACACCAATTCAGATGGGCATTATAAATTCGGCACACTTTATACTCTTCATTGAATGATATACAGTTTGATGCACAGTCTAAAATAATAAAAAGTACATTAATGGTTTGATTCGACTAATCAGACATATTTTCTCCGCTTAAAAATGTTAGATGAAAGAGAGAAGTATAGACCCGCTTTACAAAAGCATCCATCACCATTTCAAACAAACAAAGTCCTCAATTTCAACAAATTCAACTATAAAACTAGCTTAGGCTTGCAATTGACCTCTCTAAATAAAACTACAACAGATTTCTCATTATAATCACAACAGCTGATGAGCCTTTCCAACGATTTCAAAGCATATCACACTATTTTCTACAAAACTTTTACTAAGCACTACAACCTCATCATCTTATTCACAGCATAAAAAAAATTTAAATAGAATAACAATGCAATCAATTAAGAAAACTGTCAACTACTATAGGATTATCAAAGCTATAATAGGTAGCTAAGCAGCAAAAGGCAGGCAGCACCATCTCTCAAAAACCTGACAAAGCCACTCAAATAGATTTGGAGGTTCCAAATCTGGAGTTGTGGCTGGAGCAGTAGGCAACTTGTCAGGTAAATGCCTGTGAAAAGCACTAACTGCATTGGAAACTCCTTCCTCATTCTCTATTTCTCTGGCTAGCTCCATTGCACGCAACTTCACCTACAGATAAACAGCAAAGGGATGAACTACGCTAATATAAGTAAATTTACAGGTCTTGAGCACAATTCTTTTTGAGAGAAAATCCACCTCTTGTTTTTCTGTAATTAACAATATTTGCTAGTTGCAACGGATTATTGCATCACAGATGCAAAAATGACTTGAAGGAAAAAAAACCACGTGTACTGAGAAAAAAAATTGCAAAAAACATAAATTATTTAATTGGGACCAACTTAGCTGCCAGTAAGAATGATTACATGAAAACTTCAAATAAAAATTATTCAATTCTGGTTCCTTTTGTCCACATCTCAAAAAGCTTCCATTAAAACTACTCCCCTATTTTCCTAATAATTTGCTATATACAAGGAACTTGGGAATTCTAACACTCCATACTAGCAAGGAGCTAATTAAATGTGTCAGCATAATTATTTTAATATAAATTATTATCTTTATACATTATTTTGTACATGTGTTTTTTTCAAATATAAAACCTATACATTGATTTAGAAAATAACATTTCTGATTTTAAAATAACCGTCGTTGTCTTGTTGACAAATATGCCAATGAAATTGGCAAATATTTTACTTATCCTATATAATGTGTCCATCACACGTTTCCTCCAAACTGGTTCGATATATTGAACCATTAAATTGCGTTCCAAAGTCATTAATTGAACCATTAAATTGCGTTCCAAAGTCATTAATTCATCCCTCAATAAAGTTCATATTTTGTTTGAAAAATTACATGAAATTGTAGTGGACTCCATATATATTCATGTTAAAATATATCCCTGTGTGAATATAAATGACTAACTGTTCCCAAAACCCGAAATGAGTCGGCATATATATAGAAAGTTTAAACCTAATAGGAGCATCTCAGATACTCCAACCGTCACAACAGAATCAACAAGAAGACTCAAGAACTTTATAGATAACAGAATTAGTTAGACATTAAATGTACTTGATCATTGTACTCTTTGACAATTAGACTTAGAGGCTTTTCTCTATAAATACATGTAATCGGCTACTGTGAAAGAATGAGAATAAAATACATTCAGTAAAATCTTCTCTCCGTCTTACATCTCTTTTATGGTATCAGAACCATTTGGCTTGCGCCATGGCCTCTGCTCCTTCTCCCTCCCATCTCTTCTCCTTCATCCACCATTTCATCCCTCTCCGCTATTGATCCAATTATCCCCTTGACCCTTCCAATTTCCACAAAATTAAACAGCTCCAACTACCTTACTTGGAAATCCCAACTTCTGCCTCTAATCCATGGTTACAATTTGTCTCAATTCATTGAAGGACCTCCTCCACCCAAGACTGTTCTTGCTTCTGATGGGAGCATCTCCATCAACCCAGCTTTTATTTCTTGGCATCGCCAAGATCAACTACTACTCGGATGGATCCGCTCTTCCTTGACTGAGCAAATTCAAAATCAGGTTGTCTCCTCTTCTACAACAGCCGATCTTTGATCCTCTCTGCAAACCACATTCTCCTCCACATCTCGTGCTCGGCTCAATGAACTTCGTCGGCAACTTTAGTCCATCTCCAAAGGATCTCTCACATGCTCCGAGTATCTTCATCACATTCAACAGATTTCTGATGAACTCGCGTTTGCTGGCTCTCCAGTCAGCGATGATGGCCTTGATCATTCTAAACGAGTTGGGACCCGAATACCCACCACAAGTCGTCATGATCCACTTTTTTTCTCTGATCTTCACAGCCATGAGGCTTTGCTCGCTTCTCAATCATCTCCCTTCTCTCAATTCTCCTTCTGCCTTTTACAACCGAACTCCCTTCTCTACAGGAGCTAACCCAAGACCTCATTACAATAAAAATCCAAAATAAAAAACTTAACCCTCAACTCAATTTTGGGTCTTTCTATAAACCTGCGCAACAAAAATTCAAAGAACCTTTTCCCTCTACCAATACTCCCAATCCAACCTTGCGCACAAACAAATACAAAGACCCCTCTTTTCAGTGCCAAATTTATATGAAACAAGGCCATACAACCAAGGTTTGCAGATGGAGGTACGTAGCTAATCAAAATAACCAATTTCAAGTTTTCACTACCCAATCTTCTGCCGTCCCTACTGCCCCAAATGAGTGGCTGCTGGATTCATACGCCACAAACCATGTTACTAGCGATTTGAATAATCTTTCATCCTTTTATGCCTACAACGACCCTGACTCACTTCAAATCGGCAATGGTGCCGGCTTGTCTATCCAACACATTGGTTCTTGCTCTCTTTCTTATTCCTCTCATTCTTTTCTTTTACTGGATGTACTACATGTATCACATTTCTCCAAGAACCTTCTAAGTATCTCTCGATAACTACATGATAACCCCTTTCTTTCTTTTGAATTCTCACAAAACTTCTTGTATCTCGAAGGACCTCCGCACCAAGACAATCATCCTCCAAGTTACAAGTTCTAGTGGCCTCTTCTCTCTTTATCTCTCCAAATCACCCTCATCTCCTCAAGCCTTTGTTGGAATTCGATCTTCGGCTGATGTTTGGCGTGCACGCCTTGGTCATCCTTCCAATGACATTACCTTAGATCTTATTCGTTCACATAATTTGCCTTGTACTACAAATAAATTATCTTTGTGTCATAATTGTTACGTGACCAAAGCACATAGATTACCTTTTTCTTCTTCTTCTTCTTCTATTTCTTCTTCTCCTTTACATGTAGTACACACCGATATATGGGGTCCTTCCCTAATTGTATCTTCAAATGGTTTTCGTTATTATCTCTTGTTTGTGGATGATTACTCCAAGTTCACTTGAATTCATTTTATGAAGAATAAGAGTGAGGTTCCTCATCTATTTTCTCTTTTCAAATCACAAGTCAAAAACCTTCTTAATACAACAATTAAAATCCTACGAACTGATGACGGCACCAAATACAAACCCATTACAAAGACTTTTCCTCAAATAACTCACTAAGTTACTTACCCTTACACCTCGCAACAAAATGGAGTGGCCGAGCGCAAACATCGCCACATAATTGAGCTCTCCTTATCTACCATGTTTCATGTTTCAATTCCCTTTTCTTATTGGGATGAAATTTTCTCCAGCATAGTCTACTTAATTAATCGCCTCCCATCTTATAACTCTTCAATCCCATTTACAACACTTTTTCAAAAGCCCTCTGATTTTTCTTTCTTGAGAGTTCTTGGTTGTGCTTGTTTTTCTTACACCCGACCATACAATGATCATAAACTTCAATTACGAGCTCTCCCTTGTGTCTTTATGGGATATGCTATTTCTCAAAAAGGTCACCGCTGCCTTCACCTTGCCACTAATAAAATGTACATTTCTCGCCATGTACAATTTGATGAATCCTCTTTTCCATTTCAACAAAATCATTCCTCTACACTTTCCTTTGGTTCTCTGCCTCATGTAGATTCACCATTCCAACTACTCAGTACATCACCTAGTCTTCCTTCCTATCCAGCACAACAAATGTTCACAGTTGGTTCAATTCTAATACTACCTTCTAATCCACTAGATGTTACCACCTCTGCACCACCTTCAGCTTCTGCGACTATTGTTTCACCTATTGCACTTGTTTCGCCCTCTGCATCAGCTTCAGCCACTGCACATCCCCTTCTTCAGGTTTATCAAAGGTGCACCAAAACCCCAGCCCAGCTGAAATTAATTCAGACCAACCCATTACCAAGTCTAACATCTGCCTCAATGTTAAATTCTCATCCTCACAAACTGATTCCCTCTGCTTGCACCTCTCCCGCACCAACTCATAACTCTCCTGCCAAACAGAACACTCCTTGCATCTCTGTTCAGCCTCCTATTTTCTCTCATCCTATGGTCACTTGACAACGTGCCAAGCTTTTTCCTGATCATATTGCTCTACATACCTACCTTGACCAAGAACCCTCCACCTTCCAACAGGCTAGTACATCTCCTGAATGGAGACATGCTATGCAACTTGAAATAAATGCTCTTGCTACCAACAAAACCTGGACCCTTGTTCACCCTCCACCTTCCCAGCATGTTGTAGGTTGCAAATGGGTTTTTAAGATCAAAAAGAGAGCGGATGACACTATCGAGCGCTACAAAGCACGTCTTGTGGTTAAAGGTTATCATCAGCAAGGTGTTGATTACAATGAGACTTTTAGCCCAGTTGTTTGTCCAACTACCATTTATTTAGTGTTTTCTCTTGCTATATCCCAACAATGACATGTAAGGCAACTTGACGTTCAAAACGCATTTCTTCATGGCGACCTTCTTGAACCGGTTTACATGCAACAACCCCCAAGGTTTATTGACTCCACACATCCCGATCATGCTTGCCTCTTATCCAAATCTCTATATGGCCTAAAACAATCACTCCGGGCATGATTTCAAAAATTAAGTAAAGCCCTCATCACTCGTGGTTTCACTTCCTCCAAATATGATCCCTCCCTTTTCATCTCTCATCATAACCACTCTACAATCTTTGTCCTAGTCTATGTTGACGACATCCTAATTACCCCAAATAACTCATCTTCTATCTCTTCTTATATCACATTCCTTCAGGATCAATTTGCAATTAAAGATTTAGGCCTTCTACATTATTTTCTTGGCATTGAAGTCTCAACTACACCAACAGCAACACTTTTATGCCAAACAAAATATCTCAAAGACCTCTCTAGAACAAAAATAACACTTACCAAACCATATCCCACTCCAATGTCAACCTCTCCTCTATCTCTCACATCTGAAGATGCCTTTGATGATCCGCATCTATATAGAAGTGTTGTCGGTACACTCCAATATGCCACCATCACTAGACCAAACATTGCCTTTGCTGTAAATAAAGTGTCACAATACATGCATGCTCCTACTACTCTTCATTGGGGGCTGTCAAACGTATTTTGCGCTATCTTAATGGCACTCTGGATCATGGTCTTGTTCTTAAGCCAACAACCTCCCTTGAATTACATACTTATAATGATGCGGATTAGGCTGACTATATTGATGATCATCGCTCTACTTCGGGTTTTTGTATTTTTCTTGGCTCTAATCTCATCTCTTGAAGTGCTAAGAAACAACCAACGGTATCCCGCTCTAGCACAGAAGCATAATACCGAAGCCTTGCAATTACTTGCACTGAACTACTATATATCCAGTACCTCCTTGTTGAACTTTATGTATCATTACCACATCCTCCTACTCTTTGGTGTGATAATATTGATGCAACTTTTCTAGCGGCTAATCCCATGTTCCATGCACGCACAAAATATGTTAAAATTGATTACCATTTCATCAGGGAACGTGTTATTTCCAATCAGTTGTATGTACGCTATCTTTGTTCTAAGGACCAACTTGCTGATATCATGACCAAGCCTCTAGCATCTCCTCGGTTCTTACTTCTTTGTTCCAAGCTTCCAGTTTCTACCAAAACTTTCGCTTGCGGGGGGTCTAATAGGAGCATCTCAAATACTCCAACCGTCACAACAGAATCAACAAGAAGATTCAAGAACTTTATAGATAACAAAATTAGTTAAACATTAAATGTACTTGGTCATTGTACTCTTTAACAATTAGACTTAGAGGCTTTCTCTATAAATACATGTAATCTGCTACTGTGAAAGAATGAGAATAAAATACATTCAGTAAAATCTTTTCTCTGTCTTACATCTCTTTTAAAACCATACAACTCCAACCCAAACTCGTGAATTCAACTTATATTATAGACACGTCGTGAAATTCAATTCTCGGAATGTGAGTAAACAAAAAAAAAAGAAAAAAAAAGAAGAAGAAGCAAGTTACCTCTGGTTCAAGCATAAATTTGAAAGCACTGCAAAGGCGTTCTACAGTGAGTTCAGATATAGGGATTGGAGAAGGCCCTACTCCTTTTGCATGGATCCTGTCTCCCCAGAAAAATTGATCTCCAAAGAATGGGATAATTGTAGTTGGACACTGCATAAGTATTGCTTAATTAATATGTGGTTATATGTAATCTCTTTTTTTCTCTATGAATCGTATGTTTAAATAATCACATTTTCCTCTTAATGAGGACACATTAACAAATTAAATGTCCACCATCGTGATACATATTACAACAATATTTCAAAAAGCCTTCGCATTTTACAAGTAATATTCTAGTTATATACATAAAGGAGAAAAAAAGTAAAGATTTAGTTAGAGAATTACTCCAGCTCTCAAGCCAGTGGCCGTAGTGCCAGCACCGCCATGATGGACCTGAGCATAATTCAACAATTTTTTTATAATCATAGTGAAGGAAAATTAATATTAAATTGTTAGATTTATGGTACTTCTCTTTACATACCACAGCAGTACAGCGAGGAAACAACCAATCATGAGGGCAGTCATCTAGAAGGTACACATCTACAGGTACCTCTGATACTGTACAAACATTACAAAGAAAGAAACTTCAGAACAGCCAATTTTATGGTTATCCCAGCAAACTATCATATGTTTATAGTCACTGCAACGTAGCAAGTTATTTTAAGTTTTCAATTTGTGAATGTAGTAAATACTCAAAAAGAAATGAAACACTTGAAAAGCAAGGGAAATGTCATTAAAATTAACTTACGACTTCCAAGAGATCCCCAACCTCGGCCAATAATACCTCTTTGACCTGTTTCTTTCAGAGCTTCCAATATGATGGTGGTTATATTCTTCTCATTGTCAAGAGGCTTACAACCCAAAGCAGGATATCAGAAAATTTTACAATCATACTAGAAACTGTTATAAAATAAATGCATGATCAGTTTTCAATGTTGTGCTTACAATAGAGCCAAAACCTATGTATATGGGTTTAGATCCACGTTCAATCCATTCTACAAGCTCTCTCGGTGGTTGATATTTTGGACCAAGGTTCAGAAAGCAGTAACCTACTACATCCACCAGGGGACCCCAATCTGAAATTTGAAAATGGTTTCAGCTTCAGCATAAATTTCTGAAAGTCAAAATTACAGCTGACCGGAATCACCTGTCTTTCCTGAATTGCAGGAAAAATCTTTGCCAGGAATTGAGAGTTTCAAAAAGAAAAATGATACTGATGAAATGAAAAAGTACCAGGAGGTTTTGGCACAAGCTGTGGGCTCCACATGTAACCAGTTGGTAAATGAGAAATGGATCCACGGTAAGTGCTGAAATATGCTATTGGAGGCAACTTCAACTTCTTTTTTCTAAACTCATTTATGTAACCTCTGATACCCCACCATACAACCAAGTCGACTATTAGATAGGACAGCTGAAATGGTAACACAGGAGAAATTAGAATATTTATGTTACATCTTTCTTCCAATGTTCTATTGTACTGGTAAATAGCAACCAACATCTCTGGTTATTGCATACAACTGATGAAAAGTTGACCCCTGATTCTAAAATGTTTTTTTTTTCATTTCCTTCACCAAAATCAACCAAATTTGAGCTGATTTGTTTTAATTATTCAAGTCTAAACTTTCAGATTTCTCAATTAAAAGGTATCACTTGTGCTTATTTTGAACAGTTATTGTTGATTCTGTGAATAACATTTAGAAATGTCCAAAAGAATCAACAACAACAAAGCCTTTAATCCCAAAGAAATTGGGGTAGGCTGGAAATGAAACCCAATCCAAAATCACAGAGATCAGAGATCTCAAAGATCCAAAAGAATCATGCAAATTAAATTGGAAATGTTGCAAAACTTTGCAAAAGGTTTACTAGAAATGTAAATGCACAGATCAGCCAATATGATCCTGGTTTAGAGAGAGAGAGATGGAGAGAGGGAGAACAAACCCTATAAGCAGCGCTCTGAGGGACACGTGCAAAGGGATGAGGGAATTCATTAGTTGGCCTGCCTATAAGTACCAGTTAAATACGTAGCATTATGGAAAAAAATAGAAGTACATTTAATTATGAGTTTGGATCCATTAACAATGGATTACTTAACAATCCAACCACCACCAGCCTTATTTTCATTTTTTGAATCCGACTTATGTAATGTGATCTATTTCATATTTATATCATGCATATAAAAAGATGATGGGACTTGCAAGTTTTACATTTTATCAAACAACCTGATAGTTGCATTAGTCTATATATATATTTATATAATGGTCTTTGATGGAATATCAAAGAGCATGCAAATTGTATGACATTTAAATCACAACCAATTTATAATTCCACTAAAAAATCTTTAAACCTTGTTTATTTATAAGAATATTTCAGCTTTTTTATTATAAAATTGTCAAAATTCAAGGGATCTGAACCCTTTATGTATGCTGATATTGTGGGGAAATCAACTTTCAATATTTGGTTGCAAATTCATTTTATCCGTAATGGAAAGCACCTCATTTTTTTTGGTTAGCAGATAAACTAGAAAAGATATACAGGTAATTAAAAAGGTCGTTTTGCTGATATTTGAGTGGAATGAAAAATAAAGACTCACGTCCATGGCATGGTAAAGAAAATGTGAAGAGGAACCCCCAAAGCTTCAGCTACATGTGAATGTCCTGTCATCATATAAATAAACAATTATAAATATGGTAAAAAGGAATAAAAAGATAATATGCACCAGCATGGCCGATAGCTGGTGGTATAGGTACCTAAAAGCCTGATAACTCACCATAAGCAGGAGGGTTGGCGATGATAGCTTGAGCCTGAAAAGGAGCACCGGTGTCTAAATCCGGCTCTGTGCAAGCTGGAAGAAGAGAGTATATGATTTCTTTCAGCTGCTTCCTTTGTATTGAAATCTCCGTTGGCCCAGATAAGAGAAAACCTTTGGTCCTAGCCATATCTGTCAGTTCCAAAATTATATAACTTAATACAAGATTAAAACATCCATATAAATAAAATAAAGAGATGTCAAAATGGATTTTAATCTCAGAGGAGATAAAAGGGAAGAGACATACATCCAGCCATTATTCTGGGGTCGCCGCCCAAGGGATAAAAGTCGACACCCGCTGACTTCACAAATTTACGAAAATTTACATGCGTAGCTAACCTCACATTATGACCAAACTCCTGTGAAGTACAATTTATTTTAATTATGCAAGTAGAGTAACAGTTCCCCAGTAATGTAACTGGTATATGTGATAAACAGGATAAAAAGTGAAACACAAATACACAATGCAAAATATATCTTAGTTTCAGATACTAATGTACCGATAATCTGGGGAGGCCCCCGAAAAAGCAAAAAGGGGGGAAAGCGAAAAGCAACAGAAAAGAAGAAACCCTAGCCGGGGGAGGCGCCGCCGGCCTCCCCCCGCCTCCCCCTCCCCCTTCCCCTCCCCTCTACAAACTGTACAGCCAGCGACGATCATGTACAGCGCCTCCGCCTCTCCGACCGTGTACAGCACCTCCGCCTCTGGATCTGTCCAGCCAGCGACGACAGCGCCTCCGCCCACTACCAGCTACGATGATCAGCCCGTGTACAGCGACGACAAGCAGCACCTCCGCCTACGTCCACATCCTCACCGCCTCACCTCGCCGATGACGATCTGAACTGCGACAGATCTGTTTATCTTCTATTTTCATTTTTTTTTCTCTCTTTTGAAAATGCTTCTCAAGCATTTTTTTTTGTAAATTCTCATTTTCCTTTTCTGTTTTCGTTTTTTGTATTTTTTCTTCTTTTTAATGGAAAAAAATGGGATGGTTGTTGCCTCCCCTTCAAAAAAAAAATGTACCGATAATTTCATGTAATTGCAATGAAGTTCTCATATGCCAAGTATTGCAATTTAAATGCTCGATAGATTATTAAAATCAAAGCTTTAAATATATGTTTACTAAACTAAGCAAATGTTCTCTCCTTCAATAGATTGGTAAGGCATTGAAATTTATTGAAAGAAAAAAATAACAACATGAGAATGTAAAGGTACCTGAAGCCTCTTGGCAAATGCAATGAAAGGCTGAACATCTCCTCTGGTTCCAACAACTAACATAGCAACATTTAACTTTGGCACCAACTTGTTATACTCTGAGGCTGGCTCTCTGGCATTAAAACAAAAAGGGCTGGACTCAACAGCGTCGAGTTCTAAAAGCTCCGATGCCACTTTGAAGCCACTTGTTACATCCACCTTTACTGTACCGTCTTGTTGTATCTTTACCAGATTTTCAATTATTCTTTTCTAGAAAAAGAGAAACAACATTGAAAGCATTTTAAAAAAGTATTTTTATGCAAGTTTAATTGCATACATCTCCATGCATGTGAGTTACATCTATTCAGTGGTGGTTTGTTGATGAATAAATTTTAGAATAAATGGACAACCTACAGTGCTTTGACTAATAATTTCTGAATCTTAATTTTCTACAAAAAAAAAGACAATTCTAAATATTTAATCAAATAATAATCTTGCTTCCACATGCTGAAGTTGAGATTAAAGAGTGAACTGATAAAATAAAAAAATATTAAGAAACTAAGTACCTTCTCCTTGTCTGGTAACTTGTCAAGTGTCAAAGCAACCTTCAAAGCTTCCCTCCTTTCAGTATTAGTAATATCAGGGCTTTTGGATGACTGGCTGAAGCTACTCCGTCGAGCTGGAGCAGTGATGCAATGCCCTAAAATAACCAAGTCAATAAACAAGTAGATGAATAAGTAATAATAAAAATTTGAGCATAAAAGGCATGCATAGCCCACTTGTCTAAATCAATTAATCTGCTCATGCTATACTTAACTAAACCTAGACTTGATTCAAATATACCATTCGTTTGTTCTTTCTGTGAAAAACAAACTACCAGACCAATAATCTTGGAACTTCTGATATCACACTTGCAAAATACAAACAAGATTGCATTTTTTTTAATGAATTCACAATTGTCAAAGCTCATCGAGGTACTCACAGATTTAATTCTAAAGAGTAAAGAGTATGAAAGGGTACTCAACGCTTGGCAGAGTACTCAACTTTCTGGCTAAAATTGAAAAAGAGAATTACAACACAAGAAATGGACATCAGCGCATTTTTTGTATTACATCGCCAGAAATGAAGGGCAAATTTAATTTAATTTATCCTCAAAGATAACATACTGGAAAATAAGTACCAACCTGGTTGAGGAGAAGAAAATAATTCAGAAAAATCTGTCTCGACCGACCCAGAAAACTTCTCATCAAGCGATCTAACAACAAAATCCGCAATTCCAATCAACTCGGGAGAAGAACCCGCCACGCCTCGCCTCTCCCCCAATTCATTCCTCCCCTCGCTTTCTTCAATCCCCTCACACTCATTTACAATCTCGATTTCGTCATTTCTCGCCATTTCAGTCAACACAGGTCCGCATCAATTCGCAAAAGTTCGATTTAGGATAGCTCAAATTCGTCCGGTTAGGATGCTATGGATTAAAGCGCATCAGGTTAAACACAGAATTGGTAACGGAACCATAAAAAGGGAATAATTATTTTAATTACCTACCTAACATTCAAGACGAACCATCTTCTATTCTTTTCCAATCTCCATCAAGCAGTCAACTTTGATTCCGAAAGAAATGGATGGATGGAGAAACAAATATTATTTATCCAGCTGGAGCGTGCTGAATGCGAAACAAAATAAAAATAGGAGAGAACTGGAAAGAGATCCCTGTTAAAATCTCGACAATTCTAGTTTGATGTTGTTTTCCTCTTAAATTGTAGCGGCCACGTGGAGGGAAGTAGCGGCGAAATTTTGGGTCGGGAATGGTAGCCTGATAGTGTAGTGATCGGCTGATGCCAATTAACCTACGGACCTATGAAATATAAAAAATATAGAAAAATGTTAGGCGTTCCGATTAGATGTGTCATATGTCCGACACTTATTTCGACACATTATTTATTTATTAACTAAAATATATATAATTGTTAACCATAAAAATCGACGTGTAGAAAAATTAAATCCTAATAGTTAATATCTGTATGTTTTAAATTGATAAATTAATAATTATAGTTAAGAAATAATGTGTCGGAATAAGTACAGATAGACGTAGGGACAATGAACAATGTCCATGTTTTTAGATATAAGACTTGGTTTAACGCTCACGTTGTTTTTAATTCAGTACTGGGACTGGAGGGTGGAAATGAAATGATGCGAAATTTGTTTGGATTGAACTTTGGGCCCACTGACAGTTTAGGTCTCTCATCTCCTATTGGACTTGTAGCATACTAGCATACTGATTCGAAATTTCAAATAAAATGTGTGCCCATGTGTGAGATGATGAACTTGGGAGATTGAGAATTTGAGACGGAGATTATAATCCCAAGCAAGGAGCCAAGGAGGAAAGCTCTTTAAGGGAGATTTAAAAGTACAAATTTACAGACTCATATTATATTTTGAGTTTAGCATATGGAATTCAAGGTAAGCAACTTTTATAAAAAGTGTTTGACGATCATTTGGTTATATTTTTGGAATATCAGTTTAAAAAGAGAAGTCAATTGAATCTTAAAAGTCAAGCCGCTCATGTACGTGAACAAAAAAAAAGAAGCAGATATACAGATATCACAGTTGATATTATAATATTATCCATATTAAATGAGTTATTATTCAAAATGATGACTGAATTATTCAATTTATTTTATATAGTATTTTGTTATTCAACTTAAATGAGTTATTATTCAAAATGATGACTGAATTATTCAATTTATTTTATATAGTATTTTTTTTATTCAACTTAACTGAGTCATTATTCAAAATATGAGTTATTATTCATAATGATGACTTAATTATTCAATTTATTTCATACAGTATTTTGTTATTCAACTTAACTGAGTCATTATTCATAATATGAGTTATTCTTAATATATAAAGATGGTTAAAATTTTAAAATTTTCAAGTATGTCACTCATCATTTTTTATCATTGATTTTGTTTAAATTCTTTCATCTACTTGAATCTAATTGTTCATATAAAATAGTTTCTCTCTTCTCATTTAAAGTAATGTGTGTAATATACTTAAGGTGAAATTTAACTCTTAAAATGATTCAACTTTTTATATGATGCTTTATAGATTATTATACATTTAGTTATATTTATTATTATAACATTAATTATTATTATTATCATTATTATTTAGTATTTAAAAATATTATGTCTAATTTAAAATTTTATTAAATACATTTAAAATTTTATGTTGTTAATATTTATTTGAGAATTATATTGTCGGGGCGAAGCCGAGTAACAACTCTAGTTATTCATAATGATGACTTAATATTCAATTTATTTTATACAGTATTTTGTTATTCAACTTAACCGAGTCATTATTCAAAATTGTGGTATATGAATTGAGTAACAAAATAATGTACAAAATAAGTTGAATAATTAAATCATTATTGTGAGTAATAATACGTATAATTTGAATAATAAAGTAGTATCGATTATGATATCAATTACGGTATCTCTTAAATATTTTTCAATCTTTTTTATTGAATGTGTCAA
Source organism: Schoenoplectus tabernaemontani (assembly GCA_037127355.1). Classification (NCBI taxonomy): domain Eukaryota; kingdom Viridiplantae; phylum Streptophyta; class Magnoliopsida; order Poales; family Cyperaceae; genus Schoenoplectus; species Schoenoplectus tabernaemontani. Next base: position 11,189,629 of record CM073750.1, on the reverse strand, counting down.
ACAATCAGAGCGTCGAACATAAATCTTTTATGATGAATCATTTTACACGAGTATTTAGTTCCATATTTTCTTTTGTAGAAATCTCAATTTGATGAGATTTGATGAAAACGTGCATTTTGAAATAACATAGTCAAGTATGTTTGAATCCTGCGAGGAATAATATACAAATAAAAAGAATTGACAACTGTAAATGAGAAAATTAAAGAAATAGCGATTTTTATATGTTAGTGTGAGAATAATGAGTAATGACAGAATAATGATATTTTGAAGGTAGAGATATTATTTAGGGTGTATGCTTTAAATGATGATGAAGGATCGAAAAGAACAAAGATTGTTTCAAATTTCAACTCTCACTCTGAACAACAAAATATTATTAAGATAATAAATTGTGTTTAAATAGATCCATGTTAATATGTTATTAAAATAACAGTTATGTTTCTATTTCCTTGGCATCCAAACACAACTTAAAGAACCAAATTTTCGAAATTTGAACTCTTATGTAATTCTTGATCGGCACATCAGTAAAAAAAAATATATGTAACAAAAAAAGCAAGTTTTCAGCAATTAATTCATTTTATGTCATATACTAAGAATTTTTTTTTAAAGAAAGACAATTTCTGAATGTTTTCACGAGAGACATTCCAAAGAATTCACATTTGTTATAATTTCAACAATTTATTAATGTTTTTTCATATTCAACAATCATGTTTATACGCGAATAGTTGGAGAATAATTCTTCACCCAAGATGCTGTTCATTTAACATCTAATATTGTGTATTTGAAAAAAATTCCAATGGGACATAAGTATATATCGGCCAACACAAATTAGGGAAAAAAAACATAAAAATAAAAATATATTAAACGGGCTCGATTTTTGACCGAGTTAGCTGTCCCCATACAATTCCGGACGAACCAACTAGCTAGCTTTTCCAGTCAATAGATTAATGATTGTTTTTTTATTGACCGTAAATTATTTACTCCCATCGTTTCTTAAATTAAACGATTCAAAATAATTTGAATAGTTACTCTACTGTTCCTACCCTTTTTAATATTTTTATTTACTTTGGTTATTGTTCTCAAACTAAACTTTTGACCGTTGAATGCTTCTAAATCGAGTACTGAACAAACTCCTTGACTTGTTAAGATCTTTTTTTAGCTTTTTCTAGGAGCAATCATCAGGTCTTCACTGTTATAAGTTATAACAATGTCATTATCTGTAAGGTGTCTAGTATCAACTATTGAAAGGTGTGGTGACATCATATAAGATGAATTATTGTTGTTGGTTGGTGAGATTTGTCCGGCCAGGAAGATATTATATAAACTTGAGAAGGTATTAATTGCCAGGTACGATGGAAAACATGATGTATGGGAGAAATGTGACAACACACCTTCACCAGCTGTTATGATAATGATATTGATATTGTTCATGTGACAGTCTCGGCAAACATTCAATGAGGCCAAAAAATGAACATTTACTGGTACCAGTTTCTACTTTCTAGCCTAGCCTTTAAAGTTGTGGAAGAATCTCTAATTTTAAGCAGAGTCGATCGTCAAGCCTATTCTCAAGCCAGATATACAGATAAATCGATCGATCCATCAATCAATCAATTAATTAAAATATTATCTAAAATCAATACACCCCGAAATACAACAAGAATATTAGATAATTGTTCATATGTTTTCGCATAAAAATGGAGATCAAATCCGGATGGGTTCTCTATGGTTATCTAAAATTAGATAATTTACACTTCTAGGTTTAAGGAGAGAATTCAACGACACTTTTTCTGAACTCTTCTTCTTTTTTTAAAAAAAATAAAAAAAAAACGCAAGTTGATTCCTAGATTTTCATTTGTACCAGAATGATTTTTCAAACTTTTCAGAAAAGACAAATTGACCTTGAATTTTTATAAAATTAAATTGATTTTTAAATTTTAAATTATATTTTATAAGTCATGAAATTTTGAAAGAACATACATTTTTGTCTTCGATTTTTTTTTTCCTTAAAAATGAACTAATTGGTCCTAGAGTTTCATCCGCAGTCTTGTCCAATATAACCCTGATCTAGTGTGGCTCATGAAAATTCGATCGGATATGGATCTAAAGTTTTTATCTATCCAAATCATTTTGGATCCAACCCGTTAAAAAATGAATATCAACCCGACACATTTACATCCTTATATCAATTTCTAGCTGAACGTTGGGTCAGGTTGGATAACTTCGATCTGTCACCAAGAATTGACACCTCCAAATGCAAATAGAAGTTCATGGATAAGTTTGTTTTTTTTTTAAAAAAAAAGAAGTTGAAGGACTAAAATGTTCATTATTAAAGTTTAAACTATTTTGGTATAATTAGAGTTTAAGGGTTAAAAAAGAATTAATTTGATTTTATTGAAAAATTTAAGGACCAATTTAACACAGATAAAAGTTAGATGACAATGTATTTTCTTAAGAAAATCAAATGACGAAATGATGAACTCTTTCCAAGTTTTAATAGCATTGATTGGTCAAGCCTTCTGAGCATTGTAATTTTATCTTTGAGATAAAGAAATGAGAGTCTAAATTATTCAATTTTAAAAATTCATAAAAGATCTTCATCTGTGTTTCAAAAATACTACCTCTCATGTCGAAAACATTACGTTCACACGAGCCCAAAAAGTTGATTCTTATTTTTTGACGACAGCATAATTCTGCAACAAATTGAAAATATGTAAACTTATGTTTGCAGCAAAACGGCATTTGATGCAACTAAAATTTACGTGCTGACATTAATGGCTTCATGCTCATGGTGATGCATACAAAATATTCAAACGTGATTATTCCGCGCCAACCAAAAAAAATGAGATAGAAAGGACTGCAATAATTAATAATAGTGTACATATATTTACAAAATTAAATGAAAAGTAAATAGCGCTTGTACAAATTTATGATGGGTGAGAAATAACGCTAATTCAAGCTAACAAGCTAGCTATTTCCATTTTATTTTTATTACTATGCATTTAATATAAGTGAGTTATAAAGCTCGAATGAAAGATCTTTATAGACGTTGAGTAAAGTCAAGAGTCTAAACTACTCAATAATTAAATATCTATAAATGACTCATTTGATTTCGAATATCTTTGTAGATATTTAAAATTAAATAGTTTATGTTCCAACTTTTAACTCAAAACGGTGAGTTGTTATATCAAAGTAAAATTAGTTAAACAATTAAATACATAAAAAATAAATAAGATACAAAATATAATATTAATTAATTATATAATATTTATCATGTTAAAAATTATGATAGACACTTCTTTCCTAGTTATTATTAATAGCGCAAAATTATTATTAACCAGAGTCGGGGAAGATAATATGGGCCAACTTAGGTATTGGGCTAGTGGGCTTTTGTAAACCGTATCACGTTGTGTGAATTGAGAAACTGGAAAAAATAACAAGTTTTAGGAGTAAAATTTTCAACAGTTTTCATCTTGAGGTAAATTATAATTGTTAACATCAATTTAATATATATCTCTAATATAAAATTAAAAAAATTAATCGTTATGAATTAGCCATGTTTTAAATGGTGATGCTACCTTTTGCAAAAAATCATTAAAGTTCTGTTTGATATTGGAATTTATATATTAAAATTTGTGGATAAATAATTTATTTTGTATATACACAATGCATTCATTTTTCAAATGCAAAATAATGAACATCTACAAAATGAAGTATGTACGATTATTATTAAACATTTTAAAATCACTACTTACATAAGAATAGTTTTACAATAAAATTTTAGACGTCTTTCTATTCATCATTTCTCTGGACGATTTGTGATTTGTTCAAGAGAAAGTTTTTAAGTAGGAGTTTGTACAATATCTTCAGTCATTAATTAGAAGTTAAAAACAAAAAGAGCAGCTGAAAGTAATAAGAAAAAGCAACAGGAAGGATAAAATAAATTGCGAGTGGGTGTTAGTTCCATTAATCATCATTCATCAATCATTCAATTGCTTTATTACATTCCTCAAACTAGCTATATACCCGTGCGCGTTGCAGCAAACTTTTTTATTTAAACATTAAAACATTATAAAATAAAAAAAAATTCATATTTATTTAATATTAAATTATAAATTCACCAAATTATAGAGAAAATCTATAATAAAGAGTATATTTAATCTTGGATGAGATTTTTGCACAATATGAGTTAATGATTCATGATTTTTATGGCAAGAAAAATAATTATTCTAACATATATTATCACTATTAATTTCCTACCAAATATGCACAAGGTTTCTAAATAAAAATAATAATATTATGAAAATAATAGTATTTAAGGGAAAGAAATGGAGAGAAATACCTCAATGGACACAATCACATACGATCAATAAATATTAGCAATGTAAAATAGGTATAATAAAAAATGGACCCTCCAATTCTTAGATGCTTTATATAATAGTATAGATATAGATAAACATATGAAAAATCTTGCACATGAAATAACCTTCGTATTGCGGGTCACATTATTGATATTATGTGACCCGATACAAATGAATAGAGACACGGAAGATCCAAACTGGAGATTAGTTAAAACTTAAAACTGGTCAATAGTGGCGAGCCATTGCTGTGTATGGCATGGCATTCCAGTAAATAGCGGCAATTTGCAACCTACTCTGCCCTTTCTCGACACGAAGAAGGACGAACGAAGAAGAAACCTGAAGCGAATCTACTCGAACGAACTAGTAGTAGAAATCAGAAAAGCAACCGAAACCCTAACCCTAAAACAACGACCATGGCGTCGTCGAGGGTGACGTCACCACCGTCGATCTTCTCCCCTTCTCTCTCCGAGATCCAGATCCCCATCGCTATGGATTCTCCCGGTAAAGCGCTTGGATCCATGAACATGGAAGATTTGTTCAGAAACATGTACAACGACGAAGCAGGATGCAGTGGGGTCGGAGTTATAGGAGGTGGATCCCGGGCTGACGTCAGCAGCGGGAAGACGGTGGACGAGGTGTGGCGAGAGATCTCGTCGGGAAAACCTAGGGCTGACGTCAGCACAGCCGGAGGAACAGTTCCAGGAGGGGAGATGACGCTGGAGGACTTTCTAGCAAGGGAGGAGGAAGGCAAGCCTAGAGTTAGGGCTTTGAGTGGAATCCATGGCGATGGAACTAGTGGAAATGCAAATAGTGGAACCGGAAGAGGGAGAAAGAGGCAGATTATGGACCCGATTGATCGATCAGCAATGCAGAGACAGAAGAGAATGATCAAGAACAGAGAATCAGCTGCTAGATCAAGAGAGAGAAAACAGGTATTAGATTACCCTTGTTCTTTTCCCTTTCCTAGACAGGAACAGAAATGTGCCTCTGAATCAAAATTGAATTAGGAATTGCTTCAAAACCAAATTGGATTAGAAATGTGCTTCTGAATCAAAATTGAAGTAGGAATTGCTCCTAAAACCAAATTGGAGTAGAAACGTGCCTCTGAATCAAAATTGAAGTAAAACCAAATTGGATTAGGTTGTGGGTTCTGTTTGAATTAGAAATGGAGTGAGTAGTGTTTTTTTTTATGGAATCATGCCATATTGAAGTCATATTTTCACATTTCAAGAAATTTTATTCTTGGGAAATAATATTTCAGTAAAATACCATTCCCAATGCCAATTTCATATTATGATAAGCCGTAAAACATACTGAGCCTAAATTTTATTTTATATGCTTTGTGATGTTCTTTCTAAGTCGTGAATTAATGATTTTGTTAGGCATATGTTGCTGAGCTTGAATCATTGGTTGCACAACTGGAGGAAGAGAATGCCCAATTACTGAGATATCAGGTAACTTCTGTTTCCTAGTTTCAGGAGGCAATAGAGTTGTGAGTGAAATTGAATTTTTTTGTGCATGTATTTTACTATTATGTGAAAAGTAATGAGCTTTCATCTGTACAAGAGATTCCTCTTTTTGTTTTTGTTCCATTTTGATTCATATTTCATACGAGTGAGAATTCTATATGAGCAAGTGTAACTCACTATTTCATATTTAACTAACAGGAAGAGCAGCAGCAGAGGAGGCTTAAGCAGGTATAGATCACGTCAAGTACTTGATTTACTTTTTGGGTTGATCTCCTATTAGATGATCGTAGCTCATTAAGTATCTTATTTGGAAGGAAGGTTTGATTTCTGGTGAATTTGGATGTTTTTGTTGATCTATTTGAAGTGGGTATTAATGTATCATATTAGATTTAATGTACATAATGACTTTTGTGCAGCTGATGGAGAACCTTATTCCAGTTACCATGGGCAAAAGACCAAAACGAAAAATTAGAAGAACTAATTCAATGGAATGGTAGAAAAAGGGTTGTATCTCATTTAAAGATTCCCCTTTGAAGCCGCTAACATAACTAGGGGAATATGCTGAGAAAAACCCAAGAGCTAAAAGGATTTATCGAGAGATGGGTTATGAAGGCATGATTGACCTGTGTTTTCACCCGCCACTGTTGTGTTATATTTATTTGAGTAAGTAGGCGTGTAGCATAATGAAGAATAAGCTGGGAGAATGCGAAGTATTGTATTATTTTTATTGAAATATAGAGAGTATATTTTCAGTCTCCTACATTGTTCGTCCCCGTTTTTCTGACTAGCTGGGAGAATGTGAAGTATTGTATTGTTTTTTTTTCTTATTGAAACTTTCTAATATAAAAAATATATATATTTTAGCATAGGTTGTCCTTTGCCCCTCAGAGATCCAAATGCGTATTGGTATTTTGGTTGCATTGGGTTGATTTAAATCAGGTTCGATACACTTTCAAGTTGTCATTGATTATATGACATTGAATCGCACGAAAATCCAATCAATCTCAAACAAATATGTGGTATTCATCTTTCATTAATTAATGAGCTTTAACGTTGTCAACTTCCACCATTCTAAGTCATAATGTTTCCATTAACTGATTAAATCAGTTGGTCACCCGTGATTTTTTAATTTAATTATTTAAATAATCATAATTTTAATAATAACATGGTCTTTTATTAAATTTTAAGAATAAGCTTGATAACGCGTCGCTATCAATGACGTTTTGTCAATGCTACTATTTTATTATTAGATAAAAACGCTACTGAAAGTAACACGTTTGATGGAAGACGTCACTAGAAACATATTTGGTAGAAAAAGTCACTCCCAGTGCGTTAAGAATACGTCACTGATAATGGTACGCTGTCATACTTATTTTTAAAATTTAATAAAAAATAGTTTTATTACTAAAATCATGATTATTTAAATAATTAAATTAAAAATTGCTGGTTGATCACAAATAAGTTTCGGGTACCTACGTATCTGAAACCGAAATACTTGATCCAAAATGCATATTATTAAATGGATATTGAGAATTGAAATCAATCTGATTTGAAAACAATAAGTATACAATGTTAAATTTAGACCCAAATACTTTTATAATATAAATTCAAATGTGATAGATTCAAATCCTACCCCACGCGATAGCACCTCTAAACCTAAATAGTTAAAAAAATAAGACATTTTCCCTATAAACTCGTTACATCAACAACAAATATGTTTCCTGCTTAGCACCAACCTGCAAGGCTGCAACGACATCTTTCCAAACACACTGCATGTCAGCATGTTAACCGAGCGGTTTTAATACAAGTGATATATTATCTTTATCAATGAGTCCGGATGCTTTACAAAATACAAGTACCATTTAATATATATATATATATATTTAATTTTATTATTTTTAGTGTGACTTTGTGTGAACGTTTATTAATTTTAATCTGTTATAAATAATTTATCCAATAGATTTTGATATAGAAATGAGATTGAACGATTCGGATCACTTAATTTAATTTTTATATCAAAATTTATCAATAAAATTCAAAGTTAAAAAAAACTTATAGGTAATATTATTAGATTTATAGAAGGCAGGCTAACAATTAAATTTCATGCAATTTAGCAATTGTTTCACGATGCACCAATAACTGTTGATTTTGGACTTTAAAATTTTCAATCCACTTGATATAAATGTAACGAAATCAAATCATTTTTCATAAACATGATGAGTGCATCATAAATGTCATGCCTGTAATATCAGATTCAGATCTAAGGCTTTTTCTTCGAAGATTGCTAAATTTGTCAAAACAAGTACTTGTCAACTAATTCTTCATCTAAATTCTGTGGAAACTCTCAATTGGGTTTTCTCCATGATATATTCACTGGCTAGCTAGTCATTTTTATCCCTTAAAAAGTAGATCAACACGTGGATGAGTAATGTATTGGTAAAACCTTTAAGCTCAGTGCAGGAAGAAAAAGGAAGACAATGGATAGACTACATTGGAAAATCCCAACCAATTAGAATCTCCTCTGAATGAGAAAGATTACTCACTTTCTTTCGAGTTTCCAGATGTTACCTGCCACAAAAATTCATTTCTGAGAGCGCCATCAACTATATCCAATAGTTACAAATTGATTGTACCAAATATTCACGTGGTCCTTAAATTTGACTCTATAGATCCCAACTATTTTCAACGACAAACACAATAACAAAGTGTTTAATCCTGTTGTTCATAATGATACTAATAATGTACAATCGTGCTGATTTTATAATTCAAAATAAAAAAATAATAATAATATAGAGTAAAGAAATAATATGAGATGTAACATAATTATTAATTGTTGATTGTGTCGAATTACTACATAATATTTGTACAATTATGAACTTTCGGTTCTTTACACCAAGTAAATGGACAACCGTCAATCAAAGAAAGAACAAGCATAACAACTCTTAAAATACAAGTCTCACGAAAAAGAGAAAACACTATACTATCATTCCAATTTAACTTATTAAAGACATGACAAAGTAATCTTGAGACTAGAATAAAATATTTCAAGGGTTTAAGGTTTAGCAATAACGATTAGGCTTTTCTCAGAGTTATTGCTTTCAAAATCACGAAAATGGAGAGAGAGAAACAGACAGACAGTTGCCTTTTATAGCCAAATTGAAAAGTTAGAGAAATTTGAAATATTAGTTGCAACGGAACTACAACAGTTACAACGGAAGACTAACCATTACAACAGTTGTGATAATAGTTACAACAGTTATGGAGAGCTAGAAGAAATTTAAACTATCAATTACAACAGAACTACACCAGTTACAACGGTTATGATAACAGTTACAATGGTTGTTGACTAGTTACACTTTGATGACTTTTGAATAAAATCAAAATCTTTTGATTTATGAACATGAACAACATTTGTCTTATTATCTCCGTTTCTAAATTTACACTCAATTGAGATATGACCTAATTTACAATAATAATTATAAAATACATTTAAAAACTTTTTATCACTACTTTGCACAAATGAGAGTGATAGTGATCTTTTAGTTCATAAGCTCGTGTCTTTGGATTAGTTGAGATTTTATTGTTAATTTTAACATTTGTATTAGTTTCTTGTGCATATTAGGGGACATCTCTTTTGATTCATTATTTTGAGCCAAAATTTCTGATATATTTTGACCTTTTAGTTCGTAAAACCAACTATCTAGATCTTTGAAATAAATTTTATTTCACCATTGAGAGTTAACTACATTTCTATTACCTTGATGGTGGTTATTGTTCCTCTTTCATCTATTTGAATATTTATATTTATATTTTTCATGTTATTATTTTTACCTTTTAGTTTTTAAAAATGCTCCCATTTCTCTTTGGATTTTCAATATTCTTAGATACAAATAGAGATTTTATTTTCATATACCCAAGTCTCATTTTGTCATGAGTCTTTTGATCCATATATATTTTCTCGTGATCCATCTTAGTGCTACATTTTAAGTCACTAAGATGTCCTTAAAATTTAATTTTTGATTTCTAAGTTTTACACTTTATTTTTCAATAGATCTATCTCATTTAGGTGTGTCTCACAATTATTTTTACTTCTAAATTATGTGATTATTATCTCACATTCTTTGATTTTAGACTCGAGTTCAATAATTTTTATATTTAATTTTTCAATGGTTCTTGTCTTTATGAGTAATGTCTTATTTGTATCATCAAAATCATGGAAAAAAGGAGAGAGAGAAACAGGCAGCCAGTTTTTTTATATCCAAATTGAAAAGTTGAAAAAAAAATAAACTATCAGTTACAACAGAAGACTAACCTTTACAATGATTATGATAACAATTACAATGATTATAAAAAGCTAGAATAAATTTTGAATTATCAGTTACAACAGAAGACTATCAATTGCAACGATTATAATAAGAGTTGTTCCTTAGTTACACTCTGGTGATTTTGGATAAATTTTGAATATATTTTGATTTATTCTGTTACAATGATTATGATAATAATTACAGTGATTGTTGCCTGAAAAATAATAAAAAGATTTTTAGGTCATCTGTTACAACGGTTAGAGTATAATACTTTTATTTTTTTATCTTGATCTCAAGATTACTTTGATTACCTTTATTTATTACAAATCTAACTTAATCAAACTTCATTCTTGAGATCATCATATAATCCAGTTTAAATTCATTATTCTTCTCTTCAAGCTTTACATTTTGCATTTAACATATTAAAAAAAAATTAAATTTATATATAATTATTTTCTAAATCGATAAATATAAAATGAGAATTATGTATAACAATAAATTCAGGTAAGCTAGAAATGAAATCCAATCTGAAAGCATAAAGAATAGAGATCTCAAATGTAAAATAAATCATTGATATTAATAGTGATAATGATATTGATAATAATGATGATGATGATAATGACAATAATGATGATGATAATATCTCTACTCCTTATTAAGCATGTAAGTGTTCTGATTCTGCAATGGTCCATATTTTTTATTAAATTTTTAGATCTAATATAAGTCATCGGATTGAGTTATTCATCAAATAATGTTACTATCTCTATGATCATTTGTGTTGAAGTTATAATTTTCTTTCAATTTTGATTGTTACAAAAAATGCTGCATAATTTAGGAGTACAATTGGTTTACTTTATTTTTTTTGTTAGATTATCATCAATTATGAATTTTAACTTTTTTAAATTCTGAATGTCAATTTTTCTCTCAAATATGTATTATTTTACATTAATTATGTATTCATGATTAAAATTTATATTAATTACTAAATTATCTTCATTTTTTATTTCCTTTCTTTTCACATGAAAATATAAATTTTTATATTTTTAAAAGATAACACCATAGAAGTGATAATATTAATACTAATAATAATTTAAATATTCATTATAATAATAATACTAATAATAATACTTGCATTCATAATAATACTAATAATAATACTTGCATTCAATTTTTCTCTCAAATATGTATTATTTTACATTAATTATGTATTCATGATTAAAATTTATATTAATTACTAAATTATCTTCATTTTTTATTTACTTTCTTTTCACATGAAAATATAAATTTTTATATTTTTAAAAGATAACACCGTAGCAACGCACATACAAAATATACTAGTGATAATATTAATACTAATAATAATTTAAATATTCATTATAATAATAATACATGCATTCATAATAATACTAGTAATGCTAATAATAATGATGATGATGATGATAATGATGATGATAATAATAATAAGTATATCACATTTAATCTGTACTATAAAACATATTTCTAAATCCTAAATTATAAATTCTAAAATCCTAAAATCTAAAAACTAAAAATCTAAGAATCAAAAGTTTATAACTTTACTGCTTGACTCTAACTTTTAGATCATAGTCTGAGTACGTGGATCATTATTTTTCAGGCACTCCTATTCAAAGTAAATTCTTTAGATAAACTTTATTCCTTCAAATATGTTTTATCTCTTCGACTCATATCAATCTCAGTTGACATGTCTCTTCTTATGTTTTCGTAACGATTTATAACACCACCACGAACCAATGCGTCAGGAGACATTCGTTGGACATGAGCAAACCATTACAAACTGTGTTAGACTAGCTTCTCTTCAATTGATGTTATTCCAAATTTGTCCCTACATCATCATTTTTTATTCGATCTCTCCTTGTATGACAATATATTCAATGTAATGTTCGCATTTCAGCTCCACTCATTTACTGAATGTGTTATCTTTTTTAGTCTAGCATTTTGCACAATACATAATCGAATGTCTAATCACCATTTTGTAGAACTTACCTTTTAATTTAGAAATAATTGGGTGTATACCCATCTAAAGTTATGTAATTGGAAATTTACCCATGAAATGTCTTTTATTGGATATCCATTCAAAACTGAAAAACGTTGATATTTGCCCACAAATGATTGTGTTGTTAAAATAATCTCTATTTTACAACTAACATCTGTTATTTGAAAATGACTATTTTACCCCTCAAATCAATTCGTCATTTATCCTTTTGGAGGTGGGTTTTAATTTGCATGCAACATCAGCGAACTAGGGGTGAGCCTTATTTCATTAGATAAAACTCAATTCCAAGTGAGCTGTACATTTTTTTGTTGTTTAAATAAGTAAAAAAAAATCGATGTTGAAGTAATATTAGGTGCACTCCCATATATTAATGGAAGTTTAGAAACAGATGCTAGCGAATTTTCTAGAGCTAGAACTAATTTTTGCCTTTGAAGCCATATGCAGAAGCACTTAAATTGGTTGTTGAGACCATACATTACAAATTGTACTTCTTTTGCCTGACTATAAATGAATTCTAGTCTGCCGAATGCCAACTACGTTACTAAAGGAGCATATACAACTATTACTCTGTTGTGCATGTTGTATGAGTGAAGAGAGACATCACCATGAAATATAACTTGTATGGTATATCGTTTTAGTTTGTATTAAACCTGGCCTATTGGGATAAGAAAGAAAGAGCAAAAGCAAATAAAATCGGCCTTTTTAATCCACAGCTCTGGGCCTTCTTCTTCTGTTGATTTTTCCTATAACTAGTAACTAGAGTAAAAAGTGGGATAAAACGTTTTCCTTCCCTGAAATTCTCTCCCGATTTCTCTGATCCCTCTGTCCGCTCTCGGTTTCAGTCTCTTTCTACTCTCCACACAACAAGATGAAAGCGCTTCTCTTCAGCTCGCAACCAAAATCTCCGCTCCTCTCCTTCCCATGCTCTTCCAATCCCGCCACTCCCTTTACCACACTTCCTCGCCATAGACAATCCTTCAAACCCCGCTCTTCTTCTTCCTCTCCGGCAGCTATATCATCCAGGCGCACCAAGACCCGACCCGATAACCCGCCTTCATCTTCCTCTCTCTACTTGCGACCCACGCTCTACCAAATGAGCCAATCACGCGCCGCAAACCGTACGGAGGTGTTTGCATTCTTACGTGACCTTGGGATTGTAACAGATGAGCTGGAGGGGCTCGAATTGCCAGTGACTGTGGAGGTCATGAAGGAGCGGGTTGATTTTCTCCACTCTATTGGTTTAACAATTGAGGATATCAATGCGTACCCACTTGTACTGGGGTGTAGTGTGCGTAAGAACATGGTGCCTGTACTTGATTATCTTGGCAAGATTGGGGTTCGCAAGTCCACTTTAACACAATTCCTAAGGCGTTACCCTCAGGTATTGTTGAGATTTCCGGTCTCTGTTTTTTTTTCTTAAAATTGTAAGAGGATTTGACACTCTAGTCTGGTGCAATCTTGTACCCATAACTTACCATACAGCTGATATTGTATAATTCTCGAAATGAAGGAATGTACCTAAGCAACATTATAGAATGGTACGAAGCACTTTAAAGCTGAATTTGAATATAACCTCAATCAAGCACAAAACAAATGCAGTTCAGAAATGCCACTATGAACTCCAAACATACTTACCAGTGCCTGGCCTGAGCTATACAGGACCAGAATCCAAGCCAGGTATCAGTACAGTGCAGTTAGTAGACACGTGACCATTATCCGCAGTTAAAATAAGTTAATTGATCCTCCAAAAAGTCACTCCTAAACATTTTGCTCTATCCTCCAAAAAATCAATTTTCACTTTTGAAACAAATCCCAGGTACTCCATGCAAGTGTAGTAGTTGATCTCATGCCAGTGGTGAAATATCTCCAAGGGATGGACATAAGACCAGCTGACATCCCTCGTGTACTAGAGCGATACCCGGAGGTTCTTGGGTACAAGTTGGAGGGCACAATGAGCACCTCAGTTGCCTACCTTGTAGGCATAGGCGTGGCCCCACGGGAGATCGGTAGTGTTCTCACTCGTTACCCAGAAATACTTGGCATGCGTGTGGGGCGGATTATAAAGCCTTTTGTTGAACATCTTGAGAGCATCGGGTTACCAAGGGCTGCCATAGCTAGGTTGATAGAACAAAAGCCATATATTCTAGGATTTGATCTCATTAATCAAGTCAAACCTAATTTGGAGGCATTGATTGAATTTGGTGTGAAAAAGGAGGTGTTGAGTTCTATTATAGCACAGTATCCTGATATATTAGGGTTTGAACTGAGGGAAAAGCTTGTTGCTCAGCAAAGCTTGCTTGAATCTAGTGTTTTGGTTGGTCGAGAGGAGTTTTCCATGGTTATTGAGAGAATGCCTCAAGCGGTTAGTCTAAGTAGAAATGCAGTACTAAAACATGTAGAATTTTTTAAAACCTGTGGGTTTTTGTTGAAGCAAGTTAGTACAATGGTGGTGCGCTGCCCTCAGATCCTAGCTTTGAATTTAGATATAATGAAGTTGAGTTTTGATTTTTTCCAAAATGAAATGGAGAGAGAAATAGAGGAGTTGGTTGAGTTCCCGGCTTTCTTTACCTATGGGCTCGAATCAACTGTACGGCCCAGACACAGAATGGTGACTGCAAAGGGACTCGAGTGCTCTCTTGCATGGCTCTTGAATTGCAGCGATGCCAAATTTGAGGAGAGAATGAGGTATGATTCAATTGGCATTGAGGAGATGGATGCTGGGACAGAATCATCCTTTGACATGCAAAAATTCGCAGAACCGAGAAGAAGAGAAGAAGAATCTGGATCTGAGTGTGAAGAAGATAGCGATTTTGAAGATAGTGACGGTGATTACATTTGATATTTGTTGTAAATTTTGTAGCTTGAACTTTTATTTGTAAGGCGTCAAATCTTATTAGCTTAGCAATAATGGTAATAGTAATAATTCTCTACGCTTAAGTGTTGTGTACAACAAGGGATGATTATCTTTCATGCATTTCATTTTTTTCCATCTGAAATTTATGTTCCTAACCTTCAGTTACCGCCAATATATATACTTGGACTAATATTTCACTATTCCTGAAAGAATAAAAGATCCTCTTTTCTAGTAAAGTAGTAAGCCTGAATCTGTGTTTTTCTTTCATAAAGTTGTTTAGAATAGTGGAGAAGGGTAAAAGTCCAGTTGGCACTGCCATTGCACAAAATTAGAATCGAGTTGAGATTGTGCTTTAGCCCGTTTGTGATTCTACAGAACAACTCCATGCGGGGAAGGGATGGAATTATGGAATTGGGCCCTTTTAAAGGAATCCACATCCTTTGCATGCCCGTGAATCTAAACTACAGCCATTATATTTGTCCCTAACAGTTGTCTAATCCAACGATCAAAATGGATCCGAACAATTACTCTACTGTACAGTACTATAGAGAGCCGGACCTCTTTTACAGAGCAAAATAGGTCGAATTTTCACCAGTTTGATTTTCTATTTTTATCTCACAAACACAAGAGGGCAATATAGCTTGACGATCCTAGTTTTCAGACCACTCAACTCCTCTTCTATACGTAATAGAGCTACTTATATGGAAACAAATGAAAGAGCTCTTGGATCCTGTATCATCTGCCTTATGGATGACGCAATGACATATTTTATAATGCACCATCTGAAGCACAACACAAACAGATAAATATATAGAAAGTAAAGATGGCAAATTTTTTGGATCTCACAAAATACATGACGATGATACAATTGGAACAGAGCCTAGACCAAGAAAGCAAGTACGATGTCAAGCAGTAAACATCATTAGGATCAACATTAAAAACATAATTCTGAGGTTGTGGGGCCATATGCATAATTAGTAATTTAGATGGCTATCAGATCATGTTAGATCTGTTCTATATATGTACAGTTGTACACTTGTACACCGCATGATATAATTTGACAAGCGTTAATGCAGTCGTTATATATCCTAACTTATGCCACAAACTTGAGCTAATCACAAGAGGATGCAATGTTAGTAGAGGAAGAGTCAGGGACGGGATCAGGATTTCAGATTGGAGGGACCGAAACAAATACTCATAAAAAATTTAAATATGAACCATCTTAACAAAAATACTAAGTATTAAACATTCAAAATCATAACATGATTCAACATCAGTTAATGTAATTATATAATAAAAAAGGATAACATGCATTACAATTACTATTTTTCTTATGCAAAATATGATATTTACATTTCTATTCATTTGAGTTTAGCCCTACAACTACCTAACAAATCATACATATTAATAATTTCATCTGAAGTGAACTTTTCTGCAATTTCCTTCTCAATGTAAATCACCATGTAGTCTCGAAAAAAGTCATCTCCCATTTTATTTCGAAGCCTTGTCTTGATAAGTTTCATGGCTGAAAAGGGCACACTCCGTCGTTACAGTTGAGACAGGAAGAGTTATCACTAATCGCAATAATCTATCAATCATTGGATATATGAAGGTTTTACCTGTTTTAACTAGTCTACAAGTCAAATCAACAAGTGATGACAAGCCTTTCAGATCAGGATGATTGCATATATCAAGTTGAAAATACAACAATTGACATTCTAATTGAGCTCTCTCTTGATCAGAGAAGTCAGCATGATAGAATTTTTCTGCCAAAGTACATACCTTGGAGATACTAAAATAATCACCTCTCGGGTCTAAGGCAGCACAAAGTGTCAAAAGCTCCGTCAATTGCTCACTAAACCGTGCATTTAACTCTTGTAATTGTTGATCTATTATGGCAGCAAAGATATCCACTCAATAAAGATGCTCCATTGTAGTGTTATCATGCTTATTTCGAGATTTTATGACATCAACGTACCTACAAATTCATATTAATTATATATATGTCAAAAGCAAAAGAAAAAATCGAATGCAGTATGTATCAGAAAAAACCATCTTTGTATAGGGATAGTAAGAGCAGATTAAAGAAACATATCGGTATAACAGACTAACAGTATTCACTATTCAGTAACAACATACAATGATTATATGGTACAAAGTTTCAGAGTTTACCAGTCGGAGAAATCATCAAGTCGCTGGTTCACTTGTTGCAACAATCAACATTCAACAGTCGGAGAATTGGATTTCTGAGTCGCTGTCTAGCTTTTGGGTTGAAGAGAGTCGCCCTATCATCGTTGACCGTTGTTGACTCATTGTCTACATGTTTGGGTCGGAGAGTCGGAGTCGCTGTCTGAGTGTCTGCCGGTCTCGCTGATCACGGAACACTCAACAGGCGGAGAAGAGGGCAAGGCATGCTGAGTCGTTGTTTGGCTTCTGGGTCGGAACTCGGAGCGGAGAAGACTCGGAGGAGGAAGTTTGACTCATCGGAGAAGTCAGAAGAGGGAGTATATGGGTTGGACTTGGAGAATCGTTGTCGCTGAGTCAGGGAGTTTGAGAAGAGGGCAAGAGTCAAGACTACGAATCGTCACTGAGAAGGAACCCAAAATTCAATTTAATTGGGGGTGGGCTAGTTAACAAAAATACGATACTTTTCTATGTAATTTTCAATTTTATTGGGGGGGGGGGGGGTACTCCCCCTGCTGGTACTCCCCTATCTCCATCGCTGGTCGAAGAGCTGACTACAAATCATATAAGCATGCATATACCAATGACCTTCTTTTTGGTGTTAATAGAGAAATCATACAAACACACACATACCGAGGACCTTTCTTTTGGCATTAAATAACAGACATTATCAACTCAAAGAGCCCTGCACATTTTAGCAACTTCATCTCTTGCCTTTCTCTAATTATGATGAAATCAAATAAAGTACCTTGTTGGTACTGAACGAGAATAATGTACCACTGCACTTGTACAGCTGCAGTCCCACAGATAAGCTCTAATTCAGCTTTTTCACCTTCCCTGACCAATAAAAAACTGAAGCTGCAAAATAAAACAAAAAAAATCATTCGTTTACAGTGTAACAGAACCAGCAAAGTGTCGGAAACTGGACAATTATAAAGAGATTAAATGATCGAATTTTACAGTGTTTGGTGAAAGTCTGACAAGCAAAAAACAAAAACAAACAAAGAAAAAAGAAACCTCAGATCTTGTACCTTCATTTTTCCATTTGGTCAACAGTTCAAAATTTAGCTCAAAACTAAATCATGGAAATAAGGGCGGGTTCCTCTCTAATCGAACAAGAGTACAGACTATGATTATGTGTCAGGGTTCAGGATACTCGTCTCTGATAGACCAAGCTTCTATGTGCAGGTTTCATTACAGCACAAAGCTTATTTTTAGTGACTAGCATTACATCCTATGGAGAGCAAGGAACTGACTAGTGTGGTCATTGGATATATATTGATAAGAAAATGAAATTTATACCGAAAAAAAAGGATAATTGCTAAAAGAATAATAAAAGAAAAAATAAACAGAAGGCACTTTTTCAAGAAACCTTCGAAGTGCATACACAATCATTTAAAAAACAAGGATAAATTCAACCAAGAGGATGAAAAAAAAAACAGCTAAACACTGGAATTGAACTCAGATTAGGGGGGAAAAGAAACCATAAAAAAAATTGTAGCATTATATCTGTCATACGCATATTCATAAACTGCACAAGCCATATTTTATAACAAAAAGCATCCAAATAAAGAGAGAAACAATGAAAATGAATAGGCAGTAATGCTATGAGAACCTTGTGAAAAATACTCATATTATGAGAGCGAATTACATCAAGGCAAACAGCATCTCTCACAAAATTAGGTTGGATCAGCAAGCTAGAAAAAAAAATTAGACCAATATATCCCCATATGACAAAACTTCAAACAATAATAAAAACTTTCTTATATTTTCTTTTGAAATAACTGCTAATGACTATGTACAGAGACTTAGGAAGGCAGATTTAAAATAATAAAAGTTGGCTCTCAGATCATGTAACATCTGTTCTATATGTTTCATTGATGGCAAGTGACATGATTTCTAGCAAGCATTGACGCAACAAAAGAAAGAAAGAAAGAAAGAAAAAGAAAAGAAACAGAAAGAATGTTGTTGCTATGAGAGAGGATGGGGGATCTTCCATGAATCAATGCTTGTGATTAAGCCAAGTGCCATCTTATGCTAATTATATTGTCATCATTGAGCCAATAAATGAAATAATACATGCACAAAAACCTTGCACAGTCATATATAGTGCAACCTTACGTTAAGTACAACAATTAGCTTAATACTTAATTTGAGTTAGCTAAACAAATACAGTTTAGAAAGCCGGAGAATATATTTCCAAAAAAAGAATGATTAATCTCCGCGGGGAGAAAAAAATAGAAAATGCCCTTAAATCACATAGCTCTGTTCTAATTTTCATCGATGGTAAATGCACTGGATTGGCTTCTACAATTAAATAGTCATTTAGCTTTCAGTACATGAGGAGGCAGAAGAGCAGGAGAAAGAGAAAGTAACCAACAGAAGGCATATGATCTCAACATGCACACATCTATGCATAAATCATCCATCAATGCACAATTAAGAATCCATACATCATCTAGTGATAATGAGGACAATCATGGGGCATGTTGCTATTACATCATTTTTGTACAGTCTGTGTTTCTGTACCAGCTGGTTGGTACCATAAACAGACTTTCTGGTACACAATATGCGTTTACTGAAACCTGAAATTTTCTGGTTTTGTTGAGACCACTCAACTTATAGCACCAATTTAAGTCATATCCATCACCAGACATCCAGGACAGACCTCCAGAGGGGAACTTTTTGATCAAGCAAAGGTTTCCAAGTTCTGACTTGAACAACCTTGAGGATACAATTTCCAAAAGAGCCCTCGGATCTCATATCTTTAATAAATTTGTACTGTCAACTTCATTTTCTTGTTTGCCAAGCTTCAGGTAACAATTTAACCTAAGGGCATCCTCTAGAAAAGATTAAAAAAAGATTTATCAGCTGCTGGCCTGCTGCCTAAGCCCATAAGAGGACCCTTCCTACACAAATAGGAGCCATTGAATCAAAACCACACTGATTAGACGGAAACCTAACAGGTCAGGATGATTTTCATCTGAGCCACTCATCTAGGCTCTGCTATCCTAGAAGTGGTTACTACAAGTATCAGGTGTCAGTTTGTGTTAAATTCAGCAGAAACAGGGTTGAGTTGGTGTTTTTTTCCTGTCAAAAGCATGCATGCGGATCACTGCATCGTGGTCCCCATGTATGTGCACAAAGTGGTTCAATCATACTGCACAAAGAGGCCCCAAATAGGATACTGAAATACATTCTTGTCTCGTAATGGCACAGCTCGAAGCGTGTCATATTTCGAAAATTCTATAAGAGTTTGAGTGCAATAGGTTGCAAGCAAACAAAGTGCAAAAGAGTTTGAAGCCATTGGCATCTTAGAAACGACGAAACAAAAATTAGATCTCATTTTTGGATAGGTATGCATCAAACTGAGACCAGCCAGACACGCATTTCCCTTTTTTAAAAAGTTTTCAAGAGAATGAGAGAACAACGCAGGTAAAGAGAGCAAATCTAGACAAAACTTCCGACCGAAAGCCTAACAGCTAGAACAAGACAGATCAGTTACGCTTATGCACAATAAAGATGATCTAATCAACATTTGTTGAAATTGATCCAAAATATGTCGATAGCATAACAAAACAAATAGATCAAACAAAATAGTTGGTGCCATTGAAGAAAATTTGGTAAAAAGATCGATTAGGTAGGGTTCTAGAATGGGGGCGAGATTTCATTATAGTCCTTGCACAGCAGGAAACTGCCCCAGTGAGCAAACATGAAAGCATCGTCACATTGAAAATGTAAATGTCCTCCTACTTCGATACAATATCAATAGTGCCATTTTGGCATCGCAGAGCTACAAAACGCTGATGATTGGTCCATTAAACTGAAACGGGAATTAGAACCCAACAAAGATGGAAATTCATCAGCTATTATGGCACTGCTGTCATTTGAGACTGACAGTGCTGGCTCACTCAATAATAATCTCTCTGAATATAATTTGAACTATTTAAATCAATTCGATAATCAAAGTAAAGTGTTATATTTTTTCTGCCATAGAAAATATAACAGCGAATTCGAATCTCAACAAACATATATATTGTCTTAACTGGACGACTGCTTTAGGCCTCCACTGGTAAATGCATGATAAAGTAGAGACAAGGAATATATCAGTGCAACAGATTTTGAAAAGACAGAAAAAACTTGTGCAATGCTCAAGAAAAAAAAATACAATAATGAAGAAAAAAGAAGAGGGAATAGGAAAGAATGTGATAACATAAAGAATTCATTAGATTCGATCTATATCCTCTGCATTTCATATTGAAAAACACAGATAGCTTCTATGTTATTCTTTCCAGTCACTCTCATTTATAAAAATTGGCATCCTCTGTTGTGGGAATTAGGATGTCATACTTTCATCTATGACACCGCAGTCATTTTTTTTTGGGTTTATAATTATGAGATCTATCTAATAATAATACCTCTCTAATTTTTTTATAGCCGATCTCAAGGCAGGAGTGTGCTGCACCTGCACACGGCAAAAAAAAAACTACTATAAAGTCATATATCATATAGCGTATATCAAATCATTAATTATGAGCTTTAGTAAAAAATTATATATAAATGAAATAGAGTTAAACATTATGGCTTAAATATCTTGTGGCAAGGTAAGAGTTTCTTTTGACAACATCAAATTAAAGTGGAATGGTGGAATAGTGAGCTATTCTGATTGCTTAACTATGTCAAGTACGAAGTTTCAATTCAGAATAGTATTATGAATAGACTATTTCACATGCGAAAGATGGCACATTTCAACAGATGGTAATAGTTAAATATCTGCTAATTAATATTAATTTCCACTCTTCAAATATTATTGTTATATTACTATTCAACGTTTACTATTCTAATGATATTATATGCTCTATCGCTATTCTTTGATTGAGTTTGTCTAGCATACTTCCGTTAGCATTTCAATCCGAAATGCTAACGAGTCAAATTTTAATTTTTTCATGATCAAAATTTTAATTTAAGTAGTTCAATAAGATTTTTATATCATAATCTTGTTGTATACTATTTTTCATCGTGTTTGAAATTAATTTACTATACTTAATGATTTTTAGAAAGTAAGTTTTTTTGACCTATAATTTTTATTAATTTTTTATTATTTCAAAGCTATTTTTCAAAAATTATTAAGTATAGTAAACTAACTCTAAATACGATAAAAATTAGTATTCTATAAAATTATGATATAAATATTTTTTTAGCTACTTAAATTAAAATTTTGAGTATGAAAAATTAAATTTTGACTCGTTAGCATTTTCGGTTAAATGTCAACGGAAACATGCTAGGCAAACTCTTCTTTGATTTGCTAAAATAAACCCTAATCCTTCTCTGAATTAAGTTTATATACTCATTCACCAAAAGGACCAGAAACATGCCACACATACAAGTCGTCCATCGGAAAAATCTGAAAGCATTAACCAAAATGTCATCTAAGATAGTTCTCGTAGGCTGATTTTTTTGAAGTGTGCAGTTCATAACTAACTTTTTTAAAAAATAAAATGCATTTATAAAATAATTGTACGAATATATTTCATGGTGAATTTTTGAAAATTTCTGACTCTTTTCTGGACTAGAATATTGTTAAACAGAGTAAAACTATTCTTAAATTTTGATTTAAGAAGTCCTCTATGAGCTCAACTCAACATAACAAATCATGTTTAAATTTTGATTTATGTTGCTTAATAAATTATTTATAACAAGATCTTATGAAAAATGCAAGCTTTTTATTTTTTGTGCTTTTTAAGTATTTAGTTTTTTTGAATTAATACATTTTCATATATAAATATTTGATTATTTTATGTGTATTTTTAGAGTCATCTAAAAAAAACTGAAACATAGACCGAGTACCACCTACTTTTAATAGAGATCAAAGTGCCATATAAAATATTAACATCAAGTTAGTGATCATGTATAAATTATAATCATGAATCTAATAATATAAGAATTGTCATATTTTAATTTTATAAGTTCAAAATATTAACATCATCGTCATCATCATCATATCATTATCATCTCTTTTTTATCTTTGAATCTCTGTGATTTCATATTAGATTTTATTTCTAATTTATCTGAATTTATTTGAGATTACAGATTGTTGTTTCTTATTTCCATAATATAAAAAATATCATATGTACACACATTGACTGTGAGTACTGCCTTGCGAGTACACAACTCAAGTCTGAAGAGACCGGAGATGGAGATGGAGATGGTTCCACTGGACCAATCATGAAATTGCTTCTTTTATCATTCATTTATATTTCTGGATCAAATAGTGAAACTGCTGGAAAGAAAACGACTGTCATATAATATGTGAAATATTGCACAGCCGAAAGTGACGGGGAAGGAGGTGTCACAGTTATAGAAGACACAAGACAAAAGAAAAGATGATTCCACTTCCACACAAGCTGCCCATTAACTAAAGTCCTAATTGAATAAATGCATTTTTGGGGCCTCCACGTGGGACCCGCTACCTCCGTGCGGTACAGCTTGGTTTTTGTTGATATTTGGTTCGTTCTTTCATAAATTCTTGGACCACACTTCTTGGGCAACATATAGGTTGTGTACTTGTGTTACATCAAAATAATAACGCTTCTTGTAAGTTGTGACATGTGGTTACTGGTTAATGGATTAGGTTGAATTTACCAAACAAAACGATTATATTTATTGGTTAGGTTGGGAGACATTTCTCATGAATTATGATATCTCCATTTATCTTATCCGTTGATATCATCGAAAAGGTATATGAAAAACGAGAAAACTTTATATTGTGATTTTTTTTTCTTGAGTTGAAGAAAGTTCAATCCATCGACCGTCGTTTATTTTAATACCGGCCACTGATTAGAACTTGCGTCTTTCACACATTCTCAACCGATTATCATATTATAAATTATTAATTTTACGATGGACGAGTGGTAAGTGAACCATGACATAATTCTAACAAAAATAGCATTTCCATCAAATTTCTTTTAAGATCTCTTGGAGAATGTTAAAAGAGCTACTTTACTATGAACCAATTTGATCATCATTCAAAATAAGAAAATTAGAGGTTTGAAGCCCATAATGACATTTAAGGTAAAGGTTTGACCCTTATTTTTACTGAAAAATAAGAAAATTAGAACTTAACTATGAAAATTTAAAAATTTGGCTCAAATTTAACACACGCTACACAATGAAGAATGTAGTAATAATAATAATCTCATTTTTTATAAATATCAGCCAGTGGCGGATCCAGACGGTGAACAAGCCTGGGCACAAACCTACTTCAGCGTAAGATCAAAATTTATTGTCAACATATTATTTTTAACAAGATTTTTATAATTTTTTCAAATTAATCATGCCGAAAAAGTAAAATAAAAAATGAAAAATCAATTTGAGATATTTTTTGTGTTGGCGGCCTCTGTCAAGCTTTTCAAAAAATAAATGGTTATGCATTATTTTATTGCAATTTAAAAAAATATTCCATAATTATTTCTCTAGCAACTACTGTATAATCAGAAAATTAAAATGTTGATAAATAGTAAAATAATGCAAACAAATAATATGCATAGTGTAAAGGTGTTATTGTGGGAAATTTTGCCAGCATTATTTTCTTTAATTAACCAATAAACTGACAAAAGGATTTATTTGGTACAAATGAGAGAATTACCAAATGGTACAATAAGTCAATCATTGATTAATTTTGATAGTTTAGATATTCGATCCAAATTTGTCCTAACAAAAAATAATTCAAAAACTAAACAGAGAAGAATACTAAAAAAACATTACAATTTCTTTTAAATTCCTTAACGTTGAGTTGAGTTTTTAGCTATTTAAATTTAATTTAGATGTCGTGGGATTAATTTTCAGATATTGTATGACGTAAAGGAAAGTAATTGAAGATGAATTAGATTTTAGTTTTTTTAAATATTTTTTCTTTGTATCGTGAGCACAGGCAGTTAGATCACAGATTTATAAAAGAGAACTATATATTTTTAGATCAAAATGCTGTTAGGACCAGTGTTGTAAAAATCAGTTGTTTCGGCCGAATAGTCGTTGATGGCAGTCAAACTATCACAAATAGCTAATTAGATATTTTTTTCGTTTAATTGTTATGTTACAGTAATTTTTTTTTAATTCAACAATTTGTTATCAGTTTAATGAGTGTCATGTTAAAGTAAATATACAACTCATTATACTCATTTCTCGAGAAAATCACAGAATTTTTATTATAATTTTTCTTTTCCGTATCAATCTCTCTAATTTATATCTTTTATTTTTTTAAAGATCTGTGATCTCCTCTTTCATTATTTTTATTTATCAAAATCAAACTAAAAAAACTATAAGATCTAAGTTATTTAATTTTGTTTCTCTAATTATAACATCATAACTTTATAAACCAAAATATCTAAAAATATTATTAAATTATGCATAATTTTTTTTAATTATTTTTATTTTAAATATTTTTGTTTAATTAATTATTAATATGATAAAATATAAAAAAGATGGAGTTTGCACCATATATGTAGTATTTTGGTCCGGTTGTAAGTAATATATGTATTGAGTGTATTATGTGTATTAAAGTAATGAACCATGAAATATCATATTATGAGTTTATGATTTTTAAATCATTTACTATTCAATGACTACAATAATTAATATAATATTATAAATGGATAATATATGTTGGATATAAATAAATATATATATAATAATAATGTTAAATCATCCATAAAAATCTATTTAATTGGCCTCATAATGATTAATCGTTTGACGATACTTTGTCTATCTGCCAAGCGCATATCATTTTTTACAACACTGGTTAGGACTGTGCCAAAGGCCTATACTTGCATATGCATAGGTCATCCCTTGCTATCAGCTAATAAATTTGTCAAGTTAGATGTGGAAAAGAAGTGTCCTGAGGTAAGTTCTTCTATTGTATGTAGAAATCAAACAAGAGTTAAGTATGGTGCTATGTGTAATTAATGATTAAATTTACTATAGACTTAAAAATATAGTAAAATCATTTTTAAATTTTAATTTATGAATCTTAATAAAAATTTTATATCAAAATATGATGGGATATAAAAAATTTCTATTTTTTGAATTTTTTAAATATTAATTTTAAATTTTTAAAAATGACCTAGACAATATATATTATTTTATTACTATTATTGAAACATCTTAAAAAAAATCAAAATTAATACTTAGAAAATTCAAAAAATAATTTTTTTTATATCCCATCATATTTTGATATAATGAATTTATTGAAATCCATAAATCAATATTTAAAAATAATTTACTTATATTTTTTAGTTCATAACAAATTTAATCATATTAACTACGCGTAACATCATAGCCTAACTCATCAAACAATTAATACTTGTGTGATACTTTTGAAGATAGTGTATTACATATTATGGCTCTGACAGTGCGCAAAACCCACCTTCAAAAAGTTCATTACTGTTGTATATATTATATAGTTAGACAATATGTATGTCAATGGTTCTTTTTGATAAAAAAATGTACAAGTCGTGTACCGTGTACAACTAAGTGTACGCTACCATATAGTATTATACCCAGATCTACTGTACAACTAAGTTTTGAAGTATCGAACGCTACCCAATATCCGGGTCCAGTATTATACTGTCGAAAAGAGATCCTTTTTGTTTATCTTTTGCTTTATTCTGATAAGCTGGATCCACTCCTCTTTTTACCCCCCACTAGGGAAAAACAATCCAAACATACAGAGAAATTCGCATGTATAGACTATAGATCCATAAAGTTCTTCAAAATAGTATGAAAAAGATGAAAGATTGAGGGGACAAGACTCCCTCTCATTCAAGCAACAAATTAATTGGCTCATTGACTTTCATATAACGAGACAAAATCTCTTCAAATCTATCCTCTATAAAATAATTAAAAAAATGTCTACTCTCATCTTCCATTGACTGTAATTTTCATGCAATTGCAGGAAGTTCCAATTTTCAGTCAACGTTGGTGTCGCAGTTCAGACAATTTTGTGGCAAGCTGATGATTTGTTTGGGATTCATTAATTTACAAGTTGCAACGCGTTTCAAGTACATGGTTTTATTACTTTTAAATGTGCATACACTTCTTATTATTTTCTTTTGGGGGATAGATGGGGTCCTGGTCGAATTTTTTTTTTTCAAATTTATCTTTATAATTATATATATATTTCAGAAAATTAAAAAATATGTTTATATCGACAAAAAAATTAATTTTGCCCTCGTCCACTAAAGTTGTCTTTTATTTTCTCTTTCTTTTTTCTTTTTCCTTTTTATTTTCCGTGTTGTGCTTTTGATTGACACAACTAAATATCATTGGTTCATAATAAAATGTGAACCTACATGGATGCATATACCTGCATAATACATAACACAGTAAAAAGTATATAAAGGGTTCATCCATGCTTCACTTCTTAATTTGTTTATTCAAAATAAGAACTCCACTAGTATCAACATCAATAATTTATCACAAAAATATCTGGCCGGAATCCAGATTACATCTTTAAGTAAAAAAAAATCTCATCATTACTTATAGATAGTATAAAAATATTTCTCTAAACAATTTAAGTTTAATTTAGACTGTTTGATTTGAGGGAGTGATCCATAAAACAATATTGTGATATTATTTTTCTGGCAGCAAACAAAAATATTCCAAGTACTTATATATATATAAGTAAAAATATCGTGAGCTTAAACTCACGGAGACATTCCATGAGTTTAACTCAAAAAATACATCAAATCATCTCTAAATTTTAATTTATCATCCTTATTAAATATTTTATATGAAAATCTTATAAGATGAAAAAAATTTGAAGTGTTTTGAGTTTTTTAAGTCATCATTTTTAATTTTTTAAAATGATGTTCAAGTATTGAATATATTATTGTTATTTTTAGAGCTGATTTTTAAAAATTAAAAATCATAACTTAAAAATCTCAAAACACTTCAAATTTTTACATCCCATAAGATTTTTATATAAAGAATTTAATGAGCATGATAAATTAAAATTTAGAAATGATTTGATATATATATATATGCAAAGATAAATTAAATACTGTCAAATGAAGAATTCATTAACAATTGTTCGTCATGGTTTCATTCTGGACTAACTGGAACCGGACATATTGAGGTGTGGATTGAAAACAAATATGAAACAACACACTACAAAGTTTACACATATGTATGGACAGCAATTAACATATGATAGTAGTTAGCACGAGTTCCGACGTTGATAAGTGATGATAGTAGTTCTTTGACAACTACTGACAACAATTAATTAACATATAATATTATAAAACTAATACGAAATATCTTCTTTACTAAAACTGTGCACGGCTCTCTCATAATGACTACTCCTTAGTAGTACTGTAAATAATGGAATGTGCGCAACGTCAAATGAATAATCACAATCCGACCAATTAATTAAATTTTTACGGACAATTTTAGTTCATATTTTAATATACAAAAAGATTAATAATTTTAATAAAAGTTAGTTATTTAACACTTGATGATATTTTATTTTAAAAATTATAAATGGAAATTAAATTACCGAATCCATAATTTTTCAGTCATTTTAAAAATATATATAATTTCATAATGTCTAATTGAGTAAAAAAATAAATTAATGAATTTTAATTTATATAAATTTTTAATTATCAAAATTAGTGTTCAGATAAATTTCATATAATTTAAATATATAACAGTATGTAGGCTGAAAAATAATCGGTCAATAATAATGTGTGATAATTTACCCATCAATTATGTTTAATAGGTTGACTAATTGGTCTTGGCGGTCATTTTTTATACTCCTTATGATTTTGGCGTCGTTTTTTCAACTAATATCAACAACTAGAGGAAGAAACCCCAATTGGCCTAGTCGCACATTAAAAAGACTAAAAATTATATTTGGGAGGGAAGCGGACATTTTGGCTAAAGAAAACCCTAGCCATCATGAAGCTATTCGGATCATATTACAAAGCTATGTTAGTAATATAGGTCATTTTATTGTATTCACTTCAAGTTAATTAATTGTCTCATTTGGAGTATGCCTTTTGATATGAAGTTTATCATCTTGTTTTTCTGCCGTGCATCAAAATTCGTGTTTAGACTTCCCCACGTACGTTGTGATTTCTGAGCCGTCTGATTTTCTCGAGATGGGTGAAAAAAGAGACGCGGGTATGCCTAAAATCTTGTTTTTCTGCCAATCCACCGCGCGGCACGTGAGCTGAGCCGTCTGATTTTCTCGAGATGGGTGAAAAAAAGCGGGTCTCTCTAAAATCCACCAATCCGCGCGCGGTAGAGGATTCCAGTTCAGATCCATTTAAATGGAATTAACGTTGGAATATTGGATTATGCTTTTTAAATAGTTCTTGGGAGTACTATAATTATGCATTAATTCCATCCCTCATTCTCCCACCCAACCCCACAGCACAATCTCCTCGTCTATTTCCACATCCTTCTTTTGGGATTCTTAAATATCTTCAAAGTTACTTCGGATCGGCACCATCGCCGCTCTCATTGCCAATCCACTTCACCAATTGCACATGCACATGCACATGTCAAAATAAAAGTTACAACTGTGCACGGTGGAAGATGTTACTCGTACAAAGAAAATAACATTATCCAATGAAGTGGTCACTAAAGAAAAATTACATCAAGTGATCAAGGTTGATTTTAACGTCTTTATTTATTTTATTATAAACCTATAATATCGTTTTACTATGATTCAGGGGCATATAAAATGATCTATAGGAGATTCTTTTTATTTAATTCAAACTCATAATTAACCTTATGTCTAATATATTGTACAGAGGATTATATGTGTGCTATAGATTTTTTTTTTATTTTTAAAATTTAAATATCGATCTAACGGCTCAAAATGATTTCATATAAGAATCTAATTTTAGAAATTATTTTTTTAGAAATTTTTACTATTTTTTAGATAGTTAAAAAATCACTTGATTTAATTATTATGAACCATTTAAAAGAAATATTTTTTTAATTATCTAAAAAATAAAAAATTAGATAAATATGAAATTTATTCTACAACTAGATTTTCATATGAAAATTATTTTGAGTGGTCAGATTAACCGTTTGAATTATAAAAACAGAAAAATGAATCATAACACACGGATCATCAATGTTATGCGTCATTATCTCTCATTTTCGAATTGAAAATACCGATTTAACCATTCATCATGATCTCCATATAAAATATGCTTGAAACACAATATATATATATATATATATATATTATTTAAAAAAAACTATTCTTTTCTGGGTACTTTTTAAAAAAAATTATATTTTTTAGAGCTAATAATTTTCAACAATAATGATTTTCAATCCTTCAAACTAAAAAATTCAAAAAAAAATATAATTTAATCTCCAAACATATTTTAATATGAAAATCACGTTGAAAAGTTAGATCAGTATTTTAAATTTAAAAATTAAGTATATAACACGAAGTATAAAAATATTTTATAGTTAGTTGTACTGTAACGTAATACAGATGATAAATAATCTTGAATCATATGATCTCAACCTTTTGGAGTGATGTATATTAAAATTTTGAGAAAACATAGAAAGACTATATAGCGGAATCAATGGATATCGTATTTAAATAATTTTTTTAAAGAAGATTCAGATCTAATGCAATTTTAGCGTATACTAGCTATATACCCGCGCGTTGCAGCAGAATTTTTTATTTAAACATTAAAATATTATAAGATAAAAAAATTCATATTTATCTAATATTAAATTATAAATTCACCAAATTATAGAGAAAACATATAATAAAGACTATATTTAATCTTGGATGAGATTTTTGCACAATATGAGTTAATGATTCATGATTTTTATGGAAAGAAAAGTAAATTATTCTAACATATATTATCACCATTAATGCCTTACCAAATATGCACAAAGTTGCTAAATAAAAAAACAAAAATTATGGAAATAATAATATATAAGGGGAAGAAATGGAGAGAAAGAGGGGATCAATGGACGCGATCACATACGTTCGATCAACCAACAATAAATATTATCCGTCTAATTGAGGGATAAAATGGGTATAATAAAAATTTACAATGACAAAAAATGGACTCTCCAATTCTTAGATGCTTTATATAATAGTATAGATTAGCCAAAAGGAAGGATTTGATAAATTTTGCAAATTGACCAAATTGAAGAATCACATTATCACAAACCAAATTGCAGCGCCAAACAATACCGTGAGTTTGCATTGAAGCCTATCGCTCAATTTGAGCAGACAAGAAAGCTTAAAAAAATGCTTCGTAGTCTGAATATTTTTACATCCAATTACACCAAAGCACAATAAAAACAAGCGACAACAAGGCCAAGGCCAGCAACAGCAAACACCGCATAAATAAAACAAGTAAAAAGACCATGAAACCTGGAAGAACACATAACATCATCCAAGCTGAAACTCAAGACTTAAATTAACAGTTGCAATGTCTATTCACAAGCCAACTTGGTATCGAAGCTACTCAAGCAAATTGCAAAGGCCTGGAATGCAGACAAGGGGTACCTATAATCCATAGTAAACATATCCTTGGCTACTTTGCCAAATTGCAAGATGATCTTGTCATGGTCTGGTGAATTGGCAGGAGCAGTCGGCTGAGGAGCCTGACCTGCCTGAACCTGGGGCTGGGCTTGTGCTTGACCTTGACCTTGACCTTGAACCTGAACCTGGGCTCCACTTGCCCCACTATTGCTAGGCCCACCGGCTGATGCCTGGCTCGAAGCTATTAGCTGAAAGTTCTTTACTGATGCAATTGTAACTCTACCTCGAAAATTCAAACACCAACATTGTAGCTGCTCATGCCACCTAGGTGGCTTGTTTTTCAAAACAAGAGGTCTTTCCTTGGGCCATACGCTTTCATCTAGGTACCGGCTGCTGTTAAATTCTGAAGGGTCCATGATGGACTTTGAAATGGCCGTGGATGTGGTACTCCGAAAGGATTCTTCAAATGTATTACGTGAAATTAGCCGGTCTGGTTGACCTGGTACTGATCGATTTGGCTCTAGGCAAGCTGCCGGAATAGAGTGCATGATGCAGTGCATCCTGCGTGGGCCACGTGTGCCAAGCACGTTCAGCTCATAACTCACTTGGGCAATGCTATAGCTGCCAGACGGGACTTTTGGGGATACTCTTTTAGATGTGAAACGACGGCTGGAACGACCTGGGATGGAGGTGGCAGGATCGACATAGTATGGGGGCTGTGTATCATATACTATGAACTTTGTACCAAGAAAATTTGACCTGCCAAAAAAATCATCATAGCTCAGCATTTCAGTTTCAAATGTAGAAGTGCAATTTACCCATACTTTCTTCAACTGGTACAAGTCAGTACAGTACCATGATGATTGAAGTAGTAATTGATGGGACTGGCTTAGGGGTGATTAATAAAAAACAATGAGGAAACAGCAGAGTAAAAAAATCCAGAATTAAATAAATAAAATAGAAATCATAGAAACCAGTAGTTATGATGAATGAAAGGTTATAACTAGATTATTTATTTGAGATTAAATTAAATGAAGTACCTAATTTTGCCGATGTATGTGCTGCTTGATTTTGAAATATGATCAGCATCCATGGAGATAATATATTCAGTGGAAGTAGCCTTGCGATTCCTTTTAGCTGATAGGAGAAATTTCCCATTTTCGACTAGCACCGCTGAAAAGTGAAATAAATAAATCAAACTAGATGCAAACAATAATTAATGAGTAAAGAGAAAATCGAGCGAAGGACATACCAGGGCTAAGACCTAAATAGAGATGATAAGTTAGCTTCGACTTATCTCTCTTTATAAAGCATTGCATCATCCCATCACGAGGACCAGGCTGAGAAGTTATTAATGCTAAACAATATCAGTTATATAAGAAGTGATATATTCAAACTTTCAGAGAAAGTTTAGCAGCATTTAACAACAGTGTGACGTTTAAAGATGAAATCAGTTTAATTGTTGTTTAAAAGCCATTTAACTGTGTGGTATCTTCAGACAATTTTAATGTCCAAGCGTCAACTGTTTTTGATATTGTGAAAACTTTCGGATTGTCTTATTTCTTTGAATTCTATCAACAGTTAAAATAAGTTGAGAAGTTTTAGTAGCAAGTTTAATCACATTTTAAAAGCTTGGCGTCTAATTATAAAGGTGCATTTATGCATGTAAAACCACTCTTTGGATCAGAACATCAAATTACTACTAAAGAGAATGTGATACCTGCTTCAGAGAGACGGGAAATGTCAGCTTGCCAGAGAACTCAGGGCTGATAACAATCTCTTGACACATTTCCCTCCATGAACGACAAACGGCAGAACAAGCCACCACATTCTTTCTGCCTGGCCACACACTCTCACTTGCCTCCAATCGTCTTATAACATCCCGTAAAAGCTCAGGAGGGAGCTGAGCCCACTTACTATCCTGGATCACTGGCCCAGGTTCCTGCACCTGGTGCACTGAGCTCCCTGATTTCGTCCTGCTATGACCTGTTAGACCAGATAGCCCAGCAAGGGCAGCTTCAAAACTCCTCCGGGAGATGGACCCCACCCCATCCCTAACATCTCTTGTGATTTTTCTAAATGACATTTATTTTGCATCCACCATATATTTATTGAACCTGTGTTATATTTGAAAATGAAATGTTAGCTGTTGATCTATAAATGATAACCATATTGTCTCTACATCCTTTATATAGTTATTTGCACCTTTCAACAGTTTTTTTTATATATAATATTTATAATAATTATATTATTAATAATAAGAGTGATGAAATCGAAATTTTAAAAATACGAATGGTAGCGCGTCAGTGGCGCGTTGCAAAGACGCCACTGCCAGTGTTTTTTTTTTTAAAAAAAAAATGAAAGATGCCAGTGGGAGTGGCGTTTTCCCACTGGCGTCAAACAAAAGGAAAAAGCACCAGTCCTAAAAAAAAAACTGAAAGGTACAAACGCGCCACTCCCAGTGGCGCGTTTGTACCGCGAGCGCTGCCGTTCGTATTTTTAAAATTTCGATTTGATCACTCTTATTATTAATAATATAATTATTATGAATATTATATATATAAAAAACTGACCTTTCAATTAACGGTTGTGGTCATCAAAGCACAATTGTCAAGCATTATTAGGTTAAGGATAGTTATCTATTATCAATTAAAACTTTTTCACAAACAAAACCAAATTCTACAAGAAAGTTAAGATAAACTAGAGCCATAAAACCTTCTTCAAAATTCAGATGAAGTCACAGTAACATGCTTATTCGACATTGAATTAACAGAAATGTACCTGAAAACAAATACAGTGGTAAGTAATATAAGAATGAATTTAAACAAGTACAGAGGTGACTATTATTCCCAGTAAAATTAACAGAAATATACTTGAAAGAAATTGCATTTTTTTTATTTATGAGATGAGATGAGGTAATAACTGATATTCATCAAGTCAAAATATTTATATCTTTTGATGGAATCCATCTAACTACTACAAGCCCACAACACAAAGTCAATGACTGAAACCATCCTAATAATTTCTTTTCTTAAAAAAATTAACAAAAGAAATTGCCCACTCAACACCCAACCCATTAATGAAAATGTCAAGAAAATAATTTTCAAAAAGACAATATTTTCATGGTGATGATTTTTAAAATAAGAAACACGTATGTGTTAGGTACAGGTGTACAGCTAATAAAGCTAAAAGATTGTAGAAACTAACCAGATACATAAATAAAAGAGTAATTGATAAATGAAGAAGTAAGATTAGACAAGTGGAAAATCAAAATCATTTACAGAACTTTCAGTTGTACCAAAAGAAGGACCTAATTAGATTGCAACACGAACCAAACAAACTTGGCTCAAACCTTAACTTTTTTGAGGGGAAGGATTATTACTTGGGATGCGCTATAGAACCAAGGATAAGAACAAAGAAAATAAGACACCAGAAGAAAGATTTGTTCCTAGCACATTTTTAGAAACTGAAATGTAGACAAACCTAAAAATACACAAATTTCATCACTTTGTACCCAAAAAAAGCAAAAGATTTTTGTCAAAACAAATAAATAAAACGTATAAATTAGGAGATCTGGAAAATTATTACTTCGATAAAAGTACTTCCATGCTCTTAACTGTAATATATATAAGAAAAAAAAAGGCCTATTTTTTCATTATTCTTTCTCAAAGACACTGTTAGATAATCTAAAAGTACTGTTTTTAGAGAGGTTACCTACAATCACCTCCAAATCAAGGAGAACAAGAAACAAACTCAAAGCTCCGAGCTATGCTGAGATCCCTCTAAACCGAGCGGATCAAGCAACAACAGCAAACCCTTCAAATCGACCCCTCTTTCTCTGGTCGAGGAACTTTAGTAGAAGAAGCAGGAGGGAGAGAGAAATGGGATGAAAAATAAATAAATGCAAAGAGGAATCGAGAGAAGGGGAAGTAGGAGCTGCCTCTACTATTAGTTTATCCGCTCTGCTCCAAGTACTTTCTGAAAAGTCGTGGTTCACAACTTCACATATAGAGAAGCGCCAGACTTGCATAGACTTGGTTATATTTAAGGAAGCTTTTCAACGTTTTTAGAGAAGAGAGTGGCACAGTAAATATTTTGTGGGCGGATTTTGATAAATATCAAGGATTCTATGCAAGCTATGTGGATATTTTCCCAAAAAAGGAGATAAAATTATGGTCCAGGTCTACACAACAATTCCCGTCTGCGGTCGCTACGGGGTGGGAGGGGCAGAGTTGACCTTTCATCACCGTCGGATGTTAACGGCGTTAAAGAGAGCAAAGAAAAGAACTTTATGCTTGGTTCATTTCCTGGACTGTACGCGGTACGCCAGAAAAAAGGCGGTTTCTCTTTCCCACTGCCTAGTGCACACAATCATTTCACAATATCAGATCCTGTGTGACATCTACCAGACATCACACCGTGTGGTTCAAAGACTACACTTTTTGGCCGGTTCCCTGATTATTGATCAACCCCCCTTTCAATTTCATGGTTCTCCACTCCTTGCATAGATTTTTGTTCACGAGACGATGAGCGTTTTTTCTGTTTATGTCTTTTTTTTTTCTGTTTATGTCCTTGGGAGAGTGTGTTATTCGATAAAAAGGGCAGATGACTGTCAGTCAGGATCTGAAAATTTACGTGCTGAGGCCTGAGGGAACTGAGACATCAAAACAGGGAGAACTTTTCGACTTTTGCGGTAATTTCTTTGTTTTCCTGTTTTTAACTGAAAAGACCTGTCATGGATACTTTATAAACAGTTAAAGCAGGTGATGTGCGCGTTGCTGGATTATAGTGAGAATTTTTTTCTATACTTACTCGGAAAAGGAGCTGAAGAAATGGATGACAAAGAATTTGAGTGTGAATTACATACTGTGGACGTACCAGACAGCAGGATATGTTGATGCCAGGGGGGTAATTAGTGACAGTGGGTAGTAGATATAACCAATTGGCAGCCGCTGTCAATATCTCAAGAAAAAAGAGAATTTGAATTTGTTTCTAAGTAACACTTGTTCACTGAATCAAATTTCTATTGTCATTTTTCGAAGAAACACTTTAGGTTTCCTGTATTTTAAAGGTTAATTTTAATGCACATTCAACTTTATATTATATCTCAAGATTATGATATATTATATAAATATTATTTTAATAAAAAAATCAAAACCATGAATATATTTTAATAGTTTTGATAGAATGTGTATCAAATTTGAAATAATTTGAAATAATTTGAAGATTATTTAATCATTCAATCACAATATCAATGAAATTTCATCATTAAAAATTTAAAATTATATGATAATAGTTAAATTATCTTTTAAATTGACTAAAATTTGATATACATTCTATCTAAATCATTAAAAATGCATTCATAATTTTTTAATTAAAAAGCAAAGGACAATACGTACATGGGTCTTTTAGTACGTAATATCTTATCATACAAAAAAAAATGTATTTTTTTTCAGGAGCGTAAAATATTGATCAGGTCGAATAGAAACTATCTTATTATTTTCCTGGACATGTTCCAATTAATTGGGCTTTAACATGTTAAAATCGGATCTGACGCGATATGCAATAGCTTAATTAAGTATTTAATATTTTTTATTTATATAACTTAATATCAATTAATATGTGATTGATTTTAATTAATGTGTGAATAAATATTAATTAAAGTTACATTTCAAATTAAATCCAACCAAAGACAATTAAATTGATCGATTTGGGATGAATATAGAAAATACTAAATCGATCCTCGTCTAACCAGTTTTCTACGTATCATATCATGTAAATCAGATTCTGATTGAATCAAGAATTAACACCTCTTTTTTATTTTGATTTTAACTATATGTTCCTATTAATTAAATAATTAATTATGTCAAACATTTTGCGGAGTCTGTGATAGCGTCAGACTGGCATCATACTCTCAACCTCTCTTTAATTAATAGTTCAAAAAAAAAAAAAAATTAGCCAACAGCATTACCACAGGCAAAGTCTACGGTAGGGTCTCCCTGCCATGTAAGCATGCTTACATGGTAAGGCCTACCAATAAACAGTTCCCACTTAGATAATTAACTTTTTCATATATAACAATAATTAATTGATGATGGCTAGTCATAATTATTTCCTATTATTTCTCATTAAATGCATTCTTCTTATAGAAATCATCTAATGTATTGATAATAAATTTTTTGTTTCTGATAGATAAATAATCTTTGTATTATATGCACATGTAATAAATATCATCCAAAGTTTAGTACATGCATGTAAATGCATTATAAATTTAAACTACGTATATTTCTAAGTTTAAAAAATAAAATATTTTGTGCTTTTAGAAATGAAATTAGGAATATGTTCTTATATAATGTTTTTTTATTTAGTGTTCGTTGATGCTAAATTAAAATAATATGCAAACACTGAATTAACAAAGTTTATATTCATAATAACCAACTTGCAGTGTGAAAGGTTTTAAAAACATTGAACATAAAATTTCTAGTGCTATTGAACCGCACAAAAATTCAATTTGTGAAAAAAAAACAAATGCAAAATGTGATTGAAAATGTATTTTTTTTCTTGATTTATTTAGACTGTTTAAGCAAATAAATTAAGTTGTTTAATTTTCAAATTTGTTACGGAAGTAAAAGTAAACTATAATTTGCTAATTATACAAATGAAAATACTGTCATAATCAATAGTTAAAATTTTCCTTTATGATAAGAATGCATTTAATGAGAATAGTTGGAAATAATGATGGCTTGATAGTAATTAATTGCTGGTCTGTGTGGAAAAGTTAATCCAAATGATGAAAATATTTTATCAGTTGGCCTTACCGTGTTTTATTCATACATGGTAGGGGAGGCCTTATCGTAGATTTTTTTCGTTACCACGTGTACTCTTATTAAAGAAAACATAACTCTGGTTTTAAAGAGAGTTAAAGAGGAAAACCAATCGAGAGAAGAGATGAATTCAATCCAATAAAAAGCAGGGTGGATGCATAATTTTGGTCGGATTAATAATAAGATTATAATAATTTATGAAATTTAAACTCAGCTAATTCGGTATTAAATAAAAATTAATAATTTAATATTTATTCTTATCTAATAAAATTATCAAAATTATATTTTTTTTATATATTAAAAAAAATAAAACTTAATATTCCTTGGGGGATTTCATGTTTTAAAATCATTACATAATTCTTCCATTATCTATGATATTAAATATAATTTTCTTAATAAAAATAATCAAACAATTCAGAGAGGATCAAAAATTAGATTCAAATGGATCAAAAAATTTTAAGGACAAAAAAATAAATTCAGATGAATCAGATTAGTAAAAATTTAACCTAAAAATATTGTTTTTTAAAATTTAAAGATCAGCTGACCTCTGGTACTATTTACCTCCGCCCCCCATAAAATGATATTTTCAGAGTAGAAGTCCGATACATGATTTGATGAATAAAGAAAGATAAAAAGCAATACAAGAATAAATAGGATGTTGAATTAAACGGACACAACTTCACATGTATTTTTAGTGCGACTAGCGATTGAATTAGTAACTTGTACATATGAACTAGAAGCGCTATTAGGTCCGTGTTAACTCATTTAAACTCGTTTTCGGAAAAAGTGTTTGGATTCAAACTTAGATCACATATTTCTTATTTTCAAATCGGATCAATGCAGATTCCAGATATAACATTTAATAGTAGATATTCCATATCTAGTATCTCAATTCCGAGTAGATAAGTATTCACAATTTGTTTGTGAATTAACGGATCTAATGAGCACTTTATTCTTGAACTTAATTGGCGATTATTTGCCAAGGAAGATTGTGTGGTGATTGATGCATTCACGGTGGAATAAAAAAAATGGAACGAGATATTCAGATATTTTGTTAATTGTGCAATTCAGAATGAAGGAATTGATGAGATAAATAACATTTGGAAATTGAAAAATAAAAATATGAAATATATAGTTGTAATAGATCTGAACATTCATTCAAAAAATTATTGTAGAACACTGATACAGTGCTTCCAACACTGCCTCTCCATTTCACACACCCAAACTGACACGCGGGCCCCAGGTTCTGTAGCTTTTTAGAGGGCCAATTTTTCAGTTATGGTGGGGGAGTTGATGAGAAAATGATTGGGGGTATTTAATATTTTCCCATTATTATAATATTTCTTTTCTTAAAAAATGCATCACACCCATAAGCAACTTAGTAATCCTTCCTTTAATAAATATTCTATGTTTTTATATCAATCAATTATAGACTTGTATTAGCATGTCGTGTATGACGGTATTGATATGAGTATCAAGTCGGGTGCGGTTTTGGATCGGATAATTAAACCAAACCCAATATCCTAGCCATTCAAAAGTCGATTCCGGATTGGATATTAAAATATTATATTTTTAAAGGTACACAAAATACAATATAATATAGTTTTCAACCAGAACATATTCAAATTAACTGGATCCGAATTAGTTCCGGTTCAGAACCGGTTCAATAATGAGTAATCTGAATATCTATACTATTATATAAAGAGTAATCTGAATTTTTTATTATATTCATTTTATCTCTTAATTATACGATAATATTTATTTTTGGTTGATATATCGCGTCCATTGATCCCCTCTTTCTCTCTATTTCTTTCCCTTATATACTATCTAATATTATTTTTTTATTTAGCAACTTTGTGCATATTTGGTAAGAAATTATGGTGATAATATATATTAGAATAATTTATTTTTCTTGCCATAAAAATTATGAATCATTAACTCATATTGTGCAAAAATCTCATCCAAAATTAAATATAGTAATTATAGATTTTCTTTTATAATTTAATATTAGATAAATGTTAATTTTTTTATCATATACGATAAAAATATATAGCATCTCTAATAACGTGAATTCATATACGATTGATTAATGACGGGCATCGTAGGTGATATGCATAACTCTTTGAACTTAAACTCTCGACATATTTTTTTATTAAGATAAAATTTTCATTCAAATTGAATTGTAAACGCATGATTTTAATTGAAAGTACTAAAAAGTTGGTAATAATCAACCAAATTTATAGATTTTCATGTCACATGCGTTCTCCATTCCTTACGCGCGCGCTGAATAAATTGGTACGATTATAGATTCCATGGCTCGCGTCCATACAAGAGTGTCTATAGAAGTTTACTAACAAACAAATTTTGCAAGACCAACAATCCAAACAAAGAAATAAAGAAAAAGAGGATTGTTGAGAATGCAAATCCGTGAACCTTTTTCTTCGATGAAAAGAATTCTTATTTGTACACCAATGTATGCTGTCGAATAAAACGAAACACAAGTATTATTATCTCGCTTTCTTTCTTTCTTTTTTGCTCTGTACTCAGTGATACCATATCTGTCGGTCCTGTGAGCTCTAATTGTTAGTGCTAATTATTTGTTCCGCGAGGGTGGTATTGGTACAAGCAAAATTTTACAGTGTAAATATGTAAAATTGCCCACCATGGTATCAGGCTATCAGAATCAGTACTGGAGATGACTTGGCTGAGAGGGATGCGAAACCAAAACCAACGACAAAGTGTAGAATTAAGATGGTAGCACATGATGTGCTAAGAGAAAAATATTTCACGGAATCAATCAATACAAGCAAATGAGAAAGCATGACATGAGCCTGTTTTAACCGACTAGGATATAACAAATGAAAAAAACATTAATTTAATTAATATAAGCAGCCACTTTTAACAAATAACAAGGTGGATTTGGTAGCTGTGACGGTGTCTACAATCCACTCTCCATTCTAATCTTGCAAGTTGCAACTAAGATTAGATGCATGATTATCGTTATCGACAAATTTTTATGAATTTTATTCTTGACGATGGAGATTACATTTATCATTTTTTGTTCTTTCTTTTTTCTATTATTATTTCAAAATTTGTCAATGCCAGATTCGTAATTGTATGTTTTGTATTACTCTTTTCTTCTAATTTTCGAAGTAGGGACAGACGCAATCAAACAAACATACAGAGTAGGTTGATTGAGAATAGAATAAATTTTAAGATTTTTTTTTAATGTATAACATACTTTGCAGTTACTTTCATTTCGAGTATAACCCTACAATTAAATTTTTTTTTGAGCCGCGGCGGAGCCAGAATCTTGTGTTAGTGGTGCCAAAATATATATGAATTAAAATTAATTATTAAATAAAATAAATGTTTTTTATTTTTTTACAGATATAAAAATAATTCATAATATTTTTTGCACCTAAATTATTGACCTGGTAGCTTATACAAAATCTAATATTTTATCATATTTTACTATTTTATAAATTTTGAAAATCATCTAAACTAACAGAAAATATTAATGTTATTAACCTGAAAATGTTCATCTTTAAAATAAGATAAAAAATTATAAAATTTATAACTTACTGTATTAAATGTTTTATGCTAAATTTAAAATTTTAAATGTTCAGTACATGAGCCAAAATACAAAATCATACAGATTAATCAATTTATATTCATATACAAAAGAGTTACAATTATTTTTATTAAGAAAATAATACAAAGTTCAAACATTTTATCTGTTCTTTTTGTTTAGAAAAATTGTATAATTTTTTTTAATAAATTACACACATAATTAATTATATTATAATTAATTTGGTATAAAATATTTTCTTTCTCGACATAAATGTCCGAAAGATCCATTCATTCATTGATCAAAAATTTTCTTCGTCTCTTACATAAAACAAAGCTTCTTCATTATTTTAAGATTTTATCTATAAAAAAATATGAAAATTAACATTTTTAGACAAAATGACAATTTAATTTATAAATCATCATAAAATAAAAAAAATATAATCAAATCGTGATACTGAAATATTATGTTAAATTTAAATTGAAATTTGATTTGAGAAAGATGAAAAGTGATCTACTTTTTTTGAGTAAGTATTATCAAAATTTATAATATAATTGAAATTTTCAAAAAGAAAAAAATTAAATTATCTTTCATCTTTTCTAATGTGATGATACTAAATTGATAGTACTGATTTTTTATGAGATATTGAGAAATCAAGTAAATTGCAAGACTCAAATTTTCTATAAGTTTGTCAGAAATAAAATTTTATATGACCAATAAAAATAAACATTGTAAAAGTGGATGTTAATTTTATTTCGTTACAAAGTAAATATTTTTTTAGTTTTTCCTCATTGATAAAAAAAATTAGTGGTGTTAGTAGCGAGGATCCAAATAATTTTCAGTGGGCTCAGATATATAATAAAATAATAAATATTATTATAAATATATTATATTCTTGAAGATCATATGTGAAATTTAAAAATTTACGTGATGTCAATTGATGTCATTTTGAACTATATACCTCCGCCACCGCCTAAATCTTAGCTCTTAGCTCATCGCCACGAAATATATGCAAGTGATTTGACAGTGAATCTCACAAAGAGATTACAATGATGTAATTTTTTGTTTTAACTCTGATACAATCATTGACTGCTGATATTTATATTAAGATATAATTCATCACATATTATCACATTACGTGTGCAGTGCTAACTATACATTTTTTTTGTTTTGGCTTGTCTCATGTAACTATACAAATAATTATGCGGTCTTAATAAAGCGATATTCATCAAGTCAGAGGAGAGTGACGATGAATTATTGTATTCAAATACTCTTTCTTTTTTTTTTTTGTTGGTGATAGATCGTCATCTATCAAGAGGAGAAGTTCCAACGAACAACCCTGGCCGATAAACATTATAGAAAACTAAATTATTTTATTTTGAGGCCTCTTTCATAAAAAGATTAGATAAGCTTGAAAATTAGGACATAGCTAAGGTCTAAGGACCATGCAAGCATTGTTACTTTGTTAGGCAGAGTGTCAAAATGAACAAAAAACGTCAAAGAATTTGAAGGCAACCGTGGCAATAAAAGCAAGTGGATTTCGGATAGGGGATGGGTAGGGTAGGGTAGAGTAGGGTACAGGTATAACTTTTATTTATATTTTTGTCTGTTAAGTAAATAATTTTTTATTTATATTTATATTTGATAATTTAACGAAAATAAAATCTTATTCATATCCGTCTTATCGGATACGATACAAGTCGGATAAATGGTCAAATGGTTTTCAAAATGAAAAAAAGATTGTAATGTAATTAGCAATGAAAAAGATTAATATAATTATCTATATCCGAGATAACGGATCCGGAATAACTTTACCCATACATTTACCCGATAAGTTAACGAAATTTTTTCTTATCCATATTCATACCGGTAACTTAATGAAAATAAAACCTTACCCATATTCGTAATCATAATTTGTTGCACATTAATTCTATTAGATTACATCTAATTTTATTTATTATGCATATTAATTATGTTATGTTGCACATTATTTCTTTTATTATATACTTTAATTATATTATTATGCATATTATCTCTGTAATGTTGCATGTAATTTTGTCCCTTCTCTCATTTATGTATTATAAAAATAGTTAAATGCAACATAATAAAAAAATTAATGTGCATAATAAAATTACGTGCAATATAATAAAGTTAATGCATAATAAAAAATTGACTAAACATTAATATTGTGCAATATAATATAATTAATGTACATAATAAAAATAAATAAATATAATTTAATGGAAATAATATGCAACATAATATAAAAAGATAGATAGTGCGATTGTAAGATACATTCGGTCATGGACCGGGTCCGGCCTAGAAGAAAAAAGCGAGTACGAGATTGAAAAAATTCAAACAAAATGCATAATATAA
This sequence comes from Schoenoplectus tabernaemontani, assembly GCA_037127355.1. Lineage (NCBI taxonomy): Eukaryota > Viridiplantae > Streptophyta > Magnoliopsida > Poales > Cyperaceae > Schoenoplectus > Schoenoplectus tabernaemontani. The sequence goes on along the minus strand of CM073750.1, from coordinate 11,145,136 downwards.
AAAGGGATAATTAGTTATATGCCACTTCAAAGTTTGAGATTTTGAAAAATATCACTCTAAAATTTGAGTTTAGATAAATGTCACTCCAAATCTAGTTGACTTTTAATTTTGCCACTCTACCTATTTAATTATATAATTTTATTACTAAAAATATGATAATTTTAATAATATCAAAAATACTCTTAACAAATACTTCATTTCCCTACAGGATCCCAGCCCCCTCTTCGTCTATGTCTCATTCTCTTCTCCTCTCACTTCCTCTCACTGGCGCACATCTTCATAATCGACTCATCCCCTCTTTCTAAAAGAAAATAATTCTTACTTCAATTGCACGTTCTCAAAATGTTTTCTACTCATAAAGCATTCAAAACGATATTACCTTGATTTCAGTTTCTTCGTCGTAAGCAGAGATCAAAGGATTTTCATGATGGATTGAGTCGTCTGAGGCAATTTAAGTAGGAATTGCTATGTTTTTGAGAAAGAGGGGAGGAGTCGAGTGGGAAGAGGCATATAGAGTAGTGACGTGCTCATGCCTAGTGAGAGGATGAGGAGAGGAGACAGAGATGGAAAATAGGACAAATGGTGTATTTGTTGAGGGTATTTTTAGTATTATTAAAATTATTATATACATTTATCTAAACTCAAATTTTAAAATGACATTTTTCAAAAACTCTAACTTGAGAGTGGCATATAACTAATTATCCCTATAAAAAAAGGACACTGAGTCACTGATACATCGCTTCTAACACCGTCCCTTCATTTCACTCATCAAAATTGATACGCGGGTCTCATACGCTGTAGCTTTTTAGGGGCTCATTTTTCAGTTATGGTGGAAGAGTTGGTGGAGAGTCGTTGAGGATATTCAATAATTTTCCATAAAAAAAAAGATATAATTCATGAAATGATACCCGATGTAGATTGTGGTATCCGACGAACATTTTCCTTCGAATATAATTTATCGACGGAAGTTATCTCCTCTTCGATCTTGAGCTCTTAATTCGATCAGCTTTCAACTTTTCTCTTAGAAAATAGTTGTATTTTCAATTCCCGGGAAAAGGGCGGATAATATCATGAATTTGAAGTTTTTTTTTTTTCTGTTTCTTTTCTTTGTCTTTTTGTATGTTCGAATAAAATCATTCCACTATTGACTAGTAATCTAGTATAGTTCATATTAGTGATCACTCCTATTGCTTCATGTTTTACAAGCAAAGCAAAGTGAGATATTCAATAACAGAGGAAAACCTTTGAAAGATAGAGTTACTGATACTGTCATCGATATTGTTACAAAAAAAAGTTTATTATGTTAAATGAGTTATTGTTCATTTTGATAACTTAACGATGCAATTTATTTGACACTAATTCTATCATATATTCAACATAAAATACTACTATTATGTACCATAATTTATTTAAGTTGAATAATATCATTGTTGTATAAACTACGCTACATAATTCATTAATATCAATAATAACACATTTAACGTGCATAATAAAGCATATATTCATTATATTAAATGAGTTATCATTCATGTTAATGAATTAATCATATAATTTATTATGTAAACCTTTATTATTCAACTAAAATACTGCTAATTTGTATAATAACTCATTTAAGTTGAATACTAACAATAATGTACAAAATAAGTGGCATAATGAAGTCAATAATGTGAAAAATATGTTAACATCTAATGACGTGCGTAATAAAGTCCGCATCGACGATGATATCAAGAACGGAAAATGAGTATCAGCTCCTGATAATGGCTTATTTTGTCAACCTTGACAATGAATCTTCAAATAAATACGAAAAAAATTTAAAAATAAAAAAAATCTTTATATGTATTTTTCTTCTACTTATAGATTGATGGTGATTTAAATTTCATGAAATTTTATTATCGTTTGATAGTCCATTAAAATATTATATAATTTATAACGATTTCTTTTTAACAGTTCTTGACGGTCTATCAAATGATAATAAAATTGTATGAAATTTGAATCACCGTCAATCTATAAATAGAAGATATCTACAAGGTTTTTTTTTTCTAATTTTATTTTTTTTTATATTTATTTGAAGATTCATTGACAAGATAACCATTGTTGTAATCTCTTCCCATTTATAAATAATAAAATAGTAAGGTCTTGTCCATAAATTGCTTATAGACCTCTCTCCTAATTACTAAAGAAGTCCACAACTTAATATTACATCCAAATGTGATGTAGCTCGTTGTTTGACTGGTCTTCTCTTCTAAGAACTTTCAATTTGCGGAAAGTGTGGCCAACTAAGTGTCATGATTTGAAGTTTTTAGCTCCTTTTCTTTTGTGTATATTAAAAAAAAATCACTCAGCTATTCACTAATAAAGGAGTCAGAATCAGCTGTTATCCTGAGCCACGGACAGGGCCCTGTTCTCTCGATCAGGCGGTCGAAATCATCGAAATTCAGCTGCGTGAATTTGAGAATGATGAAATGAATCCGAGCTGTCGGATTCTCGCGAACAGGGCCCTATTCGCCGATTCGGCGAACAACAGATTTGAAGTCCTAATAAATATTAGGTCATGTAAGGCTTCTATCTAAAAAATTTTCATCTTCCAACTTCAAAAAGAATGTCTTTGGGTTGCCTTAACTAAGAAGAAATTATTCAGGCTATAAGCCTACGAGCATAAATGAATCATTATTAACAGTATACTCTCTTTTGCTATGAGATACCATACTACCATAGTAAATTTAAAAAGAAAGAAATAATTTAGTTCGAAATTCAGCATTTGCGTTATAGTTAAGTTGAACTGACTTTCATTTTATGTTAAATTAAAATATTAACAATAAAGATGGCAAATTTTAAGTTTTAATGCACACATTTAAAACGTTAATGTTGAACCCCTCCGAGCTATCGAAGCAAACGGAGGAAACAAATAAGAAAATACGGTGACAAATTGTAACTTTCCAATTAAGGTTTTGTAACCTAATTAATAAAAATAATTCATAGTTAATGTAAATAATATGTATTGTAGGTTAATTAGTTCAAGGACGTATCTTTCTATTATAACCCGTTATTTGAATTGTCCTCTTTTGAGCTCTTTTTATTCTCCTTTCCTTTCTCTTCTATTTTCATACACTAATTTAAGAAAAAAAAAAATAAATTAGATAGTCATCGAATTTCAAACAGATCCTGAAAAATATATACGACAAAAGATTCGTCCATATCTTCAATTCATGAATCTAACAGACTATGCCAAACATCATATCATGGCATGAATAAATGTACTATACCAAGTCTCTCTCAAGTCTTAACACCAGTGACATCATCTGGATAGCAACATCTTTCGGAATTTGGCACTGTACCATAAATAAACAAAACCCTATTTTTATAACTGAGGCATCATACCGCTCTTGTGCTCTAGGCCTTATTGGAAGGCCTTTAATGGACTGAACCAATCTTGATTGTGCATATATGAGGCCTTATCAGTCTTCTAGGCCATAATTGGAAGGCCTTTAGGCCTAATTTAGTAAAATCAAAATGAAATGTTTTTCATTGGATCTGCTTTGGAGCAAAAACATCCTGTAAAGGCCTATCTTGTGAATGCACTTCACAGGAGAGTATTTTCTTGATATGAACTCCAAACCAATTCAGTCTCCCTAATGTCCATTGCCCCTAATTAATGTGTCATTCATACAATTTTATTTTACATTTTTTTGCCTCAGTTTACAAGTTTCTGTGATGATTACGATATGCCAAATTGTGTAGCTGATCTAAATATATGCTTTACAGTTTACATCATGTGGGTGGGGTCTTGATCGCCAATGCCAGCCAACACTTGTGTAAGGTGTCAGTGAGTTCCAGAGGATTACTCACTGAGATCAGTGTTGAGGATAAAATGGCATATGCAGCAAATTCCATACTTGTTTCATTCATTGTTTTGAAACATCGATGCTTTATGCGGCAGATTTGATTACAGTAATCCATTCTTTTCAATCACTGTTATTATTATCAGTACAATGAATTTATGATTTTGTCATATTGAACTGGCAGATTTGGTCACAGTATTTGACGATCGCAAGGTCGTTCTGCAAATTTAGATAAATTACTAGAATAAATGTACAACATATTGCATACATATGTAGAATCATGTATACACAGTTAATAACATATACCAACAGGTGAAAAGCTATATTAACACTTGATTTGGTTTGTAAAACGGATGTTACACACCGAACAATTGAATCAATCAAAGCACAAGAGCAAATTATGCACAAATTAACAAAGTGCAAATAAATATACACAACCAAATTCAAAATCGGTGTAAATGTACAGAGCATCCTGCTGTATCCAATCTAACACCTTACTTCCCAAGGCGCTATTAGCAAACAAATAATCCAGAGAAGAGTTCAGATACCATTGACAAACTGATCCTATCAATTGATGGTTTTTAAGCTGTTGTTCCTTCCTTCTTTTCAGCCTCTGCAGTTGATGTCTCGACCGCGGCCTCCACTTCTTTTGTCTCGGTGGTTATCTCTGTCGTTACTGTTTCAGTAGTTGTTGTTTCCACTTTTGTTTCATTCTGCTCAATTAATACAATCAGTTGTATATTTTTAGTAGCCATTTTTCAATTAATAAAAAGGAATTAAGATGGTATATCAAGTACCCACTCATAATGGAATTTAATTAGCTCTACATATGCAGTTGTTTATTTTCATATTTTGACAGCAATCTGTTGGTAAAAGTATACAAGTTTATCCGTCATGAAACTAACTGCGACCGGTGCATGTGTATACCTTGTACCTATATGACAGTAATAACTAATAATATATTTATTAAGCTTTTTCCGCAACTTATTGGTCAGGTTTAGTTTTAGGAAGACAATCATGTTAGTAAATAGTAATGATTAATGAAATGCTGTCATTGATTCTTTTTTCAACATAAGGAAAATAAAGGGAAATTAATATGACCTCAGTAGTTTGGCTTGTTTCTCCTACCACCACCTCCTCCTTTTTCTCTGGTTCAGCCTCCGGCGCCGCTGCCTCAGCTGGTGCCTTCTTGTTAAATGGCGATAGCCCACAGTTCCCCATTGATTAGACAGAGAATGATTTATTGTTTGCAAAAGAGAGATATATTGGATATATGGTTTCATGAAATGGATGTTTAGGAGCTCTTATAATCAAGAGGTCGTTGTTAGTTGTTACCGTGGTTTGACCAATATCTATTTTTCCAAACTCCTGTACTTTAAGTAACTTGGAAAAACGCTAAACCAACTACGACAAGTCAGCAAATAATAACTCCACTAGTACCAGCCAATGTGAGCCAACAGTAGGAAATAGAGATATTCTTAAACTATTATGAGACTTATTTGTAAAAAATAAATGTTCTTGACAGCTGTTTTCAGTAGCAAGTTTAAGCTGTCAGCCGTCTTCTACAATAAATAAAATTGCAAATTTTTTGTTCTAAATTTTTGGGAATAAAACATAGAACATCTTTTGTCCAGGTAATCGCATTGTCAAACAAACAGAAATTAATATATAGCATTTAAAATTTGTGCACATCTGAAGAATAAAAATTACACCCTATTAGAAATCTTGTCAATTTTGAAATTCAATGCTACTACAGAATACGACTGCATAAATAATTAATTAGAAAAAAAATTCTTATATCTTAGGAGACATAGAATGCTAAGGAGATTTATAATACATATTTAAAAAAGAAAACTCTCAAGATGAGACGGTGTAACTTTTTTTTTAGTCACAAACATAGTCGTTGTTGATTACTTAGCAGAAGTTAATTCATTTTAAATTTTTGAGGAAAAAGAAAAATGATACTTAGTGGAGTACGAGCGGTTACTCATCAACATTCAACAATATGAAAATTATCCTTGTCAATAAATGACAAAGACAATGCTCTGCGTGTGTGAAGTTGCATATTCAAATTTCGAATGATAATCTTTTATAAAATTTAAAAATTAGATAACTTAGTCTTCCATCTTTACTTAAAAAAAATGAAAACATTTTTCTCTCTTGTATATTAAAGTTAAATGCAATTACTCTCGATGTCCATAATATGGACATTTGTCATAATTACCAAATTTTTCATAGTTTTTTTTATAGAAATCATAGGTACCTCCGTGAGAGGCGGATTAAAATTTGAATTGATGTGAACCACCAAACCTAAAATTAAATCACAAAATAGACAGCCTTGGGTGCAAGTTGGGGCTCCGTCAAATAACTCTAGCTAAAAGTGTTTTAAGAAAGAAAGCATGAATATTCTATATTATTTTTAAATTCTCAATATCAAACATTGTGGTGATCAATTATGAAGATCCAAATTAGCTTGCTCATTTGTACACGGCACCACAGTTGCTTCCCTGTCAATGAATCCATCCAACCATCAGGGTCCAAATCAGTATATATTTTCCCATGTCAAAAAATTTTCTTTATTATTTTACTAGACTTTCATCAAGAAAAATCTTGTTTCATGCTTGCAAGTTATAAAGTGGCGGCAGCACTTATATTCTGGAATTTCATTTGAAAGCAACTTAAAGATTTCCCCGCAAGTATTGTAAATTACATATATCATGCTGTATATGATTACTTGCGCATCTAATCACACGCCACATGCATACCAAAAGTTTACAAATCGTATTGTGGTAGCATACTCAACTTACATGCTACAAATTCCATATGATTTGACCTCACCGCAAGCAGATTTTTTTTATTTTAGTAAATAAAATAAATAAATAAATAAAAATAGTAAGATTATCTTGAAAATTAGTCTATATAGCCTGGATCGAGTTTGAAACTCGGTCCCCAGTTTGAAACTCGGTCCCGATTCTGGACCGAGTTTGAAACTTCCCGATTACTGGACCGAGTTTGAAACTCGGTCCCGGTTTTTTTTACGTTTGTGTGTTATATTAAAAATAAAATACAACAGTCAGTAGATTGATCTAAAATATTATAATAAAAATTAAAATAAAGTTTTATAAAGCCAAATATAAGAACGATTAATACATTATTCTAAAATAGTATCAAACAAATAGAAATATTACAACAATAATTGTAATTCAATTGTTCTGGTAAATATAACAACAAAAAATATAAACACACTGATAATCTAAATCATGCTCTGCAATTGTCAGTTCTCTTCCTCTCCATAATTTATTATAACTCGGTTGTACTATGGGGAACTTTTGTTTAACCAAACCCTTACTTCATCAGAAATAACTCCAAATAAGCTATAAAAAAATCACCTGAACCTACTGGTGCAGTGTTGATCTGTGCTCTAATACTAATGTTGAATTGGCTAGGGAGCAACTCCAAACCTGTATGAATCCGTCTCTTTAAGTCATGAAGATTGATTGTCTCGTTGGTAGAAAATATGCACGCGACATGAATATCGTAACCCATGCAGGTTGAAGTGTTCAGAATTTGACCTCCGTGATACACATTGATCAGCAACATTTTCATCTCTACAGTATGAACGATAAATCCTACTGTTAGTGTATTTTAATTTTACAGCAAAAAATAATAGTCAAAATAGAAAAAAAATTTACAATGTTGATGAGACGAGAGTGATGAATACGGATCGACTCAGGATCTGTTGAAAAATAAATTTTCAGTTGGAAACTCTTGCAACAGAAACAATGACGATTTTGAAGAAATGATTGGCTGAATGAAGATGAAGGAGAAAGGTGCTGGGTGTGCTATATAATAGCAGAATGTTGGGACCGAGTTTAAAACTCGGTCCCAGATGTCTGGACCGAGTTTAAAACTCGGTCCAATCACCTGTAATTTTTCAAATACACACAAACGTTATAATTTTCAAATGCTAGGACTGAGTTTAATTTTTATTGTAATATTTTAGATCAATCTACTGACTGTTGTATTTTATTTTTAATATAACACACACAAACGTAAAAAAAAATTAGGACCGAGTTTGAAACTCGGTCCAGGCTATATGGACTAATTTTCGGGATAATCTTACCATTTTCATTTATTTATTTACTAAAATAAAAAAAAAATGCATCTAATCACACGCCACAAGCATACCAAAAGTTTACAAATCTTATTGTGGTAGCATACTCAACTTACATGCTACAATTCCATATGATTTGACCTCACTTCGTAGAAAAATAATAAGATGGGATACTTCGATAACTAATTATTTTGACAGTCAATTTCATATAAATGTATGTAAAAATTCAAAAATAAATAATATTATAAATATATTCTTAAGCTTATTAATTAATTATTTTTCAAATTTCATACAATTTAGATATAATTTTTGGTATTCATTAAATGCCATCAAAATAATATGATCATTTTAACAATTTAAATTTAATGATCTTTAATGGAAGAAAATTTAAAATACAATCAATCCATAAATTTAAGAATATGTATATAATTTTTTTTCATTTTAAGATTTTGTATGACTTATATGTTGGTTGTGAAAATTCTCAAAACAAACGATTGTCAAGGATCCCACCAAAAATAATAATAATACAAGTTTAGTAATGGAAAAATGTTTATATTAGCATTAATGTATGTAAGAATTAACTTTTGATCTAGTGGCAAATACAATACCTTTTCTCTGAGAAATCACATTTTAAAAATTCGAATAAAAAAATCTTTTATAGATATTTAAAAATTAAGTAACTTAAACATTCATTTAACACAAAAAAAACATTGGCGTATAGAAATAAAATACTTCTCGAGAGTGGCACTTGCCCGTTGTCACCCTCAAATATTAAATATTAAAATTCTATGGGTGGTAATTAGACGTGTAGGTATAAAAAGGTCCGCACCGCTAAAATGGGCCTATTAATATCCGATTTCGAGAAATAATAACACAAGTCTAGTAATGGAAAATTGTTTATTAACATTGGTATATATGAGAATTAATCATTAATTTAGTGGTAAAGACAATACTCTCACTATGAGAGATAACATGTTCAAAATCTAATGATAAATCCTTTAAATATTTACAAATTGGATAACTTAAACATCTATCTTTACTAAAAAAAAAACATTGGTGTATAGAAATAAAATACAGAGTGGCACTTGCCATTTGTCACCCTCAAATATTAAATATTAGAATTCTATGGGCGATAATTACAAGAAAAAGACATTTAGTAAAAAGGCCCGCACCAATTTTTGCTAAAATGGGCCTATTAATATCCAATTTCGAGAAATAGCCCATACAAATAATGTTCTTTTGTTCTTGGATTATTGAATGGGCTTACACAGGCCTATCTGGATGAATGGTTTATTAGAAATCTCCCTTTCGCCTTCTTTTGGAAACTTAAAAAAGGGCAACGAAAAACGAGGGTTTTGATTCTCTCTCGCGCAAAGAAAAACGAGGATTTTTGGAGCATAGAATTTGGGAGGAGAATAATGGCGAGCGAGGAGGAAATAGCGGTGAAGGAACCGTTGGATCTGATACGGCTCAGTCTCGACGAGCGCATCTATGTCAAGCTTCGTTCCGACCGCGAACTCCGCGGCAAGCTTCATGTATTTCTTCTCTCCTCTCATTCTTCTTCATTTATATTAATTTTTGTAATTCGAGGTTTTAGCCCTTTCTGTAATCAGAGATTCAGAATTGCTAAACATTTGCTAAGAAAGTGAATTTCTTTGTATTGATGTATGGGTTAAATTTTATGAGGTATTCCGTTGATAGGGTGCTGCCAGAAAAGAAGAGGGGGCGATAACTAGGGTTTAAGAACCAATAAGAAGGTCAACCAGGTAAAATTCAAAATTATCATTCTCATTAAATTTTAAATATGAAGAATTTAATGAGAATTTTAAATATGAAGAATTTAATGAGAATGATAATTTTGAATTTTAGACGTGTTATGATAAAATTTGAGCCGTATGTACTTGAGCTCAAAATGCAAATGTTTTCACAATAGTCTAACTCTCTCGCAAATCACAAAACTTCTCGTTCCTCGCATCCGTATCTCAGATTTGGAAGTCCAAACGGCTGATCCAAACCGTTCAACGTGATCTCCATATCAAAATATCATTGGAGATCAAAATTTATATTTTTTGCTATTTCTTAGATGAGCGGAAAATCATTAGTTTGGATGGTGCATAAATAGTTAGATCAACAAAATTTGTACTCATATAAAAAATAGTAAAAATTTTCAAAAAAATTTAAAATTTGATCTTCATATTGAAATAATACGAGATCATGTTCAACGGTTTGGATCGATCGTTTAGATTTTTAAACTTGAGATACGGACGCAAAACATGATATGTTTTGTGCTTCACGAAGCAACATAGTATCACTCTCTCTACATATAGAGAGAGTAAATCTACCATGTGTTTAAGCTCACGAAGACCTCCTTGAGCTTAACTCAAAAAATATATCAAATGATCTCCAAATTTTAATTTTTCACTCTCATTAAAATTTTCATATTAAAATCTTGTGGGTACAAAAATTTGGGATATTTTGAGTTCTCTAAGTCACTCTTTTTAATTTTTGAAAATCAACTCTAAAAATAGTAATAAAATATTCAATGTTTGTATATTATTTTCAAAAATTAAAAAGAGTGATTTAGAAAACTGAAATATCGCAATTTTTGTACCCCATAAGATTTCAATATAAAGAATTTAATGAGAGTGAAAAATCAAAATTTAGAGATTATTTGATATATTTTTTGAGTTAAGTTTACGGAAATCTTCCGTGAGTTTAAGCACACGGTAGATTTATTCTATATATATATAGAGAGAGAAGCTTGATATGCTGAATGTATACTGGTTGCAATTACAAGCTTAACTGACAACAGCCTCGAGTTTTGTTCAATATACACTTTGATGACATTGGGCAGTGAGTGGGAATCAATTTTGGGCCTTCTCCTTTGCAAAGAAAATAATTATTAATTAACATTTAAACATATCCACAATATCTTTCTTCACGCACAAATGAGGTGAAATTACAAATGAAAGAAATATCTGACCTCCCTAGTTCTAAATGAAAAGTTTTGGAGCAAGTGCAGGGAGAACCTTCCAAGATGTGTATTCAAGCAAATCCTAAACCATTTCTTTTTCTGATGTACCCTCATTGAAATCTCATTAACTGATCCGATTGCCAAGAATTCTATAAAAAAATGTACTTTATTTTCTTTCTGTTGGATTAATAAATAGATGAATAGGACGAGAGAGGTGTTTCTGAGATTGTAAATTTAGTTCTGAAACATTTGAGTTTGGGTACGCTTTTGAAAAACAAAACAAACTGTAGTTTTACCCTTTTTTTAAACAAAAGCGAAGATTACTGCATTTCCTGATATTTCAGCATTTAGCAACCATGCCAGGATTTAATTAGGCGAACAGCTAGTAACTTGCTGATAGGCATTTAGTTTTGTGTTTTGTTCCAAAGATGATATAAATTAAGAATTTGGATACCTTTTTTTTTATCTTTTTCCAACTGTATTTTCAATTGCATTTTTTGCTTAAATTTTAGGCTTATGATCAGCATTTGAATATGATACTTGGAGATGTGGAAGAGGTGGTCACTACTGTTGAAATTGATGACGAGACATATGAGGAGATAGTTCGTGTATGTTTACCTTTTTTTTTTGGCATTTTTTTCCCTTCTTTTTCTGATACTCAATTACTGCATCTTTCTCCACTGTCTATTCAAACTAATGGAGTAAATTTTGATATTGTTATCAAGTAGCAATATGTTTGATTTTTATTAAATAAACATGAAAATTAAAATTTAGTTAAACTTGACATTAATGAACTTAAATTTAAGAATATGGACAGACATAGAATTTAGTGAAGTGCATTGTGTTTTCTAGTTCTTCTTATACATCTCTGTTGACTACATCTGTTAGCAAGTAATTCTTTTAAGTGTGCTGTGTATTCTGTTTCTGACTGAAGTATCTAATTTGTTTTTTAATCTCCTGTTAATTTTCAGACAACAAGGCGAACCATACCTTTTCTGTTTGTGAGGGGAGATGGAGTAATACTGGTTTCTCCACCTCTCAGAACTGTTTGATTTCGATGTGGACTTGATTGATGGGCCTGTGTAACAGTAGGAGATTATATTAGTTTTGCATTGTGTTTCTGTGTTGATCTTGCAAGTACATGCGATTTTTGCCATTTCGTGTAACATTTTATCTTACATTCTGATAAATATTTTGTTGGATTAAAAAGGCATGTCATCACTTATTACAGGCCAAGTTATGATTCTTTTCATAGTGACATTTCTTTTGAGGAAAAACTGGTAGCATGAACTAGCAATTCACCATGAAAACTGAGATTCATTAGTAAAGGGAATCCTCTAATTAAACTCGAAACAAAGGAATTCTCAGACATCAGTGACTGGAATATTATTTAGGTGTCATTTTTAAACTTCACATAAAAAAAAAACATTTATTTTGCTTCTGTCCTTCTTCCTATGGGCACGTTGTGTTAATTATTAGGCCTGTAAGCCATGTTGCAATTCTTGAGCAATATTGTTTAGCAAGAATCTTATTGGAATATTTGATGAATCACAATTTACAAACTAAAAGCGACTTGTTGAATGGAAATTAATCAAAGGGTTGCGACTCTGTGAGAGACTGAATTAGGGTTTTGTCAAATACCCAGCAAACTGGGCCCACCCTGCACATCAGAATCATTCTTTCAATCCTGGCCGTCCATCTTGCACAAATTGACCTCATTTGGAGAAGGGAATGATAAACCTACACCACCGGGCTTCGCTTTGCAAAAAGGACGAAAGAGAGGAGAAAATCAGAGAAAAGAAGAGATAGAGAGATCAGAGAAAATGGGAGTGACGAAAGAGGAAGTTGAGACTACGCTCACCTCCGCTCTCAAGCCTACTCATCTCGTGTGTACCACTGAGCTCTCCTCTCGGAATTTTCTTGCTTTCTGCTTTTCATCTATCTAACTGATTTGCTGCTGACTTTTTTCTTTTTAACAAATTTTAGGAAGTGGTGGATACGTCTGGAGGGTAAGTTCTCTCGAATCTCTTAATTTCTCATTAATCTTATGATCTTGTATCGTACAAACTGATTTGTCTGATCGTTGTGCTAATACCAGTTGAGGGAATTTTCATGTTTACCTCAAAGAATGGAATTATTCTTCCATACCGCTGTTTTTATTGAATTGTGCAAGAATTTCAAAGGTTTTCTTTACCATTCCCTATTGGATACACACAATAGTTCTAGTTTATCGTTCAAATTGTATGTTTGTATGTTTTTATTTTGAGCTAAAGCTGATGTGCTGCGCACCTACTGGTACCACATCCGGTAAACTACCTGAGTTAAATGTTTCTTTGAGAAAATAGTTTTGTCATTATTCCAGAAAGAAAAGCACCTAGTTACAAAATTGTTTGAATTTTTGTAGAATACAAAATCGGTTCAGTTAAATGTATTCTACTGGTATATAATCAATCCTCTTTTGTATTTACTTTCATTTCTATGTACTTCCTTGGGTATTTGTGAATTCAAATAAGTATTTTCAAACTCTGATGTTAGGTCCACAGAAAAATACTTGAAACCCAATTATCTATCAGATTTACTGAACTCCACCCAACCCAAAAAAACACCTGATCTTGATAGTGGACTTGGTACATTTAATAAGGAAAAAAAAACTGTAGAAGCAAATCTTCTGTCAATATGAGGTTATGGCACTGGAGTTTACTTTTAATATTATACTTGTTGTAATTGTAAGGTGTGGTGCGAGCTTTGAAGTGGAGATAGTGTCCGAGCAGTTTGAAGGGAAGAGGCTACTGGAGAGGCATAGGTTAGTTAACACCGCTCTTGCCGAGCAGATGAAAGAGATCCATGCTCTCTCCATCAAGAAGGCTCTCACTCCAGCTCAGTGGAAGCCTGAGGACAAAGCCCAAGAGTAATCATTTGACTTGTTCAAAATAAAAAAATTTAGATAATCTTAGACTGAAATGAAGTACACCATTTGGTGTAAAATCAAATGATGAAATGGCATGGTGTCTCTTATAACCATGTCTTGTATCTTGCATGTAATGGTGGATACCGCAGTAATGTTACATGTGGAAACTTCTGATTCTATTTTTCTTTTCAAGCTGACAATATTTTTTTGACTTTTCCTTTCTTTCCTCCAGTCTTCAAGCAATTTCTATATGATGGTGGTCAGGGGCGGAGCCAGTACAGTGGCGGGGAACAGTTGACTCCCTGATTAGAATTTTTTTAAAGATACCCTAATAATTATGTATATTTAAATTTTTTTTAAAAAATGTTTATATTGGAGAAAATTTTAAAATTTTGACCATTTGAATTTTTGTCCTCTAAGCCATAGTCCGGCTCCGCCCTTGGTGGCGGTGGTTGGTTGTTTTGTTGGGGCATAAAATAGCTGAAATTCATATAAACCTTGTGTTACTCGTGTTGTTTTGAAGGATTTGCTGTATAGTAAATTTAAGCCAGTTAAAAACAACAGAAAATTTACCCTACCAATTTTGTTATTTCGTCTTCGCTGTAATGAAGAAACAATTGAGATGAGAACTCGCAAATGGTAACTCGAGAGGTATAAAGTCAACTTAAGAATTTTTCATACGATGTAGGAGCGTTGTTAAGTCAATGCTTGTTAGTGCATGCCATGGCTAGCTGAAATGAAAATTACGCTTTTGTGATTGATGATAATGCCACCTGTTATGTGACGAGGACGGAGACCTTTGATTCTTATACAATTCATTTTTCGTTTATCCGGGAACAGCTATACAACAATAAAGAAGTAATAATAACCCTTTCAGGACTGTAACCTGATGGAACGTTAAGACCCAAGTTATGATTTGAAAGTTTCAGGAAATCAGAAGTACAAAATGCCGGATAATTGAGATTTCAAACACAACAAAAAAGAAAAAAAAATACAAATGAGGGAAAACTCTTATTTTCTAGATCACTCGTGCTCATGCTTATATTTCTTAAGAGCTTATGAGGCATTTAAATCTAATGAGTGGGGTAAATTGCTCAATGTGGTGGGTTTAGAAACCGGGGGTGTAGCAAAACTTTGGGATCAAAGTTAGATCTAAGTCTTTTTTCACATCGGTGATGTTTCATTAATCTTAATATAACTCATTTTCAATCTTATATTTTATTCTAATCTATATGTTGATCCTACGTGTGAAATAAAATAAATTTTGATCCCAAATCCTTGAGACACCCAGTTCCAGATTTAATTAGCTGTTATTATTATATTCTATTTGGAACGGTTAACCGTTGTTTAACAGGTGAACAAACATAACCAAAATCACTCTCTCTATCTCTCTCTGGCTAAGCAAGCAAAATCACACTAGATAAGATGACAGAGATAAATATTACAATTAAAAAGGAAAGGGAAAGAGAAAATGAATTATTTTGTACAGGGAATCGTCCTGTTTATAATTATAACACATGTCGAACCGGTCAATGATGCCTTAAAAATTGAAAATATTTTACAGAACATCTTTGCCATTTAAAAATTGAAAATATTTTACTCTCCCAGCGAGAAGCTTCTGCAATATCACCAACTAATGGTGGCATGATAACTTTTTGCAAAGGAGGTGGGAGGCCTCAAAGGTCGCATATTAGCCTACTTATATTTTCTTTTTTATTAATGTTCACATGTGCACCGAACAACAAGTCTCAATAAAAGAATGTGAACACCAGTTAGGCATCTTTGAACTTCTTATTATATTTCTCATTGATTTTTTTGTTATTATTATTAAACAAAAGAAAATGTACTTCCGTCCCAAATACATTGTCGGAGGCACATTTTGTGGTATCTTCCTAATTCTGGAAAAAAAAGACATGACGGGTAATAAAGGTCTATTGGAAGCTAACCCCTAAAATAAAATTAAAAAAAATCATTCAATTGCATGGAAAGTACAAATTTTGCCTGTATTCTCATGCAAGTGTGCCAATTCATGGCAAGCATCATTGATGATATTTAATTTCCCACGAAAAATAGGAAAACACTCAAGAATTGATCGTGGAAGACTTCGTCAAAGAAAATTGAATTCCATCGCTTAATCTGGATATCGAAGAATCGAAATTTGAAAAGGATGTCTTTTAGCCTCGTCAGCTCCAGATGTTTTTCCATGGTTTCAAATTAATAATAAATAAGTATTATCTGTCATTCTCTGAAACAACACGGGCCTCGTTCTTCACTAGGGATGCACTCAAAACCTTTATGCACAGTTTAAATTATCTGTAGCATTCCTTTGTACCCTGTCAAAAATGCAGGATTCAAGCATAAAATTGAGAGAACTGCATTACGTCTCCAACGAAACAGACTGGTAGGGTTGTAGCTGGAGAACAAGTAAGAGGACGTTCCTCCAAAAACAGAAGAACTGATAATAGTAGAAATTATTTCCTAAAGAAGAAAGTACTACCACAAGAAAAGCATCAAGGTTCATCCTATTAACTTAAAGATCCAAGTATCAAATGCTTCATGTTCCAACAAATAACTAAAAAAAAGCTGCATACGGATTGGAAATATAAGTTTTTAACTAAAAAAAGGCTGCATACGGATTGGAAATATAAGTAAAACTGATTCAAATCAAGAGAAAAGGAGCTCACTTTCTTCCATCACAGAGATGGTTCATCAAGAGTAGTGTGGATTCTCGGACTGGTGGGTCAGCATGTCGTTTTTCTTGTCCTGGATGGGTCGCATCTCTTCAGAAAGTGTCTGGAGGTGGATTAGCCGATTCTGATGGTGGTGTAACTGGCATGTTCGAGCGAGAACCTTGCACCATAAGTATTGGGAGAATGTTTTTTCCATCAAAATCTGTGGTTTTCTGCGAAAGATATGGGACTAGGGATGAATTGGCCAGCAGCAATATGCATCTGCACAAATTTGCCTGCGGAGGTCACAAATCTCAGCAGCCAACAACCTAGCTATGTGCATCAGACTCATAAAAAACCATGGTATATCGCTGTTATAATTTTTATGTCACCTGATTGAATTTAAAATTTTCAGATTCCATGATAGGGGAATTTCTTTTAATCCCAATTATCATAGATTTAATGACAACTGATTGCCATAAGAAACTATCCTAGTTAATATGAATTCTCCTAATATGCCAATATGTAATCAAAGCAAAAACTGAATGTATGACTTATAACACGAGATATCATTCAAAATAATATTATTAAGTTTGTAATTTGTAATACTGCGAAGAATGAAATTCAATCGTTCATATCATTAGTAAATCCATAAATTAACTTATAATAATTGACTAAGCAAATTCAATCGTTCAGCACAGTTTCTCTGTAACAATAAAAATAGAACAGTATATATCACAAGCTACGGCCTACGGGTCCCATAGAAAACTACCGACGCATAAGCCCACTCATAGTTTATTTAAACCCGCCTTTCAATGAGCCATAGAGTTCCATCCACTCCAGAGATCTCAGATTGCGCTCGGCGCGTGAGGCGTGAGCTGCTCTGGCATTGATCTGTGTGAAACACTGAAACTGCGTGCTCTCCAGTCTCCAGTGCATACTCATTCCACATGGCAGTCTCCGAATAATTTCCCCTTTCACCCCTCCCACTCCTTTCTTCCTCCCCTTCACTTTTCTTTTCTATATATAAAAGGGCACCGAACTAAGAATCAAGCAGAAATATTTTCCCTTCGATTCAAGACAACAAGCTCTCTCTAGTACTCTGCGAACTTGATCTCCACCCCCAAGGTGATTATTTATTTTGGCTCTCTTGTATCCTCGATCGGTTTAAATTCGCGCTGTCCTTAGATCCTTCTTTTGTTGTTACCGATTACTAAATATTAGTCTTATTAGTTTGACTTCTATAGCAATCGCTGATTTGTTCAATCACATGTTGTCAAAAATTGCCGATAAGTGTAGGCGGGCAATTGCATGGATCGATACTTGATTTTTCTTTACAGATCTTATATTCTTTTTTTCTGTTTTCCACTTTCTCCGTATTTCCTTACTATTCTCAGTTTATTCAAGTTAAGCTATCATAATAAATAATGTTAGTAAAATTATATCGGTAGAAATTTGATTAAATAAAAACGAACCAGTAGAAAAAAATAATAAACAAAACGAGAAGTAAATAAGGAAGCAGGTAAAACATTTTATTTTATTTGTCAAGGGAAACGATCACACTAGAAAACTGCAAAAGAGAAAAAAAAACTTAGCCAAGTAAATGAGAAAGAAGAATTGGATAATGATGAACATGAGAAAATTGTGGATGTGCCAGTGTCTGAAGAACCTGTAGTGAATTGCACAAATGGTACTTGAATTTTTTTAATTGGAATTTGTGTGCTACACCTTGTGTTAACAGATTTCCTAGTACTAACTCCACTTCAATTTGTTCCTTATAAAAAGTATCTTCTTCTCTTCACCGGTTTACTTATTATGATGGTAATTGTTATATTTTTTTCTAAAATTTAATGATTGACGCAAATCAAAATGATACTTCCATATTATCACAATAATGCTGACATAATATTAATAGAAGCAGTACTAACACAAAAAATGTTAGCGATGTTTGTGTGTACATTTAGCCTTATGAAAGGGATTGATCAAAACTAAGCGAAAACTTGTTTGATTTGTCATTAGGGAAAACATGAGTCAGGAAATTGAAACAAAAGAAACTCTCACCGAGGAAAATGGGAAAGTAGAGAACAGCAAAGGAGAGAATGGAAAAAAGTCCGTGCTTGATAAAAGACCAACACCAAAGCTGAATGAGAGGATTCTCTCTTCCCTCAATAGGAGATCTGTTGCTGCGCACCCCTGGCATGACCTTGAAATTGGTACAACTATCATGAAAATTGCAGTTTTCATTTCCTACTTTTCATAAATAAAATTGCAGTTTTGATTGAATGATTTTTTTTTTTTCTTATCTTGATCGACGGTAGGCCCCGCAGCTCCAGCTATATTCAATGTTGTAAGTGCTCTTTTTGATATTAAATTTTTATTTGAGTAACATTTTTAAATCTTATGTTATATTTATTCATCACAAAAAAGGCAACAGTATCATTGATCATATTATGGTCTCCATCTCTAGATCTGAAACTTAAGTATCTATATGACATATTTGATAACATTTGCTTTGTAATATCTGTTACAGGTTATTGAGATCACAAAGGGAAGCAAAGTCAAGTATGAGCTTGACAAGAAAACTGGGTTGATTAAGGTACTGATTGTAATCTGCAAAGGATCATCAACAAAGGATTGATAATTAAATTTCCCAATAAATGAGTTTTTGATAAATTTTCTACAAATGAATTGTAGGTTGATCGGGTGTTATACTCATCAGTTGTGTATCCCCACAACTATGGGTTCATTCCGCGCACTCTCTGTGAAGACAATGACCCAATGGATGTTCTAGTGCTCATGCAGGTACATTTTTGATAAACTGTATTTTTTTTACTTTTGACGATTATGATTGGATATAATTTTTTTAATTTACTAAAGGCATGTCAATTTGTCTTAAAAATTTGTGCTTGTATTAGGAGCCAGTTCTGCCTGGTTGCTTTCTCCGGGCCAAAGCTATCGGTCTCATGCCTATGATTGACCAGGTTTTCCTTGCTCTTATCAACTAACCTTTTCTTATGAGGTTTTTATAACTGCAAAATGTAAATAGAAAGTAATTGTTAGAGTCTTTGAATATCTGTATTTATCTTTCTGCATTTGATCCTATATAATATCATTTCAGTCGTACTCCTTTAGGAACCATAATAAGCAAGAATTAATCTATGGATAATTTTAGTCACGACAGTAAACATCACCAATGCATCACAGCAATACACCCAGTTATATCTCTCTATTTGACTTGAGGCTCTGGCATGTTACATCATTCTTGAGCTAATATCTTGCTATACTTTTCTTGAGTTCAGAGGTAATTTGGGAACTCTTTTTGAGTGCTTATCCCTTTCAAAGTTTTTTATTTTTTTTCCTCTGGTGGTTTGGAAAACAACAGGGGGAGAGAGATGACAAGATAATAGCAGTTTGTGCTGATGACCCAGAATTCAAGCACTATAATGACCTGAGTGAGCTCTCCCCTCACCGTCTCCAGGAGATTCGCCGCTTCTTCGAAGATTGTATCCTTCTAATACAAACTTAAATTCTTAATAACACAATCCAATGCATTTCAGGACCCTTGAAAATCCATAGATGGTCCATTTTCCTAAAATTTGTTAAATAGAGCTGTTTCTCTGACAGCCTGAGGAATAGTAATCATGTTGACTATTTGTAATATATATATTTTTAGCGGAATCTGCTTCCAATTTCTTCGTATTTCATAAGAGAATATTGACTGGAAATTTTGGATTGTGCTTAACGAAAATTTTCAGACAAGAAAAATGAGAACAAGGCAGTTGCTGTGGATGATTTCTTGCCAGCTACAGTTGCTCGTGAATCCATCCAGTATTCCATGTAAGTTCCTGTTTAACTCTGTAATTTTCTGAATAAATTAGAAACTGTCCAATCGTTTATGTTTGAGATTTTATTACTCATTCAACTTATGTCATTAGAATATGTCATTAGAATCCTTTCTTTCAAAAACTGGTTGATTTGAAAACTGCCAGGACTATAATAATTCAAAACAGTTTGTCAGAAAAAAAATGGGTGCAATGTAAACCTTATTGTGACAAATTCAGTGTGCTGACATACCTTATTTCATTTCAGGGATCTCTATGCAGAGTACATTTTACACAGCCTGAGACGTTGAATGTGCTATGGCCGGTATGATTGAACAATAATTTGATTTTTGCAGTCTTCGATTTCTATGGAGTTATGGGGTCCCTTACTCTTATTTTATGGATTTTGGATTATATATGTGAAAGAAAGTGTCGAAGGATAGACATTGGCTTCTACTCTTTTATTCTTTATCCGGGCATTTGCCAGATATTTTGAATGTTTCATGCGCGTCTTGGAAAATTTTCCATGCATTGTAAGATTGTTTTTCTTATGATATTAAAAGAACATTATTACCCGTGTTCGTTTTTCCATAGTTGGCTATCTAGCCTTCTTTTCTAGGCTTTGTCCGAATGAATGGGTCGACGATTGCAACCTGCATTACATCAAATAGGCTGATACTGAAGAATTTTTAATTAGAACTTAAAAGGGAACCTCACCTACGTGATCATCTACAGAAACGATCTACAGAAACGACTGGACATCAGCTGCAGAGTAAGATTTTTGAATGGAACAACACAACCGAAGAAACCAAAAGAACTAAATAAACAAATAAAGTCAAAGCATGTGGTCCTATTGCCAGTTATGAAGGATTCTAATCTTTGCCTAGTTGGAGAACGAAATTTGAAAGGCATCGTGCGTTTTGTTCCTGTGCATTGTTGGCACACATGCAGCTCACCACATGATGTCGTGTTGGCAATTGAGCTTCTAATCCTTTGAGATGGATACTTCCTACAATTTGATATGCTTGAGACTTGACAAGACAGGAGGAACAGTTGCTCATCGTCTGGGATTTTGATGCTCTGCTGTGCTGCAACGTGCAGTAAATTACAATACGTAATTCGTTAGATCATTTTAGAATTTATATCAACTTAAATTATAAAGAAATTTAACGGTTTAACTGTTGCGCTGCACGGTGCCTCTTAACAGAGAATAAAGATTCTCATTGTGTGTCTGATTAATTGTTTGGGTCGTCTCCTCCTCTATACATTTAAAGGAATTCTTATAATCATCCCTTCTAATCGTTACAGCCTCAGCAGCATATTCTTTTTCTTATGCCTTCTTTAAGTCTTATTCTAACACT
The DNA here is from genome assembly GCA_037127355.1 of Schoenoplectus tabernaemontani. NCBI lineage: Eukaryota > Viridiplantae > Streptophyta > Magnoliopsida > Poales > Cyperaceae > Schoenoplectus > Schoenoplectus tabernaemontani. Next base: position 11,123,450 of record CM073750.1, on the reverse strand, counting down.
TTTTTAATAAGGCTCCTATGAACTTAGATATAATATTATTTTTCATATATTTTATCGGAATTAAAACCTACGTCACGTACCCCTTATCATTTGCACTAGGTCCATGATTTTTACACTTGTAATTCACTCTTTTCAAAATATAGGCCAATTAATTTTTCATTGGCACTTAACCCCATAGACTAGAACGTAATGAATATGGGAATCAATTTGCTCGGGATCAACTCGCTATTGGCTCGCTCATTAATGAATCGAGTCATTAACGAGCTGGCTCGTTAAACTCGTTAAGTTAATAAGCTGAGTTTGAACTTAGACCAACTTGGCTCGTTAGACTCATTTGGCTCATTAAACTATTAATATTTATAATATTTATATTTTTATTATGAATTTTTAGTTTAGTAAATAATTTATAGTATAATATGTACTTAAATTATTATATCAAATTGTGTAAAATATTTTATCATTATGTATTTTAATAATTTTTATATAAATTTTAATATAAAATACCATAAAATAATATTAACTATTAAAATAGGCTTAAGAGTCTTAATGAGCTAGCTCGGTTAGCTCGTTAGCTTAACGAACTGATCTCAAATTAAAATTTTTGGTTCAGAAGTAATTAGCAAGTCAAATCAGCTCAACAAGTTAAACTAATGAGCCGAGCACAAACTTGATCCACCTCAGCTCGACTCATTTAGAGCCCTACACTATTATTCGCATCCAATTTACATACCAAATGACGATTAAAGAAGCCAGATTCTGGCAAGTTCGGAGTGTCAAATTATTGAATTAGTGCCCACAGAAAGGGAGGTTGGGGGAGCAGATGACGAGAGCATTTTTAATCTGCTCATCGCATAATCTTTGCACTTACGAAGTACAGAAATTGAAATATATGGTTGATCGGTTGTATCCAATCTGAACCAAAATTAAGGATGTGAGTTATCACTATATACTGCTTTGCTTCAGTACACTGTTGCTTAATATAAACAGTTTTGTTTCCAACAGAAAATTTTCAGGAATTGGACAATTAATTTATATTTCATCAGCACTTTATATGAGTAAAAAGCTACATTACAGCCCAGATGCATCATGAGAACACTGTCCTCTGAATGTATGATCTGCCACAACACGGCTATCATAGACGCGGCGGCACATTTTCAATACAATTACAACGAGAAGTGACAAAATAAAGGAAAAAATGGTTGACATTGAGCTTATGGTGATTGCTCGGCAGCGTAGAGAGCCTTGATCTCCTCAACATCATCGTAGCTTCCCAGAAAAATAGGGGACCTCTGATGAATCTTACTTGGCACCAGATCAAGAGCCTAAGTTCATATTTATTATCTAACAGTTAGCTTAGACATTTTTTTTAAATGGAATATGTATAGAAGTGCATGCTGATCATAAGTATCATACCCTTTCTTTTCCAGTAAAGGCTTGACCTCCTGCTTGCTCCATCAGGAATGACATGGGAAATACTTCATACAGAACACTACATGAAAAAAATGCATATAGTTGAATCTATTGCAAATCAAAAGGCAACAACAACAAGAACAGATTTACCATGTATAGCATATATACATGCTAAATTAATACTCCAAAATATATTACCGTAATTTTCCGTTGGGACTTTTCTTGTCGGCGGGGTACAAAAATATTCCTCCATAAAGTAAGGTACGGTGCACATCAGCAACCATACTGCACATTATATAAAAAAGATGAAATTTTTATGGGATAAGTATGCATCAGAAGATAAGAATTTAAAAAATTTCAATCAAACATGATGCAAGAAACTGTTATATGAAAACCCAATTGCACAAACTAGTACCATACCTTCCAATGTATCTCAATGATTTGGGTGATGAACCATCTTTTGGAAACTTGCATTTCTCAACGAACCTACAAAATATAATGGATTAATTAATACAAGGTTTAATAAAGTGCAAGTAAAATGAGATTTGAAATAATGCTTACTTTGCTGTCGGTCCATCCCAATTTTTGGCGTTGCCTTCATTCACTGAATATATTTTCCCCTTCTTTGGTATCTTCATTGATTCAAAATAAGAAAATTAAAACCTGATTTAGTATATTAACAAGAGATTGACAATAATTGGGTTCAAAACCCGGATAGGATCCTTTATAACAATTAAAATTTAAACAGTTTAGACTCCCATCTCTCTCTCTCTCTCAAAAAAAAAAACAATAATTGAGTACAACACAAATACAGACCTTAATGTTAGGATGAGTGAGAATGAACTCGCCCAGAGATGGATCAAGCGTAAATCCATTTACTCCATTACCTGTGCTCAGCACAAACTGTATTGACATGATATTTTAGTTATTATAACTTACATTCACATATTAAAAACAAACGGTTAGTTAATTAAGATAGATATGACTTATGAAGAACTTACGGTGCATGAACTGCCATACATGCAATAACCAGCAGCAAGCATATTCTTTCCTGGTTGCAACACATCTCCCAGGCTAACATTCTCTGAATCTTGGACCATGTAAATTCCAAATATCTGCATGGTTATGTGTGTGATAAAAAAATAAACTGACTGAATTAGACGAAGTTGCATTAAAAATTTTCATGGGCCAAAAAAGATAATATTTAATTATGGACATTATTGTATTTACTCAGAAAATGAAACAAACAATCGGTATTTTCAAATGGGAGGATAAAGTGGAAAACATTTTGTTAACGCGCTATTATACCTTTCCCTTTTAATCGGAATATGTTCTTCCTTTTTGCAACTTTCAACAGCTTTTGACAAAGCGTTTAGCCGTCTATAATTAAAGGGTGGGTATAATTTGACAATGGATTATTTTATCAATTTTGACAATAAATTTTCAAATAAATATGAAAAAAAAAATTAAAATAGAAAAAAATTTATGGATATATTATTCTACTTATAGATTAATTCTGATTCAAATGTTATACAATTTCATTATCGTTTGATACTCTACCAAGGATTATCAAAATTTTATATAATTTGTAACAATTATAATTTGATAATCTTTGATAGACTGTCAAACGATAATGTAATTATATAAAATTTGAATTGCCATCAATCTATAAGTAGAAGAATATATTCATAAGGTTTTTTATTTTTAAGAATTTTTCGTATTTATTTAAAAATTCATTGTTAAGATTGTCAAGTGATCCCTTCCCATAATTAAATACTTTCAATTAATTTAAAGTGTCCCTAAAAATGACATTGGCAATAAAAATCCCATTAATATCATTTTAGCATCATCACATTCAAGGTCAAGAACTTGATGAATTAAATAAGTTCATTTTGATAAATCAAACAACACTCAAGGCTCAGTTTGACCAGTTCCAACAAAAATTAATGAGGTTTCTGACTTAGGAGAGAAGATAATACCGTGCCGATGGAGACACCACAGTCAATGTTAGAGGAACCATCCAGTGGGTCAAACACCACGCAATACCTGTGTCCCAGGTTAAAGGCAATTCATTAATTTATTATTAGTAATAAACACTTAAAATGTGATTTTTTTTATTAATAATCAACAGAAAGTCATTAATAAAACTGAAAAAGATGTAATAAATTACTCACTTCCCCCTAAGAGCAGGGTCTACAAAAGTAGCCTCCTCATCTTCCTCCGATACCAGGATACACTGCTCATGTCAAAAATAGAAAAGAAAAAGTTAAAAAATGAATTAATCATCTTCGTAGATTGTGTTGATTCCTAAATGAATAAATAAATAAAAAAGAAAGGTAAAGAAAAACATACAGTACGACCACTGCTGACAAGAGCCTTAACAAACACTTCATTAGACAGCACATCAAGCTTCTTTTGCTCCTCCCCCTGAATTCACATTTGAAACAGAACAAACAAAATCAATATAGTTTTCAGAACAACCCTTGAATTTACGATATTGATGATTCGGCTTAGTGTTTATATATAATACAAAATACAATTATGTTGGAAGTGAAGTTCTCTAGAGATGATAAACAGAAGAGATTGCCTGAATATTAGTCTCTCCGGCAAGGCCAATCAGCTTCGCCAAACCCGCCTATTTGATCAAAACCAAATTAGTAAACTCCCCAAGAAATTTAGAAGAATTAATGAAGTTCAAAGGAATCATAGACGAAGAGCAGAGATAAAATCAGCAGGGTACTTTGTTGACAGCAGTGCAGACAAATTTGCAACCCAAAACGATGTGAGAGAGGAGAATGCTGAAGTCTCCTCTAGCCTCGGCATGCCTCGACTGCTCGTTCAGCACATACCGAGTCACCGTCATAAGGTCCGTCCTATGCGCATCTGCGGCATGATCCATGGTTGATTGAATCTCTCAATTCTCTCTCTCTCTTTTCTTTCTCTCTTAATTTCTCAACGAAAAGGTTGGAGCAGAGGAAACTTCAAATAGCGTGGATTATATGTACACATCCACGAATTGGATTTTACTCTCTTACTATACACCACACCCGATGACCCGTTAAGTGTATGTAGTAACAGAAGAACTTCATTCGTGTTATCAATTTGTTTCTTTTTAGTAATATATTATTCCAGTATGTGCGGTTGTAGATGTGATGTCAGCTGTTAAACGATTAGTTTTCCAATTCTCCATCCAATGCACTGCTTACAAGTAGAAATATATAATATAAAAGGTGCTGGTGGTTCGTTTTATTTAATTCAAGATTTGGATCATGATCCGAACCAATGACGGATCGGATCCGGATAAGTTCGCCGCTAAACTTCCAGGTTTTAAGTTGACGGTCGAAGCTACCTTCCTAAAGATTTCGTGTTATCAGTAAGCACCGTACTATAATTAAGGTTTTTAAACTCTGATCTAATCTAATCAAAATGGATATTAGCAATCGACGCGTTGTGGAGCATGAAGGATGAAGGTTGGAGCTTGGAGATAGGGCTATCCGTTGGGTAGATCGAAAGTTTGACGACACGTGGCGTTCTCACAATGAATCTGGCCTCGTGGTGCGGGTGAAGATAACATTGAGTCCTTCGGAATGCTTCTCATCCCCAGTTGTACGAAATAGAGATCTGCAGTTTGTTTCAGCTGTGCACCGATTTTAAAGGAAGGATTTCTCCTGTTTGTAGGAACTGGAGAAGATCAAGCTGAATTGTCCGTTTCGGATTGAGGTTGAAGGAAGTTATAGAGTTTTGTTTTTTAGTACAAAGTGAGCGCGACCGCGTCTAGCAGATGCCAAAAAGGAGGAGAGGTTGATTGCTTGTGGCCATTCTTTTGATGTTATTTGTGTGCCTAAATTACTGCACACAGTTTCAAACTCTTCTTTCATTTTTTTAGGAGGGATCTCCGGAGAATGAGTTATTTTGATAATCTTAGCAATGAAGTTTTAAATAAATATAATAAAATTTTAAATATATATATATATATATATATATATAGTTAGAATATTGTGAAAATATTTGCATTTCAAGCCCAAGTGTATACGACTCAAATTTTATCGTAACACGTCTGAAATTCAAAATTATCATTCTCATTAAATTCTTCATATCAAAATATTGAAGGATACAAAAATTTGGGGTATTTCAAGTTTTCTAATTATTTGTTTTGAATTTTTGAAAATCAGCAATAATAATTTAATATTTTATTATTATTTTAGTGCTGATTTTCAAAAATTCAAAATAAATACTTAGAAAACTCAAAATACCCAAAATTTTTATATCCCTAATATTTTGATATGAAGAATTTAATAAGAATGATAATTTTGAATTTTTGGACGTGTTACAATAAAATTTGAGCCGTATGCACTTGAGCTCAAAATGTAAATGTTTTCATAATAGTCTAACTCTCTCTCTCTCTCTCTCTCTCTATATATATATATATATATTATTTTATTGATAGATTTATAGTGTTTTAAATTATATGTAATTTCATTATTGTTTGATAATTCATTAAAGAATAATAAAATTTTATACAATTTACAATGTCTTTGATGGATTATCAAAAAATAATAAAAATTTTAGACATTATAAATCTATAAGTAAAATAAAATATTTATTTTTTTAATTTTTAATATTTTTATATTTATTTAAAGGTTCACTATCAACAACAACAACAAAGTCTTTATCCTAATAATTTGGGATATGCCAGAAATAAAACCTATTTCAAAAACATAGAGATTAAAAATCTCAAATATAAAAAATCAATGATTGTAATAGAGATAATGATACTGATAATAATGATGAAAATAATAAGAATGATGATGATAGTACTAATAATAATACCGGTATCTATAATAATAATAGTAATAATAAGAATAATATAATAATAATAATACAAATAATAATATAGATATCTATATAATAATAATAATAATAATAATAATAATCTTAATCTTAGTAACAATAGTCATAGTAAACATATACTATAAAATATATTCATAAATCATAAATTCTAAACTCTAACTAAAAATCTAAGATTTTAAAGTCTACAACTCCACTAAACTTCTAAATCATAATTCTAGTATGACCTAAGAGTTAGAATCAAGCAGTAGAATTATAAACTTTAGATTCTTAAATTTTTAGCTTTTGAATTTTTTTAAACTTTAGAATTTAAGAGTATATTTTATAGTATAAGTTTATTGTGACATTATTATTATTATTACTAGTACTACTATATTATTATTATGGATATTTATTTTATTATTAGAACTATTATTCATTATTTCTTTTTTAGAAAAAAATAAACACAAACTTTCAGCATGGTCTAGTAGTCAAAATTCAAAGCTCATTAAAGTTATCCGTTCCATTTGCAGTTATGAATGTTGTCGTTATAATTATGATTTTAAATGCAAGGATATAGAACAATTGTCGATCTAGTAATCTTACTAAATTAACAATATGTTAAATTGCTTCGATGTTTTAATTTAGAATTCACGATTGCAGGACTTCAAAACTTGAATTATAAAATCACTGAACGTAATTGAAATTAAAACTTATTGCAACATGATGATGGTATGAAATTTATCCAAGAAATTTGTATGGCAAGTTTGCAATGTAATGCAATTCTAGATCAACTGCAAACCTCGACAGGCCATTCACATTTGCAATTAATTGTAATCGATGATTGCATGGATGTAAAAGAACAATTATAAAATAATATAATAAATATAATTATAAAATAACTAGTATCTTGCCCGTGCGTTGCTACGGTGATATCTTTCAGAAATATAAAAATTCATATCTTCATGTGAAAAATAAGGAAATAAAAATAAAGATAATTTTATAATTAATGTAAATTTCAATCATGAATATATAATTAATGTAAAATAAATGTAAATTGAGAGAAAACTTTCAGCGTTTAAGGAAAGTTAAAAATTCATAATTAATGGCAACAGTGGCGGATCTAGGATTTTGATTAGGGGGGGATTATCGGATTGTAATGGCTTATCGGGTTCAAACCCATTAACTAGTCGGGTACTAAATAAAAAAAATTAATAATTTAATATATATACTTAACTAATATTTTTTTTATTAAATAATAACATTTTATATATTAAAATAATAATAAAATAAAGCTCAAAGTAATAGATAATCAACTTGATGAAGAAAGTTTTCGACTAAGGAACTTTATATTTTGATATCTTTGCATAATTATTTCATTATGCACGGTATTAAATATTTTTTTCTCAATAAAAATAACCAGACAATTCAGGGGGGGCACAAAAAATTTCCAGGGGGGCAAATTATCGAAAACATTACCGAAAAGCACGTGCCCCCCTGGATAAAGCTAGGTCCGCCCCTGAATGGCAATATAAGAAAAAAGAAAATAAAATAGAGCAATTATACTCTTAAATTATGTAGCATTTCGTGTAACAAATAAAATTGAGAGAAAATTCTAACTTCAACATAAATGGTCATAGAGATAGTAACATTATTTAATGAATAACTCAATCCGATGAGTGATATTAGCTCTAAAAATTCAATAAAAAATCTAAACCGTTGTAGAATCAGAACACACTTAATAAAGAATAGAGATATAATAAATCATTTAACGGCAGTTAAATACAATGGAATCATGGATTGTTAGAATAATGAGGTCTTGATATGGTTCGAAACTGATTATTTCTTTCTTGTGAAATGCTGTTGTCGTAAAAGTTACTTTTAGAATTATAAGGACAGAGATGCTTTAAGAATAAATATAGTAATATACTCATTATGTTAGTTGTCAACTTGTGGAAAAAATTCTGGACATATTTGCTACCACATATTTGTAGAAGATGGTTATGATTGAATTTTCTTTTGTTTTAATTTTTTTAATGATGTTTGATTATTAGGATAAAATCATTACAAATGAAAAAGATCGATTATTTTCGTAGAATGATAGAACATCGACTTTATTCTAAAAGAAAACATCTTCCCCCAAGAAGAAAGGATACATGAGCTCACAGAAGTTGACCCAAAAATGTATATTTATGGTGTTTTATATCTGTACGTAGTCTCTAAAGTCAAAAGTAAAACCATCTTGTTAAATATTTCAATCACATGGTACGGGAACAAATACATTATGAATAAAGATTACACTATTCAAAATTTGAAATTCTAACACAGTCAATATATATTTGGAGTTTTGTTATTCGGTGAATGATTTATACAAAAATGTACAGTATCTAAAATAATTATATCTCATTTGTTGTAAACATGTTTCGTTGTTCGAGATATGTATATCCTATAAATGCAAATGGCAACTTGAAATCCTATCAATAACATAGCCATTATATACTTTGAGTGTGTGTATTTCGAAGATGACTAACAAAGTAACAGTTGTTAGGAGCAAATCACCGCATCGACAATCAACGTAGCTACAGCGTGAAACTTAATTATATTCATTACGATAATTTCTGGAGAGTACACTTAATTACAAAGGATTCATACGTGTGTCACATTGCTATTGGTGGACTGGAGATACTCGAAAAGAAAATTAATCATCACCCAGCATTTATTATTTTTTTCTGAAAATTAGCACCATTTGTCGGGACACTTAGAAATTTATAATTAGTTAAATTTTCAAGTTTTTTAAGCATGTTACGTCACTTTTCTCATCCATTGATTTTGTTTAAATATTTTCATCTTCTTGACATTCAAAGGTTCATATAAAATAAATTTTCTCTCCTCAACAACAACAACAACAAAGTCTTTAATCCCAAATAAATTGGGGTAGGCTAGAAATGAAACCCAATCGAAAAACATACGATCAAAGATCTCAAATATCAGTGATAATAATTAATATGATGGAAGAAAAAGAAAATAAATAAATAAATAAAATAATAATAATAATATATAAATAAAGATGATAATGATAATGATAATATGCTAATAATAGTAGCAATAATAACAATAATAATAATAGTACAATAAACCTCTATTATAAAATCTATTTCTAAATCCTAAAATTCTATTTTAAAATCTAATTCTAAATTTTAAATCCTAAAATCCTATCTAAACCTCTATTTCTGAAATCTATTTCTAAATTCTAAATCCTAAAATCCTAAAAAATCTAAGAATATGAAGTCTATAAATTTTCTCCCCTCATTTAAAATAATATGTATAATATACTTAAGGTGAAACTTAACTCTTAAAATAATTTATATTTTTTATATGATCATTTATATATTACTATGTGTTTAATTATATTATTTATTATTATAATAATAATTATTATATTTATCATTATTAATTAGCATTTAAAATTATTGGTCCAAATTTTTTTTGATGTAGAATTTTATTAAATATATTTCAAATTTTATATTATTATTATTTATTTGAGAACTATATTATCGAGGTGAAACCCGAGTTACAACCCTAATTCTTAATACATAAAGAGAGTTAAACTTTCAAACTTTTTAAGTATGTCACATCATCATTTTTTCACCATTGTTTAAATCTTTTTATCTTCTTCAATTCAAAAGTTTATATAAAATAGTTTCTCTCTCTTCATTTAAAATAATATTTAAAGTGAAATTTAATTCTTAAAATAATATATCTTTTTTATATGATGATTTATATATTATTATGTGTTTAATTATATTATTTATTATTATAATAATTATTATAATTATCATTATTACTTAGCATTTAAAAATATTGTGTCTAAATTTTTTCTTAATGTAAAATTTTATTAAATATATTTAAAATTTTATATTATTAATTACTTATTTGAGGACTATATTATCGGGGAGGAGCCCGAGTTACAACTCTAATAAACATTATTTTTTGAGTTAAATTTTTAAGTTTTTCAAGTATGTCACATCATTATTTTTTTCATCATTGATTTTGTTTAAATTTTTTTATCTTTTTAAATTTAAAGGTTCATATAAAATAATTTATCTCTCCTCATTTAAAGTGAGATGTATTATATTTAAGGTGAACTTAACTCTTAAAATGATATAATTTTTTATATGATCCTTTATAGATTATTATATATTAGTTATTATTTATTATTATAATAATATTATTATAATTAGCATCATTTTTTAACATTTAAAAATATTATGTCTAAATTTTTTTAATATAAATCTTATTAAATATAGTTAAAATTTTATATTACTAATTATTTATTTGAGGATTATTATCGAGATGAAATCCAAATTACAACTCTAGTAGATGTCCGTTGTTTTCTCCTTGAAAATGCTTGATTAAGTGGGGGAATTCGTCATGACCGTGATAGATCATAGTATATGGTATTATACAAGAAAGGATCATATTAGGCTACTAGCCAAGAAGAAATTGACAAATATTCTCACAAATACACAAAAATGCCTAGTATAAACGCACTTATCCTCGACTTGGATATAGAATCTAAAAGGTCCAAGATCAATAGTGATGTACATAAAAATTGAAGAATATCGCAAAAAATTCCAACGTAATTGGTGCAATGATTTTCAACTTGTTCTCCGGTTGAGAGCAAAAAAAAAAGGAGAGAAAAAATACCAACAAATAGGTAAAAGATGTCTTGATGGCGGGCTTCCTTTACCAGTTTACCTGCTTATGGCGCTTTACTTCAAAGGGGCGTGCCTAAAATTCCTCTCCTTTTTTGATTGTGCATATGCAACTAGAAGTCAATATATCCTTTCCAACTTCCACCAAATGATTCCAAAATAAAATGATAATATGAATCATTCCAGTAAAAAAAATGGATATTCTTTGCTGTTGCGCTCCATATCAGTTTCTCGGATGAAGACCAAGAAGTTAAAATATTTTGTTGCGATGATATTTTTGAAATAAATTTGCAATTTTAACTAGACGAACAAGATTTTTTTTAAGCCACCATTAATTATACCCAGGGGCGGATTTACTGTATATCAGGGGGGGTCAGCTGACCCCCCCTGGAATTTTAAAAATAATATTATTAGATTTATAAATTAAAAAATGACCCCCCCTGGAATAATTATTTGACCCCCTAACGATCGTGTCTTTGTAAATTATATAAATGGGCTGCTTCTTTGGTCGGCGCGTCGCGCGAGACGGATCGCATCGCGCTGTCCTCTCTTATTCGCGCACGGCGCATCGCTCTTTGAAAAAAAAAACGAAGGCCCGCTGGCGCCTGGCGACACTGGTGACTGGACTGCTCACTCTCGCTCATTCGCGCACTCGCTCACTCTCGGTCTCTCGCTGTCGCGCACACACGCAAAAGGCCGCCCACTCGCTCCTCTCGCTGTCGCGCACACACGCAAAACTGCAAAAGGCCGGCTCTTACTCGCGCGACTTGCTCCACTAGTTAGGGCAGCGACGACACGGGGCGGCGCGCGCGCGCGGCGACGCGCGACGCGAAGCGCGACGCGCTCGCTCTCTGCCTCTCTTACAGGTGGCGACTGGCGACACACTGTCTCTCTCGCTTTCTCACTTTCTGGTCTCTGGTCTCACTGGCGAGGCAGGCGGCGAATTCTCAGCGACTCAGTCTCAGAGCTCCACTCAACTCAGCAGACAACAGCTCACAACCGACGCGTAATTTCTGGTATTAGCTGGTAATTAATTGGGAATCAAGCAATTCTAATTTGTTAATTGGGAATCAAGTAATTAATTGGGAATCAAGTAATTAATTGGGAATTGAGATTAGAAGTAGATGGAAATTGAGAATCAAGCAATTCTAATTTGTCCTGCATTGACCAATGCTTGTTTCAGTTACAAATTTATAATTAAAAAATTGAGTTCTGTTTGGAGCAGTAAATTATAAATTATATATGAGTCAATTACTAAAAAAATATTGTGAAGCATGACCAATCTTCTCTGTTTGGTGCAGTAAATTGGAATTGCTTGATTCTCTATTATCAAAGTAAGAAAGAAACTATATAATTTATGTTTCTGTTTCTTTCTAAAAATAGGGAGCTCAAAATGCAACGATTTTTTAAGAAGGCACTAAAACCTCATGTTGACTCATCTTCAAGTTCTAATCCTTCTCATGAGGTTAATAGTGTCGAACAAGATCCTCCTTCCGATCCTGCTTTAAGGCCACCTATATCTCATTATAATCCGAATGAGCGTGATCGTATACGTCGATATTATCTAACAAATGGTCCATGTCAACCTTACAACTGTAATTTTCCCCAAAATGATTTTAGTGGTGCAATGAGAAGGTTTAATACCGCTTGGTTTGATAAGTATAAAACTTGGTTGGAATATAGCATAAGTAAGGATGCGGTATTCTGCCTTCCTTGTTATCTATTTAGATCAGAGAATCTTGGATCGGGTGGAAGGACCAACTTCGTAGGAGAGGGTTTTCGAAATTGGAAAAAGGCTAAACCCTCCTTTGAGGAACATGTTGGTGCTTCGAATTCACGGCACAATGAAGCGGAAAAAAAATGTACTTCTTTGATGAATCAAAGACAGAGCCTTCAAGCCGTGGTAGAGAGGCAAAGTGTTAGACAAGGGATGGAGTATCGCATACAATTAAATGCAACTTTAGATACAATTCGATTTTTATTGAGGCAAGGTTTGCCATTTCGCGGACATGATGAGTCCGAAAGCTCTGATGATAAAGGACTTTTTCTTGAGCTAATGAGATTTTTAGGAGATCATAATAAAAAAATAGATGAGGTTATTCTTGACAATGCTCCTCAAAATCTAAAGTTGGTTGCACCAGAAATTCAAAAGGATATTGTGAACGCTTGTGCAGAAGAGACAATTCAAGAGATATTGACAGAGATTGGTGATGAATTATTTTCTATAATGGTTGATGAGGCAAGAGATGCCTCAACCAAAGAGCAAATGGCTGTTGTGATTCGGTATGTGAACAAACGAGGTTGTATTGTTGAGCGATTTTTAGGTATCATTCATGTTTTTGAAACTACGGCAATAACTTTGAAGATGGCACTTGATGATTTATTTGGAAAGCATGGTCTAACTTTGTCTAGATTGCGTGGTCAAGGTTACGACGAGGTTTGTTTATTTTTTCAAATGGTTGATACTATTCTCAATGTTGCTGGTGGATCTTGTAAAAGACGTGATCAATTACGTGAGAATCGGAGAGTGGAAGTTGTGAATGCTATTTCAAGTGGAAAAATTACAATTGGAAGAGGTTTGAACCAAGAAACAAGTCTTGCACGTGCCGGTCCTACTCGATGGAGTTCTCATTTAGCCACCTTAAATAGTATGATTATACTATTTTCAGCCACATTGGATGTACTTGAGGAAATAAAAAAAGAAGGGTCAAAGAAATTGCAAAGAGCACAGGCACATGGACTTCAAAGAGCTATGCAAAGGTTTGAGTTTGTATTTTTATTGCATCTCATGAGAAAATCATTACTCATCACACATGATTTATCACAAACTTTGCAAAAAAAAGATCAAGATATAGTGAATGCTATGCGTTTGGTGAAAAATGCTAAAATTAGGTTGCAAAACTTGAGGGATAGTGGTTGGGAAGAATTGCTCCAAGAAGTGTGTGAATTTTATGAGATACACAATATTCAAGTTCTAAATATGGATGATTTATATGTCGATAACCCACGAAATCAAACAAGCATAGCTAATTTGCATTATTATCGTGTTAATCTATTTTACACGGTTATTGATATGCAATTGCAAGAGCTTAATAACAGATTCACGGAAATAAATACCGAACTTCTCATTTGTGTATCATGTTTGGATCCGAAGAACTCTTTTTCATCTTTTAACAAAGATAGGTTGCTTCAATTGGCTCAACTTTATCCCTCTCGATTTCAATCAATTCGAGCTTCCTATCCTTGCAAGTCAATTAGAGAATTATATTATGGATGTACAAGATGATAGAGACTTTTTGGAGATAAACAACTTGGTTGAACTTTCTCAAAAATTAGTGGAAACGAATAGGCATAATGTTTATATCTTGGTTTACACAACATAAGAAGTAGCATGGGTGATAAATGGATGAATGATTGTTTGATTACTTTCATTGAGAAAAAAATATTCAATACCGTGGATAATGAAAGGATTATGCAAAGGTTCCAAAATATGAAATCACGTAGAGGAAAACTTTCTTTATTGACTTAGTTATCTAGTAGTTTGAGTTTTATTTTTTGTTATTTTTAATATGTAAAAGGATGTTATTTTGAGAATTTTTAATTCAGTAAGAATATATGTTAAATGTTGAATTATTATTATTTTATTTAGTATCCGATTAGTTAACGGATTTAAACCCGATAAACTATTACAATCCGACTAATGACCCCCCCTAATCAAAATCCTGCATCCGCCCCTGATTATACCGCTGGGTAGAAGTCTTATATCTTGGTGCAACGATTAATCTTACAATTGTTAGCTTCTATGAGAGACCAAGTTTTTTTTTTCATGGAAATCATGACCATTCTTCTTGAACAGCCCGTTTTATTATGGTACAACGCAAAGAAACCTGACGTACGTAAGGTATCCATTTGATAACTGCAGTAGCCAGAGGAGCTTAGAAGAATTTCTCTTCCAAAGTGAAGATCAATTGCACGAAACATGGCACAAGATCAAACATCTCCGTTCAGAAATTATTTTAATTACCAGAGACTATATACTCTTAAACAGTTTAGATATTCTAATTTCAGTAATAAAGTGACAACATAGAACACCAAATAAATTATTATAAAATATAATAATTGGGTCACACGCCATACAGAAAATTGTAATAGACTTTCAGTACAACAAGTGAAACTGTAAAATATATGCTGAAGCGGTTAACTAAAGTATTTTTTTACTTTCAGATAATTATTGCTGTAAAGGTGGGAGGTGAAAGCCAGAAAATGTGGACAGCGATAAACTCACAAACATGAGATAAATAATCAGTTTGTAACATTCAACACTACAATTTCCACCACCACCATCAATAGATGTGCAAATGAAGAAAGTTTTCTATCATTACATATTGAAGATCCAACCAAATAGATTTAGCCTGGAATTACAGCACGGTACAGCACTGGTTAGTTTTCTTGGCCTGCTTGTAGAACATCTGTATCATAAAGAAAAAAAAATCAGGTAATCAGTTATAATAAGAAGATAAAAGAAGAAACTTTAACAAAAAAAAATGAAAATCAATATGTAATGCAGCAATCACCTTAACACCTATTTGGTATCATCACTCCCAACTATATGATCAAAGATTAACAACTTATCAGTTTGTGCAATAAAGAAAATGCTAAGCCCACCTTCAACCAATAATAGCTTCATTAACCATCATTTGTTGAACTGCATTCCCAAATTTTACCTGTAAAGGGCTTAGTGATCCTCACAATGCCTGGTATCAGTAGGACGGGTACAGATATTCAAATTTTTAATTAAAGTCAATATCAAGCATAAATGTGCAATTGAGGATTAAACACCTCCGACCAGGTTTTGCGAATCTAACTGAAGATATGCATTTCTGCATCGAACTTGACATGTTTTCAATAATACATACCACCAACTTCTTAGCTTTACAGTACATACAGCAGCTTCATGTTACAAATATATGTTCCAATTACCTGGGAAGCAGCACTTAAATCAGAGCTCTTCTCAACTAAGCTGTCCAATCTCTCACCCCTTTCAAGCACACTCTCTATTGTTTTATGCTGTATTATATTTTCAGGTTTTAATCAGCATTAGTATAATTCTGCAAGCACATCCAAATGTATAATCGAGTATAGACCATATCTACTTTAACAAAAAATAATGCAAAAACCTCAACAAATAAAAACTTATCTTTTACATCAAAGAAACAAATTAACAAAAAAAAAAACATAATCAGAGGAACACATTTTTTATTAAGAACCAAAAATTCTGCAACTTGTTATGCTCCATTGCAGTTGTGATTAGAATCGCATTTTTGTTAAGAGTTCAAATGATTCCAATTGAGAACCTTTCAAAATAAATGATTTTGAAGTGATTTTTTAACCAGGATCCATGTATAGAGCTTATGCAAAACTATATCACTTCTTCATCCATCTTAAAATTTGTGGACAAGATAGAATAAAATAGGGGTAAGATGGCAATTTATTTGAAATGATTGGTTATGCTTAAAATTCCTACCAACTCGTGATTTTAAGTGAGCTAAAATCTCCCTCCAAATTATGATAAGTGAAATTATTTTTCATCTTTTAATCCTGAATAAAGTAGGAGATTTATTTGACAAGATAGATTAAAGTAGGAGATTTGTTAAAGAATCTCATCTAGACAGGAAAGAATTGATCCTGATCAAGGGGTAAATAAGTATAATTGGCACACATATCAATGTGTATAATTGGGTATACTACCTACTACTAGCCTAGAATCCAGAACCCACCTGTTGTGCGGACCCTCTTAATTTGTACTATATTATAAAGTGTATATAATGGATTTGTCCATTAATGTTCAGTTTTTCAGTTTTTTCTTAATGACCAAAACACCCCTAATCGAACAATATGGATCAGTATTTTCAAAAAGTAACAGTTCATATTTTGATCAAACCCATTTTTCCTGTTCATTCCATTTGCTATTTTTTATCATGCATTTATAAGTCTAAAAAATGAAATTGTACATCAAGTAAATTAAATATCAACTATTATTAATTTTTATTAAAAAAAAAACTACGCATTGTACAACCATACTTAGAAAAATATATATATATAGTACATCATCTTTTCTTAAATAATAAATTAATTTTATTTAAAAATTCAAGAGTCTTTGTAATTGATTTAGACATAAATTATATTTAAGTAAAATATATCATTTATGTATAATAAAATTGGTGCTATAATATATATAAAGAAACTATGTACTAAAAAGTTATAACAAAGAGAAAACTACACATAATACGACCTTGCTCAGAAAAGAAAATTATTATCTTTTCTGAGCAAGGTCGTATTATGTGTAGTTTTCTCTTTGTTATAACTTTTTTAATTATTTGATATAACTTTTTTTACAAAATATTTTTTATTATAAAAAATAATATATTATTTGATAAATAATTTCTTTTTATAAAGTAATTATATTTAACATTACTTTTATTATAAAAATAATATATTTACTTAAATATAAACAAAGACTCTTATATTTTTTAAATAAAATTAAATCATTATTTAATAAAAGATAATGCACAAAATATAATTTTTTTTTCTGAGTAAGGTTGTACAATGTGTAGTTTTCTTTTTTAAATAAAACTTAATAATAGTTGATGTTTAATTTATTTTCTATACAACTTTTTTTAGACCTATAAATATATTGGTAAAAAAATAATAAATGAAATGGAAAGGGAAATGGATTTGACAGAAATATGAAACGTTGCTTTTATAAAATCAATCAATCTCAATCATAAATTGAATAAGGGTATTTCAGTCATTACACATTATCTAATAACATTAATGGATATCTCCAATACATACACTCTTTATAATATAATATAGATATAGATACTAAACCAGTAACGCAACTCAGAACAACCCATAACTTCTAACATATATGAAACAAATTAATAAAACAATTAATATTAGCATAGTTATGGAAAAACAAATGGTTTGGTTACTTCTACACCATGCTATATTTATAGAAAACAATTAACATTAACATTTTTATGGAAAACATTCCTACAGAACAATACAGAAATTAATGCAAGAGACCCTACCGATCATATCTTGTTCTTTCATATAAAACAAACACATTCACTTAAAAATGAGCATATATATAGATTACGAGCCAATAGTTTCAGCAGCTTTTTTCAAAAAAAAAAATCTGACAAATCAATTTAAGACTAGACAGTAGACACTAAAAACAAAACTGCTTAGCTTCCAACATTTCCACCAGCATGTTATTCAATTAATTTACCGTCCAAATTATTTAAAAACCTCTGAAACAGAGCAAAACAATATATAGCTTACCAGGATAATCTTAGTTTCATCCAAGTCTCTCTGAATTTTCATCAGCTTGTCTGCCTCTGTTGGGTCCTATTAAAGATAAATAATTAACATTTAATTATACTTTCTAATTGAAAAAAGGAAACATAGCTACAACCAATTTGATCCAATGAACAAAGAATCATGTCTTCATACTACTTTAATGAATAAGTTATTACCATGCAACATGGCCAGTATGCTCTATACTAGCATTGACCTCAACAGTTTATTACAAAACAGGCACAGCCCATAAATTGAGAAATAACTTGAAAATTGTTGAGTGCTACAATATAAGTATATAACAGGTCCACACGGACTAGTAATGAATAGCTCATATAGTTACCTGTTCCTGAAATAGTTCAAAATTTGCAAAAATTCCTTGCATAATAGTTGATGCACATTAAAGTTAATTTACAAATTCAATTTGAGTCAATTAAAGTGACAAGTACTCTTAAGGAACCATAACAAGTGAAATGTAAAAATGGGAAATGGTACAAATAAAATGGTACCTGAAATTTAGTAAGAGCATCAGTCAAGTAAGGCCATGATTCAGTTGAATCAGATTTGGCTGATTTCCATGAGTCCCCAAATGCTTTCTGATATTCATCAAGTACCTACATACACGGAAATATAATCATAAACTGATGTCATGCTAACCTATCCAATCACACACAATTGGGCATAAATAATTTGTTTCTTGATAAATATAGCAATCAGATTATATATATAGTCTCTTGATAATTTGTATTGACTGAATCACCTCCAGTTACCAGATTTTGCAGGAATAGATTAAATTTTTAGAGCTCAAATTGTCTAATAGATTTATCACATCAAGGATCTTTTTGTCAACTATATTTCAACAGAAAATAATCGAGTCAACAGCACACTATTATATACCTTATTAAGAAGAGAAAAGGCACTTCTGATAGGATAATGGTCATCCATAAATGCTACAGCACACAATCCATTTCTATTGTATGAATGCACCTTGTATTCTGTATAAAGAAAACCAAAAACCAAAAACCAGAGTTCAAGCATTCCGTCATAAGATCATATAACATAAATAGAAAAAGCAATACAGATTGGTCCTATAATTGTCAGAAGCATAATGAACTTCCTACTTTCTAGTGCACTGAGATTCATCTTTTTAAAAGTAAAATTTCAGGTCTGGAACAGACATAAAGAAAAGATGTTAAAATAGACAGCTGCATTAATTAACTAGACTGGTTTACTGTTCAGAAAAGAAGGAGAAGAAAAAACAATCGGTTCATCAAAATTGATCATTAAATAGCACAGATATTGATCAAGAACGATGATGATTATCTCAACAGATGCAATTGTGCTTAGTGCCATCCTAAACTGTTTACCCTAATTATGCATTTGATGGTCAATTGTTGGAATTGGTATGATCTCAACTTAATGACAAGCACAAAAAATGAGTTAGACAAGAACAATTATAAATCAGTCTGAAGCGACTACTGGGTCTCACAAAAATGAATGCTTAATAATCCTATTATTTACAAATTGTCCATCAAGAACAATACACATGCCAAAGATCTGATATTCCCCAACAATTTGTTCCCCTCAAAAAATTTCTCCCAAATTTGTTGGATACGTAAATGGATCTGAAAATAAGTATGGATAAAAGAGAATAACCTTCGTGCTGTACGGACTGGCGCTGGCCCGGAAGGGTTCGCTTGGAAACGGTGCGAGCGACGAAGAGAATAAACTCCTTGGCGGCGCCACGCTGGAAGTACCCGAAATGGCTAACGTCAGTTGCGTTGGCTAGCATCAAGGGATCACCTCCTCCCGCCGCCGACGAAGAAGAAGAAGCCGATGAGTCGGACTTCAGCACCAGCAAAGCAGTGATCTTCATCGATTAATAGATAGAAGAAATTGGACCAAAGAGGTTAGGAGTTTGCTTTCTCTTGTTAAAGAGCGCGCGAGAGAAGCGAATCTGATTAAATGGATTTTAGCTTTATTCGTTCCGATCGAAGTCTAGCGTTTATTCGTTTCGATCTTTCTTTGAAGGAAGGATGGAGGAACCGAATCTGAAGAAACTGAGATTTGGCCAAGAAACTGTCGGCCAGTTCTTCTGCGGTTCTAATATTAACGGAGCGTGATCTGACGTAGAAACTGCCAGGTGAATCTAATGAACGGTCAGATGCCCTGTCGAAGATGACACGTCAGTTATTTGACCGATTAGCTGACGCGGTGCTTGCAGGAAACCCGAGCTCTATGTTTTCTTTGAAATTGGAGAGGAATGATGATTTTTTTCACAAAAAACCGGACAACAAATTTATTAACACTAACAACTATGGCCAGCTATTTATATAGATGATTAAGAGAAAAAAAAGACAACTCCAATTTGCATCCTTCAGTCTACATTTTCTTTATGCCGATAGCTAACCAAATTGAGACAAATTTAAAGGAAGTGACTTCAAGTGACATCTTTAACTGAATTAGATACAATTTCATGACCGCATCGATATGTTGATCATGTATAAATCTTTGCAGAATATATATACTGATGACATAGTGTACATGTCTTTTTAATTTTGAAATAAATAAGCTTGAATATGTAGGATTTTCTTCTTAAAACATCGCGCCTGTCAAGATTGAGAGTGATAGCATGAGAAATAGAACTGACAAGAGAGGATGAGAACTATCGACTCAACCGCTGTCCCTTTAGCTATGCTTCAAAGATCAAAGGAGATGGAGTGATCGGAGGAAAATACACACAATAAAGTCTCCTTATTAATCCACTAATATCTTCTGTCACTCTAGTGAAAAAAACTGCGGTGCATATCTCTCTCCGCTCTCACTTGTAATTCCTCCCGCTCACTTTCAGTCTCTCCGACTCTGAAGCATAATCTTAAAGGTCGCCATCATACTTTCTTGTCATATTTTCAATTTTTAACTGATTAATGTAGAGATTTCTCTCAGTAACGCTTAATCAAGTTTCATTTTCTAGCATATTCTATAATTTAATAAAGAAATATAATATATCTTTTGAACTCAAAAGCGACTCTTTTCATTCTCAGCAAATAACGCAAGTGCTACATCTTCTAAACTCCATTTAGTTGTTGTTCTTGTAGAAACCAAGTTCTTTCATCTTCTTCTAATCCTGGTGATCAAAATAAAAAGGTAAGATGTGAACTTTCGACTGAACTATTTTGTTGGCTTATGTAAGTAGTTTGGGTTCCTTTCACTTATTTTTGACATAATATGTTATTGCTTCATAGTTTCATAAATTGAGAAGTAAAGATAGCAAATAGTAATGTGATTGTAGCCTCCTATGTTGTGTAAACTGGTAAAGTGAAAGAGCCATGTTATGGCAGATAAGTGTGTGACGTGAAGCTTGAATTGATGGTTAAAGGTGCAGCTATTAGCTGCTAATGTGAACTATGAATGGGGACTAGTCACCCGATGAAACTTGTGGTCAGTGCTTGAATAATGGCAATAGAAACGTGAACATGAGATTGATAAGTACTGACGTGATAGTTGTGTGTGTCTGATCGCGCAGTTTTATGAAGACACAGGTTAAGTGAAATAGGAGCGCAATTGTGGGACAATGAATACAAAATGATAAATTATAAGTTTCTTTGCGATAAGATAGTTTTAAATTTTCTGATAAATGTTAGAATTCTGGTGAGGTTCTTTACCAGTAACTCCTCATTAGTGTTATTCACTTATTTCTTTTGTTTTAATGAACTGGTGTTTAATAAGTTAGCTGCTTTATCAATATCGTAAGCTGCAAAACTTACTCTGAATTCCTGATTTGCACCTTATATTAATTTAATTAGTTAAAATTTTATACTCATAAATAAAGGTAAGGATCTCAAAGTACTTACTGGGCAATGGCTCATTAAACATTATTTTAATATTTTTCAGTTGTAAATACAAGACTTTGGACCGTCGCGACTCGCAAATGCACCCAAACCTAACCCTAAATCATCCTCCCCGCCGCTCTCTCTCAACTCTTCTCCTCACTCCTCACTCCTCAACCTCCCATGATGCGGACGGCGCTCAACCTCTAGATCCACACAACGCTTAACTCGTACGACGCACGATGCACGGTGCTCAGTTCCCTCGACTCTGCGTCGCTTAACTCACATGGCGGTGCTTTGTCTCCTCTCCAGTGTGGGAGAGGGAGATACTGAGTCGAGCGAGTACGGATCGGGTGGGGGTTGAAATTAAAGAAGGGGGTGTGGGTAGTCCGGGGAAACTGAGTCAGGGGAAACTTCTCGACAGAGAAGTCACCAAAGATTGGAAGCGACCAGAAGCTACGCCGGGTCAAATGGGCACGGGCCGGGGGCCGGAGTGGATGCTTCGAGAAGTTCGGTGTGTCAACAAAAAGGAAACGACTAGAAGGGCTGGCTCCTGTGCCGCTGTGGGATGCTTCTGGAAGTTGTTTTCAGTGAATATCAGTGGGCATCAGATCGTCGGAAAGCGCATCAGATACCGTCTTGATGGCAGCAAGTTGATTAAGGTCAGTTGTCATTGCCTTTTTTTTTGGAGTTGCAAGGGCACTGTACCATTTGCTAAATGTGGAATCCTTTACCAAAGCAGTGTCCATGCCTACATTTTATTTTGGATGGCATTGCCCTTGCTCGATTGTCTGATTTGTACTGGCATATCTTTAAGAGTGCTCCACAAGAGGTGAAGGGGAGGGGAATTTGATATGTTAATTGTTCCAGGAATTATAAAGTTTAAAGAGGAGGGGGGGCAGGGGGAAGGGAATTTCATATGTTAACTGCTCCATGTATTATAAAGAGGGGGACTCCACAATTTTCTTCACTGCCTATAAGAGGCAAATGAGGTTAAATTTATTTTTGTATTGAATGTTTCATAGATATTCTTGGACCCAAAGGAGCGCAACAACACTGAGTACAAGTTGGAGACATTCTCCTCGGTGTACCGCAAGCTTTGTGGAAAGGATGTGGTTTTTGAGTACCCGATTCTGACCGCATAAACATCTCGGGAGTAGATTTGCCAATTCTTGAATCTAGAAAGTTTTGGATAAGTTTTTTCAAGTTTCTCTGTTAATGTTGGATTTTGTAGTTTTCTGTTTGGTGTTATAATAGCTAGGGATTTTGGCAACTTTGTTGTGTCATGTTATGCAGAGATCACTTTGGGCAGTTATTTTTCCTATCAGTGAAGATACAAAGTAAAAGTTGACTATCACTTGTGCTGTGCGGACTTTTTTTTAATTAAAGCTACTATTTTGAAAGTTAACTATTCTTGCCGATATAAATCAATGTCTATCATCACTAAGATAGATGTAATTAGATGCAAATAAAAGAATAATGAAAGACATCATCTGTTATAAGATGCAAAAAAAAGAAAATATCATTATATTAACAGATTCTAATATCAATAATTACATCAGTATTATGCCTATAAAAAATTAATATTTGCTTCAGGGAACAAATGAAAATGACAGTGAATCTTGCATCTGTCTTTCCTGATGTAATAAAATACGATGCAAATAAAAAATCGGATGCAATTGATTATCACCATCAAGCGTATTTACATCCTGCGCTTTGCATCAGCTTTCGGATGCTAAAGATTTTTAGCATAAGCCTACTGATGTAAATAGTATTTATTGCATCTGATCTATCAGATGTTAGTGCGACGCTCTCCTGTAGTGCGTTAGGACTGATCAAAGTTTGACAAGGAAGGTATAATTAACATTGTAGCTGCTTTACTTGTCTAGTCAATTTCTTTTGAGGGTCATGTAATCTTAAGGGTTCTGTCTATTTTAATTGTAAATTAGTAAGGTGTATGTGTGTATGTATATGAACAATCTCATATCTTAATGGATATGAGTCATTTTGTTGAGACAAAGATCATGGTATGAACTCTATAAATATACTCTGATGACATATTGTAAATTATCTAAGGGTTATGACTTGGTGTCAACTTTTGTTGTTAGTTACATGCACGATAACAAAGGAGTTCATATGTAAATAATAGACTTCTATTTAATTGCCATTGGAAGTAAACTGAAACAGAATTGTTATTTAGTTTGTGTCTAATTTCTTAATAAAGAATTTCAATAGGTATGTGGCGTCTGTTGCGGCCTGGTTGGGGGCGTTACAGTATTTGTCAACTACAATATTTTAGGTAAAAATGAAACTTTTTTTTATTACTTCTAATATTTATAGAAGACTTTTTATTCAGATTTTGAATCAATAATTATTCATAATGCTTAGCCAACGGCTAGTTTCTTTTACAAGTATATTTAGAAAATATTTTATTGCTTGAAACACAAGTTCAAAATTATTTTGAAACTGATTATTTATTTTACTTTTTAACGTTCCAAAGTATAGATTTAGGACCATACTGTTAAAATATTTTAGCAGGGATGTTCCTCCATATATGTTACCATCACACGAATTTAAAAATTGTACAACATAGTTCTGTTGCAAAGCAATGAAAATGTTAAATTAAGATCTAATAAAATCTTAGCACTCCCAAGAGTACCAATTTTTTTTTGGTGTCAAGTTGAGTTTGCTTGAAGATTTGTTTCTTACATAAAGGTAGGTTTATGAATCAAATTTATATATTATGTCAATTGAATATGCAGAATACCAAAAATTTGTAAACAATCTAAGATTGAATACAGGGCTTCTCAACATAAATTCTGATCCGATTATTATTATTTAAAAAAAATATTGAGGATCGCAGGAAAACAGCAAAATATAGCAGCTAGGCGATGGCTCAGAGAGCAAAAACAAACACAACAAGAACCAATGAGGAAAACACAAACACAGGTAAATTAATTTTTTTAAAAAAGATATAAAATACTCTCAACATTGCCTCATCATTTCCCCCACCATAACTGAAAATGGGCCCTTAAGAAACTACAGCGCATGAGACCCGCATGTAATGATAGTGGGAAAATTGTGGAAATAATGTTGGGGGTATTTTAACACTACCCAATTATTTCCCTTGTTGTTATTTTTCTACAATATCCTCAGCTGAGTTAAAATCAAATAAAAGGGAAAAGAAAAAGATCAAATAAATGCAATATTTTTATTCTTCTAGTATTAGTTCCTTGTGTTGCAATACTTGATGCATGAATGACAACGAATTACCAGGTAGATTTGATAACAATCGAGTAATTTGATATGTTCTGTAGGACAGCATTTATAAGAGAACTTGTAAAATTTGACACCGTAAGGTCAGAAAAGCTAGAACTATTTTAAGGGATGTGATACTAATCTAGATATTTAACTAACAGCTGAGGATATTATTATTCATCAAAAGGTTGGTTCGTAAGTACTATACTTCTGGCGTTATCTCTGTTTTGAACTTAGCTCTGATTTTTCTGTGAAGTCCTGTAAGCTTCCCTCCACTAGTGAAATGAAACACCAAATACTAACCAAAATTTTTAATTAATGAAAATAATTAAATTATACAACTTCCAAGGAATATTTACAGACAATTTGATTTTGTTTATATGACATGAGCAACAAAATTTTCAATCTCAAGATATAAATTTGTTTTCCATTGCGCAAATTAACAATTGCCTAAAGAAAAATATAAACGTTGGTCCCTTCTGTTTAATAAAAAATATTTTATCGTTATAACTTTTGATAACTTTTCAGTTATAAGCAAGGATGGCATGATCCTGCTGCCAGGCCAGAACACAGAAGGCGAAATCCATCAGAGGCCAAGCCTTTGAGTGTTCGGCCAGAGACACTATTCTCATTTTCAGATGATCCCAGACTAATTTCTGACACCGATTCAAGCTTCGACGAATCTGTGTTCCTTGACGAAGAAGCTAAAATGGAAGAAGTGAAGAGAAAGCTCGCTATATACCAGGAGATGCTAGCTAAAAAGCAAGCAGATGGGGAACCAATGACCAAGCCAAGAGAAATGAAGATCCCCCAACTGAGACTCTCCAGCAGGAGCAGCTTTCCCATTCCCTTAGTGACCTTGAAAGAACATTCCAGGCAGCCATGGATGAACAAGAAATCAGCGGCTTCGAGGATGGCTCCATTCTGCAGGGTTCTTCAAGCAACTTAAGTGAATGATGAGAAGAACACTGTCGAGACTATCAGAACCGGATCGTGGCCCCTGAGCAGTACAATTCTGAGAACCTTCGTGTTGACCCAACTGAGCATGGAGTGCTCTAGGCGACAGATGGAGATGGGTCGTCCAGGCCAAACAGTAGTTTGGTTATTGCTTCTGACAATCTGTCAACTCTTCAGTCTGATGCACATAGCTAGGTTGTTGGCTGCTGAGATTTGTGACCTCCGCAAGCAAATTTGTGCAGATGCATATTGCTGCTGGCCAATTCATCCCTATTCCCATATCTTTCGCAGAAAACCACAGATTTTGATGGAAAAAACATTCTCCCAATACTTATGGTGCAAGGTTCTCGCTCGAACATGCCAGTTACACCACCATCAGAATCGGCTAATCCACCTCCAGACACTTTCTGAAGAGATGCGACCCATCAAGGACAAGAAAAACGACATGCTGACCCACCAGTCCGAGAATCCACACTACTCTTGATGAACCATCTCTGTGATGGAAGAAAGTGAGCTCCTTTTCTCTTGATTTGAATCAGTTTTACTTTTACTTATATTTCCAATCCGTATGCAGCTTTTTTTTAGTTATTTGTTGGAACATGAAGCATTTGATACTTGGATCTTTAAGTTAATAAGATGAACCTTGATGCTTTTCTTGTGGTAGTACTTTCTTCTTTAGGAAATAATTTCTACTATTATCAGTTCTTCTGTTTTTCGAGGAATGTCTTCTTACTTGTTCTCCAGCTACAACCCTACCAGTCTGTTTCGTTGGAGACGTAATGCAGTTCTCTCAATTTTATGCTTGAATCCTGCATTTTTGACAGGGTACAAAGGAATGCTACAGATAATTTAAACTGTGCATAAAGGTTTTGAGTGCATCCCTAGTGAAGAACAAACGAAAATATTACAGTGTTTAGATAGGATCACATTTATGCAAAATCAATAATTACTATTAGACTGAATCTTTATTAAGATCAATTAATTATTATTGTAGCGAATCTTTCCGTGGTTAAGACTAGACATTTTATGTTTAAGTAATTTATCACACAAAATTCATGATAACACAGAAAGGAATGCGAGCTCCGAAACTCCAAAACCAAGTTCTGAATTGTGCACAACATTAGTAATAACACAGCAGATATATTTTATTAAAACAAAATCCAATTAAACTTTTATAGCCTACCAACGAGCTCAAATTGCAGAACAACAACAAGGCCTGAAGGGTGGCAACAGAAAGGCATTTCCTCCAAACACCATTTTACCTAACTTCCATTCTCAAATAGGAATTTACTGCTCCAATATTATATACCATAGAACTTGACACAATCACACTCAAAAAGTACCGGTGAACAAACAAAGAGGGAAAAAGAATATATAAAGAACAATCTCAACCCCCAACTGAAGCAAACTAATGCAACCTATAGCATACTCATTGACCAGCATATATATAATTTAGAAGCATTTCCTGTGGACAATTGCAGGGCCAGATTCATCATACTCTGCCTTCGATATCCACATCTGTTAGCAAGGAGAAAAGAAGATTGTTAGTTGAAGTTCAAAAACTAACCCTGCGTAACTCATTAGGTCTGATGTTGGAAAGAAGAAAAAAATAATATCAAGTTCACCATACCCAAGTCTTTTTGCATACCAAATATTACATTCTTATAACAAGTCTTGATCAATTAAAGAGGGGCAAAAGGAAAATAATTTGAAGTGAACTGATTTGATAAATGTGTGATGGTAATTTCCAGTTTTCCAAATTTTGCCCCAGTGCAGAAAATACCAATCAGTGAAGAGAGTTATAAATCACAGGCAGATTTTGCCTTGACTAGGATTGCCAAATCAAAAAGAAAAACCTGTTGGAAAGTGCTAAGTGAGGCAAGAATGGATCCACCAATCCAAACACTGTACTTCCTCTCAGGTGGGGCCACCACTTTAATCTTCATGCTGCTGGGAGCCAGTGCTGTGATCTCCTTGCTCATACGATCAGCTATACCCGGAAACATGGTGGACCCACCACTAAGCACCACATTACCATACAAATCCTTCCTTATATCCACATCACACTTCATTATTGAGTTGTAGGTTGTTTCATGGATACCAGGGGATTCCATCCCGATCAAAGATGGTTGGAACAACACCTCTGGACAACGGAACCTGAAATTTGTGGATGTAGCATATTACAATTTTTTAATCATGTTACTGGATATTGTGTTTAATTCAATCATCTTTTAATCAACTCTTTTAAAAAATCATTAATAAAATAAGAGATTAGAATCTTATGCAATGCATAATATGCTCTCATTTTAAATAAAATTGAGCTTGAATTTAAATGAGTGAACAGAAAAAGTACTCTGCTTCATATCAAAATATAAATTTGGTTTGTTCTATAAACCTACATCAAAATACATACCTCTCAGCACCTATGGTGATGACCTGGCCATCAGGCAGCTCATAGCTCTTCTCAACAGAGGAGCTGCTACTTGCAGTCTCCAACTCCTGCTCATAATCCAATGCAACATAAGCAAGTTTCTCTTTGATGTCTCTTACAATTTCACGCTCAGCTGTGGTTGTGAAGGAGTAGCCTCTCTCAGTCAGAATTTTCATCAGGCAGTCAGTTAAGTCACGGCCAGCTAAGTCAAGACGAAGAATAGCATGTGGGAGAGCATATCCTTCATAAATTGGGACTGTGTGGGTCACACCATCACCCGAATCAAGCACGATACCTAAGAAATATAGTTGGTTTCAGGTTAGCCAGCAGAAATTTATAAGCAATATACATTTTTATAAGCAATATACATTTTTATCACCAATAAAATGAACCACTTCAGTGTCACCATGGCAGTTATACTATTAGTTGTCTATTTAATTCATATATATATATTCATTCATTACTGTCTCCATCATTGTAAATTTATTACTTAAAATTTCAATTTGAATGGTAGTTCGCATTTTATTTAGTTTTGTTTATTTTATTCATTTATTTATTCAATCATATTTTACTTGTTCATATTTTATAATTGTCAATTTACAAAAATATATTACCATTTGAACTTTCATCTAATTTCCTAATTATTTGTTATTTAAATAGCCAGCCTACCCCAATTTATTTGGGATTAAAGGCTTTGTTGTTGTTGTTATTTAAATAGCCAATTGCAACCTGTACTGAACAATGTAGTATTCCCTTACTATTTGGCAGTCATGTCCAAGTTGTGCTATTATTAGGAACCTTTTCTACTAAAACAAATAATCATGTACCAGTTGTACGTCCACTAGCATAGAGTGAAAGCACGGCCTGAATAGCCACATACATAGCCGGCACATTGAATGTCTCAAACATGATTTGAGTCATCTTCTCTCTATTGGCCTTCGGGTTGAGTGGGGCCTCAGTGAGCAGTACAGGATGCTCTTCTGGTGCAACACGGAGTTCATTATAAAAGGTGTGGTGCCAAATCTTCTCCATGTCATCCCAGTTGCTGACAATCCCATGCTCAATTGGGTATTTTAAGGTGAGAATACCCCTTTTTGATTGTGCCTCATCACCTACATATGCATCTTTCTGACCCATACCAACCATCACACCAGTGTGACGGGGTCGACCAACAATACTGGGAAATACAGCTCTTGGTGCATCATCACCCGCAAAACCAGCCTGGTGTGAAAACATAAAGTTACATTTCTTTTTTGGTCTGAAAATATGATGATTGACATAACTACTTGTCTTTTCCCTCAAAAAGTATTGATGAACTTAATATATGTTGAGTTATGTGGTATTTACGAACCTTCACCATGCCAGTACCATTGTCGCATACAAGAGGTTGAATGTCTTCTACATCAGCCATTTTTTTAGGATATAACTGCAAGTTGAAGCCAATAAAATCTTAGCAAATGCCAAATCAATCCAAACCATGATCAATATCAGAAATTAATTACTTAATCAGAAGATAAAATCTACTGATAAGTATTTTTTCAAAAAGAAGGAAAAAATTCTGCAAATCAAATAGGCCAAATCAAGGTCAGATATTACAATACCGTAGTTAAATTTTCACAAACAAAATTCGAAAAATAAAATTTATAGTCAAGCACTCAATCTGTTTTAGAAAATTTAATTTAAATATAATTATATATGCATGTATAACAAAAACAAGTAATCAGTTATAAATTCAAATTCTAAAACGCTGGTTTCAATTTTTTTTTTAGAAAAAAAAAAGTTTGATTTACTATTACTCTGCTCAAAAGGTGCTAACCGAAACCACGATAGATCAAATCCACATACATAGCACCTAAAAAATTCTCTAGAAACTTCATTAAACTGAAACTATGTTAGTATCATGATCGAGTTGTTCTTTTGGAAGTTGGTTACTAATCTCAAATTAAATTAGGCCATACTCGAATTGTCCTCCAGAATAAAACGAGCAAAAGATCAATCATAAAAGCTTGAAATAAAAATTAAAAATACCAGAGAGATCAAGCTCCACCTTTTTCAGATATGATCAGATGAGAAGAGTAGAACGCTGGAGAACTTGAGAACGGGAGAGAGAATTGAGAAGGAATAGAGCGGAAAAGGCAAGATAGCATTTTATACAGCAACTTACCAACTTTACCTTTTTTTTTTTTTTCAAATTTCGACACTGACCGTCGTCTACTGCCGTCCTACGCTGCCAATAATAAGATGCCACGTACGATAATCCAAACGGGTCACATATACAGATTTTGAAATTTTGTACAAGAAATGAATCTACGTTTTTTTTCACAAAACAAGTGACCGCTTTATATTCTCTGAGCTTATTTTCCATGGGCTGTTCTTGTTCTATTTATCGTACTTAAATTTTGCAATTGAACTTCTTAAGAATATTAAATTTGAAATTTACGATGTTAAAATGTGATGAGTCAATACATATTAAAAAAAATAAAAGGTATGTGAAAAATCGACACCTTTAAAGTAGAGATTTAAGAATCTGACCGTTTCAGTATAAGAATTTCAAATTTTAGTCCTTTTAAGGTTGGAATTTGGAAATTACATAGAAAAAATCATACATTTCAATTAAGAAAAATAATGAGATTAGGATGGGGTCTGAAAATATAATCTTGCTTAAGACTGAAAAAATTTGGGTGTCATCTCTAAAAAAGGACTAAAATTGCTAGAAATTGCTAGAAATTTAATTTGGGTGTCATCTCTAAAAAAATCAATTTCTAAAGTTATAACAGTAAAACTCTAGATTATGAAGTTTAATATACTAACAAAAACAAGTTTTTTTAACGATTTCTTTTCTTATTCTTGACTCTAATTAAAGGTTATACTGCTTCGAGATAATAAAAATGCCACGTTTTCCTCGGTTTTAATGTTTGGGAGCTGATACATAGAGCAGTTTTTAGTAATAATAAGTTTTATTAAATTAATATTATTAAAAATAAGAGTGTGAAACGTAAAATTTCAAATATACGAATGGCAATGCGCCATGTACGCGGCGGCGTGCGCGCGTTTCATTATTTTTACGAAACACGCCTTCGCCGATTAGGCGTTTTTAAATCCGCGCCATCGCCGATGGCGCGCTACCATTCTTATATTTGAAATTTTACGTTTCTCACTCTTATTTTTAATAATATTAATTTAATAAAACTTATTATTACTAAAATCTGTACGTAGAGTTCGTCAATATTGACTCTATTGTTCGGTTAAATATGTTATTATTGACTAGTATCTTGTCGTGATATTTTTTAAAAATATAAAAATTTATATCTTTACGTTAAAAGAAAACAAATAAAAATAAAGATAATTTAATAATTGATATAAATTTCAATCATGAATACATAATTAATGTAAAATAAATACAAAAATGAGAGAAAAATGATATTCGAAATTTAAGGAAGGTTGAAATTCATAATGTATGGCAATCTAAGAGAAAAAAAACAACGTAAAGCAATTGTACTCCTAAATTATACAACATTTCATTTAATAATCAAAATTGAGAGAAAATTATAAGTTCAACACAAATAACCATAAAGATAGTAACATTATTTGACAAATAACTTAATTCGATGGCTGATATTATATCTAAAAATTTTAAAAAAAATCTGGACCGTTGCAGAATCAGAATATTTACGTACTTAATAAGGAGTAGAGATAGAGATCGAGAAATTGACAAAATTATACAGCTTATTTCGTACACTATTTTTATTATTGAACTTAAATTAATTATTATTGAGATTATTGATATTTTAGTTCAATAATAGAAGTAGCGCACAAAATAAATTTCATCAATATAAATGACAGCTCATTTAACCTGAACATTTAAATTCAGTACCGATGACGGTATCAATGATGATATATTTTTAACACTTTTCTTAATATTGTTAGTACACTAGTATGTTTATTTATTTATTTTTGTGTGCAGTAAAATTTAGGAATTAAACTGTGGTAAGAATTAAGTTTGAAATTTTTTGTTGGTGTGCTTGAATGAGTGAGATGTATGCGCCTACTTTCTTGTATTTATAAAAAAAAACTTTTGTTTTTATAAATATATGCTATTTATTAGGAGTGTAACTCTCTTGATTTTTGAAGGCCTCGCCTTTTAAACATAACGATGACATGAATTTGGAATTTAAATAACAAAAAGGACCAGTTATGTGGTCTATTTTATCATAAATTCTACGTCATTTTAACTTTGTTTCACTGGAACCAATGACGTGAAAATAATTTCCTAAAATTAATTATCTATGTTGGTAAAATTTTAGAAGTTTTAATGTCTATGAAATATCAATAGAATGCCATAACCTTCAAATGTTGTAGTATGAATCACATATAATAGTTGCATTTTAAGTTTTTAACTCTTAAATTATTATATTTTAAAAATAAAATATAGTAGAGATAAAAAAAAAAGGCATTCAAACTGACCTCATATAACATACTTCTTTCATTCAATAAGGGAAAAATGTACATTCTCCTCGGAGATATTCTCAATTTATGAACATATATTTGATCCTAACGCTGCAATCAAACTTCGTATTTCCTTTAATGAACAACAAAAATCACTTAAATTTGGAATTAGTATAAAATTAATGCAAAATATTTATACCGGAATGACTTTCATTCTAGCATGACTAGTTTGAATTCTTTATTTTCTTTGCAGTGAGATGGAAATTACATTTAGTCTTGACAATCCGAATTGTTTGCCGTTATTATTATTAATTAATTGTCAATGAATACTGCAATTGTTTTCTCTTTCCAGTTTCTACTCTTTGTATGAATGAAAAATGGCAAGGTGAGCTGGCAGGACCCAAAGAGGGGGTTGTGGGCCATGAGATGGGTAGTGGAGGGAGGAAGATGCACCGTCATCAAGCAACTTTCGGCAGACAGTGGGCCATGGCAAAATCGTGTGTACACGTCAGCAGAGGCGGCTATCACGTGTTATGCCAGCCCACCCAGTCACCCACCTCCCCTTGTCTGGTAATTAATCCAACGCCCGAGATTCATCCAAAAACCAACTTGCCTGACTGACGGGATTCCAATTGTGAATTCCTCTGTGGACGAATCAACATTGCATCATATGTTGCGAGTTGCTGAGACGATTCTTTTTAGTATCTATTTATAATTTCGAATTCAGTATTTGGTGAGCTGCCTCGATTTGTGGGGTTCAGTATATCCGCAGAGGATTCTTGATCGTACTTTTTATGTATTCTTTTTCTCTACCCAACCCTGCAAGATTCTAGATCGTACTAGAAAAGTCGGCGCCTGTCGTTTTCGTCCAATATAATATTTTTTAACTGCCCACGCAAAGTAATAACATTATTAAAGGGATTGTAAATACGGTTTGTCAAGCCAAATTGGAATTTTTGAATTTCAAAGTGTAGACTTAGTTGGAGTTCAGAAAATGTTTCATCTTCGTATCAAGCATGTGTGTTTGGCACATGTACTGAAGATATGGTCCGACAGATCATGTGCAATATCAAATTTTCAAAATATACTGATATTGAGAGCAGATCATGTCCAAGGGAACAAGACCAATTGTGCAGATGTGCTTAGACATCTTGTATTCTACCTTTTAATTTAGGGAGGGATATCTCGACAATGAATTATTTTGATAATTATGATAATGAATTTTTAAACAAATATAAAAAAATCTTTAAAAAATTTATAAATATGTTCTTTTATTTATAGTTAGAATGATATTATTTCAAATTTCATATAATTTCATTATTGTTTAGTAGTTCATCAAAGACCATCAAAATCTTATATAATTTGCAATGATTCAAATTTAACGGTATTTAATGGACCATCAAACAATAATGAAATTATATTAAATTTGAAATACAAACAATCTATAAGTAAAAATATATATTTATATAAAAGTTCATTGTCAATATTATCAAAATAACCCATTGTCAAGGGATCTCTCCCCTTTAATTTATGGTTTTATTTTATTGTATCAATGAAAACTCATCAAAATTATTACAAAAAAAATATAGGAAAGCTACGGTAATTTTAGTTGTAAATATATTCTATGATATTTGTCTGATTCATCCTCATCTTTTTATCCTTTTTTGAATTATTGGAAGAATTATTTAAAAGACTAGAAATACCGAAATAAATTTGAAAAATTATAAATTATTAAATGTAATATATATAGGGGTAGGTTACGGTGCTTTGCAAAGTAAAAAACCGTTTTTACTTTGCATTGAGATTTCGTATCCCGGCGGTTCAAATGGTCAATCTAAGTTGCTCAATAATTTTTTTATGTTAAAATCTTATGGGATATTAAATTTCATAATTTTTTTAACTTTCTAGCCATTTTTTAAATTATTTTTAAAAATAACCTTGTTTAACATAATAACATGGTCTATTTCAGGGTTATTTTTAAAAATAATTTAAAAAATAGCTAGAAAGCTCAAAAAATTATGAAATTTAATATCCCATTTGATTTTAACATAAATAAATTATTTAGCAACTTAGATTGACCATTGGAACCGTCAAGATATGAAATATCAATACAAAGTAAAAATACATCTTTATTTTGTAAAGCACCATAACCTACTCCTATATATATATAGAGAGAGAGAGTTATTCTACGGTTAGTCGTGAAATATAAAATATTTTTGTATTTTACGTCGTATCTCTCATTTTCAAATTCAAAATATCGATCCGATCGTTAAAAATGTTCTCCATATTGAAATATATTTGGAGACCAAATTTTATATTTTTTAGAATTTTTTTTATTTTTTTGAGGATTAAAAAATTATTCTTATTAAAAATAAAAAAACTCTTGTTGCGCCTCTTATCTGATAATCTCTAACCTCCGTTTATTTGCGCATCACAGCCCCAACATTTTTTTCAGGAATGGAGCAAAGATTTTAATATATAAAGAATGAGATATGAGTTTAGAGCAGTAAAATTGATAAATTATAAATCCAACACATAAATCTGTCACTGTGTATAGCCAATTCTCGCATGCGCCTCGGCTCCGCCTTTCCCCACCCTAGTACATCAAATCGTCTGGTATTGATTTATTTCATTCCATTCGCCTCCAATTTCATATGTATCTGGGTCATACTAGTGTGTTAAAAAAACTCGACCCGCGGAATCCGTCCCGTGACCCGCTAGAACCGGCGAGTCTAGTACGGACACATGCAGAAAATTTTGAAAAAATTCGTGCTAGACTCGACCCGTTTTGGACCCATCCCGACCCGCCCTGCCCCGTCCGACCCGTGATAACCCGCCTCATACCCGACTCGGGAAACCCGTGCAAACCCGATCCAATACCCGGTAACCCAGAAAATTCAAAAAAAAGTGAAAAAATGCGGGAATTTTTGTTTGTCAAAATATATTATAGTTATATATTTTTAATATTCTTAATAATTATTTTTAAAATTTTCAGATTTTTTAAGAATTTATTTGAATTTTTTTGGGTTATTTTTTGAATTTTGAAAAAAAAAAGGAAAAACCCGCCAATCCGTCTCGACCCACCCCACCTTTGGACCCGACCCGTCGACCTATCCTACCCGACGGGTCTAGAACGGGTCACGGTCAAACCCCCAAAATGGACCCGTCCTAACCCGTCCCGTGAAAACTCGTTTACCCGTTCCGCCAAAACCCGCCGACCGGTGCAAACCCGTCCCGACCCGCCCCGTTTTTAATACACTAGGTCATACAATCTTTTTGGCCAACATATTTGTCTGCCTTCCGTCCTTTCTTTTTTAAGCAAATACTTTCATGTCCTTTCTTGATTAAAGTTCTAAATTATCACCACACGTATTTTTTTTATTCTTTTTACAAGAAGTTTGTACATTCGTAATATATTTTATTTTTTTACTTGACAATTGAGTTATTTGAGAGGAGATATTGAGTATGGATAACATTGTTAATATAACAAGTAGGTTCCAATTGGGTAATTGGCATGAGACAGATTTTTGGTCAGATATATAAATAAACTTCATAATTCGATGGAATAATGATGATAAAAATGTAAAATGTGCTCATGACTTGTACTTATTATAAAACATCTTGAAAGACCACATCACAAGCTTCATCAAATACCTTTATTTTTGTGATTGATATACCTTCCGATGGCACGAGATCAAACGATTATTCTCTACAAGAGTACTTAATGAGGTAATATTTGAGATTAATTTTGTTTCCAAAAACTAAATATTCTGCATACTCATTTAAAGTAACTGATAGCTAAGACATCCTCTTTACACATGTTAACAAATTGGCTACTTCTGTTATGAATACAAAAAAAATTAGTTTTATATTAAAGATGAAGAGATCAATTAAGATGAACAATTATAATTTATTCAAATTTAAGGCTGCTAAAAAAATTTAATTCATATAAAATCACTCTAAACAATTTACCCCTGATATCGGATTTGAAAATCTCATATTCCGAATTTTTGTGGATGGAAAAATGTTAGGCAGAGATATATTGGGCCTAATTTTGCTATCTAGAGGTTCGATCAAAAGAGCGTGAAAACGAAAGCCTTATATATTGTAAAACGGATCATAGTGTTCCTAGTGCCCGCCATTACGGCTTGGTTTGGAATTGGCCTCTGTTTTTTTCTTTCCCCTTTTCTTCTTTTTGATTTCTTCTTCTTTTTTTTGTCGTTGATAGGTATGGTGGTATGGGCTTTTTGTTTATTTATTGATTAGTATAAATACAGCAGACGGCTGCATAAGCAATGAGGTTCTACAGTCTAATTATAATCCATATCCAATTTCATAACAATCGATATGAAATAGTTGCGGAACTTGAGTTGAGCAGAGGGAGCTGGAAATATGCACCTTCTTTTCTTTTATTTTTAGATTGGTGCAAAGCATTGATTCCTAAAAACTTACCTCTTTGTTTGATTTAAAAAGAACTAATTGCTTAAAACGGGCAAATTAAGTAATAACATCTTTAGTATTTGATGTAATGTAAATCTTCGTCTCTTTCCTCGTAGTGCTTTATTGAAAAGAGAACAGGGAGGAGCCTGTCATCCACTTTAGTTCTAAACATTGCAGTCCTTACATTATATTATATATATAAGCGTGCTTGTTACAAAAGTAAAGTATCTCTACTCTCTACTTATTAAACATTTAAATGCCTTGATAAATGATATAAAAGATATCATGCCCGTTGAAACACACGGCATAATCCTAGTATTTGTAAATCAACATGTGTGGTCCTAGCATATATAATTAACTTTTATGTTCGTTCATTTATTGGTATTTTAAAATAGTCAAATTGAAATTGTGTATTTCGTTTCATTTTTTAAATAGTGCATGTGTCAAATTTAGAATGTTTTTAATCATATAGTCTTAATTTTATTAAAAATAAAAAAAATATATTTACTTCATTTTTATGAGTACTCTATGTAAATAATTAAAATATATTTCTAATTTTTGTTCTTAATCTAAAAGTTATTTTATAAAATATGGAATTTATGTGGCGTAGAAATTAAATATGCACTTCAATTAATCAAACTTTTTACGTGCTCTGCTATCCTCTGAAAGATGAAATGCACGGTATACAACCCCAAACGTTAGATGAAAGTAATATTAAATCAATCCCCTCCAACCAAATTTTACAAAAAGGTGTCGCAGAACACGCGACTAATCCCAATATATTTTCGGAAAAAAAAAAAGTGAAAAGACACTAAAGTTGAGGTCCTACAATAACATCCTGAAACACTGAATGTAAATCTACCTTGTATGCTAAAATAGTCAGTAAACAGAGGCAGTAATTTCCATTATTCTTCTATACTGGCACACTCTCCTCTACAGGTTCAATTCCAACCCGATTAACCGTCTGATTTTCCTGACTAACATCTTGCTGGCTTATCCCAAATAAACACCGTCTGCAGGTGGGGCAGGTGCACCGTGTTGCCAACCACTTGTCGATGCATCTTATATGAAAACCGTGGTGGCACACAGGTAATACCCTAACATGGACCCCGTGTTTGAACTCCGATAGACAAATAGTGCACTCGGATCCTGACCCAGTGAGCTCTAGCTTGGATGAATATACTAATGTTGGTAAAACTTGCAACGACTCCTGTCCTTCGATTGGGGTTGATGATTGCATATGCATCTCATTGTTTGTGGATGAGTCAGACAGTTCTTGGTTGCATGTTTGATTTGTAAATCGGAGGATGCAGCGCACTGCAGCATTCGCGGCTATAGCACATATTAAGCCACATAAAAGAATTGAAAGGATCAGCACAATGTCAGCATTAAAGGTACTGAACTGGCCACCGAGTTGAGTGCGGGCTAGTGCTTCGGATCGGGTCTGTCTGAGTTTGTCATCAGTTGGTGACAGGGAAGGAGGAGGTGGGATGCTTGTCACTAAGTTGTTGATATTTGATTGGGACAAAAACTTTCTGTGGTGTACTTCCATAGGAAGATTTGCTTCCCTTTGGGATGGAGATGTTTTAGCTTAATTAGTGAATGAAGGAGACAAAATGGTGTTGTTACTCCGGTAAATGTTTGGAGGCTAGAAGTTATATATTGGAAAGGAGCACTAAAAGTTACTGATATCATATCTATTAGAATTAATGTTAATTGTACCTTATGGAGTAGTTTAGAACCTCATTGTGGGGTTGGTGGTGTGGATCCTTTTTTTAGTGAAATTATTGGATGTACATGGAGTGTTTCATTGGTAGATTGAATGTGCGAGTCGTTGATATTACAAAAGCGTGAAGATATTTGTGATTCAGTGAGAAAGTGAATTACTCGTGACTGAAATTTTAATTGATATAGTAATAGGAGTTTGTGGAAATCTACTTGTTATTAGAGGAAATTTCTGTTACGTTTCGTTCAACATAGTTTATATAAACATTAATTTTAGTAATTTTAGCGTCAATTATGAATGAATTGTCCTGATAAAGTAATTTTTTTTAAAAAAATTCAAAATTTTATACATACAAAAAATATTTTTTATCTAATAACAAAGACAATAATATCCTTGTACACGGTTCAAACTCCAAATAAAAAATCTCTTATGAATATTTATAAAAATATCTAGCTACTAGATAGTTTTGCCAATATTAATTAAATTTATTAAAATATTAAAAGAATGGGCAAATAAATTTCGGAAGCATAGACTTTGAAACTTTATGCAATTCGATATAATACATTCAATATTATTAACAATTGTTAAGTAAAACAATAAAATATTAGGCGTCTGACTTGAGAAGACACGATTCTATCCGCCACTTATGAGCACTGATAATGCACATCCTCATTAAGACAGGATTCATCATTTTATTTATTCATATATTATGGAGCCTCCACTAACTCAAATCCTGGACCCACGCCCTCTAAGTGGATCTCCTATTGACACGTGTCAAGATTTATGCCAGGTCATCCATGATGTGTCTATACATGGATGGTTGAGCTTGACCACGTTGCAATCCATCTGCTGACACTGATGATGACGTGTCAAAATCCTGTGGGCTGATGGGCTGATGGACTGTTTACAATATTCGGCGCACCTAGAATTAGACATGCTAAGTAGTAGCTTTGCACTGATTAATAAAACACTTGCATAGTTGCACCTCAGTGCACTTGGCGTAAGATTGATTTTATTAGCTGCAATTATTATGGGCTGGGCCGGGTATTTGTCAATTAGAAATTTCTTTTCTTTTATAAATAATGACACAAGATTTTTATTTTATTGTTAAAAATAATTAAAAATGTCGAAATTGTTTCCATGACAAAACCTAATTTGATACAAGATCAAGATGTTAAAAGCATAGAGTCAATTTGCAATAAATCATTTAAATTCTGACATTTTGATTTAGTATATTAAAAGCAGAATTAATAAAATTGCTGAAAAATAAAACAACATTAATGTTCTTTTAAATAAAGATATAATCTAGCAATTTAATTTTAAATATTCAAAAATGATCTCCCCTTCTTCATTTATATTTTGATTCTATGATCAGGGGCAAAGCCACATTCGCCCAGGATGTGACAGATGCTCCATTTTGGCTCAAAATACACTTCTTTTTCAATACATTAATTTCAAAGTAATTATGAAATTATGCCTCACATTAAAATTGTGCCCCACCTCCTTGTCTCGCATACAGAGAGCAATATCTTTCTTATTGGACTAAAGACTAATAATTTGTTTTTGTTAGTTGAAAATTTAGAATTAAATTATTGATATAACATATATAGTCTAACAGAGAGCAATATCTTTCAAGATTACAAGTCGTGCCTCGTCAAACACTGAAATTGCCAAGGACCCATGGAGGAAAAGGTTGTCGCGCCCTTGAATCTAGTCGACTGTTCCGGACAAGGATAAGAACAGCACGCTGCCCACCGAGCATTGTTAATTCCACAACCGGTGAATCCAGACATAAATGTGAGCTCAATCTGATGGACCTATCAATTCGATCAACCCGATTAATTTTTTTTTTATATTGTAAAATTGATTACGGAATTGAATTTTGATTATTTCTCCTTTAACTTATAAATATGAATTTCAATATCAAAACCAGTTAAAACCTTAAAGCAAATCAGAAGGAGAGATAAAGCTAAAAAATCTTTTATTGATTTTAATTGAGCTTACTATGATTTTGGTTTGCTGGTCTACTTATATAACATAATTTCTTACACAGAAGACTACACAAAGACGTTACATTGAATCGTAACATTCATAGCTACAGTATTAACAGCCTAACTAACTTTCCGAGCTCTCCATTGCTTCGTCGCTGGAACTCTCCAGTTGTTCGAATTCGCATCTTCTACGGCCCCCTCAAGCGGAGCGGGTGTGAAAAACGTGGAGCTTGTCCGGAGAGAGCAATAGCGTGATTTGGCAAGACTCTTTGTGAAGAAATCACCCGATTGATCGAAATTTGAGCGATGAATTTGATTGTGAGTTTGCGATCTGTTACTTTTTCTCGACAAAGTAAAAATCCAACTCAATGTGCTTTGCACGAGCATGAAGCACAGGATTTGAAGCAAGAAAGGTAGCTCCGAGGTTATCACACCAAATTGTGGGAGGAGATGAAGAGAGTGCTTGTAATTCAGCAAGGAGAGATGTTATCCAAATTAGTTCTGAAGTGGTGACTGCCATACTCCTATATTCTGCTTCAGTGGAGGAGCGAGCTACTGTCGGTTGTTTCTTGGATGACCAGGAAATCAAGTTCTTACCCAGAAAAATTGCATAACCGGTTGTTGAACGTCTGTCATCGGGGCAGCCAGCCCAGTCAGCATCACAATACGCATGGAGAGACATATCACTGGAAGATTGAAGTGTAAGGCCATGGTGAAGGGTACCTTTGACATACCGTAAAATTCGTTTGACCAATTTCCAGTGTTCATCAGTGGGTTGAGACATGAATTGAGAAGCTTTGTTCACGCTGTTGTAAGTCAGTCGAGTGACGGTAGCATCTTTACAATGCACCTACGATGGACTGTATTGTCTTTGGATCTTTCAAAGGTGTTCCTTGCAACTGAAACCTGGATACCAGTTTGCATTGGGGTAGTACATGATTTTGTATTGGCCATAGCAGCTCTTTCCAAAATACTTAGTAAGTATCTTGCTTGTGACATATGAAGACCCGAGAGGGTAGAAGTTACCTCTATGCCCAAGAAATAATTGAGAGAGCCTAAGTTCTTTATAGAGAAGCTGTTGTAACAACAACCTTTGAAGCAAGAAGTTAATTGCTCTTGGATTGTTTCCTGTGACTAGAATATCATCAACATAGATCATGATATAGATGATTAGCTTGTCTTTTCTAAAAATAAAAAGTGAATTATCAGCTTGTGAATCACTGAACTGTTGTGCCAGCAGAAAGGACTTGAGCTTTGAAAACCATGCTCTTGGTGCTTGCTTCAAGCCATACAATGCTTTCTTGAGTTTACAAACATGAGAAGGATACAATTGATCAACAAACCCAACTGGCTGCTCCATGTAAACAGTTTCCTCAAGATCACCATGCAAAAATGCATTATTCACATCTAATTGGTGAATTGGCCAGTTCTGAGATAAAGCTATGGTAAGCACAATTCTTATAGTAACTGGTTTGATTACTGGACTGAATGTTTCATTGTAGTCGATACCTTGTTGTTGACTATAACCCTTTGCAACTAATCTGGCTTTATGCCTTTGAATGGACCCATCTGCTTTTAGCTTGAGTTTGAAGATCCATTTGGCACCAATTACTGGTGCACCAGGGGGTAGTGGTACCAAATCCCAAGTGCCATTGTGAGCAAGTGCTGTTAACTCATCAGCCATAGCTTGACGCCAGTGGACATCTTTTACTGCTTGTGAGTAACAAGTTGGTTCAATTTTATCTGAAGAAATCAAATTGGTATCCACTGCATAGACATGGTAATGAGGAAATTCTTTTGGTTTCCTTGTCCGTGTTTGAGTTCTTGTTACCATTTGATGTTGATTAGGTGGAGGGTAGTTTGGTCATTTCTTGACGAGAGGAAGTGGAGGGGCTTGTCGAGAATGAGAGGATGAGGTTTGGTCCATAGAAGTATTAGGTGTAGCTTCATTTGTTGATGGAGAAGAGATGAGAACCAGGTCATTGGAACCGAGAAGGCACTTCATGTCTTGATGGTAAATTTGCATTCAAAGTTTTAAAAAGAAAAGTATGCTCATCAAAAACTACATGTCTTGAAATGTAAATCTTTTGAGAAGATAAATCAAGACAATAATAGCCTTTATATTGAGTTGAATATCCAAGAAACACACAAGGTTCAGATCTTGGTTGAAGTTTGTGTTTGGTGTATGGTCTCAAAAGAGGGTAACATGTACAGCCTATAACATGAAGCAATGAATAATCTGGTTTCTGATGAAATAGTTTTTCAAAAGGTGTAATAGAACCAGTAGGAATGGAGGGTAATCGGTTGATAACATAGTTGACACTTTCAAACACAAAATCCCAGTATTTGAGAGGTAGTGACCCATGAAATAGGTTGGCAAGACCTAACTCCACTACATGCCTGTGCTTTCTCTCTGCCAGGCCATTTTGCTCTGGCGTGTAAGGGCAAAAAACCTGAAAAGTGATCTCTGGATAGGTCTTCATCAAAGGTTTGTACTCAGTGCCACCATCACACTGTATGATCTTTATTTTATTTGATAACAAATTCTCAACTTTAGCTTTAAATTGAGCAAAAATAGAAGAAACATCTGATTTGCAAGCACAAGTGTAAATCCATGAAAAACATTTGTATTCATCAATGAAATTGACATAATATCTATGCCCTTTTTCTGACAATACAGGTGCTGGGCCCCACAAATCGGTGTGGATCACTTCTAGAGGCCTAGTTGCGAGAATTTTGTGAGAGTACAAAGGGCAATTTATGTGCCTTAGCTCTAGTACAGTCTGAACAAAAAGAAAGAGATGAAGAAACATTTATTCCTATTTGATTTGTTTTCTTCAGTTGATCAAGAACACCACTGGAACAGTGGGCAAGTCTCTGATGCCACGTGTCAGCAGTAGAGAGAGATGTGAGGCACACTTGATGAGAAGGAGAAGAGACCAGTTGATAAAGACCATTATGCAAAATTCCATGTAGAAGGATCCTGAGGGTTGTTTTGTCCTTTACAAAACATGAATTTGATGAGAATTCCACAATAACATCATTGTCCTTAATTAATTGTGAAATACTCAGCAAGTTTTTAGTGATAGCAGGCACATGAAGAACATTTGTTAAGAGTAAAGGCTTAATGGAATTTGAAATATAAGTTGTACCCTTATGAGCAATCAACAAACCTGCACCATTTCCAATATGGACAGCCTCGGGTCCAGTGTAAGGAGCATAAGTGGATAAGGTGTTGAGTTCAGAAGTGACATGAGTGGAGGCACCTGAATCAAGATAGAAAGGAGAAGCTGGTGGTGTAGGAGCAGTGAGAGAGGATGTGAGACTGGTTCGAACCAAAGCTTTGAGGTTGTGCGAGAGGCTATGAATCGATATCAAAACGATGATAGCAATCTAAGGCGTATGACCCCACTTATTACGAGATCGACATTGAATCGAGAGTGATCGAATTTTGACCGACGATCTTGATTGATAAGAAGCTTGTCTGGTCTTGCCTCTACCTCGACCATAACCTCTGCCCCTTTGTTGATTTGATCTCCCACGATTTGAACTTGAATTCTCAGCCTTGTAATTGGTGTACAAGACTGTTTCTTGAGTTGAA
The DNA here is from genome assembly GCA_037127355.1 of Schoenoplectus tabernaemontani. Classification (NCBI taxonomy): domain Eukaryota; kingdom Viridiplantae; phylum Streptophyta; class Magnoliopsida; order Poales; family Cyperaceae; genus Schoenoplectus; species Schoenoplectus tabernaemontani. The sequence continues at coordinate 11,078,456 of CM073750.1, read as the reverse complement.
GTAGGAGTGGAGGTTGTCAGATTCACAGAAGAAGATGATTTGAGATTTGTGAGAAGACGATTCTCATGAGCAAGAAGGAGATTGCTCATCTCAATCATCGAAGGATACTGCAACCTCATGGAAAGAGCAGTGACAAAAGACTCATAGTCAGATCCAAGGCCCTGGAGAGTGTGAAGCACCAGATCTTGATCAGAGACTTCGACTCCAATGCTTCTTAAACGATCTGCTAGAACCTCCATATGTTGAAGAAATTCTGCACAAGAAGCACCGCCTTTCTTGCTTGTTTGAAGCTGAAGCTTAAGATCAAGAATCTTGGCCATGGATTGTGATGAATAGATCTGATTCAGTCGAGCCCATAGTGATGCAGAAGATTCACATCTTGTTACTTGATTCAAGATCGGAGCTGAAATCGAGCTAAAAATCCATGATAACAGCAGTTGATCTTGTTGAATCCACGGCTCATAGGCTGGATTGAGTGTGAGTGTACCAGATGTACCAGATGTACCAGGTATGAACTGATCAGGTGGAGGTTTGGATCCATCGACAAAACCGAGAAGACCATGGCCTCTTAGAACAGGAAGGATCTGAGATTTCCATAAGGGAAAATTGTCGTTGGTGAGAGTAGTGTGAATTGGATGAGAGAAGTTGATTGGAGTTGCAGGAGGAAGAGCGGAAGGTGGATCTAGATTCGCCATGGTGGCTTTTCTTTGAAGCGTGAGCTCAAGGCTCTGATACCATAAAGCAAATCAGAAGGAGAGATAAAGCTAAAAAATCTTTTATTGATTTTAATTGAGCTTACTATGATTTTGGTTTGCTGGTCTACTTATATAACATAATTTCTTACACAGAAGACTACACAAAGACGTTACATTGAATCGTAACATTCATAGCTACAGTATTAACAGCCTAACTAACTTTCCGAGCTCTCCATTGCTTCGTCGCTGGAACTCTCCAGTTGTTCTGAATTCGCATCTTCTACAAACCTACGGATCCAAAACTTATTTATTGTAGAAGTGGATCTTTCTGGATAATTTTGACAAAAAAAAATTTAAAACAAAATTTAGAAAAATCTTTAAAATAGAAAAGAAATATAGTATATTCTTTAACTTATAAGTTGATAGTATTCTAAATTTTATATAATTTATAAAAATGTATGCAATCTGCAATGATTTCAGTTTAATGATTTTTGATGAGTCATTAAAAATATTTAAATTATATGAAATTGAAACATAATCAACCTTTAAATTCAACAATAATGTTTAGACATATTTGTTTCTTTTTAATATGATTTTTATTTTATTTTAAATTATTTATAATCTCATTGTCAAAATTATCAAGATAAGCATTGTAAGTAATTCCATTCCATTATTATATTGAGTGTTATCTCCGAACCATTTTCTAATATTCAAAATAAATTTATATATTTTAGTGATTTTATGTGTTGAAATGAGACTATAAATAATAAAAAAACTCAAATAGAGTAACAAAAAGGATATTATTATAATATAAAACTTGAATAAATTAACAAAAGAAGTATCGTCTTAATTAATTTATGTCATTCTTTCTGTACAATTCATATCATAAAAGCTCAAGCACATAATAATTATAATATATATCAATACAAGACATCATTTGTATTAATCTTTGTGCGCAAGTTATATACAAAGTCTTACGAAGTGATTATAACATATGCCAATAGAAGACATCATTCTTAGTAACTTTGGTGCATTTTGATTATTTTATTTGTAAAAATGAGGTACTAAATGATATAAAACTCGAAAAGACAAACAAAGTAATATTATTTTAATGTATTTTATACTCATTTTTGTGCGCGACTCATGTCATAATGTCTTGAGCAAGCTGTGATTATTATATAAACTAATAGAAAATATTATTCAAAATAATTTTGTGTATTTTATATTTTTTATATTGAAATGAGACTATAAATGATATAAAACTCGAATAAACTAATAAAAAATATTTTTAATATCTTTGTTTAATATTTCTATGTAATTCATATCATAAAGACTCAAGCACATAACAATTATAATACAAACATATTGAAAACACCATTCAAAATAATTTATATAATTTTATGATTTTATTTGCTGAAATGAGCAACAAACGATACAAAATACGACTAAAAAAAAAAAATATAATTTTAGTGCATTTATGTTCATTCTTGTGCACAACTTATGTTCAAATATAAACTAATAAAAGATATCATTCAAAATAAATTTATATAATTTGATGACCTTATTTATTAAGATGAGGCAACAAATAATATAAAACTCGAAATTACAAAAAAAAAATTAATGCATTTGTATTTATCTTTTTGCACAACATGTATTATAAAGCCATGAGATAGTAGTGAATATAATATAGAATAATAGAAAATATCATTCATAATAATTTTATAATTATGATCATTTTATTTATTAAAATGAAAGTAATAAATGATATAAAATTTAAATAGAGAAACATAATAAATATTATTTTAATATATTTTATATTCTTTATTGTACACAACTCGTGTTACTGATTGAATACATTATTCAAAATAATTTCGTACATTTTGATGATATTACGTGTTGAAATGAAACTACAAATGATTATAGAACTCAAATATATTAACAGAAGAAATATCGTCTTAATGAAATTGTGTTAATATTTCTGCATAATTCATATCATAAAGGCTCGAGTATGCAACAATAATAGTATCAATTTAAAATAAGTTTGTGTATTTTGACAAAAATGAAAAGAAAACATTTTCTATTTCACTCCCAGTTAAGTATATGCAATCTAAAGAGAAATAGGAATGAGTACTCAGTAATCTTTGAAGCACATTTTTTTTTCAAATATTTTTCCTTGTAAAATCATAGTCAAAAATAGATTTCTCTTCCGTCTCAAAGATATGCAACTGGCATTTATCGTTTATAAATAATAGACATATACTTTTTTTGTTGCAGTAACTTGTAAGAAATAATGCGAAATAACGCTGTTGTAAAAAAAAATATCAACATTAGATATATTGTCATTGTAATAGATAATTTGTTATTTTGTGTTATTAATTCTCTGCTGAGAAGTTCAATTAATTATACAATGGTCGTTTGAAGTGCTCAATTAATTGATTTCTAGGAATAATTTTTTCAATCAATTTTTTAAATATATGAACGAATGAAACATGCAAAACTCGCAAACCCAAACTTCCTAAAAAGTAGTTTGGAGCTGGTGAATTAAGTTGTTTTCTCTGCTGATTTCTGAAGCAGGAGTTGTATATAGCTTTCGTTGATGAGTTACGAATTGGAAATATAATAATCCAATAAAATAAAATCTGATTCGAAGTCCATGAAAGACCCGACCAACCAAAACCAAATCTCCTGCTCAAATGTGTGACAGGATTTTCCATGATGCTCATCATATAGGTCCGCATTACTGCTTGACATTTGCCATCACCTCCACTGAGTTAAACTGTGTTATATTTCAATGGTCGTTGGTTATAAAAACTAGTTCCAATTTTGGCGTTTTCTTTAGAGATTGCGCAGGGTAAATTAATCTATCGCATACGTTGTCCAATTTAAATAAAGATATCCTGCAAGGTGGGCTTCCAGATGAATATATGTATTAATATTTAATGGTCTTCAATTATTTTTTCTAATGAGCTTTGAATATCATTTGGTGCTCAGAATAGTGATATCAAGCTTTAAAATATTGAAAATGGGCTTCTAAATGGGGCTCGCGCTAAATTTACAACAACAATGTCAATGATGGAGATGATGAGGAGGAGGAGGCTAGTTTTACTATGAAACAAATTTTATATAAAAAACGATTGATATTAATGATTGCGATTCATCTAAATACAATAACTATGAAAATTTTTGTTCCAAAGGAGAACTGCTCTAATTAATATTTTTTAATACAAAAAGACAGTTAAGCTTTTTTAGTTTTCAAGTACTCCATATAGTCGCTTATATTGTCAATTGAATTTATTTTTCTCTACTTATTTGTATTTAATCAGACGACTACTTCCAAATCTCTATTCATTGAAAATGTGTGTATTTGATGCACCTTACGTGTAATTTAATGTTTAAATAAAGCCAGTTTTTTTTTTTTTATATCTCATACTGTATCATTAATATATATATAGAGAGAGTAAATCTACGGTGAGTTTAAACTCACAGAAGACCACTGTGAGCTTAGCTCAAAAAATATATCAAATGATCTTTAAATTTTGATTTTCAATCTCATTAAATTCTTCATATTGAAATCTTGTGGGATACAAAAAATTTGAGATGTTTTTTTTCTAAGTTGCTCTTCTCAATTTTTTTTCTAATAATGTACAAATATTGAATATTTTATTATTATTTTTAGAGATGATTTTCAAAAATTAAAAACCATGACTTAAAAAACTCAAAACATTTCAAATTTTTGTATCCCACAAGATTTTCAATATGAAGAATTTAATGAGATTAAAAATTAAAATTTGGAGATCATTTGATATATTTTTTGAGCTAAGCTACAAAAGGTTTTTTGATCTTTAATATATATATATATATATATATATATATATATATATAGTTAGACTATTGTGAAAACGTTTTCATTTCGAGTCCAATTGTATATGGCTCAAATTTTATCGTAACACATCTGAAATTAAAAATTATCATTCTCATTAAATTCTTCATATCAAAATATTGAGGGATACAAAAATTTAGAGTATTTCGAGTTTTTTAAGTATTTATTTTAGATTTTTGAAAATCAGCACTAAAATAATAATAAAATATTGAATTGATGTTGCTAATTTTCAAAAATCCAAAACAAATACTTAGAAAACTCAAAATATCCTAAATTTTTGTATCCCCTAATATTTTAATATGAAAAATTTAATGAGAATAATTTTGAATTTCGAACGTGTTACGATAAAATTTGAGCCGTATGCACTTGGGCTCGAAATACAAACGTTTTCACAATAGTCTAACTATATATATATATATATATATATGAGTGGAGCTACCGTGAGCTTAAGCTCACGGCGTTGTGTGTTTTGAGCTTAACTTTAATTTTATATCAAATCATCTCGAAATTTTAATTTATCATTCTCATTAAATTCTTTATATGAAAATCTCATTAGATGCAAAATTTGGAGCGTTTTGATTTTTTAAATCATTTTTTTAATTTTTTAAAAAAATGTTCAAGTATTGAATATATTATTATTATTATTATTATTAGAAATAATTTTCAAAAATTAAAATTTGGTTTACTTAAAAAACTCAAATATCCAAATTTTTGCATTCCATTTGGATTTTCATATAAAGAATTTAAAAATGATAAATTAAAATTTTGAAATGATTTAATATTTTTTTGAGTTAAGCTCACCATAGCCTAATTCTCTCTCTCTCTCTCTCTACTATATATATATATATATATATATATATATACACACACATACATACCTTTAATATTCAAATATTTATTACATAGAATTATATATTTTAAAATTTTAAAATTTTCCAGTTGATATTTTTTCCTCTAGGCAAAGTGCGGAAAATAACTCTAATAAAAATAATAGTAGTAGTAACAATAATAGTAACAGTAGTATTACTGGTAATAGTAATAATAATTATTATTATTTTAAAACCTTCACTGTGGTGCTTTGTGATAAATATATAGCAGACTTGTTGAAAAGGAAGACCCATATTTTTGTCTTTTCTTGTTTTTGTTTTAGTTAGGAGTAATTAACATTTATATATTATTTCAATTACGTAATAACTAAATATGAAATTGAAATAGTCACATAGATATCTTAATAGAAAAGGTTACCATATTTTTGTTGTACATGAGTTCCTCATGTCTTATTTTTTTCTTATTATTTCCTAGAGGAGGTTAAATCATCAAAGGTGGGACCATTAAATTATCATTTGTACAATATATCCTATTAATTATTTTTTATTGGAAAATTTTAAAAATAACATTATCCGACCGGATCAAATATTTTATAATGAACAACCAAATGCACACAAAGCAGGGGTGCAAATGAATCAAATATTTTATAGATTGATTCAATTATCAAATTATGTATTGCTTTTAGGAAGAAATGAAAGCGGGTAACAATTATTATTATTAGGCTAGTAATCAAGCACTCGGCTTATTTCCTAAAGAATAGAGGTTTAAATCTCCATATATCCTCTTTGTTTCAAAAACAAAAAAAATGGATACTTATCTACTTACGTTGAATACGTTCCATACTAATATGTTTGATACATAACTTTTCCTATTTACAACTATGCTTTTACAAGAGAAAATTTTAGGAGGAGAAAGGCTTGTAGTTTTATGCCAAAGAGAAAGTTGAAACAATTACTTCATCTTAATGCACTCAGAAATCAGTTGGTGTGTTCTGAATGTTGCAATTTCCTGCATCAGAAGTGTGTCTTCGACATGTATATATTATTTTACGCAATTTATCTGTGCGATGCAGTTGGCTAATGCAACTCATCTATTTAAAGCACTGCCCAGAATTAGAGTTTTGGTTTTGTTTGGATCAAATTCCTTTAACGGGCCGATATTTAGTATGGTGACATAGCCCAAATACTTGAAAAAAATATGGGTTACAATATGTTTTGTAATTCTTGGAGCTTTCCAGTCACGGACCATGATAAATTAGTTAATTATAAATTGATTAGTCCGAAAAGGAAAAGGATGCCTTGATATTGGGTTATTTTGATAATTCTAAGAATAAACTCTTAAATAAATATAAAAAAATATAAACAGAATTTTTTTATAGATATATTTTTTATTTATAGATTGATATAGTGTTTTAAATTTTATGTAATTTTATTATCATTTTATAGTCCATCAGAGATAAAACCGTAATAAAAATTTTAATGGTCTTTGATGAATCATCAAATGATAATGAAATTCATAAAATTTGAAACATTATTAATTCATAAATAAAAAATATATCTATAATTTTTTTAATTTTTTTATATTTATTTTAGAGTCTATTGTCACAGATTATTTTGGACATCCCCATTGTCTCACCTTTATATAATTCAACGTTTCAAAATTAAATTGCAAAATTAACTCTTTGTATTGTGAAACAATTGTGATTGTAGAGTATAATTTTTTTTGTCTAAGTATTTGCTTCGATTACAAGTTTACAACTAAAAAGGCTACTTGCGTTGCTTTGTTTGTATATGTTCACTTATTTAATCTATCTCTAGGCTAAAAAATAATCCATAAGTACTAAAAATTGAGAAATAACAATATATAATCTTGTTTACATCATGTTTTTAAACTTTTCAATCATGCCAAATCAAACACATGCATTGGTTATTATGCACAAACTTCCACTCTAATGTGTTCGGGCGCATTTGTGTTTTTTTTCCGTGTAAATTTACATGTTTATTTAAGTTATTATTAAAAAACAGACGTAAATGACTACAAGTATGAGCATATTCATCAATTAATATTGGAAGATAAAATGTAATTTTGTCCTCCATATTTTCACATACTTAATTTGAGAGAAACAAAACAAGTATATTAATCATTATTCAATAAATAAAACAAGATGCAGTTACAATGTGTTAATGTGAGTTTATTCTTATTTTTTAATTAGGCCACATTAATGATCTTCAATTTACAAAATTGATGGACAAAATCTAATATGTTTTTTCAATGTTGAAAGATCTAGACCGTGCAAAATCAAACGGAGACATCAATTTTTCCGAAGGAACTTTAACCAGAATGAATTTATAATGGACTTTTTTGTGTTTATTTACACTTTTGGTGTGATTTGACCACATTTTATGTCCTTCCTTCACTAAAATTGACGGACAAAATATGTAATTTATGTCCTTTACATTATATTCCACATTTAATTCCTTCAAAATAAAATTAGATAAAAGTCGACCTCCACACACAAAATTATGCTCTAGCTTCTAAAAGTCATGAAATCAAAAGTTATATGGAACAATATGTTTACCGTTTTCCTAATTCCTCAAACATTATTGTATATCGTCGAATATTTCACAATTCTAACTAAACTATTATCAAATATATGTTAGCATTTTTTTTAAATAGACAAAAAATAATAATAATAGTCTCCAGTCTATCGTAAATCCTTTTTTTATGGCTGTTCCGTGATTGTCCGAATATCTTTTTTTTTCTTGTTATTAATTCATTGTTCTGTGCATACTGTTCATATCGTATGAACTTTGTATTTATAATTTTAATACTTATTTTGCCTAATGGTAATCGCCAACTAACTTTAAAAAATGCAATCGAATTTTTATTCCTCAAATGTCATAGTCATGTATATACCAAAGCGGGTGCATTCATGAACATATTTCTTTCAATCTTTATAGCAGAACAACTTTGTGCAAGAATCAACTTATCATGATAAATTGCAATTTTTTTTTACATATATGGGATGAAAAATATATGGAGAGTTCTCCAATCGAATTAATATTTCATAAGAATATCATTGTTTTAGTTACTAAATCAGAAATTGTTTCTCTATGAAAAATTGACACAATTGATTATGAAAAAAATGTACGTGCAAAAGCTGTATGCTTAAATGGTGTTTATATGACTGCAATTGCTCCTTGCAAACTCCATTTTAAGTTCCAGAAATAAATAAAAAACAGAGAAAGAGAAAGAGAGATTAATTTGGCTAGCTGCCAAGATTTTTTCTAAAAAAAAAATTTAGTGTACATTCAAATTTTATGGCACATGCAATTTTTTTTGTACATCTTTTTGAACCATATTTGTTCAAATAAAAAAAATTAAAATCATAGATGTGTATCAAATTAAAATTTTAATATTATTAGTTCATCCATCATTACGCTATCGAAACTCTGCCTTTAAAGTTTTAAAATTGTATGATGACATTTTAAAATTATATGATAAGAGGCAAAATATCTTTTAAATTAACTAAAATATGATACACATCGTATCTATGCCATTATAAATATATCTATAAAATTTTCATTTCAGTAATATTTTTCAATAAAATGTATCCTAAGTATTGAATGTACATTATTATAAGAAGGCTGATAATCGTCTCAAAACATTTTATCCCCAAAGAATATCCCCAAGTTGACCGTAAGGAGTCAACATGACAGTCGGCGAATATCTCAATAAATTACTTCAGCGAACTTTGCTTCGCTCTATTACTATTTATTTCAATTAATATTATTATTATATTGTACCAATAGAGCATTTATATCAATATAATAACATAATGTTAAATATTCAACTTATATAAATAATCAGAAGGGGCGCATTGTGACTTTTGAAGTGCGTGCTAATATGCTCCAAATGTATTTATAAATCATATTGATTATTTACATTTAGTTCAATAGTTAATTATATTAATAAAAATAAGATATTGATGTCGCTTTCATGAAGAATAATTTATTTATTTCTGTACATCACAGTCACGACCTTTATTGTTCTAATACCATTTATACAATTCATTTGAATTATTTACATTTACCTAAATAATTATTTATATTATAACAAAAAACACATGCTATCGCAAATTGCTTTCATAAATCATATTGTAGTTATTTATACATGTCAAAATAACGTTCTTTTTGACTCTGATGTCTATTTATAAAAATCATTCGAATTATTTAGATATAAGTATATAACTAAATAACTTTTGTATTAATAATAAATATACACTATTTTGACTTCTTTCATCAAACATATTATAGTTATGTCACACCCATGTTATTTTTGTTTGTGATACTATTTATACCAACCATTCAAATTGTTTACATGTAACTAAATAATTATTCTTAGAGTCATTGTTAGACATCTTTTAACAAAAATATAGCTATTTATATTTATCAATTATATTATTTATATGTTATGCGTTAACACCAGCAAAAAAAATATTGTTCGTATATATTTTGGAGCTATTTATATAAATGATATTGCTTATTTATATCATTGGTTCTATGTACAATTTTGAAATTAATATACTATATTAAGAGGAAGTATTTATGAGCCACTCCTATGTTTGCATCTATTTATATTGGTTATCAATACATCACTAAGTTTCTCTAATGTCAGAAATATAAATGTAGAGATAACTCAATGTAGAGATTGAACATGTTCCATACAAACAAACAAACTAATATATATATATATATATATATATATATATATATATATATATATATATTTATGACCAAAAAAACGTACCTAAAAAAAAGAAAAATGAAATCAGAGGTTGGTGGATTTTATATCTCACTTTCTTAAAAAAATGAAGGGACACATTGCAATTTCATTTTTTTTTTTAATGAATAATAACATTCATTACTAACTTAGACAACTAAGAGTCACAATGAATCAATATTTTATTTTGAAAAATCTTAAATGTGATCATTAAAAAATAGATGAGTATAATTATGAAAAGACGAGTGCAGTTTTCTCCTCCTCATTAATCTCACGAGGAATGATATTGCAAGTATGGTTCCCTCCACTTGATTGATGGCAAGAGGATCAATGTTCCCTCTTAAAAAAATGCATTGTCAATACCGGAGCAAAAACGATTGAGATTGAAGTCTTATCAAGAGACAATCAGTGAAACAATGTCATGTTGAGACTAAAGTCGCATCAAGAGAAGACGGTTGAGACTGAAGTTGCATTGAGAGAAAATGGGTTGAGGCTGAAGCCTTGTTGAGAGAGAAAAAATGCAATTGAGTGGAGATGAGAGTAGACGCGAGAGTAGATAAGAGTTGATGATGTTAGTAGAAGAAAGTTGATGCGAGAGCACTTGAGAGGAGTGAATCACCATTGAAAGGAGAGAAAAATAAAATGAGAATAGATGCTATTAAGCGAAGAAAAGAGAAGAGATGATTTTTGAAAATTTACAAAATAATTTGAATTATTAAGTCAAAAGAAAATTGACAACAGGTCAAAAAAAGTGTGTTTTCGATTGGGATAAAAAATGAGGACAAAACTTTGAGGATAATTATGTTATGAATGGAGGAATGAGAAGAGGTGGAGGAGGTGAAACATCTATCATTAATATTATAATACTCCTCCTTAGATGTTTCGCCTTATATTATACACTATTAATATTGTACTTTGACGATATTAAATTTTGGTACTCCAGGACCAACTTGATTTAACTGATACTTACGGATCGGTTATGTTGCCTCATTAAAAACCTTACTAAGAAAACCCAATGGGACAAAACTTAGTGAAGGAAAAAAGAGTGCAACGTGTATAATACTCCCCTCATTTTAACGTACATCTTTTAAGTGACGAATGCCAATTTTATGTGAAAGCTGCTCAAAAATATTTCTTGGCAATGATTTTGTGAATAAGTCCACCAAATTATCGCTTGATCTGATTTGACAAATATTTATCAAATCATTCTTCTGTAAGTCATGTGTTGAGAAGAACTTCGGCGAGATGTGTTTGGTTCTGTCACCTTTGATATATCCTTCTTTGATTTGAGCAATGCATGCAGTATTATCTTCGTATATCACCGTCGGGTTTTCTCTGACTGTCTCGATACCACATTCCTCTTGGATGTGTTGGATCATGGATCTTAACCATACACATTCCCGTCCAAATCATAAAGAGCAATTAATTCGACATGATTTGATGATGTTCTTTGTCAATGTTTGCTTTGTTGATCACCATGAAATTGCGGTGCCGCCATATGTAAACACATATCCTGGATTGTGGCCGAAGCTTTATGCGGATCGATAAATATCCTGCATCTGCATATCCAACTAGTTTGGACTTTGTATTTTTTCGATAAAATAGTCCCATATCACGTGTCCCACAAAGGTAACGTAATACATGTTTGATTCCGTTCCAATGTCGGCGTGTTGGATCGAACTATATCTCGCTAATACATTTACGAGAAAAAGCAATATCGGGTCTCGTATTATTAGCAAGATACATCAAAGCCCCAATTGCACTTAAGTATGGTACTTCGGGACCAAGAGCTTTTTCATTATTTTCTCGGGGCCGATAAGGATCTTTTTCACATCAAGTGATCGGACAACCATTGATGTACTTAGAGGATGAGCTTTGTCCATATTAAAACGTTTCAACATCTTCGGATGTAGTTTGATTGATGGACAAATATACCATTATGCAAATGCTCGATCCGTAGGCCGAGGCACAACTTTGTTACACCAAGATCTTTCATTTCAAATTCATTCTTTAATAATTTTGCGTCTTTTCGATCTCTTCGGAGACCCAATGATATTCGAATGTCATCAACATATCTTGCAATAATTATAAAACTCGAGATTGATCGTTTAATAAAAACACATGGACTAATTATATTAGATTTATATCCTTCTTTTATGAGATATTCAACGAGTCGATTATACCACATTCGACACGATTGTTTTAGTCCATACAATGATCGTTTTAACTTTATAGAATACATTTCTCGAGATTTTGATGTAAATGCTTCGACATTTTTAATCCTTCGGGGACTTTCATATATATATCATTATCGAGTGATCCATACAAATAAGTCATGTGACAACATCCATGAGACGCATTTGAAGGTTCTCGGTGATTGCGAGACGATTAAAAATCGAAGAGTTATTGCATCCACTACGGTGAATACGTTTCTTCATAATCAACTCCTAGTATTTGTGTAAAACCTTGTGCCACCAAATTTTTGCTTTATATCTCACAATCTCATTTTTCTCATTTCTTTTTATTGCAAAAACCCACTTGTAACCTACGGGGTTAACATTTTTAGGGTTAGAATTACGAGTCCAAAAACATTTCGCTTTTCAAGCGAATCTAATTCACCTTCATGGCATCTTTCCATTTTGGCCAATCATTTACGTGCATACACTCTTCTGAGTTTTTGGCACATAATCTTCATCATTTATCACTTCAATTGCTATAGCATATGCAAAAATTTCATTAACACGTGTTTCATTTCGGTTCCATATTATACCATTCTGTACATAATTTATTGAGATCCCATAATCATTCGGTGCCTGAGTTTCTTCTGGAACTTTATCAACGACCTCTTCCAGGGTTCTACTTCCAATCTCTTCTGGGATTTTACTGACAATCTCTTCTGGGATTTTATCGGTAACTTTTGCTGAAGTTACACCAACTGCATTATTCTGCTCTTTCATTTTTCGTGGATTTTTGTCTTTGGAACCGATTGGTCTTCCACGTTTTCTTTGTATAGTAACCTCTCGTGGGGTTATTTCAATTCGACAGTGCATTTAAAGTGGTATATGTGATTTAGTCACTCTTTTTGTATCTCAAATGCATCTGGTAACTCATTTGCTATTCTTTGCAAATATATAATCTTTTGAACTTCCAGTTCACATTGACCACTCCGGGAATCAAGATAAGATATTGATGATGCATTCCAAGTTACTTGTTTTTCCAGCTTTTCTTTTTCTCCCCTAAGATTGGGAATATTGTCTCATCAAATTGACAATCGACAAAAACGAGCCGTAAAAACATCTCCAGTTAATGGTTCTAAATATTTAATAATTGATGGAGAGTGAAAACCAATATAAATTCCTAATCTCCTCTGTGATCCCATTTTTGTGCGTTGTGGAGGAGAAATTGGAACATACACAAGACAACCAAAAATTTTAAGATGGGACAAGTTTGGTTCTCTTCCGAGACCAATTGTAATGGAGAAAATTTATGAGATGCGATTGGTCTTAATCTAATAAGTGCGGACATGTAATATGGTATGTCCCCATGCGAGAAGATGGTAGATTACATTTCATAAGTAACGATCTAGCAATCGGTTGTAATCTTTTAATTAATGATTCACTAAACCATTTTGTGTATGTACATGAGCAAATCGGATGTTCTACCTTAATCCCAATTGACATACAATAATCATTAAAAGACTGGGATGTAAATTCTCCTGCATTATCAAGTCGGATACTCTTAATTTGGTAATCCGGAAAATTTGCTCTTAATTGGATTATTTGTGCTAATAGCCTAGCAAATGAAACATTTCTTGTAGCTAATAGGCAAACATGTGACCATCGAGTTGATGCATCAATTAAAACCATAAAATATCTAAATGGTCCACATGGAGGAGAAATAGGCCCACAAATGTCTCCTTGAATTCTCTCTAAAAATAAAGGAGATTCATTTTCAATTTTATTTTTAAATGGCCTAATTATCAATTTTCCAAGAGAGCATCTTACATGATAAATCTTTTGATAATAGGATCTTCAGGTCCTTTAGAGGATGCCCATTTGCACTTTCAATTATTCTCCTCATCATAATGTTACCTGGATGACCTAACATGTCATGCCACAGAGTAAACATTTTTGTGTCATGCAACTTCTGGTTACTGACCATATTTGATTCTATTGAACTTATGTTCATACAATATAGTCCGATGATAAAGCTTTCATCTTTTCCAATATGATTTTCGGACCATATTTAATCGTTGTAATTTGAAGATATTCAATGTTATTTTCAGATCATGGTTTCGATATGATAACCATTACATCGAATATCTTTAAAACTTAGTAAATTTCTTACGGATTTACTAGAGTATAATGCGTCATTTATAATTAATTTTGTTCCTTTTGATAACAAAATACAAGCTCTTCCGAGCCTTCAATTAAGTTACTAATACCGAAATTGTATTAACATGTGTCTCTACAGGAGACAATTGAGAAAAATATTTTTTGCTTTTTAATATTGTGTTTGTTGTTCCACCGTCTACTAGACATTCATCTCTAATACTTGTCATTGCTCTGCTGGAGCCTTCAATCATATTCTTTTTCCTTTGAACAAAAAAAAATATATACAAGATCAAAATTAAAGAAACTAATTTTATTCATGAGAAACATAAACTTACAACATAAAACTGAATTAAAATAAAAAAAAACTTAGCTCATAATATTTATTTCTTTATCAATATTCTCAAAGAAATCAGAAACATCTAAGTGTGTATCCATGAGTAAATCACTTGACTCATTTTCAATAAAATTTGTTTCTACTTCTTTTCCTTTTTTCTTGATGGATGCTTGATAAAGTTCAACTAAATGTTTAGGAGTACGACATGTGCGTGACCAATGGTTTGTCATACCACATCTATAACAACTACTTTCAAACTTTTTAGAAGATGTTGAATTCTTTTCCTTTTCATATCTCCCCGCATTGTTGTCATTTGATTTGAAATTATGACCTTCACGTCGCCAAACATTATTGCGACCACGTCCACGACCTCTTCTGGGGCCGCGACCACGTCCTCGACCACGATTTCCTTTAAATGATGTTGCATTCGCTTCAGGGGAATGATGTCGCATTTGCTTCGGAAATGGACTAGAGCCAACGTGGGCCGTGATTGATGATTTTTCATGAGAAGCTCATTATTTTGTTCCGCAACAAGAAGACATGATATCAATTCGAATATTTTTTAAAACCACGCTCCCGATATTGTTTGCTTTGTAGGAGCAAATTCGAAGCATGAAATGTGGAAAATGTTTTTTCTAACATGTCTTCATCGGTAATCTTTTCTCCGCATAATTTTAACTCGAAGTTATGCGAAACATTGCATGGAATTATATTCACCTACTGATTTAAAATCTTGCAACCTTAAATGAATCCATTCATAACGAGCTTTTGGGAGGAGCACTTGTTTTTGATGGTCATATCTTTCTTTTAAATTTTTCCATAATTCTAACGGATCTTTCACCGTTAAATATTCAGCTTTTAAATCCTCATGGAGATGATGACGGAGGAATATCATTGCTTTGGCTTTCTCCCATGCGGGGAGGCCTTATTTTCATCTTTTATTGTATCTCCAAGATTATTTGCGTAAGATGAATCTCGGCATCGAGAGTCCATGGGAGATAGTTCTTGCCCGATATATCAAGGGCAACGAATTCAAGTTTAGTAAGATTTGCCATAAGGACTACAAAATAAAAATACTACTAATATTAATAAATTTAATCGAACATCCATTTATGAAAATTACTAAAGAAAAAGAATATTAATAACTTCGTGTCATTAAAAAAAATTAGAGACATTATATTTATTTATTTATCTATCTAATTGATAACTTCTAGTTACCATTTTAGTTGAATAACTTCCTAAGTTATTAAGTATATCGATAACTTCGGTTATCAATTGTAACTCATTTTGATAAAACTTTTAATTATCAAATACAATGACTTCGGCCATTAAAAGTATCAATAACTTCAAGTTATTGAATAAATAAAAAATTCTGTATTTACTTATTTTATCATTCTCTTCGGGAATGAAAATATTAGTCTCATCCAATATAAGAACAATTTCATCAAGAAAATAAATATTATAATTAATGGTAAAATAATAAAATTTAATATAAAGTGTACCTCTTTTTAGAGACAATCTTACGATAATCTGATTATGTCGATCTTGTGCTTCTACTATAAAATAAACTTCAGTCACAACTCGATTAGAGCGAAGTCGTGCTGATAACGTGTTATAAAATAAAGATAGAAGACAAAAATTGTGAGAGGCTAAAATCTTATTTCTATATTATCTCATCTAAAGATTTTTTTATATATCACATCAACAACATATAAGCCTCTATTAATTATATTATTTCACATTATAATTTTTAGAAAGAGCAGGAAAAGAAAAGAAGAAATAAGTGGAAATCCTAATTTTTGTGTCCGATTCTTGTCAAGGCCTGTGGATCGTGAATCACGAAAAAGAATCAATTAAAGTTGAACACTGCGTAAGGATCGATCTCAACATCAACATCAACATCGACATCGACATCAAGCAGCAACGAGACAGGTTTGTGATTTTGTCTTTGTTGAATTCAACGGGAGGAATTTTAGACGAGTTAGAATGCAAGTAAAGATGTGCATCTAAAAGCATCAGATAAGATTTCAATAGAATATCTTCAAACTTTTTTTTTAGCGTTTACATCCGCACTCTTTCTTTATTTATTCCCTTTATCCTGCTTCCTTCTTTTCACATGGGTCAAAGTTCATTATATAACCCCTTTTATTCGTTCTTCTATGGTTGTCTTTTTTATTCAGTTCCTTATCTTTTTCTTTGTCCTTCTTTTCCGTAAAGACATTTAGTTCTGACACAACTTCAGAAACTGCAAGCAAACGCATAATCTACGAGGTGACGAAATGTTACCTGCAAAATTCATTAAAAGCAAAAGAAAAGTTACAAGTTGCAATTGTTTACAGCTTCATGGGTAACACATATTTGACCAGAAGCTTGTTTAGTGATAGTAACCAGCAAAATAACTTTGCCTTCATTGATACACGAATCAGAGTTTGAAGATTTCAGAAAAAAATAATAATAAAGAAAGAAAAAACAGTAGATATAATTAAATTTAGAAAGAAGTTGGGGAAGAAGAAAAAAGTAAGTTCTGTCAGTAAAATAAGGGAGGGTGAAAAATTGAAATTCATTAAGATTGGCATCTGTTTCACCTACTAGGCTACTACCCCTTTCTACTTTCAGAAATTCTGAAAAGGGATCAAATGACACTGTGAATTTGCAACAGGAC
Organism: Schoenoplectus tabernaemontani; assembly: GCA_037127355.1. NCBI lineage: Eukaryota > Viridiplantae > Streptophyta > Magnoliopsida > Poales > Cyperaceae > Schoenoplectus > Schoenoplectus tabernaemontani. Next base: position 11,060,941 of record CM073750.1, on the reverse strand, counting down.
CCTTTGGGGCTGTTGATCCCACATAAAAACCGTCCATCAGTAGCCACGATGTAACCCAACACCAAATTTAAGGCCTGAAAACTTTGCACTAAGATCCCCTTAATATGTAAAAGAAACTAGAGATTTTTGTACTTAAAAGCTGATCAAATGCGTTGAGGCCAAATATAATCTTTCCAAGACATCCCAAATGGCTTTCCTATATGATTATGCACAAAAGGCCAGGGATTTTGCAAATGCAGTGATGTCCTATCAGCCTTCAAAACTCAAATGGCAACATGATTTCTTACTTTTGACCGTAATGATGCCTCTGCGTAAGCTCCATGAACAGCAAAATACTTGGTGAAATCAGGGATCGCTTCAAGTAAAAGGTCCACTGAGATGTTTCTGAAGCAGTAAAATTGAAATTGAAATGAAATCTAGTATTAAGCCTCACCAGTCGCTTTCCTGTTAGTACTGGTACTAATTACTGGATATGACATACGAGCACTTCACCAACCTTCTGTAAATTTAGGGTTACCCTGGTTATGTGCAACGACTTTTTATACACTATACCTATGGACTCCTCTCCTCTCCTCTCTTTGGCCGAAGTGCTTATGAAATCACCATAATCAAACTATTTCTCTCTCTTTATATATATATATATATATATATATATTTTTTTTTTTTTTTTTTGCAATTTAACCTTTTTGAGAGGAGATAAATGGGTGGCATTTTAGTAAGAAACGGCTTTTCTTTTTTTCCAGAAACCTCATGTAGTGTTGGATTTCAGTTGAATGACAACTATGTAAAAGGAGGAAAATATAGAAAAATAGAATTATTAGCCAGAACTATGAAATGTTAACGATGATTTTTCAGGGCCATAAAACAAAGTTTTCGTTCCTATCCTCCAGAACTAATACGGTTAATAGAATGTCCATGTCTTTTTTATTCCTGAAAGTAATCGTATATGTTAACAAGGCCCATGGGCTGTGAAATAAAATGTCTTTGCTAATCTGCCACAATTAAGTTATCATTTTCAGGAAAAAGACGCACAATTATACACTCAAATAGCCCCATCAAAAAGTTTCCGAATTTGGACTTATGTACTAAGAATTCAAAGTCAAGGGCTATGAAAAGTCTACAATTATGCTGAAAATATAATTCAAAATGTTCCTTTCATGCCATAAAGCATATAAAGAAATAAAAGAATGAGAACAATTCTTTACTTTATTTTTGTCACAATATATTCTTTGAAAATTATTGTGAAATATTCTGGCAGCTCTTTTCACTTCATATGCATAATTGGATTTCGCAAAGTACCTCAAAATTCACAACAAATTAAAGTCTGAAGTATAGTTATGATCATGACATAAACAGAATAAAATGCCATATACCACAATTCACACTATGCACTTGGATTACCAATTTACCCATGCGTCTCCCAAGGGAAGACCAATTTTGTAAATGCTGATCACTTCCTATTTGTGATTAAACTGCTCTTCTTTTAATTAGCAAATGAAAAATAACTATGAACACAATCTTATTCCTATTTTCCCATTGTTAATCTTAATTTCTCTATCTAAATATAATAATTCTTACAAATATCAGGTTGTTTTACAATCAGTATCTGAAGAAACTAATAATCCACTTCAAAACGGCATTATATTAAGTGTCTTTGTATAATTTCCGGCGAGGCGACCTTCCTTATCCCTCTCCAATGTACAAACCCGAAGAACATCTCCAGCCATCTTCACAACAACCGGCGAACAATCCTCTTGCATCACCACGAGCAATCTCCCGACCAATCCATGCGCCACTTTCACCATTTCTCTTGCGCCATTGTCACTTCCTTTGCTACACATCACCCAAAGAATCCCGACCGCTGCCTCACGGCCTTCTCTTCCCACCTTCATCATTCTCATCACTAACGCCTCAACCACACCCTTTGCATCTTTAATCATCTCCTCAAATCCTTCCTTGCACCTTGCGGCCTGCTCCAACAGCCTGATAGCCTTCCCTGCCACCTCATGTGGCGTCTCTATAGCTCTGATGACTGTCACCAACACCGGTACCACACCTGTCTTTACCATCTCCAACCGCAATTTCTGTTTCTCTGTAGATTCTATGATTGCTCGCATACAATCTAGTCCAGCAGATACAGCATTGATGTTTCCCACTCTAATCAATTTTACCAATTCAGTGAACAAATCAATCTCTCTGATGATCAAAATTTTTGACTCAGAGTCAGAAACAGGTGATGCCATTATCGATTCAATCAACCGAGTCGTTCGGATCCGGGACTCAATCTCGGTACTATTTCTTAGCACCTTAACCAAAGCTTGCAAGGATCTTTCCAAATTTTCACCGAGCACACGTATTACTCTATCCTTTTGCTCTTTACTGATTGCAGCTATATATCCAATAGCTGACTCAGACCTGGCAAGATCACTTCCATTCAATAAGTGCAAAACTACTGTATCGATTGTGCTTATAATACCGATTTCAGAATTGTCAGATGCCTGGGGTTCTTCAAGTGGTGCTGGCGGGCCGGACCATAGATGTATCAACCGGCGAAGTGTCAGGTTTGGCACAAGATCCATTGAGCTGAGAGGCTGACAAGTGGCAGGACAGGTCTTATGCCCGGAATCAAGCCATTGTTGGATTGATGAACGGTCATAGGTAATACCGGTACAGAGACTAACCGGAGACCGCATCACTTCCAACGAAATCGGGCACCGGAAGAAGGTCGGCGAAGTTATCTCCAGTGGGTTCAGTGAGATTCTCTTTCTCTCCTTGTTCGTGTTAGCAGAGGCCATGGTTGGAGAGAATCCAGTCAGAGGACTACACTGGTGGGAGTATTTAAACACTTAGTGGAGAGGGAAAACAAACAAAAGAAGGCCCAAAAAAAGTGACGTCAATTAGTCAACGGTCAAAGTTTGATCATGCAAATGGCGTTGTCGACTTAATGTTGTGGCTCCTATGCGACAAAAGTATGAAGAATAAAGATACGCTGGGAAATGTTGAATGGACTCGGTGTTTAATATTTTTTGTAAGTTCTTTAACTGACATGTTGGGTATAACAATCTTAACTTCGCATGCCTGGTCTAAGGACAAATGAAAACAAAACGAAAGGATAAAGAAGCAACGACAAATGGAGATTGACCCACTCAAAGGAAAGGCTATACACAGCTGGTCCCAGGGGCTATTTCTCCATTGAATATTTTGGTTACAGGAAGAAAAGTAAGGCACCTAATCTATTTTTTATAACTTATTGCCTATGATTTCTTATTATGTTCCGCTAAATGATGATATTTTGAATAATCCTCGAAAACGAAAGACCGGAAGAGAGCTTTGACTGACTCTGTGACTCATGAAGTCATGATTGCCAGTTTGCCACTGCCACGTCATTCCACATCGAGCCTATCTCTTATTGCGAATCAAGAACGATGATTTGGTTGGATTGAATCAAACTCGCCTCGAATGTACAAAATGAAATGAAACAGAATTGGGCCGGCCCAGTAAGTTTCGGGCTCATAAGTGATCAAAATGAACTTAAAAGGGGTAATTTTGCTGGGTACTGTGGAATTGCCATCGTAGAGATCTTTGTCATTAGGGGTGTCAAATGGCTGAAACGGTGATGAAACAGTGCCGTTTTATTAACCGTTTTATTTAATAAATGAAATAGAAAACAGTTTCGTTAACAAAAAATCATTTCGTTAACCGTTTCGTTTATCACGAAATGGAACGAAACACGAAATTTCGTGTATTTTACACTGAAATACTTTTAACGAAATGAAAAATACCGTTTCGTTAACCGTTTCGTAATTTACGTAAAATAGAAAATAGTTTCGTTAACCGTTTCGTTTAATAAAATGAAACATAAATTCATTTTGTTAACCGTTTCGTTACCACGAAACGAAATGAAACGCGGTCGAAACGGAATTCGTTGACAGCCCTACTTGTCATGAGTATTGTAGAATTGGGTAAAAAACTACTGTTATAATTCAATTATTCATATAAAATTGTTAGACTAATAAATCTTCTGTAGAAAATAATAAAAATATTATAGTGTGATGTTTAATTTCACAATATTTTCGTATTAAAAATTGAGTATACATGGCTGAGGGATTTTAATCTCAAAAGATTGTCAATTTTCACTCTGATTTCAATCTCAAAAGATTATCAATTCTCACTCTGGAGGGGAAATTAGGGATAAAAGGAACAAGAGATGAATGGAATGATACTGAGCATGGTCCCAATTCCCGTCAACGATGAGTCATCTCTCAGGGGTCATTTCTCTTTGACAATTAAATGGAAGATGATTATTTTAGAAGTTTTCCACTTAATTAAATATTTTGTATTGATATCTTATAATAATACTTTGAAAGAAAATAGAAAAAGAGAAGAGAAAATAATAAAGAATGTGGAAGAGGAAAAACATCTTCCGGAAGAGTAGATATCCCATCACATCAGTGGAAGACATTCAATTTTTCTTGGAGCTATTCAATGTAATTTAATAATGTTCGGCACTTTTCTTCTTGAATAATTTGTCTTTTATCCAATTCCAAATGAAAAATATATCAAATAACCCTTGAATTGCTTTCAGAAAAAAGAGAGGATGAGCTCATTTATGGGTTATTGAAGATGGGAAAAGAATAATGGATTACTCAATAGCTGAAGCTATTTTTTGCTTTTTAAGATTTTGAAAGAACAAAGATCTAATCGATATAAAATCGAAGCTTGATATATGCATATGTTGCTTTCTTTATTTAAAATAAAGATGAAAGTCTAAACTATTTAACTTTTAAATGTTTATAAAAAAAATTGAACATGCAATCTGTCACACATAGAATATTTATCTTTATCATTAGAGCAAATAATGGTTCTCATGTTGCTTCACTCGTTTAAATAAAAGGAAATTATATTTATTTTATTTCATCTATTTTATATAAAATTATTATTGTTATAACGAAGGACTTCAAATTCATGAATAATATGATAAATATAAAGATTTGTTTCAATTATCAGTAAACATTCCTTTCACAAGTCTACATATTTTGATTCAACTGCACTTACATTTTAGGTAATGTGAATTGATAAATGTTTCAAATATCTTTAGAATACATCCTCGAAGCATAGAGTTGGGTTGAGTGTTGGATTTTTTTATTTTAGATTGATTTCAAATTGGATTATGGATCAACCTAATATAATTTGTTTTTTCTACAAAAAATTCAAATCAGTGGGTCAGATCAAAATTTGTCACCTTTATCTCGCTGAACAGTTAGATGTTTTAGAAGATTATTGTCACCTTTTCGGATTTTATATTGAAATACTCATTTTGATATTAGCACATTAGATTTACCGAAAAACATTATAATTGTTTTAAATCCCCCTGGACCAAAAAAAAAAGGAACATATTGTGATTATATATATATAGAGAGAGAGAGTAAAGATACCGTGAGATTAAGCTCACGGAGACCTTCCGTGAGCTTAACTCAAAAAGAATATCAAATCATCTCCAAATTTTAATTTATCATGTTCATTAAATTTTATATATGAAAATCTTGTGGGATGCAAAAATTTGAGTGTTTTGAATTTTTTAAATCATGGTTTTTAATTTTTGAAAATCAGCTCTAAAAATAATAATAATAAGATATTCAATACTTGAACATCATTTAAAAAAAAAAAACGATGACTTAAAAAACTCAAAACACTCTAAATTTTTTTATCCCACAAGATTTTCATATAAAGAATTTTATGAGAATGATAAATTAAATTCAAAAATGATTTGATGTACTTTTTTTTTGAGCTAAGCTCACGGAATGCCTCCGTGAGCTGAAGTTCATGGTATGTTTACTATATATATAGATTGAGAGGAATTAGGCTACGGTGCTACGCGTAGCAAAGATGGTCTGCGTGCTATGGATTGTTTCTCCATCTGTAAAGTTTAAATGATCGATCCGACAAGTAAAAATATTTTTCATATGAAAATCTAGTTGAAAATTAAATTTTATATTTTTTAGAATTTTATATTTTATTTTTTAAGATGGTTAGAAAATCACTCCTTTTGAATGACTCATAATAATTAAATTAAATAATTTTTACTTATCTTAAAAAATAGTAAAAAATTTCTAAAAATATATAAAATTTAGCCCTCAACTGGATTTTCATATGGAAAACACTTTTACTGGTCGGATTGATAATTTAAACTTTAAAGACAGAGAAATGTTCGTATCACATGGATCATCTGTACTACGTGAAGAATTGTAGCCTAACTATATATGGACTAGCTATGGTGATTTCTTAAGCATTTCGAGCCGAAATGCTTACGTCTCAAATTTTAAACTTATGCTCAAATTTCAATATAAATATCTCAAAAAAAATTCATATTATAATCTTGTAGATTATCAATTTTTATAAAATTTGGAGTTAGTTTACTATACTTAATAATTTTTAAAAAATGTCTCTAAAAATAATTAAAAATATCCATTTTTATAGGCCAACTTTTGCTATCTTTAAAAAATCATTAAATATAGTAAACTAATTCTAAACATGATGAAAATTAATAATATATAAGATCATGATATAAAGGATTTTTGAGCTATTTAAATTAAAATTTTGAGCGTAAAATTTTAAAATTCGAACTATAAATACTTGATCGAAATGCTAAGCACTGTAATCAAAGTTTATATATATAAAGGCTTTTGTTAACCACGATATATTATTTTTTACTTATTTTTGTAATTATTTTTTTATTTCTCTAGGTAGAGAAACAAATTTCATCACAACCTGTAATCCTGTATAGACCTGCGTTTTAATTAAGTATACAGTTAATTAAAATTGTCAGTACTCAGTACAAGCTTACTCGGTAGTCGATACTTCTAATAACATTATTATTATTTTTTTGAGGAATATTGTTTCACTGTGGACGCATTACAATATGGTGTTTCTATTTATTCACGTGCTGTACTACGTATGGAGTATGGACGCAACCATTTGATATGATAGCAAATAGCAATAGCATTAAAACATGGTTGGACCCATCTGGGGAAGTAGGTGCGAGTCCGGTACTAGTACTACTAGGCACTAGCTAGGAAGGTATTATTATTTAAAGCATAGCCAGCAAGCCTATTGAACAAAACAGTTTCGATGGTGACAACTCCATTAATTACCCCCAAATTGGTCGCTGAATCATACTACCAAATCTTCCGGGTACCGGTGACAGACAGTGGAATAGAGGATGAAAGAGAATATACAGGAGATGTGATGCTAAGGCAGTGCTTCTGCTTCACTATCTTTTAAAAACGGGACGGATTTGTACGGATCTGTGAGTTTTGACGGGACGGTCGGAATATATTAATGGGTTTATACAGAACGGATTAGCACAATCTATTTTGAAGGATTTGATCATAATCTGTTCTAGATCCTTTTAATAAATTCTTAAAAATTCTGAAAAATTTAAAAATAATAATTAAAAATATTAATAAAATATCATCATTTATATTCTTGATCAAAAAATTTATTTTGATTTTTTTTTCAATTTTTTTAAATTCAAAAGTAATCAAAAAATTTTAAATAAATTCTCAAAAATTCAAAAATTCGAAAATAATTATTAAAAATATAAAATATATATAATAATTTATATTCTTGACCAAAAATATTTTTTCATATTTTTTGCAAATTAAAAAATTAAGTAAAAATTCAAATAAAATTTTAAAGAATTCGAATAAAATGATATAACTTAAAATAAATTGAGAAAAAAATTACAAAAAATTTAAATAAATGAGTTAGAAATAAAGTTACCCTTCTCCTTTATTTCGGATTTGGGACCACCTACGTAATACATAGGCGGAGTTCTAAAAAATTTTTGTTAGTAATTTATATTGAAAAATAAAATAAAAAACCAATATAAATGCTAGAAAAATATTAAAAATAGAAAAAATAAATAAATAAAAAGGGTTTAGAAATATCATCTAGAAGATGGGGTTCATATACCATAAATCATTTTCTGGAATATCATCTGAGTCTCCATCCGGGTTCATATACCATAAATCATGTTGATTGCGTTGTTCTGTATCAAACCAATCTTTCAAATATACGAGTCGTTCAAAAATCTTTGCATCCAATCTGCTTCGTTTATATGTTAATATCTTGTTTGTTGAACTAAAACAGGATTCGAAAGGGACAGTTGACACAGGCGTGACAAATATATCGCGGGCCGTCATGACAAGAGTTGGATATGCAGTTTTATTCCTCTTCCAATAACCGAAGATGTCAATGTTGTCGGGTTTCATGCTTCCTAAATAATAGCTAACTAACTCATTCATGTTTGTTTGCATTTGCGAGTCGTCATCTTTCTCCAAGTCTCGCAATAATGCAAATCGACGATTGCTTCTATTATGATTCAAAAAAATATAAAAATATAAGTCTCACAAGAATATAACGAATTCTAGTATTGTAAATATGTTAAATTTTAGTACCTAATGTTATGAGGACAGATCGGGTCCAAGACGGGTGGTTTTGAATTCTTTTTAATGCTCGCATGTCATTTGATATTTAGAAAGTCGATTTTATTTTATTTTTTTGTTTTTGAATTTTTGCGAATCACAACGATTCAACGGATTGGGTCACGAATCGGGACGGATCTTTTGCTCGATCGCTAGACCATGGGTCACGGATAACGGACCGCGGCCATGGGTCTAACGGACCGGGTCTGACCCGCGCGGATTTTTTTTGAAACACTATGCTTCACACAAATATGAGATAAGGAGAGTAGAAAGATATAAGTAATTTTTTACTACTCATTTTGAGGGTAAAAAAAATGGATGTATTTTTATAGAATAATTTATCTTCTTTTCTCTCTTTTTTTATTTCTTTCCCTCTGAAATTTCAAATTATGAAACAAATAGAAAAGTTTGGACAGCTCAGGTCACCCCTTCGGCTCCCTTCCGTTCTCCTCTTCTGGAGACTGGAACTTAAGAGTAAGAGCTTACGAGTAATTTTCGCAAAACTTTAGTTAAAATTAATTATATAGGATTTGTGTAGTTCATGCATAGATTGAAGTCTTATTGCTACCTCATTCAGTAATTAATTTATTAATTTGTCAAATTTATCCGGCAATTGCCCCTAAGTTATCGTTGAAATTGGTCGAGCGTGTTAATGAGATTTTAGACTGCAGATTTCAATAACGCAAATAACGGCGTGTTGTACATGATAGCCCATAAAATTAATCTGTTATAAATAGATGATGAGATGAGAGGTATATCCAACACCTCCAGCATCAGTATGAAGATACGCCAATAATATTCTATCTTTTATAAAATAAAAAGTCATGAAAAATAAATATTATAGTTATTATATTATATACATACAATGTATTTTAATCGTTTCTCATTTTAAAATAAAATATTGTATAACTAATTAATCGCTGGACGTGTATCATAGATTGAATAGTTCGGAGGATGTTTGTCATTTGGGACTAACTTATTAGAAGTTGAAAGTTTGGGATGCGGAGTCATTAATTATATATGTTATTATAAGTAAGCCACTAATTATCATGATTATGGTCAAATAATTAAAGTAGTTTGTCTTTCTCATATCTCTATCTATCCACCTACTATTTTAGCAACTTTCCCAATGAACCTAACAGTTTTGATGTTAGAATATTTTTTTTATGAATAGGCACAAAAGACGACCGAACTCACATAGCGTGGTTGCATATTATGCCCAAGTCGGCTTAAATAATCTATGGCAATTTTTGTGGATGTCATTTTCTCTTTGAGGTAATCTTTTCGAGGTAATTTTTATGGGTGTCGCCTGCCTCGCTGCCTACATTAGCCAGTGAAGATTATTTTTTTTGAATTTTGATTTATCTTGGAAAAAAATAAAATTTGAATATTGTTATGTATATCTGAATTAATTTATTTTGTCGTTCAGCTCAGAGTCCATTTGAGAATGATTTGTTTATTATAATTTTTCTGATTTTTGACTTCTTCGTTATTTTTTTCAGTACTACATCAATTTCAGATGGTAACTACATATCAATAATCGCATGAGCAAATGAATTTCGGAATATGTTGGTTAAAGATTTTTAGTGTTGTGATTAAGAAATCAATTATATGATGATCGATTATTAAATTTTATTTATGAACTGAATGAATATTGAAATATTTTTGCATATAGTATTTTATTATATATAGATTTGTGGACTGAGGACTGAAAATATGGAAATCTATAATAAAATATAATAATAGTGGTGGAAGGATTTGTTTATGGTGGACATGTTTGAGAAGAAATTAGTTTATGGTTGGGACGACGACGAATAAATTTATTTGTGGCGGGAATGATGGATTAGTAAGTTTATGGTAGAGATGGCAAATGAAGCAGTTTTTATTATTAATAATTAATATTATTAAAAATAAGAGTGAGAACCGTAAAATTTCAAATATACGAATGGCGTATAGCATGCTTGTCGATTAAGCGGACGAAAACGCGCCATGCTAGCGATGTTAAACCGTGAATTTTAAACTAGGTATTAATCATAACTACTTAGATAATGATCAAACTTTAATTAATGAAAATTAATAAATTATTCAGATCAAAAATTAAGGGGATAAAATTATATATTTGAAGTAATAAAAATATAAATAAATCGTATAATAAATTTAAATTATTTCGCTATTTACCGATGACCTACGTAATTAAGCAGATACAAACCCAAATTCTAATTAAATTGAAAGAAATAAAACAAAAAAAATAATTAAATTCAAAATTTAAATAAAAATATTTTAAGACAAATTAGTAAATAACCTAATCCCGCAATATAACTGTTTATATATATACAAATAATAACGATTAATTTGACAATGCGACACAAATTGCCACTCCACCCGGCCACAGAAAATCCCTTTTTTTCTCTTTTCCCCATCACCCTCCCATTAAATTCCCTCTCTCTCCCACTCTCTACTCTCTCTCTCGGTGTCCCACTCCCTCATTTATTGCTTCCCTCCTCTAAACCGTCACTCGCTCATTTTCTCTCTCTGGCGACGATATGACATCTCACTCCCTCTTCTTGCTCCGTCGATCTTAATCTCTGACTCCCTCTCTCTCACCCAATTTCACCAACCCTCTGCGCCTCACCCGCTTCCCCACTCCCTGTCACCTCCGACCCTTGACCGTTGCAGCCCCGCTCCCTCACCTACTGCCCATGTCACCCTATAAAACCGTGTGTGCGTCTCTTCTCTCCCTCTTTGCCGCTCTCATGTGTTGAGATTTAGAAAAAATTCAAAAAATTTAAACTGATAAGAACAAGTTCAACCCGAGAGTATTGCAAGGGGAGAGAAAGGAGGTGGTGGCCGGAACCAAGGGGTGGGTTATGCTTGTCGTCCCCGACCTTGCATTTTCCTTGCTTGCTTACCTGATTCTGTCTCACCCTTTATACTGGTAAACCCTAGATCATTGCCCCTGTTGTGCTCTTGCTTGTTTATTGGCTTGTATGTGGTATGTTGTTTGCTTATTTGCTTAAGGGCCATCGGGCCCTGTAGTTGCCTCACTCTATATGCCTTTTTCCCTCTGCGGTTTCATTTGTTTCTGGTTTCTGGTAAATGATTGTAGTTGTAATCTAAAATGTGTTGGTTAGCTGGCCTATGTGCTAGTTGCTGTTTTCGTTATGGGTACCCTTACTATTTCTAAAGATTTTCGCTCTGTTATAAAGCTGGTACCAGGTGTAGTTGGTTGTTGGTACCAGCTGACCCCTTGTCCTGGGTTGTCCCTTTTATGTTTTGCTGGTTGGGTTGTTGCTTTGTGATTATTTGTGCCTGTACTGCCTCTAAATTTTTCTGATTTTGTTGTTGCTGGTATTGACTGATTAGTGCCCTTTGTTTGTTTGCCACTTGGTGATCTGTGTAGTTGGTTCCCCTTTTTGTCACTGGTACTGGTACGGGTTGTGTTATATTTGTTTATTTGATGCTTTTACTGGGTTGTGTGGCTGTAATGGTTACTGGTACCGTCCTTGGTTCTGGTTGTCGTTGTTCTGCTTACCTGTCTTCTGTTGTTGCTCTGCCGAGTTGGGCTCTGTTGCTTGCTTGGCTTGTTATTGTTATTGTTGCTTGTCTGGATGGGTATGACTGACCGAGATAAATAGTGTTGAAGTACGTTGGGCTGGTCTAAATTGGACTTATGAAAATAATTGAATAAGTGGGACAAATGGGCTTTTAGTTAGAGAATGGGCCCATGATTAAAAAAGGACTAGAGCAAATGAATAAAAAGAAATTTGTTGGGCCAATAATTGGATTTTTAATTAACTGAATTGTAAGTTAGGATTAGTAAGATTAATTAAGGCCCAACCAATTTAAAAGTCTCAAGATAATTAAGAGTGCTTAACGTAGAACGTGACAAATTAATTGGAAGCCGCCCCGAAAAGTTTGGCGGTATCCATGGATTAATTACGTAAACTTAAAGAAATCGGAAATGATTAAATTCCCTGACTGCCCCCGAATACAGGATATCAGAGCATATGCTTAAATCGATTTGATAGTCAGCGTATGATCCCGAACATTAAAACACCAACACATTTATAATATAATAACTTTTTCTTTAATTTTGTTTTATTTTATTTTTCGTTTACTTTATTTTATTTATTTATTTTATTTTATTTTATTTCTTCTATTTTATTTTTAAAACTATTTTCTCTAACTTAACCTAATAATAACACTTATATAAAATAAAGTAAACTATATAATTTAAAAACATAGTAAAAATAATAATTAGGATATAATTAATATATATTAGAATATATATTAATTAATTTCTCTATTTTAAAAATATCAATAATAAATAAAAGAATATTAGGATATAATATGATATATACTATATGTATATATTAATTAATTTCTCTATCTCTTTAAAATTTGTACGTTATTTTATTTCTTTTATTTTTTATTTTTATTTCGATTCTCGTTGTACTTATAAACTGTAATTGTAATAGAAATGGAATAATAAAATGAATCAGTATTTTTAATTGTTATATACTTGAGTCGTTTTCCTGAGTATTTATTGATTATCGAATTTAAAACATCAAATGACCTAAAGTTAATCACTTAACGAGAAACATGCTAAAGATAACGAACAAATAAAACAAATGACAATTATGATCGGAACCTGAATTAATCAAAAAGAGGATTCACGTCTAAACCCTAACGTAAATAAATGATTAAATCAATGAACCCGGGCAAAATAAAAACAAACATTAAAACAGGCGATTAATACAATAAACGCTGCATTTAAGAATAAGAATACGTTAGTTAGAAATTTCCGACACCCCTAAATACAACAGAAATGCTGTCAAAATTTTTAAGGGAAAAGGGGAATAATGACCGAACGGACATTAAATAAGAATACGCTTTAATTAATTAATAATTCTAAATTAAATCATGTAAAATCTAACAGACACTCAATTTAAATAAATATTAGGTGATATAGTCGACTCGGATCCACTCGCGGAGACCGAGGCCGATCCCGACCTCGCGTACGCAGGCGTTGATCCCGAGACGGACGCACCGCCTCCGGAGTAGAGCGACTTCGCGATCCTCGCCAGCACTCTCAGGTACGGTTTCTTGGGATTTGATTTCCTTTCTTTAGAATTAGGAATCCAAACCGAAAAATAAAATGTTTTTAAAATAAATCTGAACTGCGGTATTTTCTGACCAAACATTGTTTAGAGACTCGAATTGACCTGTCATCTGCATCCGGTAAATTGACCAGCATATTCGAGACATACCCGCATTCGCATGTCATATCATGTCATTTTGCATGTAGACATGATAGGAGTAGGATTCGGGAAATAGTCCCGAGATAGGACTAGATAGGATTAAAGGATTCAAGTTGTAGATTATATTTATTAGGAAAATATTATTACTACTATTAATTATTAATTAAGTCAGGTAGTTAATCATGCATTAAATGTATGGGAGTGCTGAGAGGCGGACCGGATAATTCTTAGTCTGAGTTGCCTTGCAGCTCACTTATGTCCTAGGGCGTATATGTACCGGATAATTCTTGTAAGATGAGTTACATTTTGATACTTTTACGGGATGCGAGGTTGGTACAAAGTGTAGCTCCCATTTAATTTTGATTTATTAATTCACGGGTAGTTATCTCCTTTTGGCGATATGGCAACCGAACACATACTTATCCGCTTGCTTTTATTTATGTGCCTATGCACGCTCACTCTCCTAGGGCGTTATCGCCTCGGGAGCCTGAATTGTCGTTTATGCGGTATTAGCGCCGCATGAACATAAAGTCCTAAGTTCGTAAATTGGGTCGCTGGTGGCGCCCGCTTAGGCAAGACCCAAGTTCGTAAGTTGGGACGCTGGTGGCGCCCGTTTGGGATAGATCTGGTGATTTGTAAATCGGGATATTTATTTCGGGTGTTTGATTCTCGTACTTTATATTTTATATTATATTATTATTTCCTCAGATTTTCTGTTTCGGGTTTATTTGTCATCTCATGTCATTCATGTAGGTGTTTTTTCAAACATGTATAAAATAATAATACATTAATATAAATTAAATTATTTCATTGCATTTAAATTTCGGTACCGATATTAGGGTCCAGTCTAGGAAAGAAGATCAAATCTTAAGGTTGGATCTAAATCCGTACTGAGTAATTTAAAAATTACTCACGTTTCCACGGTGGTTGTGGGATCCATGTTTACAGATGCGGGATCGAGTTTTGATGAGAGTACTAGGTGCAGTCCTGCGTGATATCAGAGATGCTTCACCGCATCAGTACAGTGAGGCGGGTAGATGATTAGGACTTATCGGGCCTCGGGTTTTTATTTCTTTCTTTGGGTTTTATTCGAGAGATTATGCTACCCATTTCGATGGAGTTAGCCCTGTCGGTGTTTGGCGTTGTATTCTACTGTATATTCTGGACTGTTATTGTTTTGTACTATTATTATTGTTTTTCTTATTTTGAGATTTATCTTATTTTATTCATTTAGCCTTTCGTACGCACGTCTCGTCGTGCATACGTGGCGGGATTAATCACCCCTAATCCGCTTTATTATTTCTGGGGTGTGACAGGCAGTGGCGCGTTTCGTCCAAACCCTGCGCAGCGCCTCCATCTCACTTGCGCGTTTTGAAGTAAACGCGCCACTGCACTTGTGCGTTTCGTAAAAATAAAGAAACGCGCCACTGACAGTGGCATGTTTCGTAAAAATAATGAAACGCGCCACTGGCAGTGGCGCGTTTCAAACGCGTGTGAACGCGCCATTGGCAAGTGGCGCGCTGCCATTCGTATATTTGAAATTTTACGTTTGTAACTCTTATTTTTAATAATATTAATTTAATAAAACTTATTATTTCTAAAAACTGAAAATGAAGAGTTGGTTTATGATCATGATTTATGAAGGATGCGGTGTCAGGCATCGGTTAAAATAAAGACTTGACAGAGGCGAAAAAAATGATGAGGGAGAGGAAGACAAAAAAGGAAGAGGAATTTTTTTTTTGAATACTTCATTAGAGAAATTTCTAAATATGGTAATAAGAGATATAAATAATGGTTGCATTAATAAGTTACCCTTGACTTCATGAATATTAGCTGACTCTCTGCAATGTAGAGTTAACTGTTGAGCTTTTTGTTTAATTTAAATTTGGTCTTTTCTTGAGTTGAAGATTATAATATGCAGGGGCGGATGTAATGTATATCAGGGGCTGTCTCTAGATATTGAAAATCACTATTTTTAAATAATGCTTTCGGTAATCTATCATTTCTGAAATTTTTTTTGCCCTCCTGAATTATTTGATTACGTTTATTGAGAAAAATATTTAATATCGTGCATAATGAAATAATTATACAAAAAATTTAAAATATGAAGTTCCGTAGAGAAAAATTTTCATCATCAATTTGATTATTTATCATTTGAGTTTTATTTTGTTGTTATTTTTAATATATAAAATGATATTATTTTGATATTTTTTTATTATAAAAGAATATATATTAAATTATTATTATTGTATTTAAAATTCAATAAACTATTACAATCCGATAATTGTCCCACTGACCAAAATCCTGCATCCGCCCTTGATAACATGGCTACTCGAATTAATATCAGAGTATAACTTAGTAAATTACCGTCTTATTAAAGGATCACCTCCTCAATATCACGTAGAACAACATACCGTCTCCATAAGCACGTATAATATACATTTAAATTAATTCACATCAAATAGACAAAATAGGTACTTGTTAGTCAAGTTAATCTATCTGATATTCAGATTAGTGAACTTAATATTTAAATTAATTCACTTAAATTTATGTTAGTGAACTTAATATTTAAATTACTGAATTTGATATTAAAGTTAATGCTCTTGTTATTCAAGTTAATCTATTTAATGTTCAAGTTAGTTGCACGAGAACGTGACCGTGAGCATCGATTTTAGTATCGAATTTCATATCACCATATCCGCTCCCTTGAATTAGTTTTGACCAAAGAATTTCAATAATTAAATTATATTTTTGTAAAATTAACTTTCAAAATTATTAAAAACTTTCATTTTACTCCATTAAAACAAACCTTACACCAAATTAATCATAATAATTACGGATCCAAATTATTAAAAACTCTCATATTTACTAACACTTCCAACTTTTTCCCACTAAAATTAATCTTACACCAAATTAATTGATCAAATCGGCCGTTCTTTTTTACAAAAACAAGGCGGTCTTACTACGAGGCTTTCACAGAAAATTTGAACTGGTTGGCTGATTTCCTCTGACGCGGTTGCCGACGAATAAAAACCTTGGTTAAACAAAAAAAAAAATCCGATCCCGATGTAATTTAAAATTTTCTTTTAAATATTTTTGCCCACTTTGTACCCTAATTTCTCCACCACATTCGCTCCTCGACCAATTTAATTTTGCCACGCGTCACAGGCAGCGGCACCCGCTCTCCGCCTCCGGAGCAGTAACCTGCCTTATTATATGTAAAATAAAAAAAAAAACCCTTACAAAATCTCGTTTAAGTAACGTTATTTACTCAAGTATTCATGTGGCGGGTCAATTGATAACATGGATTGTATCTGCTACAGTAATTACTGTGTAGAGTGCGATGCAGGATTTAATTCTCAACTTAGATGACTTCATGACAACGGCTGAGCACGCGCAGCTCATGGCTAATTACGTCACGATTTTGCCAATTTGTTATTTATTATACTAAATTATTATTATGTTCACATAATGATTTCCAACTGTACCATGCTGCAGAATATTCGTATTGTTTCACTGAATTTTGCTCAGTAATTATGGAACACTGTATATACTCATGTAGAAGACCAACTTTGCAAACAACCTAATTGCTTGATTTGTAACTACTATGAATTATAATGACTAAATTACAAAATATGACTTTTAGTCTTAATAAATTTTATAATGCAAGAGAGTTACATGAATGGATATTATGAAAAAAAAATACAAACTTCAACTGATTTACGGAAATTCTGCTTTGCACAAAGTTAATTATACGTAATCAAACATGCTAACCTTGATTATTCCACAGTAGGATCTGATAATTAGTTTTGATTCTACACAGTATTATTATCCATTGAGTACCTCTTTTAGTTTACAACTAGATATCGAAATTTGAAATTTTTGCTAGAGAATTAAGTTAAAAATGTTGTAAGTCTTACATATTAATTATGCATTAGTTTTCATTCAATTTCAATATTTTTTATTTTCACAAAATGTGTTGAATATGGATTGTTGCAAATTTAATGTCAATTAATATATTTGATGTCTATAAGTAATAAGTTTAAATTAATAAATTTAATGTCAATTAATATGGATTTTAAAATAATTTTTTTTGTTTGTTGGTAAAGAATATGTTTTCTTTAACGACACCCATACCCATCACGTATTGTAAAATTAATCCGTTGTCAATGGATTTCATCATTTTATATATGGTACATCCGTACATACATGTATTGTACCATAGATTATTTAGCAGTCCTAATTATTTTATGATAGGAAAATACCTATAAATTATGGTGAAAAACAAAGCAATTAAAAATCTATGTGCATAGTTAGAGAGGTTTCAAAATAATACGCAGATAAGTTTGCTTGTAATTATGGAGTGACTTCACCTACATCAGTAAAAAATATCATATCCCAATGCATTAACTAAACACCCATCTATGTGATACAAACTCACATGCACATGCGCTTCAACCGAACTTATTCTCTGCTTCATATAAAGCGTCCCTGTACACCACCTCCTCTCCCCCCTTCAAAATATCTCAATACAAATTAAGCAAGCTTGCCTTCTTCCTCTCTTCTATCCAAATGTTCTCAACTAATGACGCCATGCTTCCATACCCGGTGCGGCCTTCAATTGTTGAGCGGCAATGGAAACCCGAAGTTGAACTTGCACCGAATTGCCCTCGGTGTGACTCCTCCAACACCAAATTTTGCTACTACAACAACTACAGCCTGAGCCAGCCTCGGTATTTCTGCAAAGGTTGTCGGAGGTACTGGACCAAAGGCGGGTCCTTACGAAATGTACCAGTAGGAGGTGGTTGCAGAAAGAACCGCAGATCGAAATCAGCACGGGCACAGGTCGGTTTGATGAATGGTCATCAGAACCAGGTACCGGTTCGTCCCGACCTCGTTCTAGATGGAATGGTTGGAAACAGTACTGGCACTGGCCAGCCCGGCAGGTCAACTGACGGGGCAACAATTGACCTTGCCATGCTTTATGCTAAGTACTTGAACCAATGCCCCGAGTCATCTGAGCAGTCGGATTCATTTGATGGGTCCAATTGTATGGACCCGGTTCTTGAAATGCCGGTGCAATTGCCGAGTCCTGACTGTTTATTCGATTGGCAAATGTCTAGTGACACAATTGGGGAAACCATATTGTGCAACTCTAGTAGCGTGTTGCTCGGAGAGCTGAACTTCGGCGTCGATCCTGGCTGTTATGAGTCCCCGGATTTACCCACAGATGGTGGATATAACTATGGCTACGACGAGAGTATTTATTCCTCAAGTTATTCAGTTCTTCCAAACTTATTACCTGATGAAAGCTTAGCTATTCTTCAAGAAAGTAGCATAAATGCTACAGATTGGTCTACGCTAGATTGCCCGAGTCTAGAAGCTCTCTACAAGTGTTGATCTTCACGACACAATTAATTAATTACTCCTTTGATCATATTACGTTGATGCATGAAACAGTGAAAGATGTGACCTGGAGTCAATTTTGATGTTTTGAACGTTGCAACAAATGAAGCTGGATATGGAAAAATGTTCAGTTTAAGCAAATGGAGAAGTTCAGCATGCAAGGTTTCGGAGATGTGTAGCAATAGAAGGTTTTTGAGAATACAAATACAGAGTCTCGGGGAAGGGTTAATTTAATGTATTGAATGAATGTATAACTGTAATGTAAGAGAACTAAATAAAAACAACTGCAAGATTTTGTCAATTGATCGATAATATTAGTTGCATATATCATGGTTGAATTAAATTGATGTTAATTATGTCAATGTTGTGAGGGCAAAAACAATGGTACATACACACCAACTGTTCAATTCAATCAAATACAAAGCGTCGTTCAAAATCACAACAAATTCATGAATATATATTTTAATTGTCGAAAGCCCTGCTGTCATAACTGTGATAAATAAATTATATGGCATACGATTTTGATCATCCAATTTGATTTCAACATGCTCAATTCGTCATAATTAAGTATTATTAAATTAAAATTTTGAGATTCGTACAAATTTAGGATGAATGGTAAAGATCTTATCCATCTTTAATAACATAGAATTTCAGTAGTCAAACAAAGAAAACTCAATTTAATGGGCGTTGACTGTTGACTGTTGAGTAACTTTTTTTTTTTGCTTTTCACTCTTTGTAAAATGTAATTTCACAATAGAAATTTGTGAAATGACATATGTGGGGCCTGGCAGACAACTCTGGTAATGTACTGTCAAGAAGCTACAGTAGACTGGTTGACTGTCTCTCCTCAAGTTGAACAAGAATGAACAGTTAGTCGGAGGTCCCAGCATATCATATCCGATGTGATATGATTCTTTGCATGATTTTGGTTGGATGGTGTGCCCTTCTGGAATGGAATTATCATTTATCCATTGATCAAAATATACATGAGATAAGCTTATGTCTACCGAAAATTCAACAAACAAAACTATTACGTAAAAACAATTAGTTTTTTATTTTGTAAAAAAAATAGAGCTTTAATTAATTCAAAAAAAATACTATTTTTTATATTTTTCACAAGACTTGAACCTAAAAATGAGATAAAAGGGATGAGATCCTAAATTTGTAGTTCCATAAAGATAACATAATCTTAAGTTTATAGAAGTTTTTCATGAGTTTAACTCAAAATTATATGAAATCATCTCCAATTTTTTATTTATATTGCTTAATATATATAAATTTATGCTACAGTAAAAAAATATCTTTGTATTTCACTTCATATCTCTCATTTTTAAATTTAAAAGATCGATCCAACCTTTTAATGTAATCTTCATGTTAAAATATATTGATCAAATTTTACATTAAAATTTTTTTCTATATTTTTTGAGTGATAGAAAATATATTAATCTAATGATTTAAAACAAATAATGTACTATTCTAAAAAATGTTTTTAAAAAAAAAAATTGATCTCCAAAATATTTTAATATGTAGATCACTTTAAACGATCAATTATCATGAATTCAAAAATAAAAATATATTATCAAGTACAAAAAATATTTTATACTTTGACATAAAAATTAACCAATAGTTATTTGTACTTTTCGAGACATAATAAGACAAAATTGATGCTTACACATTCTATCATTTAAGTTTTTGAAACGATATTTTTCACACGAAGCATTTTTGCTCAACGATAGAATGTTGTTGAAGTAAAATAAGCGATTGCATTTAAGTCCAGCAAAAAGTATATAAAAAGTAATATAGAGTTAATGGGAGCCTCTTCTTTAAAAAGCATCTGACCTTGTTTAAGGAATTTTTTTTATATCATCTTATATTTGAGAAACGAATTATATTATTTCTCCAAATATATTTTACGTTTTTTTTTAATGAAAAGATGGAGATCCAATCTCCAGATTTTACTTAAATATGGATCACACAAGTTGTGTTTTTTTTTAAAAGTTAAAATTTAATTGTAAAATAAAAACAAAGAAAGAAAAATAAATTAAAAATAGAAATTAATAAAAAAAAGGAAAGCTAGATATTTACATGATAAGGATTATATAATGAGAAAAGAGTGAGTGAGGATTTTACATGTTACTTATAGATGACAAATACGGATCAACTTGATCTCTCACAAATGTTAGAATGGTAATATTTGAGCGTATATTGAGAATGGAAAATAAGTGAATATTGCCAATTTCACTTACCGATATCTAGAATGGTGAGATCATTTGGGCAGAATTTTGAACGCAGTACACTTATTACATGAGGATGACTGACAAGAATAGACTGATAAGAAATTAACCAATGAGCAACTCATGTGTGCACATAATTAAGCAGTGACACGCCAACTTAATTTTGAAAGAAACAATACCAACTTTATGGTAGCCTCATCATTCTTCATTAACTACAACATAAATATTGAACCGGAAGAATAGATGGTGGTGTCTTAACCAGGCAGTCAGGGGCGGATTTACTGTACACCAGGGGGGGGCAAGTGCCCCCCCCTGGATTTTGAAAAATAAGGTTTTGGGCTTCAAATATATGGGTTTGCCCCCCCCTGAATTTAAATCCGGCCCCCCTCTACACGGCCCATGAATACAGAACAACACAGCCGGCCCCCCACTTCTCTTTTTTCCGCTTTTCGCATGGGCCGCCAGACACAATTTTCTTTTTTCCGCCCTGATTTTCTTTTTTCCGCCTCTGTCGCGATTTCACACTTTTCTTTTTTCCGCCTAACTCGCGATTTCGCCTCTGACTTTTCCGCCTCTCCGCGCGGAACCGCGCCTCCGCCTCCGTCGGATAAATGTGACAAATTGATAGCCGCCGACGCGATTAGTCTCTGCGTCGGCGACAAAACAAGACAACCGACGCGACGAGTCGACGACGCCAGAGTCAATTTCTCCGCGCGGAGCACCGCGCTCTCGCGCCCCTCCGCCGATCACTTCACTTGATCCGCTTCACTTGGTCCCTCCGCACTTGTCAATTTCTCCTCTTTACTGAAGAGGTTGTTTTACCATTATTTCACTGAAGAGGTTGTTGAAGAGGTTGTTTTACAAGTTTTAATCTTGATAAATTATACATGCTTGTGGTATCTGTACAAAATTACAAACTAAAAAAGTTCTTCACCTTGCAATCCACACGACGTTTACCTAATTATTTTGCTTGATTGCACGCTTAGCATGAATTGATAATGCGAAATTAATTTGACTTATAAATTACAAGTCAATTTTGTCAATCGGGGAGATGCGGACGAGATGTTCATTTCTTCAATGATTTAACTTTGTAGTTTTGTTGGTTAGGTTATGTGCGGATTTCTCAATTCTCATTAAGAAGTTGGGTTTTAATTGCAACATAGAGAATTTTTTAGTGTTTTGTTGACAATTGTGGTGTCATTTTGGGACTAACTTGCAAAAATCCTTAAATTTACAGAAGAACAAGGAGGAGCTATTATTTCCAAATTTCAATTATAGTGTTTCACATCATGGAGAGTTGGAGACATTGTTGGCATTGCATGTGAACCTATTTGTCTTGTTGGCTTTGACATTGTTTCAATCATAAAGCCACAGACTATGACAACACTCCAATATTTGGATAATTTCATGCCATATTTCACACATAAGATTTTAAATACTTGGTAGTACTTGCAGCGATACTGATATGTATTCATTTCATTTTTATTTCAGTATTTAGGATGGACAAGTATTTCAAGAAAGCATCTAAAATTTCAACTGGTTCAAGTTCACAAGAGTCGAGGCAAACCGGGTCTAACATAGGCTCCAATTCTTCTCGTGAGATTAATAATGCTGAAGAAGATCCTCCTTCTGATCCAGGTTTAAGACCACCTCTATCTCAATATAACCCAAATGAGCAAGATCGTGTACGTAGGTTTTATCTCGGTAAAGGTCCATTTCAACCTAGCGACTATAATTTTCCGCAAAGAGACATAAATGGTAAAATGAGAAGATTCAACAAAGACTGGTTTAGTCAATATAACACTTGGTTGGAGTATAGCATTGCTAAAGATGCGGCATTTTGTCTTTGTTGCTATTTATTTAGACCGGAGAATGTCGGTTCGGGTGACGAACTAGTTTTGTAGGAGAGGGTTATAAATGTTGGAAATTAAAGAAAGGTTTTGATGATCATGTTGGTGATTCTAATAGTTTGCATAATGAAGCATATAGGAGATGCATGAATTTGATGAACCAAAGACAAAGCATTCATACTGTGATAGAGAGACAAAGCGTTAAAGAGGGTATGAATTATCGAATACAACTAGTTTGCCACAATAGATACAATTCGGCTTATTTTGAGGCAGGGTTGGGCATTTCGTGGACATAATGAGTCCGAAAGCTCTAATAATGCAGGAAATTTTATTGAGCTTCTGAGATTTTTGAGAGATCATAATGAAGAAATAAAGGGTGTGATTCTTGATAATGCTCCTCAAAATCGAAAATTGATTGCACCTACCATTCAAAAGGATATAGCGAATGCTTGTGCAGAAGAAACGATTAAAGAGATAATTGCTGAGCTTGGAGCTGGATTATTTTCTGTGATGGTTGATGAGTCGAGGGATGTCTCAGTTAAAGAGCAAATGGCAGTTGTGATTCGATTTGTGAACAAAAGAGGTTGTGTTGTCGAACGATTTATTGGTATTGTTCATGTTCCTGACACTACATCCCTCCAATTGAAAGCAGCACTTGATAGTTTATTTGGTAAGTACGGTCTAACTATTTTAAGGTTACGTGGTCAAGGGTATGATGGTGCTAGTAATATGCGAGGAGAGTTCAATGGTCTCAAAACATTGATCTTGCGAGAAAATGAGTCTGCATACTATGTGCATTGTTTTGCACATCAACTTCAATTAACTCTTGTTGCGGTGGTCAAGAATCATAAAAAAGTTTGTTTGTTCTTTCAAAAGGTTAATGGCATACGTAATGTTGTTGGTGCATCTTGTAAAAGACTTGATCAATTACGTGAGATGCGAGAAAATTAAAATTGTGGAAGCTATTTCAAATGAAGAGATTTCAACCTAGAGCGGTTTAAACCAAGAAATAGGTTTTGCACGTCCATGTGATACTCGATGGATTTCTCATTATAAGACTTTAACTAATTTGCTTAAACTTTTTTCGGTTACGATAGAGGTTCTTGAAATTATAGAAGAAGATGGAAAAGATGTAGAAAAGCAAGCAGAGGCAAGTGGATTCGTGGAAGAAATGCGAACTTTTGATTTTGTGTTCATTTGTCATCTCATGCACAAGTCATTAGGTATCACTTATGATTTGTCACAAGCTTTGCAACGCAAAAGTCAAGATGTGGTGAATGCTATGTGTTTGGTGGGGATTGCTAAAGTTCGATTGCAGAAGTTGAGAGATAGTGGATGGACATTATTATTTCAAGAAGTTTGTGCATTTTGTGAGAAGCACAATATTGAAATTCCAAGCATGGAGGGTGTGCGTCATTGTACACGACGGGTAAGAACAGATGTGACTAATTTACACTACTATCGTGTTGATCTATTTTACACGGTTATTGATATGCAATTGCAAGAACTTAATGGAAGATTCGTGGAAACAACTACTGAACTTCTTATGTGTATGTCATGTTTAGACCCGAATAATTCTTTTTCTGCATTTAACATTGACAAGCTGCTTAAACTTGCCAAATTTTATCCTTCGGATTTTAGCGAATGGGAGCTTTCTATTCTAGAAAATCAATTGGAGAATTACCATTTGGATATGCAGAGTAACAGTGATTTTTTGGAGGTAAAGGAAATGGATGAACTTTCTCAAAAGCTCGTGGAAAAGAAAAAGCACACTATTTATCCTTTAGTTTATAAATTACTGACGTTAGCATTGATATTACCGGTGACCACTGCTAGTGTAGAAAGGGCATTTTCAGCGATGAATGTGGTGAAAGAGGCATCAAGAAATAAAATGGGGGATCAATGGTTGAATGATTGTTTGATTACTTATATTGAGAGAGATTTGTTCAAGAATGTTGATAATGAAAGAATTATGCAAAGATTTCAAAATATGAAGACTCGACGAGGCCGGCTCGATTTGTCGTCAACATCTTGATTTTATTTTGTTAGTATTACTATATTTTATCTAAATTTGCTTTTTTTAATATGTAAAACATACTTTCTAGTGGTATTCAATATTTTTTGTGAAATTTATATTTTTTAATTTTTTATATATAATTGTGCCTACCCCTGATTGAAATTCTAGATCCGCCCATGCAGGCAGTCGTTCTTCCGTGTTGGCACTGTACACCATCATTGATTGAACTTTAATATACCAACACAAGAGAGCGGGTACGTTAGTTGATTCATAAAAATAAAAATGATATTTTCTGTACATGGATAATTCTTCATATTTACAATTTAACCAATTGTATTTTGTCTGATTTTTTATATTTAACTATGCTCTGTTTTCTCTTCACTGAAATTGACAATTGGAAACTAACTGCAATGACCATATATATGATACAATCAAATTGGTAAATTAAGCTTGCCAAATGAACAAGTATTTATGTACTCTTCATATATCAGTATTGACATTTGAGATACACCTGCTCTAACAAATCCCCTTTCCTTGTATATTAAAAATTCATTTGAAATGATCGAACCCATTTCTGGTAGTAAATTAGAATGTTAAATAAATGGCCGGTGAAACCGTTTGAGGTTAGTTTAAGGTTTTGAAGCCGTTGGATGTTATTTTAAGTTTACTTCCTAAAATTTTCTCTCTGTTTTGACTTTGCAGAAACCAAGAATTAAGCAATCAATATGGGGCTATGCAAAGCTCCACGGTGATTAACTTTAATATATATGCATACAAGGTATATTTACAGTATAGCCCCCCCCCCCCCCCACACAAAAAAATAAAATAAAAAATGTTTGCTCCCAAAGCGTATCCATGACCCCACTGCCTTATTTTAATGAGTGTTAATTAAATTTATTGCTTGAATATTCTTTAGGTCATTTTCTCTTTCTGCGCCTTATACTGGAATTTCTTTGGTATTATTAACAGTCAAGAATTAACTATTTAAGTAATTACTTATACAATTTAATTTATTGAATGAAATGATCTCAGTATTCATATATTTCCAAATTAGGGAATAACAGAACATATATTGAATCTATGACTTTCCATTTGTCAACTAATCGCCATTCTGACATGATCTGATGCTTAGTTTGCTACCTTGGTAGCGTGAGGGTGTTGTTTTGACTCAAAATATGGTTAGAAATCAAATAGGTGTATAAATTGTGAATTCAGAGAGAGAATGCACATGGGGCTGGCTAATTGGATCTAAGAGAGCCCATGATCCGAGGTATAATACCAACATCTTACTTGCACTGCATCCCATACTCACACTACTAATACCACAACATCATGTTATTTCATTAATTGCATCCGTGCGACAAGTGGCCCCCCCTCCTTTCTAGTTAATTCATTTATTGTGACAGATCAGCAGGTCCTGCTTGGCAATGCCCTCTAAGGCTCTAACAACTAATCTCTGGCCGTGATGTGCATCATTATTTACCAAGTTAATGATAGTTAAAGTCTATTGATAGTGTAATAAAGGATCTGACTGTTTAACATCTAATAATATGATTTGTTGAAAATTTTGCAGCTTATTATGCATGATTAATGATTAATCTATAAAACGCGGATCATTTCCAAGGCAATCCTGGAAAAAAGTCAAAAGTATTTTGGGAGTACCATTTTAGTTTTATTTAGATCTGCAGTTGTATTTTGGCTTTGAAGTTAAGTGATTTCTTGAATGTTACTTGTGCAAGTTCATATGAATTCATACTGCCTGATGGTTAGACCTTTCAGTGCCAGTAGTTTGCTGCTGGTGCAATGCCTGGCTAGCGTAAGCAGTATCATGGCAGTAAACTGACTTCATATAAAAGAAATCATCTCATCTGATTCGGATTCAAAATTGATCCAAATCATTCATTTTTAAAGTCAAATTGGTCCAAAACAATCATACTGGTTGGTTAGTAAGCAGCATTACGCTGTAGCGATTCACACATTGTGAACACTTATATCAAATATAGTACAACTTTGTCTAATTTGATTCGTTGTACAGATAAATTTATTAATCCGAATTCATCCACGACATGATCCATTGTTATCTATATATAGTATACATAATAAATTTTGCTGAGACTTGTACAACAGGGGAATACATAGTCTTCTAATTATGTTAATTGGCGATTTACATGTAATTTTTCAACCCACATAATTCTCACTGGGGATGGCAGTGAAGATTGCTGCCTTTCAGGCTCATCTAGACCCAATGGCAAATGACAATGTTTCTTCATCATTCTGACTTTTGCATATTTGGATTCTGAGAAACCCGCACTTGGCTGGAGATCGTCATCGGTAGGATCTGTTGATTCTGTTCTGACAGTGTTCTCTGTTTGCACTATCACACAATTGTGGTGCTACACTCAGTTTTCGGCAAACGGAAGTGACGATGTTGAATAGAAGATGTACCTATGAGCCCTGATTCCTGAGGCTTGCTATGGTCGCCTATCATGTGCCATGTCAGTCTGAATGTGTGCTATCAGGGCAGGATATCCGTTTGGTGCAGATTATGTTTTCTATTTTTCTTTTGTTTTTTTTTTCCAATCTTCTGGCTTTTGCTTTGTCTGTATGCAATTTTACATTTCAAATTGACAGTTGCCATCAATTAGATATTCCAAACAGCGAGAGAAAGAGCCATCTTCTAGTGTACAAGCTAACATTATGTTAGTTATCAGTCTTCCTCTCTACCTGTTTATATGCTAACAGATTAAATTTTCTCTCTTTTATTTTCGATATGTCGACTCAATTAGCTAAATAAAATTTTAGTATAAAATCTTACAGAATACAAAATTCTATTACTTTTAGAATTTCCGAAAATATGACTCCAAATAATAGAAAAATAAGAAGATATCCAATTACCATCATAATTAATATCCATGGTGTCTATTTATTTATTTATGCTTAAATTTAAAAATATGAACGTTGGATGTATTCTATATCATCTCAATTATATGTATATGAAAAATCAGAAAATTTTATTTTCATTTGAATAGCCATCAAGTAAAGAGTCTATAAAATTTCGTTCGTTGATTTATTAACGCTTGATGTATATATATAATATTGAAATGATATATTTTTTTGTATAATTATATAAGATGATATTTATAAAATATTTCTTCAATTAATTTTTTTATTTAAAAATTTAAATAAAAATTATTTAATATTTAATTTTAATGACACCTATGTGACACTAAAATGATAGTAATTGAATCCTTTCTCTAGAAAAATATCAACATTTATAAAAAGGAAAATTTTAAAATAGTAATATATTACAAGATATTTTTTTGATATAAAAGTCTTACTGAGTTCCGAACATATATTATTATTCGAATTGGTTCTCATAATCGTATTAGTTACATGAACATGTAAACAATGTTCAGACCATTTCTGAAATTTTCATTGGGTAAATATTGATATGGTTAGAAGAAAATGGAAAGGAGAGAAAAGAGATTTAAAAGTGCGTGTTTATGCTCCCACAACGCCATTTTGTCAATAATTTTGAATGAGAGGTATTTTATTTCACGATTTGCAAAGATAGGGATTTTATAAAATTGTCCCTTATCTCAAAGGAAAAAAATGAAAAACTTATAAAAGTAAATTGTTAATAACTTATGATGAAGATTTTTTTGGGGCACTAATCTGGAGGAAAAAAAATGAACAAATCGACGGTGAAGGTCGAATAAGTCAGACCTCGGACTTATACAATCCCAATGCCACCTTGCTACTTTGTATATAAAATTAACCAAAGTGACTGTCATTTGCAAATGTGCCACGAAGACTATCTCCAATTTGTACGCACTGTGGACGTAATTGTATGTAATAGATCATTTCATTAATAAGCACTCCGTTGGTATCCGACTAATTAACCCTAGTTCATTCGACTGGATCGCATTATAATTATGCAAATCGATTGTTTTTTACTTTTATTTTGTAGTTTGCAGTTGTACTTGTGTATGCTGAATTGGCCTCCTGATTGTGGGTATTGTTTTCCCCCAAAGGAGAATTCCGAATTAGAATATATTACTGATTTTTTTTTCAGATTTTATTTAGGAAAAAAACATATATTGGATAAAAAATTTCTGAATATGAAAAGTAACACAATAAATCCCATGAATAATTGCTGCCAAGAGCTACAATATAATTGTATTATGTTACGAATATATTTGTATCTTTAGATCTAAATTAAAAAGCAAACGAAAATATACAAATCATTTGATTGGAATGATTAATAGGAAAGAAAAAGACCAGACGGATAAAAAGAGTGATATTACATGAAAAAAATACTTCAAAAATATTTCGATAATTGCAGGAAACTTGAAATGTATTATTTTGCGATCTTTTTTTGGGGATGGGTGTAGGACGATATCAGCATAATACGTAAACCGTTAGACCTCCTTATAATTTGAGCTGTCATAAATTCCAAAGTCCAATAGATGCGGAGTCATGATTTGATTATAGGATGCTGAATAAACAATTATAATATACAAAGCATTACTTGAAATAATGTAACTTGAAAATTTTAAATAAAAATGCATCTCACTTAATTAAGTGAATGAGTTATCCAAAACTGATCCTGTTATAATTTACAACAACAACAAAGCCTTTAATCACAAATAAATTGGGGTAGGCTAGAAATGAAACCCAATCGGAAAATATAAGATCAAAGATCTCAAATATCAGTGATAAAAATGAATATGATGGAAGAAAAAATAAAATATAATAATAATAATAATAATAATAATAATAATATATAAATAAAGATGATAATGATAATATGCTAATAATAGTAGCAATAATAACAATAATAATAATAGTATAATAAACCTCTATTATAAAATCTATTTCTAATTTCTAAAATCCTATTTTAAAACCTAATTCTAAATTCTAAATCCTAAAATCCTATCTAAACCTCTAATTCTGAAATCTATTTCCAAATTCTAAATCCTAAAATCCTAAAAAATCTAAGAATATGAAGTCTATAACTCTACTATTAGACTCTAACTCCTAAATCATGGTTCAGGTACATGAATCGCTATCTTCCACGCACTCCTATCCAAAGCAAGCCTTTTGGGTATATTTCATTCCTTCAAATCTCTTTTTATTGCTTCCTCCCATGTCAATCTCGGTCGACCTCTTCCTCTTCTTGTATTTTCAGGACGACTTAAAATACCGCTGCGTACTGATGCTTCAGGAGGCCTTTGTTGGATATGACCAAACCATCGCAAACGATGTTGGACTAGCTTCTCTTGAATTGGTGCTACCCCAAGTTTGTCCCTAATATCATCATTTCTGATTCGATCTTTCCTTGTGTGGCCACATATCCAACGCAACATCCGCATTTCAACTACACTCATCTTCTCGGATGTGTTATCCTTTTGTAGCCCAACATTCATGCCCATACAACATCGCGGGTCTAATCACCGTCTGTAGAACTTGCCTTTTAGTTTGTTTGGGACCTTCTTGTCACAAAGAACACCGGATGCTTGTCTCTCTTTTTACCATCCAAATTCTTATTCTATGACTAACATCTTCATCGATCTCTCCTTCACTCTGCAACATCGATCCCAAATACTGAAATGTGTCATTCATGGGTATTACTCGTCCATCCAAACTAACATCTCCGTCATCTGAGTTTTCCCCGCTGAACTGACACCTCATATATTCAGTTTTGGTCCTACTAAGTCTAAAACCTTTCGATTCTAAAGTTTGTCTCCACAACTCTAGTTTCGATTGACTCCACCGCTCTCTCGTCAATCGCACCACATCATCGCAAAGAGCATACACCAAGGAATATCTTCTTGTATGTCCTTTGTGATCTCATTCATCACTAAGGTGAAAATATATGGACTCAATGCTGATCCTTGATGTAATCCTATCTTAATAGAAAATGTATCGGACTCGCAGTCAAATGCTCTGACATAAGTCACAACATTTGTGTACATATCCTTAATAAGGGTAACGTACTTTGTTGGGACTAGTTTCTTTTTTAGCGCCCACCACATGATATTTCTCGAAATTTTATCATACGCTTTCTCTAAATCAATAAATATCATATGTAGGTCTTTCTTCTGTTCTCGATGTCTCTCCATAAGTTGTCTTATCAAGAAAATCGCCTCCATAGTGGACCTCCCAGGCATAAAACCAAACTGATTTTTAGAGATAGTTGTCAGTTTTCTTAAACGGTGCTCGATCACTCTCTCCCAAAGTTTCATGGTATGACTCATGAGCTTAATTCCTCTGTAATTAGTACAACTTTGAATATCTTCTTTATTCTTGAAGATTGGTACTAATATACTTCTTCTCCACTCATCAGGCATCTTATTGGACCGAAAAATGGTATTAAATAGTTTAGTGAGCCACACTATTGCTATATCTCCAAGACATCTCCATACCTCAATCGAATGTCATCCGGTCCTAACGCCTTACCTGTTTTCATCTTTTTTAAAGCTTCTTTCACCTCAGACTCTTGAATTCTCCGAACAAATCGCCTATTGGTGTCAATTGAGTCGTCCAACTCGATCGCGCTTTTCTCACTCTCGTCGTTGAATAGCTTGTCGAAGTATGCTCTCCATCTGTTCTTAATCTCCTCATCTTTCACCAAAAGTCTATCAGCCTCATCCTTAATACATTTAACTTGGTGAAAGTCTCTTGTCTTCCTTTCTCGAAGTTTAGCCATCTTGTAAACATCATTTTCGCCCTCTTTCGTATCTAATTTCCGATACAACTCCGTATATGTCTGACCCCTTGCTTCGCTCACAAATTTTTTTGCGTTTCTTCTAGCTTCTTTGTACTTCTGTATGTTTTCATCACTCTTGTTGTAATGTAAATGTTTGTAACCTTCTTTCTTCTCATTGATAGCCTTTTGTACTTCATCATTTCACCACCAAGTGTCTTTAGGTTCACGTTTATTTCCTCTAGTTACTCCAAACACTTCTATAGCTACCTTCCGAATGTGAGTCGCCATCTTCTTCCACATATTATCCGCATCCTCACCTTCGTTCCACAATCCTTCTGCAATAACTATATTCTTAAACACCTGAGAAACGTCCCCTTTGAGCTTCCACCACCTCGTTCTCATTATTTTCATACCTCTATCTCGCCGAACGCATACCTGAAAACAAAAATCATCCACCAAAAGTTTGTGTTATATGACAACACACTCGCCAGGTATAACCTTACAATCCATGCAGTTTGGTCTCTCCTCCCTTCTAGTCAGGACAAAATCGATCTAGTTCGAGTGTTGGCCACTGCTGAAAGTAATTAAATATGATTTTTTTCTTTCTAAAGAAGGTGTTCGCTACCATGAGGTCATAAGCTATAGTGAAGTTCAAGATGTCTTCTCCCTCTTGATTCTGTTCGCCATATCCAAAACCCCCATGTACCCTCTCAAACCCCCCTCTAACTATGCCAACATGACCATTAAGATCACCTCCAATGAAGAGTTTTTCACTGCTAGACACTCCTCTAACCATGTCCTCTAAGTTTTCCCAGAATCATCTCTTGACATCATCGCTCAAACCTACTTGTGGGGCATACGCACTGATGACGTTCAAAACCAAATCTCCAAAAATCAATTTGATCATGATGATCCTGTCCCCTTGTCTCCTAACCGCGACAACTCCATTCTTGAGGCTCTTATCAATTAAGATGCCTACACCATTTCTACTTCGTTCTTTTCTCGTGTACCACAATTTAAAGCCTGTATTCTCCACCTCCTTAGCCTTCTGACCCGTCCATTTAGTCTCCTGAACACATAAGATATTAACACGTCTCTTAATCGCAGTATCAACTAACTCTCTTAGCTTACCTGTTAAGGACCCTACATTCCAACTACCTAAACGAATCCTACTTTCCCCGACTAGCTTCCTTGCCCCTCGCACTCGTCGAGTCAAGTGCGAAGACCCTTGTTCATTTGACACTACATCCGGGCGCCGATGCAGCGCGTCACTAAGGTGATGACGATCCGGCCCTCGCTCACTTGTCACCATATTCGGGTTCCAATATGGCGCGCCACTAAGGCGGTGACGACCCGGCCCTTGTTCTCTTATCACCATATCCGGGTTCCAATATGACGCGTCGCTAAGAGGGTGACGCCCCAACGAAAATTGATTGGGTTTCATTTCATAAAATTGGTTGTTTTAATGCAGGACTCGCCACACCCACCGTAACCCTCCTCTTTAATTTAAAATTTAAAATTTTAAGTAAATTTGAATGACTCATTGATTCTTATATTAAAAAAATTGTTGGAGAATGGTCAATTAATAAATTCTTAAAAGAATATTTGGAAGTTATATCTAGAGTCTTTCAAAATTTATGAGGTGTCAGCCCCTGCACGGTCCATCCCTCTCCACATAATTCTGGTCTCAAGGAATCGAAAATGTTGTTTATTTATGGGTGGCATTTTTCTGCCAACCATTGGGTCTAGTCAATCTAAAATTATCACATGACATCAATTATTGATTCTAGCCAACCAGTAAAACTGTAATATACAATTGAGTAAATAAACACAGTTAAAGGTAAATAATTAAATAATAGTGGATGCCATATGTCAATCTCTGATTAGCTAGGCTCAATAATTGAGAGAAAAATGATATCCATAGTGGCAACATATTTAGTTTTTGGTCTCAATTAACGAAGTATTCTTCTTTTCTTCTTGTGAGTGCCAGAAAGCTCATATTGTAGGGGTGTTAATTATTGATCTAATCCGACGGTTTAATCCGATTCGATTCAAATCCGATCCGACTCGACTTGATGACTCAAGATAAATGAATCGGATATGAATTTGATTTTTTTGATCCGAATCGGATCGGGTCGGGTTCGGGTCAACCCGACCCGATTAATTATATTTTTAAAGTAATTTTATGATTTAGTACTAATTAAAGGTTAAATATATACTAATTATATACTAATTAAGATTAATTATAAATAAATTAATATTTTATTACTTAAAATTATATAAAAATATTTAATTATTTTACACGGGTCGGGTCGGGTCGAAAGTGACCCGTCGGGTCGTGTATGGATCAAGATTTTTTGACCCGAATTTAATCGGGTCGGGTTCGGATCGGATCACAAAATAATAATAAAATAATATGATCCGACCCGACCCGACCCATTGACACCCCTATCATATTGTAATATTACGTGCATATGTATACATATATAAGATGTTAAAAAAAAGTCTAGTGCATATGATATTTAAATTTGCATTTTGTCTTGTTACTGCTGCTGTAATATTTTTACCAAACAGCGCAAGTAAAATAGCTTTTTTGATAATCTTTTTAGGTTTTTAAGTTCCATTATAGAAAAAAAAAATGTTCTGTTGGAAGCAAAAAAAAAAAAAAAATCACAGATTGTAAGGACCGCTTGCTTAAAAAAAAAATTCCAGCCTACAAGGGAAGTTATCTGAAATTCTGATCTTTCTTGATCCCTGATATGTAATTACAATCAAGTTTGTTATTTCTTAGTT
The DNA here is from genome assembly GCA_037127355.1 of Schoenoplectus tabernaemontani. Classification (NCBI taxonomy): domain Eukaryota; kingdom Viridiplantae; phylum Streptophyta; class Magnoliopsida; order Poales; family Cyperaceae; genus Schoenoplectus; species Schoenoplectus tabernaemontani. Next base: position 11,026,182 of record CM073750.1, on the reverse strand, counting down.
AAAAATGGATAATAAAGTTGAAGAACGGGACATTAAAATGCAGTTCTTAGAATCCGAAAATCAGGGGACGGCGTTTTTAAAATTTGAACTTTCTTTTTCTCGGTTGTGCCCAGAAAAATTATTGTTTGGAAATTTATTTATCGGTCTTACCAAAATTTGAAATTGGTTTAAAATTTTCTTGAGATCAATTTTATGTTGATTTCTGAGAGAAAAGAAAAACGGGCAGGCGCAACGCATAGCTTTGGGCCAACTAATTAATTAATGTCCTTTTTACTAGCCTAGAGATATGATATATCTAAGTAAATTTTCAATAAAGTCAATGTCCTTTTTACTTATTTTTCTCCAAGCCCGCGGATTGTATACTACATGTATTATTTTGGATAACTAATAAATTAATTAATTAATGCCGTGGACAGTGTAAATTTCCAGCACATACGTTTTCTATATTTTTTTAATTTCTTTTTCCTGAAGAAATAATCGTCCAATGCGTTGTGCATGTTAACTTCTTCTTCAAACAACTCCGTGCAATAAACAGAGGATGTCAATATGTCATGTGCATGAAAATTGCATTTGTCATTTGTCTATTTGACGCAATTAATTTGCCATCAGCATTTGAAGTTGAATTTGCTCAAATCCCCACGTTGGTGTACAGATTGTCTCCTGACCTTTGATTTGTACTAGTTTATAATGATTTTGTTTGGTGAAAGAACTATTCATTCTTTCTAGCTTTTACATAAATTTCAGGCCAATGCGTTGAAATTCAAAATTGTGATATATATATTTTTTGTTACTGAATTGTGTTTTTTTCCCTCACCATCATAGTGTTATTTCACTTTGTCTTTTTATTATTGTTCAAATTATTTAGTAGGCTTAAATATCATTATCTTTTTTATGTAGCGTTAATTCTAATTAATTATTTTTTAAGGAGACATCGGTATTGTTGATACAGAAACGTAATAAGTTGTAGATGCAATCGCATAGATGATACGTCCAATGAAAATACGATTAACAGGTTCAGTTATTATGGTCATTAAATCTAAAGTACGTGATTCTAATAAGTGGGCGTCGTAATTACGTGCATGACATGTATAAGGTAGGGTTTGACCCCTTATTTAAAAAAAAAAAAGATATATAGGTGCACGATATTTGGCTCAAAGATTTAGGCTTAGATTTTAAACAAAGAGTCACACTAACAGAACCTAGGTAAATCCTCCACTACCATCTCCAAATCAAATATTTCAAATTGCAGCCAAAAATAGTAAGTTCAGAGAGCTTTGTTCCTTAGAAAGTTAGAATGGAGACCGCTCGCCTTATGGACAAGCTTCATTTCTGGAAAATAATAGTGCATTAATTCTTAGGTGCTTATAATTCAAAACCTATATTTATATATTCTGCAAAATTATATTTACACTCGTGCAAGTATAAGGTGTTTATATATCTTTTGTTAGTGTTTATATTTGTAAACTGATGTTCATATATTCTATATAATTATATATTTTTTATGATAATTAAGTGTTTATATAAATATATGTCATTAGTGTTCATATTTTTTTAATGCGGTGTTCATATATTCCATATAATTATAATGTTATTTTTTGATAATTAAGTGGTATACTTACGTCATTGCTGTTCATAATTTTGAAAGTGGTGTTTATATCTGTTGCGAGTTATATATATTTTTTAATGTGGTGTTCCTATATGCTATACAATTTTTTTTTGTGATAAGTAGGTGTATATATATTTATTGCTAGTATTTATATTTTTTAGCGTGGAGTTTATATACTTGTTGCTAGTTTTTATTTTATTTTAATGCAGTGTTCGTATCTGCCTATAATTATATTTTTATTTTTATGAGAATTAGATGTTTATATATTTAATGGTGATGTTAATTTTCTAATGTATTATTTGTCTTTTGTAGTGTTTATATTTTTTTTATTTGATATTTATATTTCCTACACAATTATTTCAAAATCAAGTATTTATATTTCAATTTCAGGTGATTATATTTCAAAAACAGGTGCATATGCCAAAAACACTACACAAGTAATAATAAAAATTATAATCAACAAATTATGATATCATGTTTCGTTTTTATATATAATATCCTCCAAAAATTATCAAATGAGTACTCTTCAGTATTGGTCCATCGAATTAAAAAGTAAAAGAGAAAAAAACAAAAAAAAAATATATAATAATTAATGTCAGAGTCTGGCGTTTATATCACGATATAAGACTTAGACCGTCGATCGCTCATTAAAATTTCTACATGAAAGAATATTTCAATCAATGTAATTACACCATTCATTTGTGCTAAGTGCTACCTTCGCACGATGGCCTATCTTATTTCGCAATCCACCGAAAATTATTTCCTTAATGAAATAATGACTATTTATTTTATGATCTCAAGTAAAAGGAAAACTAAACCGTTATTGATTAGTCCCGCCTTCTCCGGAATTCCCATCTGGTGCAGTAAGTTAAAATGAGCTATAATGATTAATAATAATATTATTATTTAATTAATTATTTGTAATATATTTTGCTACCTTTTATTTTATTGCTGTCTTTTTTTATTTAAAATTCCAGGCTTGCCTCATACTTTTTATTTTATTTGATTGATATTATTAAACTAATTTATAGAAATTAGTTGATTTATTAATTAAATTTTATTTATTAAATTCGTCGAGTATTATCCTAAATAGGCAGAAATGGAGACGGGAACATCGCTGGATCAGTAAGCGCTTTTAATAATAATATTAATTTAATAATATAATCCAGTGTGTTTCTCATTCTTATTTTTAATAATATTAATTTAATAATAATTATTAATAATAAAAACTGATTAGAATATATGGTCTTGGGGATAGCTGTGAACTTTGAAATGAATATTATCGTCAATAGTGTTTTTTTTTTCTTTTTCTTTCATGATTTCAATTGGATGGTGGATTGAGAGTTGTGAAAACCAACATTAGAAGAAAAAGAATTGATCATGATTTCCAACTCGGGGAAGGGAAACACACTGGACCCGCATCATGCCGGAACATTTATTTATTTAAGCCCTCTTAAAAATAAATAATACTGAAAAATATTCCAACATGTAATTGCAGTTTTTTTCTTCCTGATGTTATTCTTTTTCATATAAATTCAGGAAACTATTTACAATCTCTGCGGATTCGGAACTTAGTAACTTCGTTCGCAAAAGATATCTCGATTTAAATCATAAGATTTTTTTTCAAAAGAACAAGAAGATAACATGTCAAGCTGATATAAAATTAATAGGATCCACCAATATTCAATTAACAATCGAATATACTGAAGTAATATAAACAGGCTCGACGAGGGATATTTTCTTCACCATATGTCCTAAGAAAAACATCGATCCATTTAATTATGATTATATATATATAGTTTTTATGTGACTGAAGAATTTTTGCTATTTCAATTATTTCTCTTGTTTCCTCTTTTAACCAATTCTTATAGAAACATTATCAAACTTTTCTTTATACATTCAAAAAGTATTATTTAAAGTTGGATGGCCCAGATCAGAAAATTTTGAGCTTTCATCTGCAAGCAAGTTGTGTGGTGCACGAATGGATGAACTTTTTGAGAATTTTTGAAAAATTTAACACAGCAACATTTCGATATAATTGGCGGTCTTGAGAAAAGAAATATCGGCATCAAATGCATTACCCTATTTTCCAGTGAAAAACATAGCATTGGCGCATTCCATATCTGGATGTCAAGTAAAATGGATCGGATACGGTCGGATAGTAGTCAAAATTATATTTATCTTCATTTTAATTTTTTAAATATGAATATAAATATTTTCTGATACTAATATGAATACGGATAATTTTGAATGTGGATACAATTAACATGTATAAATTATCAAAGATAAACATAAAATTTGCTTAAATTTTATAAAATCTATTAAAATGTACAATAAAATAAGTTTTTCAATATTATTCTTTATTAAACATATATTTCTAATTTTAAAATATTAAACTTCATAATATTTATTTCTGTATGATATATATTATGTATTTGATATTCAGTTATGGATAATTAAGATTAAAAATTATTTTCGTACCATTTTCCATCCGAATATTCGGATACATATTATCATATTTAATTTTTCAAATACAACCCAAATATGATTGGATATTATTTGTAAAAGTTTGAGCCCCTACAAGAAGGAAACCATAGTAACAAATTCGGATTCAAAAATCATTCGACGAGCTAAAAAAATCATGTTTCGGATATAATACGAGTATAATTCAAAAATAGTTTGTTTCATATAATATAAATAAAATATATACTAAAATGTTAAAATTTAAAAAATATATTAAAAAATAAAAATTTATTTAAAATAATATATAATATATTTTTTGCTGAATTATTCATGAATAAAATATTTTGACTAAAAAACTCATCATATAACTCCGAAATAAATTATTCGCGAATAAAATGTGAATCTGATAACTATATAGACTTCCCTGCTTGAATGGGCCTACTTTAGCCTAAAAAGAGAGAATTATCCTTGTTGTCATGGGAAAGGGTTTTTATTGTAAAGTTGCCAACTTTCAGGCCCATATAGAGTTGATGATTCGTTATTATTATTTTTTTTGTAATTTTAAGCTTTTAGGCCCAATGGATCTCTGGAGGTTGGATAGAAGGTTCAACAAATTGCATTTCGGACGAGAAACGCCCGTCCCAGGCGCTCTAAATCTAAAACTCTCCCAAGGGCCTGGAATTTTGTGCTACTGTGATACTAAAATTGTGATAGTCAGAAAATCGGAATTATGTTTATTTACACGATTATCCGATTTCAATATGGTTCAAAATTAAGAGCAAATCCGAAATATTTTAAATCTGATTCACCGGGGATAAATGGTTTGTAAAATTATAGTTTATGTTTATTCTATTATGCACATTGTAACAATTTAGTAGTTTTATATTTGGACTAAATTTTATCCGAACTTGACAATAAAATGTGTATGACATGATTATAATTTACATGTTCGATTTAAATGTGAATCTGACCCGATAACACATCAAAATCCAAAAAAATCTGATATGTTTTTTTAATAAATAATTAATGTAAAGGATATGAAAATAATATTTGTGAGAAAAATATAGTATTAGAAAATGAACTAAAAGCAACAGCTTTACAATTTTACTAAATAGATTATTATATTACAACTTACATTTTTACTTTTTTGTGTAGGGTAATAATTTTATCGTCAACAACATTACTTCTATTTAGAAAATTATTTTCGTTTTAAGTATAATAAAATATTTCACATGAGATATGTAGAAAAAAATAAGACTTATAATCTTTTTTTTTTAAGTTCTTGATATATACTTATGATTTGGATTTTGGACCCATTTTGTATTCAACCTAAATATGATCATTCGCAAATAAAATGTCGAGTATATATTCAGAGTTTTACATCTTATTTATTAGATATGAAGGATCAAGAAGTTACTCAAATGTAAATAGTCATGAAGAACAGCATCGTTTTTGGATTTATTATTAGAATAACATCCAAATCCTTAACCGATCTCGGTATATATATATATATATATATACATATATATTTATTTACAAAGTCACAAGTTAGAAATTTTGACTAAGACTTTCCGGATATAAAAACAAAATCTGGATCTAATTCGTCTCGATGGTGGAATGAATCTTGTTGTATAAAGAGCAGATTAAAAAAGTTATATTTCGTTTTCAAGATCCATTAAAATTGAAAATTATACATATCATGGTTTTAGTTGTCAGAATAAAGGATATGATATTCAAGCACATGGTTTGGCGTTCTCTGCCAAGTACAGAGTCACTACCAAATTATAAAAATTCGTATAGAAGCATTTTTACAGGAATCTGTGTGCTTGATAAGTAATAGACAATTTACTCATCATATTCAATTGCCAATCTGTGGATGTAATTACTTACCTTTCTTCTTCTGTTGCTGTCTGAAAATAACACAAAGCATTCCCTGTGCCAAAAGGTCGCCTGTGTTGATTTTTCTATTTTTCCTGCAGTTTGATTCTTCATCAAATTCCAAAATAACTATCTATGTCGGTTTCTGACTAAAGTACTTAACTATTTCCAGTTTTAAATTAGTTTTGCGTGTTATAGAGGGTATGTATGAGAGTAAATTTGGCTGTAGTGATGACTTTGATCATGGAATTTTTTTTTAAAAAAAAAAAAATTGAAATATGAAAAATATGAAACTACTTTGTTTACAAAAAAAAATGAACAAACATGAATTGAGAGTGCATTTGGCCGTGATTTATAATTAAGGACGATCTAGCTCTAGAAAATAATAATAAATAAATAAGTGAGGATATACTCTGCATGGGAAAACATTTGATAATTTTGACAATCAATCTATAAGTTTAAGACTATGTTTGTAACAGTTTTTCTATTTTTAATTTCTTTTTATGAATTTATTTATTTGAAGTGGTTGCCAAGATTATCAAAATAAATAGTTGTCAAGGGATCCCTACCTAATTGTATTATTTATTATTATACACATCCTTGATATTAATAAAAATTGTATTTAACTTTTGATTAATTTCAAACTTTTATTGAAAATATTTTTTAACTTCGTATATAATTATTTAGTTTATTTCTCCCCGGAAATAACCCAGTATGCATAAAGTATAATATATTTATGTACGTATGATCAATATTTACTGTACATAAAATGCTTGTTGATTTATGAAATTGCCTCTAGAAAATCCGTAGTTGAAGAGCAATCTGTTATTTGTCATTTTTTTTTCACCAAGTCAGAAATAATTTTACTTGAGGGATCCAAGGTTCAATGAGCTGCTCCATTATTATTTTTATATTACAAAGCAAAGCTTGAAGTGATCCCCACCCTTATAATAATCGCACCCTTGATAACCGCGTACCTTCAATTTTCACTTTGGTTTTGTGTGCAAATTTTCTTAACTTCAATCCTTGATAAATATAATGAATTCAAATGCAGAATTAGTTGGTTGTTAGTTCCATATAAAATTAAAAACGCTCATCACAAGTGAATTTTCTATTATAGAAATTCATTACGATGTTTCAATATATAGGAAGAGTTAACAAAAATGAACGGATCAGTTTTTGACGATTTAACCCTCTTAATTGCTATCAGAATAAAATTAAAATCTTATCAGTTTGCACGTACGTATATAACTCTGTTAGCATAAATACGAATAAAAAGCATGACCCACTTAAGATAAAAAAAATATAATATTCATTCAATTAACTAGCATGGACATTTAATGTTTAATTGGGTGTAATTTTTTTGATAGCAGGCACATTTAATATTGAATTGGTTTTAATTTTGTTATATGTTAAGAGTGAGTCTACTGTACATTATATATATATTAAAACAATATTTGAAGAAAATAATGATTGCATGGAAAGATGCAAAAAGCCAAACACACATATATTTGAAAAGTAATCTAAGATTCGGAATTACATGATGGATTGCATCTTTTATTTTTTAAGTTTCACATGGTTTAGTTAATTACTTGTCAAAAACATTTTCACAATAATAATACTGTAAATTAAGTTTCAACCGTTCAATCAAAAATATTTTTACTGTTCATTTTTTTGTGTACTAAAGCAATTCTCATCTTTTAAAATACGATGAGTCCTTGTTTGACAAAAAGTACGTGGAGATAAGTTGAAGAAAGCGAGGAAAATTACAATAGTTAAGATATACAAAACCGGTAGCATTTTATATATTTCCATAAGATATATGGCCTCCTTGTGACCGTATATTTTATGTTAGCGAAATATGAAGAGTCTACGGGCATTTTCTTATTTCTATAATTATTACCCATGAAGGACGGACTAACATGCCTCTATTTATGTATCAGATTCATTCTGTTGATTGAAAGAATCTTAGAAAGAAAAAAATAATAAAAATAGCTGGTTTAGAGTCTATTTAGACATTTATTAATTTTTAATTTGTCCCATTTCTTGTAGGAAAGTGCAAACATAAAAACTATCATCCGGAAAACAGTATCAAATATATAGTTAACAGTCGACACTCGTCATGTGATCCTTTCCATCAAAGAGATTAATCATAGAACAATTTGCATCCATATATTATAAATTTCAAAACAATTTTAAATTTGCAAAAAACTAAAATGTAACTCTATGATGTACGAAATGAAAGCCTCATCAAAGTATTCCACAATCCACGAATGCAATTAATGTGGCCTTTGATAGTGTGCAACTTGTTTTATGGTTTTGACTTGTTGCAAGTCTCGGCACGCTTAAAACACTATTTTTTGTCCTAAGTCATGCCGGTTGAAGTTGACAACTGAAATAAATTTAATTTATAGAATTCAAATCAAAATGCAACAGTCTAACTTGAATGACTTAATATATCATCGTTGCCTAATTATCCCTCAAATTATGTAGAACCTTTATTATTTGGATGCAGTATTAATGAATCTACGGAATATGTTATATATATAAAATACAACTTTTCAGGATATGCACATTAGCTTTTGTTATATTCGATCTAAATTAATTCTGAACCATCCAATATTGTTTCAAACATTTTAAGAAGAATCCAAATGTCTCTATAAAGATTCCACTTTATGGTGACTTGGTGATAGAATCCAACATTTTCATAAGAAAGTACAAATATTTTATTCATTCGTGAAAATGGATAAAGCTTATAAAATGGGTAATGAGTCGCATGATACACAAACTTTCGATTAAAATTTTAGTGCTAGCTAGTTAATATTTCAAGCATAATCACAACACAGACTTTCAACTAAAAAAACAGGACTACTGCAGTGAGCATGATCAGTGACTTAGAATTGGTAATTATAAATTTATATTCTTTTTGAACAAAAAATATTGATAACATCCTAGATGATGCAATTAATTTTTCTGTGATTAAGTTATCATAGACGTTAAAGATAATTAATTTATTTCACTGGAAGAATAACAAAACAACGCATGTACGCATAGGTGCATTAAATATTTAAATCAAACAGATAGATATAATATATTATATGAAAAAAGCGCACCACAAAAGTTGTACATTAACGTGGCAAATAAGTATAGTTAGTCAAATTAAGAAAAAAAAACAAGCGGCGGTACTTATTCTTCCGTTAAAAAAAATAATAAAAAAAACTCCCATATTAGCATACACACTAGGGAATTTTGAATTTTATTCTCTTAATCTCTTGTGTGATTTCAAGGTAATTAATTAAATAAATTGATTGACCTTCAACGCCAGCGTCGGTTCAAAAACTCAACGGCCCAGTAGAAAATCAACTAACTATAGTACTAATACTAACGATTTCAACGAGAAAATTGAAACAATCAAACTTGTAGAGCCGTGTGTGAGAATTCATCACATGCTTTAATTCAATTGGACAACTACTTCAAAGGGCCACATAGGAAGGTCAGATTCTGGTTTTATAGCTTGGTGCTGAGTTGGCAGATTGATATTGGTATAGCCGTAAAAGAAAGTGGATAAGTAATGCTGCGTCGGCAGTCATGGCCGCCACACTCGCATCACAGCTCAGAACACAGATTCGCTGTGGCCGCTACGAGTTGTCATATATTTTGGCGGGTCACTGACAGGTGGATTGATTACTTTTTTTATTTTTTGAAAAAGCATGAATTAATTACATTATCACATATGCAATTCCTGTGGGCATTGTGGATATCTTAATATATTGTCCCCACTCGAAATTGATTAGTAATAATTTGTTTTTCTGTGATGATATGCATGAATACATTTAATTGGTCACCGCTCAACTCCGCCAACTATATCTGGTCTGCACTCAAAATTAATAAATAAATTTCCGGAAAAATATAATGCGATTAAAGAAAAAAAACATGAAAATAGGAAAATCTCACTTGGATGGAGAAAGAACCTTAATTTACATTTTCTCCATATTGTTTACATCGAGAAATTATTGTTAGTATAATTGTTTATATTTGATAATGAAATACGAGGTATCATTCAAAATTTTTATTCACTTACATTACAATTGTTTATTTAAGAAGTATTGACAGGCTGGTCTGCGGTTTTTACCTAACATGTTTCGTCTTATTTCGAAATTATGACCGGAATTTCACTTTGATATATATATCCTTAAAATTAGTTTCTCCACTATGACTTCATTTTTTTCAAACACTAAGAATTTTAATTTAAAATTCAACTGTTAAAATAAATTATATGCTAGATATATATGAATGTTTGGATATTGAAATAGGTTATTTCTAAATATATGAAATAAGTACTTAAAAAACTCCAAAACTAGAAAAATTTTGTATTCTATAAAACTCCGATATAAATAATTTGTCGAGCAAAATAAATTAAGATTTTCAGAAAAAAAAAATTTGAGTTAAGAACATAAAAGGACCTAATGCTCCTAAAAGTACCACAACTTTACAATGCAATTTATATTTTTTTTTATTGGAAAGATGAGAGTCAAGTTCTCAAATTTCATAAATGTTCATAAGGATCTCTATTCGGATTTTGAACCCACTCTGCAATTTATATTAAATATACATAATTATGACACACTGACTTTTTTTCATTTCAATTGAGACCATGTAAGAGAAACTACTAATTTGGATGATTATCAATTATTGATTTTTTTAATTGTTGACTTTTATTAAACAGAGTTAAAGAAAAATGCAACAATCTATTTAATTATGTGGATGAATGATAACCTGTATCGTGCTCAGTGTTTTTTTATCTTGAAGCTGACTTAAACAATTTTTCATTATCGATTTAAAAAAGTGCACCATAAAACAGTGGCAGGAAGGGGGGAGGGGGCGTCTCTGACCAGAATTTTTTTTTGAAAAATATCTTTATAAATATATATATATATATATATATTCAGAAAAAAAATATACATTTAAATTGAAAGATTGTCCCCTAATTTTTTTTTTATCTCCAAACTGAAAGTATGGCTCTGACCCTGCCACACAGGCATGAAAAATAATGAAAATATTTGAAGCTTTTCATTACTCGGATATCTTAGGATTCGATTTTTTTTTTTTTTTTGGGGGGGGGGGGGGGAGACGTTTTTTCGCTGTTATGATGTTCACGGGTTTCTCAAATATTGATTTCCATGTATGTATGAATGATTATAAGGTGCATAAATAATACAGACATTTTCATGATTTTATTGTGCTCGGTCGTGTAATTATCAAGGCGAATGGAAGGAATGGAAATATGCGTGCTTGAAATTAAATTTAGGATTATGATATACTTGTTCCCCATTATAATTTACTTCAATTAAGTATTTATATTTCTTTTTTTTAAATATGGCCTACAACTAAATATCATTTTGATAAGATCTATTAAAAATAAAATTCATTTGATAATATTAAAAAATAAAGAAAGTAGTTTATAGTTTTTAAATCCACATCTAAAATTATGATTTATATTTATATTTATATTATGCAGATTAAACATGACAAACATAATGCAACACGTTTCATTCATCAAATGAGTTAGAAATTTTTACAGTTAATATCTAATAGCTTTGATGGAATACCAAATTGCATTGAAATTTTGTTCATTTGATACGCCATTAATCTATAAGAATAATGGTACATCCAAAATATTACTGATTTAATGACTTCTAAGAATTTCAAGTTAACAAAATATATACTAAATATCATTAGATCCCAACTGATACTAATATATGTAGGTTCCTTTATATTAGCATAGTGGTGTTTTTAGCAGATAACTTAAAATCATAACCTCCATTCTGTAAAACTCTGACTATATATTGCAAGCACCAGAACCCGGTTGTCTAGTTAAGCTAAGATTTTATGAAAAGAAGAAAACAAAGACATGACCTAGTTAGTACTTACCTAAAAAAATGATAATAACAGTAGTTTCTCCCCAAAAAAAAGTGGCGATCACAGTAAAGTGGCATATTTAGAAAAAAAAAAATTATTCATTTTTTTCTTGTTTGTGACTGATAAATGTTTTTTGGACGAAAATTAGAGGTACTTTCTCAGCTAGGAAAAATGGAGCATTTTCCCTATCAATTTTCAAAGAAAATGGAAGGACAAATTATAAATATGCCAAACTTGTCTCGAACTTGTAAAACTTTTTTCAATGCACAAATGCAATGCCATAAGAGTTAACCTATCTGTTTACGCTTAGTAACAAAACGAGAAAAAAGTAGGGTTAGACATTGTGCTGCCCCAAAACCTAGCAATTCGCGTTAACTTAATTATTAATTCAATCAATACAAATTGAGAGCTTTAAAAAGATAACGATTACAACACCTAATACGATGCATTAGCAGTGATTATTTTATGCGTTTGAACTTTGAACGCTTTTTCATATAAGCCCTTGCTGCTTTTCCATTTCTCTATACTACCGAGACTATACGTATTTTGTTTGAACAAGTGTAGAACTGACAAATATAACAAGCAGTGCATTTATTGATAATTGAATGATGCCCACAAACGTGAATGATGCCCAAAAACGTGAAGTACGGTTGACGAAAAAAAATATATAGAGAGAGAGAGTTAGATACACTATTGTCAAAATATTTACATTTCAGTTAATATAAAAACACATTAAAAAATATACCTTAAAGTCTTCAAAATTTTAATTTATGGTTTATATTCTTCATATGAAAATATTATGGTATAAAAAAAATTCTCTAAGAATGATAATAAAGTATCGAATGTTTGTACATTATTTTATAAAAATTCAAAATAATAATTAGAAAACTCTAAAAATAAAAAATATATATCTCATAAGATTTTCATATGAAAAATTTAATGAGAATCATAAATCAAAATTTTGGACTTTAAAGTATTTTTTATGTGTTTTCATATCAACTAAAATATAAATATTTTTCATAATAGTCTCTTTTGTATGAAGCTCACTGTAGCAAAATTGAAAGTATATTTAAGACAAATTATACAAAGTTTTAGATCATCTTCATCCTACAATTCCATAAACTGAATACGTTTGACATCAACAACTTAGTGATTTTTTATGTATTAATTTTAGAATGATTATATCCCCTGCAATTACAAATTTGTTAATGTCGCAGTTTCTAATTAGCAAGAAACAATCTTATAAAATTTCAGAGATGAGGATGTTCATATACCAATGTGATTTTTCAACGAACTTGTTAAATTGTACTATAACATACACATATTGATATTCATTTTGTTAATAATCATTTTTTTAATTATGATTGATAATTTTATGCATTCATTTTGTTATCATTTGATCTAGTAAAAATGAGCTTCAAATTTTATGAAATTTTATGAGCATTTGTCTATCACGAACATTAAAAAGATTGACATGGATTTCAGATTTGAATATCAAAATTTTAAATATAAATAAAAAAATATGTTAATAACATTTGATGTACACACAATTAATGATATTGAACTTCCTCAAGTTTTAATTATAAGTATCAAGCTAAAATTAACATGTAATTGCAAGTGCCAAGGGGGATGAAAATGTTCTTTCTGGAATCACATAAAGAGCAGGAGTGCTTGTAGTCATTTCAAGTTTTCAACAACCAACAATAACGATAATATCATCCAAAATAGTTAACACATAACAGTTATATAAATCTAATTTTTACATCAAAAGAAATTATATAAACGCAATTTAACATCATGTCAAATACCGAAAATTTTATCGAAATATCAAATTTGTTGTAGGTACACATTTAATTTTCACACGTACAGACGTATTTATTGATTATGAAAGCAAAAGAGCCAGTGAATTAAACTTCATCAAAATTTTCTAAATTGCAAGGTCCTATATGATAAGTTGTAGTTGATTTGTCCAAGGAGGAGGTCAAACAAGACCCAACAATACTAATACCAATGGCACAGTGCATCGATCTCAAAGGCAAAGTTAGAGGAAGGTCAGAAGTAATAAATAATATAATTAATTAAAGAATTGAAGGAAATCACAGAAGAGAGCCAGCCCAAATGGTGGGCCCACGATTCGAAATTTCTAATCCCAAAAGCTTTGTCAACCCTTCGGAGCTTCCTCTCGCCTACTCTTGTCTGGGAGATGCTTTGTGGCATCATCTCTCCTGTTTATGGTATCTACACTTATTATTTGCTCCATGTAGTTAGGGCTGTAAGAAATGTCTGAGCTCCGTTGCTCGTTAGATTTCGATTCGATTTTTCAATAATTCGACTCGACTTTGATTAATAAATAGTTTGATGTTAGTTATTTTTATATATTTTTATTATAAAATTAGTATTATAGATAAATTAACTAATAGATTTCAAAAAATTAAAATAATATACTTATTTACGTACGATGATGTGAAAATATTAATTATTTTTTTCAAATTATATTATAAAATTAATAAAATATTATTTATTTTAACTCTAATTATTATAATTATATAAAAATAAAAATTATAATAATTGAGTTCGTCTGGAACTCACCTCAGCTGAGGCTCATGCTATCTCGAACGATTATTTCAAAGTGATAAATTGCAGGTCTTCTTTGGTTCTACGCATTAATAATTACTCATCGTGCTCGGTTTTAACTTGATTCGATTTTAACTCAGTTTGATTTTAACTTGAGTTTAATTTAGCTCAACTCATTTTAGCTTGAGCTTGATTAGATTCTGCTCATTTGCAACTCTACGTGTAACATTGTATACATATATTCATTATTGATAAAAGTAATGTTACACCAAGGTTCAAATTTTTAAATAATAATCAAAGTAATGTTACACCAAGGTTCAAATTTTTAAATAATAATCAACTCATCCAAAATAAACTTCATATAAGCAAGCTCAACTTAGGCAATTTGAGCTAATCATTTTGCTATTTGATCTTAAAAAATAATTATGCTTGCGTAATTATAAAACTTGGTTCGTATTAATTTCAAATTTTCTAGTTTTCCAAAGCAACCTACCACAAAGAAAAATACAAGAACCACAACCACAAAAATACACTAAACCCTTCCACTCCTCGCCAACCAAGGATATCAATATTAAAAATATTAATTAAAATTAATGTGGAAAATTGTAGTCTAAGCGAGGCCTTTGACCTCTCTCGTTATCTCTTCCGCGTAGACTTCGAAAATTTTCTCTTCAAAACTAGAGTCCTATAAATCACCTCTCAGATCCATTTGTCAACTCCAATACAATTCAATCTCTCATTTTACAAAAAGAAATCTAGTACTCTCTCATTACAGTTCAAATTCATAGAGATAGAACCAACTATAGTACACAAATGGAACAGGAGCAAAAGGAGATACCTTCCTACTTTCTCTGCCCCATCTCTCTTGAACTGATGCAAGATCCGGTAACTCCCCTTACTGGCATCACTTATGACCGATCAAGCATCGAAAAATGGCTCCAAACCAACAAACCACACACATGTCCGGTGACTCGGCAGTCGTTGACAGACTTAACTCTCACTCCAAACCATACGCTCCGCCGCCTCATCCAGTCATGGTGTGCTGCTAACACCGCTTATGGTTATGAACCACCGCCTACACCCCAACCTCCTGTCAAACCAGTCCATTTAGCTCAACTCTTGAATTCAGCACAGAATCCGGCAACATGTGTCGAGTCATTAAGAGAGATTAAAATCATAGTGTCCGAGAGTGAAACGAATCGTCGGAATGTTGTGTCCACACCTGGCATGGTTGCCTTCTTGGCCTCTTTAATTACAGAGCAAAACTCGTTGAATGAAGTCCTCTCTATTCTATGCTCTCTTCACCTCTCAGAAAGCAATATCATAGAAATAATTGAGAAGAATTGTGACATAATCGATTCTCTGGCAGAAGTTCTACAAAAATCAGATAATCACATCCGATCACATGCAGTGCAATTTCTCAGATCAATCACCGAATACGTATCGCCGACCAGAATTGTGAATGTGCAACAAGAGTTGTTCAGGGAGTTGGTTATCGCAGTACGTGACCAAGTAATGACAAACTCTTCCTTGTATGTGCTTGCGTGTTTATGCCCATATGGCCGAAATCGGGTCAAGGCAGTCCGAGCTGGAGCGGTGCCAGTATTGATTAGCATGTTGTTGGAGGAGCCTGAGAGGCGTATTTGCGAATTGGCTCTGGTGGTTCTAGATCGGCTGTGCGGCTGCGCTGAAGGCAGGGCTGAGGTGACAGGTCATGCAGCCGGCATTGCTATCATGGAAAGTAAAATTCTAAGAGTTTCACATTTGGCAAGTGAAAGGGCAGTCAGGATTCTTTGCTTGCTGGCACGACACGTGGCAACGCCGGCGATTTTGCATGAGATGATGCAAGTGGGGGCAGTTGGTAAGCTTTGTTTGGTTCTGCAATCAGATGATTGTGGAGCAAAGGCAAAGGAGAAGGCAATGGAGATACTTAGATTGCACCATAAAGTTTGGAGAAATAGCCCTTGTTTGTTGCCTCGGTTCTTAAATCTGTATCCCTCTTGTTGATTGACATTTGGGAGTTCTTTTTTCTCTTTTTTTTTTGTTTTAAAATTAGTAACGGCACAAATGTTAATTGATAGAGTTCCGGATTTATTTTTTTTTGGGATGATTTCTGTAATTTATTCTCGGTTGAATTGGGCATGAATATATGCCCTAGGATGAAAAACATATTAAATTTTTTTCTCAAAAGAAAAGGAGAGGGCAGTTTTTAGATGGAAATTGAGTTCATTGTTACACATTTTTCCCTTCCGATTTGTTTGCACAATATGAGAGAAACGGAATCAGAGTTGTACTGACAGATAGGTTAAAAAGAAACCAACAAAAGAAGCTAAAATAAATAATTACTATTGTATATTTCTGTAGGTAGATGACCTATAGCCGAAAAATGTAAGAATATTTGTATTTTTATGAAGGCGCATTTGCCCAAATATATAGAACATGGACCTTACCAAACATTGCCCAACTCTTTGTATTTTTTTTTTCTGATGGCGCATTTGCCTAATTTTACTTAGAATGTGTTCTGATTATATGCCAATTTGAAGAGAGAACTTCAGTCACGAAGTAATTCGTTAAAGAGGCTTGGGGAAAATATGATTGAGACAAAAATGAAAAATTAAAAGAATAATTTATGCTTTTACTACCTCAATTTCTTTCTAAAAAATAATTACTTACTTTCATTTATATTAGATAACTTCTATAGAAAAATCAATCTGATCCTTGAGCTTTTTCAGAAAAGTGAAATTGATCCTTAATTTTTAAATTACATCAAATAAGTTCTTAAACATTTGAAAAAAAAATGTTTAGACCTTTCGACTGATTAATAGTTCTTTTTAAAAATTCAAGGACCTGGTATAATTTAGATTCAGGACTAATTCGATTTTGTTTTAAATATTTTATGACGGACTTGACTATTTTTTGAAAATGCTCAAAGATCATTTGGAGCAAACTAAAATTTAAGGAAAAACATTTTTCATAGAGAAAGTTGAGGTTGCAAAACTTTTCTTCCAAAATATAAATGCCACCAGGATCTTAAATCAGGTTGAGATCTGAATCTGATGTAAGCAAAGTGAACAGTTAACTCATCTTCTAAACGCATGAGTGAACAATTAACTCATCTTCTAAACCGTTGGATTTACGTCTCATTTAATGATTCTCTCTTCAGAATTTACAAAACTAACTTTTTCTCCTTTTCCGATGCAATAGCCATGAAATAAGACATAAATACGAGAAAGGATCCCTTAACAATGGGTTCTTTAAAATTGGATCTCCAAATAAATATGAAAAAAATCTTAAAAATAGAAAAAACCTTATACATGTGTTCTTCTACTTATAGATTAATGATAATTAAAATTTCATAAAATTTCATTATTATTTGCTAGTCCATCAAAAACCATCAAAATATTATACACTCTACAATGATTCCAATTTAACATCTTTGATGGATTATCAACAGATAATGAAATTGCGTGAAATTTGGTTCACCTTTAATCTATAAGTTAGAAGAAGAAATTTATATGGTTCTTTTTCTATTTTCAAGATTTTTTCTTATTTGTTGAAAAATCCATTTTCAAGATATCTTAAAATATTATCTTAGCCATAACGCATACGTCCTTAAATTGTAATAAAACATAAAATCATTTTTAATAGAGTCTATTTACAAATAACATAATTTTTATGTAAATCATGTTTTCTTATTTATGAGAATAAGTATTTAAAAAGAATAAATATATTTGATTGAATAGATTAAAATATATTGGAATAATGCAATATTTCTATTTTCATTTGCACGACGTTTAAATGACATTTGAATATTTGAAAAATATTAGGAACTCATATGATCAATACTATTTTTTTAATAACTGATTCATTTCAAGTGCTTAAAAATTCTATCAATTTAAAATAGATAAGTATATGCATGTATAATGGCTAAGATAATATTTTTAGTGGGTCTCATAATAGTTGTTAGTCTTATTCCATGGCTATTGCATCGGTAAAAAAAAAGTTATTTTTGTAAAATGCTGGAGCCTGGAGAGAATCATTTAATGAGGTTTAAATCCAACGATTTAGAAGATGAGCGAGCAGTCAAATTATTCACTCATGGGTGGACCCATCGTCCCATCCTTCTCCTGAATCTGCAGTTTTTGGTAATAATAAGTTTTATTAAATTAATATTATTAAAAATAAGAGTGAGAAACGTAAAATTTCAAATATACGAATGACAGCGCGAATCTGCAGTTTTTAGTAATAATAAGTTTTATTAAATTAATATTATTAAAAATAAGAGTGAGAAACGTAAAATTTCAAATATACGAATGACAGCGCGCCACTACCAGTGGCGCGTTTCATAAAAAAAAATTCGTAAAAATAATACAACACGCCACTGGCAGTGACACGCTGCCATTCGTATATTTAAAATTTTACGTTTATCACTCTTATTTTTAATAATATTAATTTAATAAAACTTATTATTACTAAAAACTGCCCGAATCTGATAGAGACGGATTGAACACTCGAGACATCATTTTTTGAAAGTCTAAAAATAAACATTTGATTGCTCAACTAGATGAGTGGAACTAGTGGAAGCTCCGTCAATCTCTTACTACCATTATATTTGTGGAAACGAAATACACGTAATTGGAAAAAAGAAAAACGGCAATTAATGTCTTTATTTGACAAATTGGACAACAGTCCGACAATGTATTCAAATATTTCCGACCGTTCGGATGAAAAGATTATAACATATGCAAATAATCTGAAATTTACAGATATTGTCTGAAGTCTGAACGAGGGATTTGTTTAAAAAAGCTAGATTTTAGAAGCCGAAAGGGTATAACAGATGACTAATGCATATTAGCTTGTGAAATATGGAGGCATGATTAATTGATTATTTTCTCTTTTTTTGGGGGGAGGGGATTTCATATGGTTAATAGAGGTACACATGCTAGCTACAATTATTCGCAAATTTTCTAAATACCATACTTTACGGTCTTCTACATGTTATGCCATGTACAATTTCCGATAAATTCAGAAGTCGAAAATACCAAGCAAATTTCACTAGGGCCATAATTATAATATCACAATTTTCTAATCTAACCCCTTAACTATAAACCACCTCTTACATCTCTTGATAATGACTCCTAAGATCCAACAACAAGCTAGCTAGGGTTAGAAAATAAACAAATTAACCAACACTTCAAAGAGTTTAGAAAAAGTACCCCACCACCAGCACCCCTAATTTACAACCTCACCCAAGGTTAGCACTTCAGACCGTAAGTACAAATAAGGCAAAGGAAGGGTTTTTCCAGAATAAATCAGAGAAGGCCAGTAGCAGGAATAGATGGGTAGAAGCCATTGTGGGGTAAAGTGATGTTGTTATCAGCTGCAGTAGGTACGAGATTGGTACCTGCATTTGGTTCCAATAAGTGGACTAAAGAGAGAAATATCTCCATCCTCGTCACATCCTTATTTGCCTGTGTAATTAAAATTAATTAGCTCTTACACTAAGATCAAACTATGGTTAAGACAAATTATATATATATATATATATAGTAAAGATAACGTGAGCTTGACTCAAAAAATACATCAAATCATCTCAAAATTTTAATTTATCATTCTCATTAAATTCTTTATATGAAAATCTTGTGGGATGCAAAAATTTGGAGTGCTTTAAGCTGATTTTCAAAAACTAAATATTTTATTCTTATTTTTAGAGCTGATTTTCAAAAATTAAAAACGATGACTTAAAAAGCTCAAAACATTTCAAATTTTTACATCCCACAAGATTTTCATATAAAGAATTTAATGAGGATGATAAATTAAAATTTTGATGTATTTATTGAGTTAAGCTCATAAAAGGCCTCTGTGAGCTTAACCCCACATTATCTTTACTCTCTCTCTCTCTCTCTCTCTCTATATATATATATAGCATGTTTTCATTAACATTTCAACCAAAATGGTAACGAGTCAAATTTTAATTTTTCGTGTTCAAAATTTCAATTTAAGTAGCTCAATAAATTTTTTATATCATAATCTTGTAGAATACTAACTTTCATCGTATTTGGAGTTAGTTTACTATATTTAATGATTTTTTGAAAGATAGCTATGAAATAACAGAAAATTAATAAAAATTGTATATCAAAAAAGCTTACTTTCTAAAAATCATTAAGCATAGTAAACTAATTCCAAACACGATGAAAATTAATATACTACAAGATAAGGATATACAGATTTTATTGAGCTACTTAAATTGAAATTTTTAAGTAGGAAAAATTAAAATTTGACTCGTTAGCATTTCGGATTGAAATGCTAACAGAAGCGTACTAGACAAACTATATATATATATATAAGTAAAACTAATGTGCTCTTAGAAGCACGAAGCCCTTCTGTGATTTTAACTCAAAAAATATATCAAATCATCTTCAAATTTTCATTTATCTCTCATTAAATTTTTCATATTGAAATCTTATGAGATACAAAAATTTGGGATGTTTTGAGCTTTCTAAGTTTTTTTTTTTGAAAATAATATACAAATATTGAATATTTTGTTATTATTTTTAGAGCTGATTTTCAAAAATTGAAAAGAATGACTTAGGAAACTTTAAGGACCCCAAATTTTTCTATCCCAGAAGATTTTCATATAAAGAATTTAACGAGAGTGATAAAAAATAATTTGGAGATCATTTGATACACTTTTTGAGTTAGAATCACAAAAGAGCTCTGTGTTTCGAGGAGCACGTTAGCTTTACTCATATATATATATATAGAGAGAGAGAAATTATTGTGAAAACATTTGTATTTCAGCCAATATACAAATGGATCAAAAAAATATAATTTAAAATCTCAAAAATTTTAATTTTTTGTTTCTATTAGAATTCTTCATATGAAAACCTTGCGAGATACAAAAATTTAGAGTGTTTGGAGTTTTTTAAACCACTTTTTTGAATTTAAATAAAACATAAAACACTACATTTTTCAAAAAAAAAATCTACAGAGTGGCTTAAAAACTCAAAACATTTCAAATTTTTATATCTCACGAGGTATTTATATGATGAATTTAATAGAAACCATAGATTAAATTTTTTGAGATTTTAAAATATATTTTTTGACGTGTTTTATATTGACTGAAATGCAGACGTTTTCACAATAGTCTCTATATATATAGTTCAATATGGCAATCTATAAAGCTGCTCTGGATGTGTGCATAGAAACACAAGAATTACCTCGACAGCAAAGCGGGCCCAGACTTTATCTTTACGAACCTCCATGACCCCCTTCAAAATTGTCAGACCAAGCCCTCTTATCTGATCTGCTATCTCTAAAAATATACCCCTCTCTTTGCATAACATCTGTACAAGTAAAACCGACAAAATGAAGACAATTAATCAAATCTGGAGCGAACTATGGTAGATATTCTCATATGTATAATGTACCTCAACGAGCATCTGACGAGGGGAGCTGAGATCTTCTACGATTATTGGACATGTCATCGACTGTGTTCCAACTTCAAAAGCCCATGTCGCACCCCCTTCATAATTATCCTTGAGCAAAAGCCCTCCTTCTTTACTACTTATCTGTGTTAAACATAACTATATTCAGATAAATCTCCACAATTAGAGAAAAAGTACGCATTAGAAAAAATTGCCTACCCATGAACTTAGCACAAAGTATCATTTTTTGGTTTTGGACAACAATGCCAATGATGTAGTTGTCATTTTTCTTCAGAGTAGTAATTATGTCATCAAATCATAAAAGATATTGGCAAAAATTGTTGAATGTCACACAGAAAAAAGGTCCATGTTGCTTATATTGCCACTTCAATATTAAAAAGGATAATTTCGTTGAAAAGGGGACCATAAAATTTAAATACCTTTGGTTCACCTGCTTCCTTCAACTTATCCGCATGCTTAGCCACACTTTGCAAGAAAAGCATATGCTTTATAGTCTTCTCCAACAAAGCATCTATGCTACACTGCTCATAAGACACCAGAATAAGTGTCATCACTCCAAAGTTTAAAATATATGAAACTATGTTTCTGCATGCATCAATCTGAATTTGCAATTTGAAATGGCAGTAATAATAAAATATTAAGAACTTGACAAACAAATCCATGAGACTTACCTTTTCCCCATTAGGAACAATTTCACGAAGCTCCTTTATGCGGTCCTGAATTAGCTGCCGATCTTTGGGCCTGGGTCGTGGGTTCTCACCTTGCCGGGGTCTCTTCCGACCTGCTTTACCCATTTCATCTCCTCTCTTACTATCAGGCCCAATAACACCACCACCACCATTTTCAACCCAAAGACTAACTTGTGATTTGTAATCTAAGATTTTAGAGTCAGTACTCTCGGACCTTTCTGTCTTAACAGAACTCGATTCCGCCATTGGTTTATCTTTCATGGCGGAACAATCGAAACTGCCAGAACCATATGAACTGGTCGCTCCACTAAAGGATGAACCACCCCTATTTGTGTTCACCACTGTACCCTTGTCACGTGCACTCAAATTCGAAACTATTGCATCTAATAGCTGGTCTGGATCAGTTTCTGCCAATAACCCGCCAAAGGACACATCCTCTTCATTTGAGTTGCTGATGGTCGGACCCACACCGTTATCAGGTAAACCTGCTGACAAGACCTCTCTGGTTGAATAAGTGGTATCTAGTCTGCCAAGAAAGCCCCTTGTTCTGTGCTCAAGGCCCAATATGTCAAAGAGGTCACTCCCTTCGTTCTTCAAAGATGTGCATATTAGATCCTCTTGCTTCAAATTTTCATTGATTGACATCCCACGAAATTTTTCATTGACAGATTTGGATTTGAAATCATCAGAACTTGGAAACCGTAGTTGTTCCTCTATCTGCTTCAAGTTTGTATAGAACAAATCTGAATTTAAAGTCGAATTTGTATCTGGTTGTAATGGCAATTCACCACCAAGCCTCTGATTGGGTTGGGTTCCATAAGGCAAGAACCTGCCACATTCTTCTACAAGCGTACTGCATCCCAGTTGTGAGACAAACATGCACCTTATTTGTCTTATAAACTCAACATCCTCCATAACCTACAAATAGTGAGCATTATTTTTTAAAAAGATCATCAATTGCAACATGTAGTACAACTCAAAATTGTAACTTCTACTTTAATGTCTCCCTACAGTAAATACTGTGGGAACTCAAATTTATTAGTTCAGTACTCAATGGTCCCCAGCATTCTGGCATGCAAAAAGACAGGATCATAAATGAGGATATAACTTTGAAGGCTCTTGGTAACAATGAAGGCTTTTCAAGGGTACTCACGCATAAAATGTTTTCCATTGAATTAAATAGAAAGCAAGTGAAATTGTACCAAATTTGATGAGCCTAGCTGAATAACACCATGCGGAAGAACAGGAATAACCGCAACAGTCTGAAATCACAGTAAAACAGTCCTCAGATATACAAGAATAAAAGATCCCTGAATAAAGTCTAGTATGAAATCATAAAAAAAATAGCTAACCTGTACTCCAGCCCAAAACTGTTGTTTTATCTCTGATAATGCCTGACATACAAACAATTAACAGCATTTTGTCAGTTAATTAAAGTAGAAGCAGCACAGAACTAAAAGGAGTTATCAATAGGTGGTGTGCAAAGCACATGTACAGTGTTCATTCCATGCAAAGCATGATTCACACAGTGCATGAATACTGATGCACATCAAACAGCTCAACATAGTGAAACACATGTTTTGCAAAGCTCCATAGCAGAGATCTAAGAGGAAGTTACTTTTCTAAAATGGGAAATAGATAACAAATACTTAACTATGCATTTATACAAACCAGAATGGAAAGATAAATGGAGCACTAACCTTAGAAATTGTTATATAATCACTAATGTTATCCTGAAGAACCCATAGATGATTCCCAGTTAAAGCTGCATGGCCAATTATCCTACAAAAGGTCTACAAGTTTAGAACATAATACCACAATGTAAAAAATTTTGATTAGTGCAAGAGTTAATGTGACGAACTAAAGACATACCCATCTCCAAGGACATGGACCTGGTGCACCATTAACTTATAGACCAGGGTATTGAGTCTATCATCTGTCCGAGCAACAGCCAGCTCAGTTGAATGGCCTTCCCGTGGATTCCGTTGTGCCACCTTTTCTTTCAATAGTAAATCCATTGCCTCAAAACCCGAAACGGCTGGTACACCTGCTAGTCTTTCACGATATCCTTCTCCCCATACCAATTGCCTAAAATTCGAAAAGTATTTTATAAAACTTAAAGATGGACATAATCAAAATGGTGAAGAAAAAATTATAATCAGAATATACCGACAGCTTCCCTATTTATTGCTGACATTTGGTGTGAAAAGAGTTAATTCAAGCAGACCTCAATTATGTAAACTGAAAAAGAGAGGGCAAAAAAAAAAAACATAACCAGAGATTCTATTAATTCTGTCTAGTTTTTCATGGCAACTTCAAGGAATAAAGGGTATCTTATTCCAACGAATTTGGTATTGATTTAGAAAAGAGTGGGGATCCATTGACAATGGATTATTTTGACAACCTTGACAATGGACCTCTAAATAAATACAAAAAAATCTTCAAAATTGAAAAAGAATTATAGATGTGTTCTTCTACTTTTAGATTGATGGTCATTCAAATTTCATGCAATTTCATTATCGTTTGATAGTCCATTAAAGACCATCAAATTTTCATGCAATTTGCAACGGTTCCAATTTAATGGTCTTTGATGAACTATCAAATGATAATGAAATTGCATGAAATTTGAATGACCATCAATCTAAAAGTATTAGAACACATTTATAAAAAAAATCATTTTTAAGATTTTTTTTGTGTTTATTTAGAGGTCCATTGTCAAGGTTTCAAAATAACCCTTTGTCAACTGATCCCTTCTCTTTAGAAAATTGGCGTAAGAACGGAGTATATAACAAGAACGACAATCCTAAGGAGAATCCAAATCCAATGTTGAACTGCAAATGATGATTGAATGGATTTTTTTTTTAATTTAAGTTACTGTTAATATCCAATACAAAGGACATATGAGCTGGAAGGAATCAAAGAACAGGACCTTCCAGTAGGTTTACAAAAGGAATAAAGCAACTATCGTTGTTGCAAGTGTAAGCCTCTCACGAAATTTACAACGAATATAATAATATAGATAACATAAAAGTGAACCAGATAATTAGATTGAATAAGAATTTAGTAATCTTCCGAAGGTTTCCGAATTCCACGCTCACATTTGGTACAAGAACCCAATCAGATCCAAGTTATCCCGGGTTTCTAAAACCAAATAGCCTGACACAAATTTTACTCACTTTTGGTTTGCCATTAATGAACAAGAAAGAAACAAAGCGGAAAACTTGAAATAGATACAGAAAGGAACAAAGTAATAAATGCCATTAATGCAATAAGCAAAAGCCAAGCGCGAACAAACCGTAACTATCAGTACCTTTCCTCAGAAAATCACACGGTATCAAAAGGCATCGAATATATACCCCCTTAATAAGTCCACCAGTATCATCATAAAAAAAAAAAAGTCCACCAGTATCCTTCCACCATAAAAAAATCTTAAAAATATCACCAGATAAATAAAAAATGATCGTAATAGGCACTTACATTTGGTGGTTAATGCCACGGATCGCTTTCCAAAAGACAGCATAACTCCAGCCGATCTCTACACATACTCGCCGGAGAGATTCTCTAAGCTCGCTTCCCATGAATTTTGGTTTCACACTTGGATATAGAGATTCTCTAAGCTCTCAAGAGATGGACTGAGATTTCCGAGAAAATTTTATCAGCTCCACTGTACAGTACAGTGCGGAGTCTTCTTGGTCCTGGCAGAGAGAACGGTTTAAGGGTCGGGGTTAGCGCCGCCGTACCGACGCTACATCAAGTTAAGCTCGCAGGGGAGATGGGAAGTGAGAGAAAGTAGTTTAAGAGGGGCTTAGCGTTAGATAGAGAAGGGCTTGAGTCTTGGCATAGTGCTGTCATCATCGTTAGCTTGACAGGGGTAAAATGGGAATGTTGAAAGGGATTCAGAGAGAGAATTGGCTTTGTCCTCTCTGAGAAACTATCACTTCAGGTGAAATATTTTTCTTGTACCCGGAGCATCCGTACACCTAAATCCACCTTATAACTCTTGAATTTTAGCCGATTATAATTTTTGAATTGGATGACTCCAATATATAATTATGTATTTAACAAAGTTTTACTTAATATTCTCTTCAAGTTTCAAAATTTTCAGCTTAATAGAGGAATCATGGATAAAAAAACAAACAAATTATAATCTTTCAAATATAATTTGTGAATTTGCTATTTAAGACAATATTTATTATTGATTTGTTTCTTTATTCCATATTTACCATCAAGTATTTAATATATCATGTACTTCTTCTAAATCTTTGAGTTCTTTCTTATTTAACCATATAACCATTAAAAAATAGGTAAAAATTATAACTACCCACATTTTGAATTATTTAAAAATATGTACTGAAATACTCTTTCAACTTTTATTGTAACTTCTTACAAACAGACAACAATAGTCCTTTTAGACATAAAACCTCCACAAATGTCAGGTTGATGTGAATATGCATTTTACTTTTAGATCATAGACACATCAAACATATATTTTCATTTTGTATGAGAGAAGCATGAATATGAGAAAGCTCTAAAAAGTTAAATGAGCAGAGTGCATTATGCAAACATGGACATGAGTAAAGTGATGCAAAAATTTTATAAGCTTCTTAAATATTTGATAAACAAAAATGATAGATATTTTATAATTGTGCATTGTTAAAGTCTTAATTTTCAATTCTAATATTTATAAATTTAACATATTGATATATCTTAAACTCAAAATTAGTATTTTTTATTAATTTTTACTATAATCATTACTTAAGAAGATGAGAATTATTGTATATAGAATGATTGCATAAAAAATATATTAGCTGATAGAAAAAAATATTGATGCACAATTAGTATTTGCTAACACAAATTTCGATGTGTTAAAATAAGTGAACTACGTACAAAGTTCAAATTTATATAGAGTTTATCATTGCAATATATTAAAACTTTAATACAAAGTAATGAAGTTAAAACATAGTAGATAGATCAAGTTAAGATCACTATTTATGAGAAAAAGCACTAGTGACAGTGAATGTACTATTTATCAAAATAGTTTGAGTCAAGATATATTTTTTCAATATATTAAATATTAAAATATATATCAATTAATATTATGACAATTGTACGAGTTCTTGGATATTTTTGTTTTACAACTGTTAGCGAATAGCAATGTTGTTATCTCGTGCTCCGGACCCAGGAATATTTCTTTTTGTTTGCAGGGTACGAACTGATCTACCGCTCCCCAGGAGAAGCCAAAAGAATCTATGTTGGATGATACCGATCAGGACCGTCCAATTGGTTGTAAGAGCATCCTAACGACCTGCTAATCCATAAAATTTACATCACGACCACCGTATTTGTCGGCTTATGTCTGTGGGAAGTTGAGGGTCGGAAAACAACAAGTCCTCATTTCTCTTGAATTTACTAGAGAGCCACTGAAGTTGGGAGAAAAGGTCGCTTTTTGTAATTTTAATAACAATTTATGCATCTATTCTTTTCATGAAACAGTACAAGTTTTTTATGCATCTCCAACGGAGAATTTACATCTTGGACCTGGTCTACACAAACAGGGACCAAACATTAGGTTTACTGACGTGTGGGCTCTGGTCTCGAATGGATGGAAGTGGCGTGGTATCCGAGTAGAACAGGTCTCTTTAATAAACTTTCTATCATACGTAAGGCTGACAGTGCCAGAGGTTGTCGCTCTATCGGTTTATTTGCGAGGCTAACTAAAAATGGACGAAAGTTTTAGGGGCTATTTTAAAAAGATTATGGGTCTTTTCTTTTTAGGTGGCTGCTGAGATACTGTCATATTGCTTGTTTTTTTTTTTTTTTTTTTTTTTAAACTAGGGAGCAGGGACGAGGAGCCCGGGAGGCATATAGGTTGCAATGGGAGGGCAGTAGGCTGTAGGCATTAGTTTCAGTCTTTCAGAGGATACGGATATACCACAGCAATACGAATCTTTTTAGTAGATGTACGAGTACTTGTTGTCTCATTGTTTAATGGGAGGGATCTACCAAGGTTATTTGATAGTTTTGACAATAGTCTTTAAAACAAAATATGAAAAAAAAGTTAAAAACAAAAAAAAAATTTAGAGATATGTTCTTAAAATGGATAGTGTTTAAAATTTTATTAAATTTATTTTCATTTGATAGGCCATCAAAGATATAATTTGTAATCATTGTAAATTGTATGAAATTGAAGCCGTTGCAAATGATAAATTTAACTTCTATAAAATATTGTATTACAAATTTTATGGTCCTGTTACAAAACTTAAACGTAAGATACATTTGAGTTCAAATATATATAATATTAGAATTTTGACCCAAACTTTCACTTGCCTTTGATTTCAAATATTTTATTTAATATAATTGACTAATAAGTAAAGCTAGTGTGTTTTTTAACTCACCGATTTTTGGTGAGTTAAACTAAAAGATCAATTGAGTCCACTTTGAAAAACAAAACAAAAATCTAAATCATTGAAATCAGTTTATATATGAATATTAAATTTAGACAACAAATTTATCAATTTTCATATTCATTTAGTATAAATACAGGCAATGGTAAAATTGATGATTTGTAATTTATTTTCATGCAAACATTGTTTTCGTCATCTTTCAACTAATTAACTCTGCACTAAATAAATTTATAAATATGTAATACATATGTAACAAATTGGTTTCAATGATTTAGAGCATCCGCATTGATGTCGATTGTGAAAATTAATTTTTTTATGTCATATCATCAAATTGATAATTCATTTTAATAGTGACATTTCTGAATTGAATGAAATTATCAAAATGACATTTTCATAATTAATTTTCTACTTCTTTGCTGACGTGGCTTGTCAAATGGGCTGTCAAATTTAGATAATTGTCTAATTTTGCCTAATCTTTACATCCCTGAAATTCAAATTTGACAATAGGATGCGAATGCTCTTAGTCATTTGAAATCAATTTGATATATTTTTAATTAAGCTTATAAAAAAATTGCCGAACTTGTACCCTCTCTAACTTAACTATAAGGACATCATTAAACATGTACTACTTGAGAGTAATAAACCAGAGGGAAAATCTCTTCGAACTAAAAAAGAACATGCAACTTGCA
This sequence comes from Schoenoplectus tabernaemontani, assembly GCA_037127355.1. Taxonomy (NCBI): domain Eukaryota; kingdom Viridiplantae; phylum Streptophyta; class Magnoliopsida; order Poales; family Cyperaceae; genus Schoenoplectus; species Schoenoplectus tabernaemontani. Next base: position 10,996,512 of record CM073750.1, on the reverse strand, counting down.
CTTTTCTTTCGGATCTAATTTATTGTGTTTTTGATTGATTTGGTAAGATTAGAGTAATGGGTGGGGATCACTTGACAATGGATTATGTTGACAATTTTGACAATGGACTTTGAAATAAGTATTAAAAAAATCTTAAAATGAAAAAAAAAACTTTATAGATGTGTTATTTTACTTGTAAAGTTGAAAGTGATTTAAATTTTATGTAATTTTATTATCATTTGATATTTCATTAAAGACTATTAAATTATAAACATTGCAAAATGTACAAAATTTGATGGTTTTAATGGACTATCAAACGATAATGCAATTAGATAAAATTTGAAACACTAACAATCTATAAATATAAATAAGAAAACACATCTATAAGGTTCTTTTTATTTTTTATTTTTTTTAATATTTATTCTAAAGTCCATTATCAAGATTGACAAAATAACAATTATCCCCACACTAAAGTAGTAAAGTAATATAGATTGTAAGATTTTTGAAGGAAAATTTTTGCATTTCGCAACATTTTAAAATATTCTTATTTCCTTTATCCCTCGACTCTCTCACGTCCTCATGTTCTTTTGTATCTTTTTCTTCTACCTAATCATGCAAAGAGAAATGATGCCCCTCTTCTGGTTGCTATATGGAAAGAGAAAAAAAATCCCTCTTACTAATTATTTTTTGGGAGCGGATATAGCTATATACCAAAGTCGATATCATTCATTTTAAACAAAAAATCTAGTGTTTTCTTACATTTCTAGCAATAATACACTTAAATTAAATAACAAAAAAATAATATAAATAATAAATTATTTAACATGAATAATACCATAAAAAATTTAGACAATACTCATCCTCTCTCTATCTTTTTTTCTTCTTTCGTTATTAGTGACATCTAATCTCACTTTTTTTTATCAATTTATAAGAATTTTTTCAAATGCATATCTTTCATTTGCTCAAAATAATTATAAACAAAATGATATTTAAAAACTTTTGAGTGCAATGGATTTTTTTATTATTCAGTGCCTAAATAGCACCATAGAACTATTTTATTGATTAATTGCAATGCATTAAATATGAAAATTTTGAGAAAGCAAAAAATCTTTCTCTAGAATGCTTCTGTTAGCATTTCAACCGAAATGCAAACGAGTCAAATTTTAATTTTACAATGATTAATGCTAGACAAACTCATATTGATTAATGCATCTTTGTCTAACATGCTTCAGTTAGCATTTCTACTGAAATGCTAACGAGTCGAATTTTAATTTTTCATATTCAAAATTTCAATTTAAGTATCTCAATAAAATATTTATGTCATAATCTTATAGAATATTAGTTTTCATCGTGTTTGGAGTTAGTTTACTATGCGTAATGTTTTTTGAAAGATAGCTCCCAAATAATAGAAAATTAATAAAAATTATATGTCAAAAAAACTTACTTTCTAAAAATCATTAAGTATAGTAAACTAACTCCAAACAAGATGAAAATTAGTATACTATAATATTATGATATAAAGATTTTATTGAGCTATTTAAATTAAAATTTTGAGCATGAATAATTAAAATTTGACTCATATATATATATATATATATATATATATATATATATATATATATATATATATATATATATATATATATATATATATATATATATATATAGTGAGGCTATGGTGCTTCATGAAACACAAAACATTTTGTGCTTCGCGTCCGTATCTCGAATTTGAAAGTTCAAACGTCCGATTCAAACAGTTGAACATCATATTCATAGTGAAATATATTTGGAGACCAAATTATATATATATATATATTTTTAATTATTTGCTATCTTTTAGATGGGTACAAAGTTTATTGATCTAATGATTTCTACACCATCCAAATCTAGTGATTTTGTATCCATTTAAAAAAAATTAAAAAATCAAAATTTGATCTCTAGAGATATTTCAATAAAATTGTCATGTTCAACCGTTTGGATCGGCCATAGGAGGTTTTGTGCTTCGTAAAGCACCATAGCCTCTCTCTCTCTCGTATATATATATATATATATATATATATATATATATATATATATATATATATATATATATATATATATATATATATATATATATATAGTGAGGCTATGGTGCTTCGCGAATCACAAAATCTCATGTGTTTCGCGGTCGTATCTCAAATTCAAAAGTTTAGATGGTCGATCCAAACCATTTAACATGATCTTCAAATTGAAATATCTTTGAAAATTAAATTTTACATTTTTTTTCAAAATTTTTGCTATTTTTTAGATGAATATAAAGTTTGTCGATCTGATTTCTGCACCATCCAATACTAGTGATTTTTCACCCATCTAAAAATAGCAAAAACAAAATAAAAAAAAAAGTAAAATTCGATCTTCAATGATATTGTAATATGAAGATCATATTCAATGGTTTGGATCGACGATTTGTACTTTTAAATTCGAGATACGGATGTGAAACACAGGAGGTATTGTGCTTCACAGAGCACGATAAACTCACTATATATATATATGTATAGAGAGAGAGAGAGAGAGAGTTGGGCTATAGTGCTATGCATAGCACAGATCGCTCATGTGCTATTGATCGGTTCTTCGTTATCAATTATAAATGGTCGATCCAACTGTACAAAATAATTTTTATATGAATATCTAGATGTAAATAAAATTTTATATATTTTTATTTTTTAAGATAGTTAAAAAATCGCTTCTTTTGAATGGCTCATAATAACTAAATCATTTGATTTTCTAACTATCTTAAAAAATAGTAAAATAATTTAAAAATATATATATAATTTGGTGTACATCTAGATATTCATACGAAAATTATTTTGTACGGTTGGATTGACCATTTGAACTTTAAAAATGAAGAACCGATCCATAGCACGAGGGGATCTGTGCTATAGCATAGCACCGTAGCACAACTATATATATATATATATATATATAGTTAGACTATTGTGAAAACGTTTGCATTTCGAGCCCAAGTGCATACGGCCCAAATTTTATCGTAACACATCCGAAATTTAAAATTATCATTCTCATTAAATTCTTCATATCAAAATATTATGGGATATTTCAAGTTTTCTAAGTATTTATTTTGGATTTTTGAAAATCAGCACTAAAATAATAATAAAATATTGAATTATTGTTGCTGATTTTCAAAAATCCAATACAAATACTTAGAAAATTCAAAATACCCCAAATTTTTATATATCCCAATATTTTGATATGAAAAATTTAATGACAATGATAATTTTGAATATCGGACGTGTTACGATAAAATTTGAGCCGTATGCACTTGAGCTCGAAATGCAAACGTTTTCACAATAGTATAACTCTCTCTCTCTATATATATATATATAGTGTTTCGCGAAGCACAAAACCTCATGTGTTTCGCGTCCGTATCTTAGATTTAGAAGTCCAAACGGCCAATCCAAACCTTTGAACATGATCTCCATAACAAAATATCATTGGATATCAATTTTTACATTTTTTTTTATTTTTTTGCTATTTCTTAGATGTGCGGAAAATCACTAGTATTAGATGGTACATAAATCATTAGATCAATAAAATTTGTAGCTATCTAAAAAATAGCAATTTTTTTAAAAAAAATATATATATAATTTAATCTCCAAAGATCATGTTCAACGTTTGGATCGGCCATTTGGACTTTCAAATTTGAGATACGGACGCGAAGCGAAACCGTTGAACATAGTCTTCATGTTGAAATATGTTTGAAGATCAAATTTTATATTTTTTAAAATCTTTTATTATTTTTTAGAAAGGTGAAAAATCACTAGTATTGGATGATGTAGGAATCGTTAGATCAGCAAATTTTGTACCCATCTAAAAAATAACAAAATTTTTGAAAAAAATATATAATTTGATCTCCAAAGATATTTCAACATGAAGACCATGTTCAAGGGTTTGGATCAGCCGTTTGAACTTTGAAATTTGAGATACGGATGCGAAACACGAAAATTTTTGTGCTTCGCGAAGCACCATAGCCTCACCTTATATTACTGAATTTGATAATAAAATTGAAAGTTGAACAACAACATCAATAAATCGAATACATTGTAATAAGTTTAATAAGAAGGGAGAAATTTGTTAACATGCATAATAAAAACCTTAATAGATATGTGTTTGATGGATGAAAAATAATATCTTTTGGGTTACCTACTAATCTCATTTGTTATTCAGATGAGGAAAAAGTTTTTCAAAAATATTGAATTAGTTGTTTTTCTATTAAACCAATCAAAAGTTAATTTACCTACTATTAGTGACTATTCTCATTAACCTACCATTTAATCCAACACAAATATGAATAATAAATCACTTGACATGAACAAACAAACAAAAAATGAATAATTGTTCAAACAAGAATAAAGTAAGAATCATTTTTTTTAGAAATTGGTATAAAAGTTCTGATAAACACACAACATATGATTAAATTGAATAATAAAATAGATAACATGAACAGTAAATGATCTAATATGAATATTTATTATATGAATAATAAACGATCTAAGGTTATGGACATAATTTTTAGTGACATCTAAATTTATCTTTTTATCGAACTATGAGACTTTTTTTTTTCCAAATGCATATCTTTTATTTTCTCAAAATAATCAAAAATACAAATTGATATTTGCAGATATTGAGTGCATTGAATTATTTTTTGTTATTCAGGGTGTAAATAGATTATAAAACTATTTTTATTGATAAATTGCAATGAATTAAGTATGAAAAAAATTGAAAAAAATGACTTATATTAGTGAATTTGAATAATAAAGTTGATAATTTAAATACTAATATCAATAAGAGGAATAATAACAACGACAATAAGTTGAATAAGAAGATGTGGAGAAAGAGTAGCGAGAGAGAATGCGGGCAGAGTGATATTTAGAGGGAGAATCGAGAGACTGAGGAGAGAGTGACAGTGAAAGAGGAACGAGAACGAATCAGAAAAGCAGAAATCTTTGACCATGATCAGTTTTTTGGTATCACATGATATCGTTTATAACATCACTATAACATTTTTCTTATTTATTTTTTCTGCCATTAGCTAGTTCTATACTATATTTGTTTTTTTCAACGTATATAAATTATTTGTACATGAAGATGTTGAACTCAATCAAAATAAAAGATGGAAGAATATTAGTAACAAAAATCTCATACGAAAGTTTAGAAAAAGAAAGCGACAATAAATTCTCAGAAGTAAATAATTTTCCTACAAAAAATAATAGTGCTTTTCTGTAAAACTAAAAAAAATTAATAACGGAATAATAGTTTTATATTGTACATCGTGCATGAAGTTAATAACTCGATATAAATAATTTGGATTCATCATCGAAGCTACTATGATAAATTGTAATTTGGATTCATCATCGTGCATGAAGTTAATAACTCAGTGTCAATAATTTGGATTCAACATCGGAGCTACTAGAAAAATTCATTGCAAGATTTTAATACGTATAATATGTTGAGTGGCTTAAATTGAGTCTTCGAACGAAAAGAAAAGAGTAACGCTGGTATGTTTTTAAGTTCACAAAGTGTTTGTGAGTTAATTGTACAATTTATCATAGTAGCTTCGATGATGAATTCAAATAATTGATACCGAGTTATTAACTTCATGCACAATGTATTTTTCCTGAATGAATATAGTAATATACCAATAAAAAAAAGTTTACAAGTTATTTCGTTGCATCGATTTCTCATCATTTTTTGAACAGCTGATTTTGTAAGGGTGTCCATCGATCTTTTATTCGATTAGATACGAAATGATTCAAGTATGAATGAGTCAGGTATATGTTAACTTTTATTTTACCTGAATTCAACTGATATGTTTAATTATATATTTTTTAATCTATCTTAAGATGTTACACTAATTAAATTAATTATATACTGATTTACATTAAATTGCTTAAACAAATATACAAGTAACTAATAAATGCTTAACCATTTTGTTTGAGTTGATCTGTGATCCGATCCAAATAAGTGGGACAAAGAAAATTTTTGACCAAATTTAAATCAAATCGGTGAAAATAATAAAATAAAAAAATCCAATCTGATCCATTAATATCCCAACCTGAATAGCGCTAAATAAATTGAAAATTTACAAATTTAGCATGCAAACGCCATAACCATGAAATATACATATCCGACCATGATAATTCATTATTTGGAGCCAACCCAATTGGTTTCGAAAATTTATACTTAACTTAAAAGAATCTATATCACTATCTCTATCTTTACTTCTTATTAAATATGCAATTGTTCTGAATTTACAACAATCAGGATTGACTAAAATTCAGTAATTATTTTCAAAAGAAAATGAATCATTAAATATATCAGAGTTTTTTTGTGATGTGATAAATTGTGATGAAAATATTAAAGTATTTGTTAAATTCATATCACATTCACTATAGAAGTTATACAATTGATGATATTTTTTTCTAAATACATCATTTTGGTGAAGAATTTACCAAATTTGAATTATATTTATTCTTATATTAAATTTTAATTATATATTTTTAAGAAAAGTATGATTGATAAATAAAAGTAATTAATTAATTATATTTCTTTCATACTTTATTTATTACTATATTTTATATCAGAATAGAATGTCATTTTTAGCAATATATAATGGACATTTCCTCTTTACCAGGTATTAAAAAATCATATAATTAAGAAATAAAATTTATTAAATCAGTTTACTTTATACAATATTCATTAATTATAGAATATCTTCTTTAGTATATGAATTTTACTTTGTCATGTTAATTAAGAAATAAAAGAACGTTATATATCTTTTTGAATTAATCAAATACAATTATACAATCATTACTTTAGTTAAAATTAAATGATACTTTATTTAAAAAGTGGGTCATAACAAAGCACGAACATGATTCTTAGTTCATAATTTAGAGGTGTCAATTCTTGACCCGACCCGAAGAAGATAAATGGGTTGGGTGTGAGTTTTATTTTTTTTGATCCGAATTGGATCGGATCAGATTCGGATCAACCCAACCCTACCCAATTAATTATATTTTTTGAAGAATTTTTGTGATTTAGTACTAGTTAAATTTTAAATATACACTAATTAAGATTAATTATAAATTAATTAATATTTTATTATTTAAAATTATATAAAAAAATTAATAAATATTTAATTATTTTACACGGGTCGGGTCGACCCGTGACCCGTCGGGTCGGATATGGATCAAGATTTTTTGACCTGAATTTAATCGGGGCGGGTTTGAATCGGATAAAAAAATAATAAAATAATATGATCCGATCAGAACCCAACCCGAACCCGAGCCATTGACACCCCTAGTTCATATAAAGTATATTTATTTGCGTATATAAGATGAGCCTTAGCAAAGAACGAACATGATTTTGTTCAACCAAATATATATTATTTTTATTTAATTTTACTTGAATGTAAAAGATGAGCAGAAAGATGTTCAAATAATATATAATAATTTATAAAAATATCATAATCGTTACGTCTGTATGCCTGTTTGTAATAATAAGGAAAAAATAGAATTGAATGTGAGGATTAAATTACTATTTTTTATTCTATCATGTACAGTGCTGAAGTTCTCCAAAACTACCACTATACTATTTTAGATTTTAATGTAGAAAATATAATAATATACAAGGTGGAGATCCATTGATAATGAGTTATTTTGACAATCTTAACAATGAAATTTTAAATAAATATTAAAAAATCTTAAAAATAAAAAAGTTTATAGATACGTTCTTTTACTTATAGATTGATAGTCTTTCAAATTCATGTAATTTCATTATCATTTAATAGTTCATTAAAGTCCGTTAAATTATAGTTGTTATAAAATATATAAAATTTTGATAGTTTTTGATAGATTATCAAATGATAATGAAATTATATGAAATTTAAAACACTATCAATTTGTAAGTAAGTGAACATATCTAAATATTTTTTTTTATTTTTAAGTTTTTTTCTATTTATTTAAAAGTATATTATTAAAGTTGTCAAAATAATCCATTGTCAATTGATCACCACACAATATATAAATCATTGTACCAAAGTACAGACTATATTACTATAATTCGAACTATTTATATTTTGTTTGGAATCTAAATCTTTGCGTGATAGTTTAATTTTTCAAATAAATTAGGGATCACTTCAGAATGATAATTTGAATTTTAATATTTTTTTAATTCATAGTAACTCACTTTTAGTCACTTTTTTAATAGAATTAGCACTTTTAAAGCACAATTATTAATCACTTCTTGTCAATATATTTTGCCATACAAACTCCAATTGTATTATGTTCGAAGAAACACAAAACACTATCCTTTATCAGATGTTTTGGCCCCGCGTGTACTGGTACTCAGTAGCTTTAACCTGAGTTCTCACTTCAACTCCGAAACCGAATCTCTAAAGATCTCTTGTACCGAACCAGCAACTGCAAGCACCGCTCTGTTGCCCATGGATAGAGATCCTCTTTCTCCTTCACAGCCAGCGGAACTGCTCCACGTGTTCTGGCACGAAGGCATGCTGGATCACGACACCGGATTCGGAGTTTTTGACACGGGCTTTGACCCGGGTTTCCTCGAGGTGCTCGACAAGCATCCAGAGAACGCGGATCGGGTGCGCAACATGGTATCTATACTTCGGAAAGGCCCCATCTCTCGCTGGCTGACGTGGCACTCTGGACGCCCCGCTAACGTGGGTGAGCTCCTCACTTTTCACTCTCGTGGTACGTTTCTTATTAAAATGATATTTACTTAATACTCACCTTCTTTTTTCACCCTTTGCTTTAGCAAAGATTAATTTTTCCATTTATTTTATCCAAGTACAAATATTTGTTGCCTTTCATACCAAACGTTTGTGTCAAATCTGCGCACGGAGGTGTAGGATGGTTTACTTCTCGTCCTCAACCTATCTCTCACAGACACTTCGTCGAACACGTGGTGTGCATATCCAATTCACGAATTATTAAAGTTCAACTCGCTTTACTCTAATTTCACATAATGGGGTGCTGTTCTGTTGATTGAGCATGTATACAGACCATTCCATTTCAGGCGTTTTTCTTCAAGCACTTGATAATTGCTAATAATATAATTCAATTTCTGATTAAGAAAATGCTTACAGGGTTAACACATCCTTTTCTGTTCGCCAGAATACATAGAATACTTAATACAAACCAACGCAAGAGGAAGCACAGAAGTTTGTGCTGGCACATTCTTGAACCCTGGTTCATGGGGTGTGGCACTGCTGGCCGCGGGGTGCACAATGTCAGCCATGGAACACATTCTCTCTGGCCAAGCAAGCCTGGCATATGCCCTTGTCAGGCCGCCAGGTCATCATGCTCAACCTACACGTGCAGATGGTTATTGCTTCCTTAACAATGCTGGCCTGGCAATAAAACTTGCATTAAATGCTGGAATTAAAAGGATTGTAACAATTGACATAGATGTGCATTATGGTAATGGTACTGCAGAGGGGTTTTATGATACAAATGAAGTATTAACGATTTCATTGCACATGAACCATGGGTCCTGGGGCCCATCACACCCGCAAAGTGGTTCTATTGAGGAGTTGGGAAAGGGGATTGGGTATGGATATAACCTAAATATACCCTTACCAAATGGGAGCGGAGATGAGAGCTATCAGTACGCTTTTGATGAGTTGGTTGTACCTGCAGTGCACCAGTATCAGCCTGAGATTATCGTTTTTATTATTGGCCAAGATTCTAGCATGGTTAGTGAAATTTGTTTCTTCAAACCTATTTGTTCTTCATGCATCATACTAACTTTTACATTTCTGCCCTTAATTGTTGTAACATAGAAACAATTTTTTTTTTCTCCTGTGTATTTTTAGAAAAATTCATTGATTATTCCAAAAAAAGTATGCAAAGGTATGTCAGGCATCTCTCATATTATGTAGGAGTAAATAGGAACTCACTCCATCCATATTGTTAATTATGATTTATAATTTATTATGAATTTGTCATTTTGATAGTTTGATCCGAATGGAAGACAATGTCTGAGTATGGATGGGTACAGAAAAATTGGAAGGCTTGTAAGAGCTATGGCAGATGAACACAGCAAGGGACGGTTGTTGATAGTTCAAGAGGGAGGATATCATATTACATACTCTGCATATTGCCTCCATGCAACAATAGAAGGGGTTTTGAAAGTTTCAGAACCTCTAATTGAAGACCCAATCGCGGGTTATCCAGAAGACTCGGGACTTGCTTGTGGAGTTGTCAGTGCCATCAAAAGACATTGGATAGAAACCATCCCATTCCTTAAAGAAATCTGGAAACTTTAAACTTGAAGGTGTTTTATCTCTTTCTATTTGGGGATGTATGATTTTGCATGCTTATGATTAAAAAACATAATGGTACTCAAAAAACTTCCATGGACATGGACTGTAGCTGTAGGACTTGTCATCAACCTTCTCTTTATTCAAGAAGGTTAATTGCACTTGGGTCTTTGTTGTGCTGGCTGGCTTCAGGATATTTACTTATCAGAACACAAGAAGAAAATTTAATAATATGAAATTAGTCTACCAATTAGAGGAAAGGGTTGATTGGTTGTACCACTGAAAAAGAGCTGGTTGTCAAACAGATTTTAGAATTTGGAATGCAGGAATTATAGTTGCTTAATTTCCCTTTTGCCTTTAATCCATGAACGAATTAAATACCAAGGAAAGATGAGCCCTGTAATTAACATCGGTTTCATTGCAAGCTTTTCGTTCGTTCGGTATCTGCATTTTTCATTCAAGAGATTTCAATTAGAAGTTATGCATGTTTCAAGTCTGAAATTCCATTTGTAATTTTTATTGGAATTCTTCAGTTTCACCTCTTAATTCACAGTCTGCTTGACATCCATTATCTTGCTCCACCATAGTCAATTGGAAGCTCTGGTATATGTGTGCATTGTTTTCGTCTGATCCGTTGTCAAGAATCAATGTAGGTTGTTGTTTAATCAAATGGTGTTTCTCTTTTCTTCTGGGATTTTAAAATGGAGTTGTTGGTGGAAAAATTTAAAAAGCCATGATAAACGATAAAATGGCAAGTTGAAGTGTAATTTGGCTTTGCCTGTTGTTAGTCATATCATTTAAATTGTTGTGGTGGGTACTAATTATAAAAGTGGATTAGATAAGGTGGGCTGAGTGTGTCCTTTTGTCCTAATATATATGCCTTTGCATTGAATAACAATATGTTCCATTGTAAGTCGTCACCTGAGGTTGCACAATGCACACTTTTGTAAACTTCCATTCTTTTAATCTTGGAAGTGGGTGTTTTGCATTGATCGATGCATAAAGAAAGTGAAATTTGGACCATGAACTTGTCAGACTGACTTGAGCACCTGTCTGGTGCTTTGAAGCTTTATATATTTAGCAGCAGCATGCTTTTTAAACTCAAACCAAGTCGCAGGTTTGAAATTCAGTCGAAGAAACCTTTATATGTGAATAGCTGAATATATAACATCGACAACTGATCTCTGTTATTACTGTTCACTTGTCTCAGAACAAATTATTCCAATGAATCTTTCCACATGGTAATGTTGTTGATCCTTGGTCCCAAGATCAACTTACCCTTTTCTTTTCCTTGAAGACTGAAAAATGTTTCTGGCGCTAGCTAATGTAACCCTTGTCATATATTCTATAAATATTATTTGAGTCATGTAAAAAGTTTATGAGCTCCCTTGCCCAGTACATACGGATTGAAATATTGATTTTGAAACAACTGTAACCGAGGTTGTAAAAGATCCGTTGGTAAAATTCTGCTGGCTTGTAGTAAAATAAAAGCTTGTGTCAGTGAAAATATTTCTACTCATTTGATGGGCGAGAAAACATATATCAAATTTCATTGTATTTTATGGACATAATGGATAACATAGAAAAGTTATCAAAACTCTATGCGAGTTATGTTAGTGTATTTTTCTATTTCATTTCAGATAGAAATACTAACAATTTAAATTAAATTTTTTTATTCAAACGTCAATCTAGATAGCACCATAAAATATTCATATAAAGATCTAGTAGAACATTCATTTTTACAAAATGAAATTTTTATTATTTTTACTGATATTTGAAAGATGATCTTTTTGACTGTTTTTTTAATGATAACTTATTTATAGGTCCTTAACAAATTAGAATATTTCCCCTCATCAAACTAGCTAGAAAGATCTGAAAAATACAGTTTAACACATGTCGAATTTCTTTTTCTTTTATTGTAAACAGATGATCTAGATGAGTATTCAAAGGTTAAAATTTAACGCATGCATTCGCTCTGAAATTTTCTTAAGAAATTTATTAAAAAAGACGCTATAGATCTTTGCCCTCTCCAAAATAAACCGCATCACGCGTTCAAACATGGAAAAAGAAAGAAAAAAAGAATGAGAAAAAAAAGAAAATCGGGGCGCATGGCCCATTGGATTTGGATGAGCTAAACTGTGGGCTGGTTACTGGTAAACCAATCTGGTCTTATCTAATACGCGTATGCATGACTCACACTTGGCTAGGTTTTACTTGCTCAGTTGTCCTTTCTTTCTTTTTTTAATCCTATTGAGTTTGCAGAAACATACCTTATCCAACTACGCAACACAACGATTTTTAGTTACGTAGTTATGCAACTAATTATCTTTTCAATTTCAACGTTGCACGTGCACTTCAACTTTTTGAACTATTTGACACTTGTTTTGTTTTGTGATAATTGTTGCAGTGCTATTAATATTCTTCGAGTTTTATTAACATTTAGCAATAGTTTCAGTTAATGAATAAAAGATGATAATATTTTGTGCTATTATAAGTGATGGATCCGATAGCTAGAAAATTAATTTGACTATGTAATTTGATCCACAATTTAACCATCAAAATTTATTAATTTGACTTTGTAAATTTCAATAGATTCCTGCGACATTGTATCAATAGGGGCATAAAAATATTAGATCATTTGTTAATAGGGGCATAAAAAAATCATAACTTTTAATTGATCCGGTTTGTAATAAATATTAGATCATTTTTTATTTTCAGTAAAGATGATAATTTAAAATACTCAATTTTCAAATGTTCATAGAGAACGTCTCTCATTCGAATTTCGAATATGTGACGTCCTTCATGAACATTGTCTTTACCACTAGATATTCTAACTTTAAAGCATCTTTATTCTTACAATAGTAGAAAATAACTTCTTTAGCAAACCACTATTAATAATTGCTAAAACAACTTCATAAATTTCCATCTTCCACAATATATTAATTTTTTTTTTTTTGCATCTCTAAGATTTACAATTTATCACTAAATTAATTATTATTTAACATCTTTATGTACTTGTGATTTCTAAATTAACATTTATAATTTCTGTAGAGGGAAAATTAGCTAATCGTGGCATTCGTTCGTGGTAATGGTATAAACGAAAACATTTCTCTTGAGCCTTAAAAGACTCTCAAAGAAAGAAGATACCCAATAGTGGCCAGTGGGCCCTCTCTACAGTCTAACAAATCTTCTTTATTTAATTCCTCTTCCTCAGAGAATTTGTTGCCGGGGCCGAATTCTTTTTCCACCTCACCAAGGAATTCCGATCTCTTTGGCGTCCAACTCTGACACACCTAACTAGACCTAACTAGAGACTAGAGAGGGTAGAGACGAACCGAAAAAGCTTCGACTAATGGCGGAAGGGTTCAAGATAGACCAGAGGCATGGCAAGAGCCGCGTCAGAGTGGCTCGCGTCTGGAGGCCCCACAACCGGAGCTCTGACGTCAGCTCCGGCGGGGATCATGTAATAGTGGAGTGGGAGGTCGACATTAGCCTCTTCTCCGATTGCCTCCCTTCCTACACCTCTGACGACAATTCTGATATTGTGGCTACTGATACCATGAAAAACACTGTAAATTCTTTACCCTGTAACTGTAACCCCCCCCCCCCCCCCCCCCACACACACACACAGATATTGGAATTTAGTTTTCTTAGATCCAGTTGCTTTATCTGAAAATTTTGTTTGGGGAACTTGGAAACGTTGTATCTAAATTCCTAGCTGTGGTTATATTTTTTTTCAACTATCAATTTATGTACTCCATGGACCATTTTACAGTGCACTATTTTAAAAGAGGAAACGAGTTTGATTTTGCTATCATGTAAAAGTGTGTTATAGATCAAAGTTGGATCTTTGTTTGATAGTTTTTATTATCAATCTTGGCATTTCTTTCTAAATTGAAGGTATATGCAAAAGCAAAGGAGTGTACCAAGGAGTTAACTATGGAGCAATTTGCACTCCTTCTGGCAAGGCATTTCACAACTTACTATCAACAGGTAATTAAAGGTCAGACTTGGATCTAGAAAATTTGTACTTGTTTGTCCAGGTAAATGCGCTAATCAAATTGCTAAAATTATCATACAATTCTGTTTTTGGATTTCATTGATTGTCAAAATTTTCTGTTTATTGGTCCATAGTCCAGAGCTTACCCTTAAATGGAATCAAACATAAGTTTAACGATTTGCTTCATAGAATCTGGTAGTAGCATGGTACTGGTTCACTCATGGTTACAACTCATACTTGTATTGATTGAGGTTTTAATATGTTGGCTTGATTTTAGTTTAGTAGCACTACTCCTGCTCTGAACACAATTACTTTTCTGGACGTAGAAACCCTGTAATTGAAATTTGAGATTTTCAACTTTTGTGCATTTTTCCCCTAGGTGACGGGAGCAATAGTTAGCATAGTTGAAAAGCCATGGGAGCGTGTTTTTATAGACGGCAAGCCACATTCACATGGTGATTGATTTGATTCTCCTAAAGACTATTATTTTGACTCTATATCTCCTTAAGGAAAATGTTTGAATACCGCAACATAGTGCCTCACAATACCTCTATCACGTATGACAAATGGACTCCCTAAAAAACATCATTCATGGGGTAGGGGTCCGGGTTTACGTGGAAGTAGGTGAAGTCAGGGGACAAAGCAAGGGGCACTCACCCATTTAATATAACATGAGCAAATTTGTAAAAGTTAATTCTTATCAACTGTTTTGGCTATATATATATTTTTTATTTATTAAAGGGTTCAAGCTTGGATCTGAAATGCGTACTACTGAGGTTACCCTGAAGAAATGTGGTGCAGTGGTTATAATTTCAGGACTTAAGAAGCTCTCTTTGCTAAAAACCACTCAGGTACAATTTAGAAAAAAAAAATTATTGTTTCTTTCAAGTAATCAAGTAATTGGTGTGCTAACACTACCAGCTACTATGATGGATTCATCTGGCATAGTAATAGTGTACTTTTTTATTGTGCAAATGAAAGAGTATATTTTCATAAATAGTTGTGGATCAAATGATGGTAATTTTTATAATGTCTCAATTTGCAGTCTGGATTTGAAGGTTTTGTGAGAGACAAGTACACTCTTTTGCCTGACACAAGAGAAAGAATAGTTGCTACAGAGGTCACCTCTTCCTGGAGGTCTGCTATTTTTCATTTATATTATTTTAGTTAGTATTCTTCTTTTTGATATTGGAAATATAGAATTTTATCTCTGTCATATTATACTCGTCAAAAATTAAAAATGCTACCTAGTCAGATTTTGTTTAATATGAAACGCAGGTACAAGTTCGAAAATATATCTCAGATTCCACCAGCGCCCTTTTGTTTCACAGAGAGGTACAATGGGGTGAAAAAAGTTCTGATGGATACTTTTTTTGGGCCAGTGGATGTTGGAGTATACAGTCCGTCAGTTCAAAATACACTGTACCTCATCGCTACAGCAGTTCTTAATAGGTCATTTTCTGATAACGGTGTTTATCATTTTCCCATGTTAATGTTCACCTTTTAATTTAAAATATTTTTAGATTATTTGATAATCGCAATACAGTAACTCGCCATACTACATATGCAGCTTATTCTCTCATTTGTGTTGTTTTTATAATCTGGCCAAGATTGCTAACTGTAGGTATCTTCTTTACCTTGAAAATTTTTCTTATTCTATTTTAAACATCTATCATTTTTAGGTTTCAAGAAATAGAGTGGGTTCATCTGAGAATGCCAAACCTCCATTTTGTGCCGGTCAATCTGTCCAGCAAAGAAAACCCTAATATGGTCAAGGTCAGATTCTTACTCATTTGTTGATGACTTCTTCTTTACATAGTTTACCAGTCTGACTGAAAATGAAAATGTGTGCACTGATGCTGAGAAAGTTCCCAAATTGCTGATCCTGTGGCTTGTCTCTGAATTACCATACATCTTATAAAAACTGAAATACTGTACCGAAATATTATACCCCTTTGAATTTCAACCCAAATTCATCCCAACTACTATTACTAGGTGTTACTGAACAAATAAAGACAAACTCTATCATGAATTGGAGTGAATTAGAGGCTTTCACATCTATTTTGATCATCTCATAGTAATTGTGTTATCTCTCTGCTTCTTATCTCCTGTTTTTTTCTACATATGATAACAGTTTGCAAATGATGTATATCTGCCGACCGATGAGCCGCATGGAACCATACAAGCTACTATTAGTCGTGCTATTTCAAAACTGTAAATGTGCAGGGAGGTTTCCAAGATTAATTTTGCTTACAAGCAGGTGTTTCTTGCAGCCTTCCTCTGTGCGTATGCTGTGTTGTTGAGTTGTTTTGGAAGCGATTTGTTTAATAAAAGAAAAACAAAAAAAAACAGGCAACTGTGTAATCTCAACTTGTAACATGGAAGTTTAATAAATTGTAAACTCAGTTTCTTAAATTACCATTGCATTATTAATGTCACCTGATTATCATATTTGAGTTAAAAGAAAGGTATTTATTGATTGATCGATCTAATTATATATTAATTATATAAGAGTAAAAATAAGGTATTTTTAGGAGTACGGAGGGACTGTTGGTAACTCAAATAAATATGTATTATCTTCAAATTTAATTTCTCTCAATAAATTTTTATATTAAAATTTTAGGGATATAAAAAATATTATTTTTTAAGTTTTATAAGTATTTATTTTATATTTTTAAGATGAGTCTAAATTAATATAAAATAAATAGGCCATTTAAAAAATTAAAATAAATATTTCAAAATTTTAAAAATAGAAATTTTTTATATCCCGTAGAATTTTGATATAAATTAAAATTAAGAAATAATTAGATATGTTTCTGAGTTGGAAGTAGGGGTACAAACGGATCAAATATTTTCCAACCGTATCCGGATTCGGATAATAGCGAATATAGATATTCGAATACGATTATTTTTAGATACAAATTTGGATACGGACAATTTTTTTTCATATATGAATACAAATATGGTTTTCACTTTGAAAATATATACAAATACAAATACAACTATTTATCTGGATCTGGATATTTTTGATATTTATCTGGATCTGGATATTTTTGAAATTCAGATATCCTGATAAAATGTCTATTACATGTTTTTCAATCGAGTTTTTAATGTAATTACAAATCTAACTAAATTTATATATAATTTTTCTTTATATTTTATTTTTTATAGTTTTTGATACATTTTAACTAATATTTTAGTTTGTATAGTTTTTGACGCCTAATTTGTAATGATAATTATTGATTGAATCACTAATAATAATATAATAATTAATGATTAATTTTATAAGAATATAACTTTTATAATTAATGATCTATCATGAAAAATATTATGCAATTATTATTTTAATTATGTTGATAATATTTTATTCAAAATATATCCATATTTATATTCATATTCGTATATTATATAATTCGTATTTGTATATGTTTAATATCGAATCCATATTTATATCCGAAACTATCTGTATTCATATTCAAAAAATTAAAATAAATACGAATACAATTTTAACCACTATCCAACAGTCTCCGATTCGTTTGCACCCTAGTTGGTAATACTCATTATATAAACACTCATAGAGTCTCGCATGAACTCATTGACTGACTTAGTTGTATATTAATTAATTACATAAAAATAAAGTTCTTTAATAAAAATACATTAACAAAAAACATTGCATGGGCTGCAGCTACCTCTTGTTTAGTTGTCCTAATAAAATTGGCCTCCATCACCTAAGAAATTTGAGACTTTTCAGATCCCATCACCAAAGAAATTCGATCTCTTCCCCACTCTTCCTTCCAATCTAATTAGATACGTACTTAAAAATATACCCTCAAATTAACTTAACGTCTGGAATTAACAAAGGAATTTGCCATGATCCAGGTGTCTGCAAAGAGAAAATCCTCAAAATTTGGAAAATATGCTATACTAAAACACCTTGCTGGAGTTGTGCCCGAATATATTAATAATTAGATTTGATAAATCTGTTTATAGAAAATAAATAAATAAATGGCGTGGTTCTTTCGACTCGCGAGTCGCAAAAAGCTGTCTTCACATGGGTTGCACGTGGGAGATCATCACATGCCAGAGATATGGACTCGTGCTGCAAGCCAGCTGACTATTCACACAATTTCGATGGATAGGAATGCCGTCCTTTTTGCCCCAATTCAACGTATTCCGTATAGAGAACTGATTTTGGATGTTGAATTTGCTGGCGCCTGACGTCTGGTGCTCGATTTCGGATTCACATCTGCTGCCATGAAGATGATGGCTGGGACGGCCATTGAGTCAATGATAGGTGAACCCCTTCTTATTTTGTGGACTTTATCTATTTCGATTTTAACGACGCCCCAATCGCCATCACCTTTATGACAGCAAATGTGAATCTCTCGATTTCCCCCTTTTAGTAGGAAAGGTAGAGTAAAATATCAAATTTTATAAATATTTATAATAAAATTTCAATTCGAATTCTGAATCCGTAATTTTTCACATGAAGAGTCAGATGTTTCTTCTATTTGAATTTCTATCAGTTATTTTATATCCAAGATGAGGATTAACTTTTCAAAATTTTTAGTTATGTCATATAATAAATATTTTTCATCATTATTTTTATTTCTCTCTTTATTTATCTTAATTAAATAGTTTATATTATTTTTCTTTCTTTTCTTTTAAAAATGATATGATGTCTATAAGATACAATTTAAATACTAACTTTTTTATATTTCTTAATGAAATATTTTGTAGCTAATTATAATATTTATCATTAAATATATTTTTAGATATTAGTTTGGAGAGACAAATAATACTTCTGAATGACACAAATTGATATTTGAGATCGATATTGCAGAATGATAGAGGAATCAACGAAGATGTCAGCTATAGAATAAGAGCATGATGAATGAAATGATGATTAACATATGATATTATGTGATAAGAATGTCTTAAATAAATTTAAACATAAGTTCTACATAATGATAATTAGACATGCGATAAAATATAGTGTACAATGTTGGAATACAAAAGGACAATACATTCATAAAATGAGTGTAGCAAAAATACATATGTTGCATTAGATATGTGGTCATATAACGAGAGATCAAATCAGAAATGATGATGTACAATACAAACTTGAGGTAGTAGCAATTCAAGAGAAATTAATCCAGCATTGTTTGCGATAGTTTGATCATATCTAATGAAGGTCTCCTGTGGCACCGACGAGACTAAAATGAGAGAAAATAATAAAATAAAATTTGAAAGAATGAAGTATATCTAAAGAACTTATTTTGGATAGAAGTGCGTAAAGATGATGATCCATGTAACAGAACTAAATCTAGAAGTTAGAATATAGCATTAAATTATGGACTTCAGGTCTTAGCTTTTTGATTTTATGGTTTTAGAGTTTAGAATTTAGTATTTTAAAATTTAGGAATATATTTCATAGTATAGATTTAGTGTGACAATTGTTATTAAAATTATTATTATTATTATTAGCAGCATTACTATTATTATCATTATGAATATCTATATTATTATTAGTACTATTATTCTTATTACTATTAGTATTATTATTATGGATATCTATAATTCTCATTATTTTCATCATCGTTATTATCAATATTATTGTCATTATTACTATCAACAACAACAACAACAAAGCTTTTAATCCCAAATAAATTGGGGTATGCTAGAAATGAAATCCAATCGGAAAGCATAAGATCAAAAATCTCAAATTGTGATAATAATGAATATGATGAAAGAAAAGAAAATAAAATAAATAAAATAATAATAATAATAATAATAATAATAATAATAATAATAATAAAAAAAAATAAATCAATAAATAAAGATGATAATGATAATATGCTAATAGTAATAACAATAATAATAATACAATAAACCTATATTATAAAACCTATTTATAAATCATAAAATCATATTTTAAAACCTAATTCTAAATTCTAAATCCTATTTCTAAACCTCTATTTCTAAAATTTATGTCTAAATTCTAAATCCTAAAATCCTAAAAATCTAAGAATATGAAATCTATAATATAACTCTACTATTAGACTCTAACTCCTAAATCATGGTTCAAGTACATAAATCATCATATTCCAAGCACTTCTATCCAAATTAAATTCTTTGGGTATATTTCATTCCTTCAAATATCTTTTTATTGCTTCTTCCCATGTCAGTCTCGATCGATCTCTTCTCTTCATTATTACTATCATTGATTTTTTATTTTTATATTTAAAATATCTGATTTCTATGCTTTTGAATTGAGTTTCATTTCTAATCTACTTCAATTTATTTAAAATTAAAGGCTTTGTTGTTGTTATTGTATATTAAAATAAAGAAAGCTGATAATATAGATATCATTCATACCATTATTGTATCAAATTTATTATTCACGTTATTCACATCAATGTTTTTATCATGCTACTTATTCCTATATTATTTAACTCAAATAAATTATTATTTAGATTAGTGATATTTAAATGGAATGATACATAATTATAAAAAAAAAAAGTACTATAGAATAAGTTGCACTGACGATACTCTGTCCGATGTTAGGCTCATGCCGTGAATAATAACCTTCATTAAAAGAATGTCTTGAGCTCATGCTATAAGTAACTTTTATATTATTTTTTATGGGTGCATGTCCAATGTTTTCTTTAATACTATTGCGTTAAATGTCAATTCAATTTAATTTCGATTAAATAAGTGTCAGTGTGTATTATTATATAAGTTTGGATTGCTTTGGGTTTATTTCAGAAAATTAATAAATTAAAAATAAATTTATTTGAAATTACGAAAGTTTATGTGGACACAGAAGAATGATACCAATAACAGGTGTAGAAATTCTGTATAACCTTTTTTTTTTAATCAGTATTTTTAAGCCAAAAACATTAGTTCGTGATTAACTTATTAAGTTAACGAATTTGTCGAGTTGACTTGTTAATGATATTTTACATAAACATTCCATACCAAAATTTACACAATAATTAAGTTTCAACAACAATAGAATTTACACACATTTCATACAATAATTTCAAATTTATATCAAAATATAACTTGTGTAATACATTAAAAATTCACAGTATAATAATAAAAATAAAAAACATTAATAGAACGAGCCTAATAAGCTCAACAAGCTGAGACGAACCAAACTCAAAACTTAATTTGTTAACTTAATGAATTGACTTAATAATAGCTTGATTCACTAACGAGCAAATCACAATCTACATTTTTTTTTTTACAACCCTAAACATATATGATGTCTCTGGCATCTTTCTATTTTGTAAGGTCACGCACCAATATTTTATATAATGGTGTAGTGCAATGGAGCTTTATAAAATTAGACACATTACGCTAAAATTTTAATTTTCAAACATTAAACTAATTTAGGTATATTAAAATCTCATTAAAAGTATCAACATTGTTTTGCAGAACACCATAGAACAACTCACATTGAATCTCAAGACTTCACAAAGTACAACCGTGTGAATAAAGGTTAAGATTGTGGTAATGGATGGAGTTATGTTTAGTAATACAACTATACAAGTCTCTTAATGTAAACAGATTTATTCTTCATTCTTCATGAAAAGACTAATCAAAATTCAGGCTTCAAAAGCATTTAGACGAGTCTCTTGCAAAATTCAAAAATACATTTAGCGTACAACTAGCAAACTAGATCAAGGTAAACACGAAAATTAGAAAAAAAGAGAACATAATTAGATATGCAAGGGATTGGATTTCCAATTGGACCCTAATAAGATCAAAGTTTGATTGCAAATTGAGATGTTGCCATGTCAAGTTATTACAAACCATAAAACTAACCAGGTAAAATTTCCAAACATGACAAAGAAGGTATTAATGATGATGAATTTCTGATCAAATAATGAATTAATCATACATCTGTCACAGAATCTGACTTCAGATGAGGAGCAAAATGCTTTAGAACCTCTTCATATACTGGCTTCTTGAAATCTACAGCCTGTCAGAAATAAAAAATTATCAAAACATGAGATCTAAAATAGAATAAAAAATAAAAATGAAATGAAAGTACATACACGTTCAATCACTTCCTCAGGTGAAATCCAAGAGTATGCACCAAATTCAGGTTTTTCCGATCCATCACCTAATAGATTGATCTCTTCCTCCTGTCCTGTAAACCTAATTAGAAACCTGAAAAAGAAAGAAAGAAACAAACATATAATAATACACTTGAACTGCTGTTTTTTGTTTCACTTTATGTGAAAGGTTCTGATACTGGGATAAATGCCATTTTATTTATTTTATTTCATTACCACTTCTGAGCCTGGCCAACCCAATCAGAGCCCCACTGTTTGTTCAATTTCTCTCTCACTTCTGCAGGAAAATCATAGGTTAACCAGTAAGGCACCTGCATTTCAAATCAATTAATTTGTTACTGCTGATTGCTTGTACATCTTAAACTATTGAACTGATCACTTAAATAAATAACAATAAGAAACCTCAGAGATAATCTCTGCTGATGTTACACCAGTTTCTTCTCTCAACTCCCTCAGTGCAGCTACTCTCACATCTTCTCCTTGATCCACTCCTCCCTATAAATTATCAAGAAAAATTTAACATTAATCAAACAAACATTACTTTGAAGCAGATAAGCAATTCCATATAAATAAACTTGTCAGCAGATTGAGCAGGAAATCTGCTGATGACAAGTTCTGTAGTAATTATAGGCCATAGATATTCAGATTCTTATGATGGTCAGTTTCTACTGGATTCTTGACTCCTACCATGCAAAGAACCAACAGTAACACAATTTATAAAAAAAAAATTCCTAAAAAATAATATAACATAGAAGTCTGATAAACCTGAGGCATCTGCCATGCTCCAGGGATATCAAGCCTTGAAGCCGAGAAAACCTGTCAAGGATTCACAATTAAAAAGCATCAGAGGGTAATTCAGAAAAGAAATATTACGATTTTCTAAAATCAAGGAGTAATCATTTGTTAATAACCTTATTAGAAGGGTTAATGAGGCAAATTCCCACGTTCGGACGATATCCCTGCGAGGGCGCCTCCATCGAAGCCATCACTTTCAAGCTGCGAAGAGATCGACGGAGTGGCAAGGGTGTAAATCTCGAGGCGAATCGGGGGCAAAACGGGGAATTCGATCGGGGCCGAAGGATGGAATGGAAGGGATTATAAACGCGAACGGAGACCATTCTACTATCCGAGCACCATGAGATTCTCTTGTGATTGTAAACTTTTTTTTTCTTTTATTTTTCTCATATTTCCTCGTAATTTCCTAATCTCAGACTCTGAGCGTTGTGTAATTGTGTGGAACAACGCATGAAAAAGTTTCGGCCTGTAACTCAAGGCCTTCTATTTAATAATGTATTGGGCCTTTATCCAAGGAAAGAAATAGAGATGGGCTGAAAGTCACATCAAGGACCGACATAAAATCGTTAGCTTGGGTAGTTATAAAGTCACATCAAGACCCACATATCTTTGGAAAGTAAAGATGGCAAGCTTTAATATTTGTTTTTCATTTTATCAAAACATGACAAACTAACAAACCTTCGTAGTTGGTAAGAGGCTAGGGGCCTATTACAAAAATTTATAGATGAGATGCTTGGCTTCTTGCCTTCTAGTCCTCTACAAGTAGGGCTGCACAAAAAAAGCTTCTGCTACCAAATTTAAAATGACTCAGCATTTGATTTGGCTACTAAATTAATCTCGCCTTAGTTAAATGGCCGAGTTTGAGTTGGGGTCGGCTCGACTCGTGGCTCGACTCAGCTCGAATAAAAAATAGTTTATATATTTTTTTTTGCTGAACACTAATCCGATAACTTCTCTCTCACCATCTCACCATGTCAGCGTCTTAAAGACGTCTCTTACTCGCTCGTAATTAGATTCGTATATCTGACTCGATAGTTTTTTGTTGGTCCATCCATTCAAATTAATGCAGCGAAGATGTCATTGAAAACATAATTTGTTGATATATCAATTTTGTATCAATTATCATACCAATCTTCTAGATGTACCAACTTTATAGTTTGTAGATGTATTAAATATAAATATCAAATTGAGTCGACGCACATGCATTGGCTCGTGAGCCGGCTTTCGCGAGCTAGCTCGAATAGTAACGAGCCGAGTTTGAGCTAGGTTTTTCAAATTCGAAGCGTTTCACGAGCTCGGCTCGACTCGACTCGAATTTTCATGAGCCGAGCTTGAGTTAACCCCAGCTCGACTCGACTCGACTCGTTTGCAGCCCTATCTACAAGGTACGATGGCTATCTACGCTCCCAATTCGGGGGAAAAAAAAGATATTACATGACATAAAAAAATCTCTCTAAGTTTAATTAAATTCATCAGTGAACTTGGTAAGTCGCTCTCGATTTGTATTTTTTTATTTTAGCTTTAATTTTTGAGTTATTGCATTTGAACCTTTTTTCTTTTAAAATTTCATTGTAAATTCGAAATATAAATAAAAGTTATTATTGACTGATCATAACTTGCTGTTGTTATATTTTGTTGTAAAGTCGAAATTTAAATAGAAGTTATTATTGACCGATCATAACTTGTTGAGTGACTTTATGACTTGTGTCTAAAGAATGATCATATTTTGTTTTCTTTTTTCCTTTTTTTAACAAATAATAGTACTGTTTGGTCTTCGGAAGTCATCGGATAACCATAGTAAAAATAATTACATCACATTTCCAATGATCCAATCATAAATAAAATAAGGATTATAACATCCGCTGAAAATAAAATACTACGCCACTGTGAAATAAACGGTCAACTTATCCCTTCCCCCCTCGAAGTTTGAAATGAATTTAATTGAACAAATAAATCAATTATATTTGGTCAACCGTTTACTTCTCCAGTTCCCAACAGAAACACCTCTTTTTATTTGGTTAATTCAAACAGTTAATTAACTTCTTTTACTTTAATACGATACATGCACCCACCAAACTCCAAAGATGTCAAAAGTTTACATGCTGCAAAATTTAGTAGGCAAAAAGCTCTTTCTTGAATAAACCGATCGTCAATATGTCGTCAAAATATATATATGAGATATTGTAAATTTTAATTCAAGTTTATTTGTGCACAATTTTGTGAACCCAAAAAGTTTACATCAGTCTATTTATCCCCTTAATTTTTGGTACGATCATTCCGGAACATTAATTGTTTATTCGATGCCTTAACAAGTTAACATGCACTGATTTAAATTGCAATTCTTGAGGGTCCGGTTGATTATAGGGTTGGGTGGGGTAATGAATATGCCTTACTAATATTCATATTTGATAAGTTAATGATTTTTTTATTTATATTTATATATGATAAATTAATAAAAATAAAATTTTATCCATATCCATATTATCGGGTATGATACAAATTGGGTAAATGACCAAACAACTTTTAAAATGAAAAAAATAATATAATATAGCAATAAAAAATATTGTAATGTAATTAATAATGAAAAAATTATAATATAATTAACAATGAAAAAGATTGTAATATAATATAGCAATGAAAAATATTGTAATATAATTAGCAGTGAAAAATATTATAATATAATTAACAATCGAAAATATTAAAATATTATTAGTAATAATAAATAATATAATATAATTAGCAATGAAATAGATAACAGATAAAAAATAGTCTTATCCGTATCCTTATCCGATAAGTTAATGAAATTTTTTCTTATTTATACCCATATTCGATAACTCAATGAAAATAAATTTTTATCTATACCCATCCTATCAGATACGATACAAATGGAATAAACGACCGAAATAAACAGCCCTAGTTGATGAACAAACAAATCTGGGACAATTTTTTTTAATGATTATCAAGTAGGCCCATTTTATTGCAACGTAAATTTCTGAAGTAGTACAATTACTTGTTCATATTAACTTTCAAAAAAGAAGATTATATTCCTCAGCTTTAAAACATCCAAATTTTGTTTGGAATTGGGATTCTCAAATGCTCCGCAATATGAAGTTATTTGAAGGATCCTTTCAAATAGGTGTTATTTAAAAGTGGTTGATATAAAATAAGAACAAGGAAAAATGTAGGATGAAAAATCTAAAATTGCGACTGTTGAGAATCAATTTTTGATTTAGTGATAAAAAATAACGTTCTTCGTATGAAAAGTTACATGTTTGAAAAATCCGGATGAGGTTAGATCTTTTATAGACAATTAAAAGATGAATAAAACGACTTTTGAGTCTTGAGCCGATTGACCTTTTTTCTTCCTTAATTCTATTTGGAATATTGTGGATTTAATCTAAATTCGATTTTTTGAATTAAATAAATTCGGTATTTGTATTTAACAAATATTTATTATTTAATGCCTTGAGTTGATCTTCGTATCCCAACAAAAAAGAAAAGATTCGACATTTAATATGAAGTTGTACTGAATACTAACAAAACCGAAGGATAAATTAGAACAAAAGGGTGAAAATGCAGGAATAGGGTAGGTTCAAATTCCTTGAACTAACTTTTTGAGTTCAAAGTCTCTCTTAGCCGTTAATTTTGCATCGAGATTTATATTTTTATTTTTTTCTAATTTTATACAATGATTATTATGATTCTCGATGTAAAATCAACGGATAAGAGAGATTTTGAACTCAAAAGTTAATTCTAAGAGATTTGAACCTCTCGAAAATGCATCACTGATCCAATGGAGCTTGAATCTTTGAACCTAAAAGTGCTTTCGGCAAGCTCCAAGCCTCTAACAAAATAGACAAATTAATCACCTGCTCTATTTTCTCTTAACTAATACTCAACATTTATAATATAATAATAATTAACCGATCTAAATGATACGAATTTAATATATCTTGATGTTTAATGGGTCTTAGTCGAATCTGATTTTGTATAAAACATAATAAAATATTGTTTACCTAATCTGACTGTTTCATTGACGCTCTAAAAGCATATCAATTTTAAAATGAGAAGGATCAATTTATCATTATTTTAGTGTCATTAAAATTAAATATGAAATAATATTATTTAAATTCTTAAATAAAAAAATTAATCTAAGGAATATTTTGTAAATATCATCTTATATATGTATACAAAAATGTATATCCTTTTAATATTATTTATATATACATCAAGTTTTAATAAAATCAACGGACCAAATTTTATAATTTAGACTCGTTATTTGATGACTATTAAAATAAAGTTAAATTTAGTGATTTTTCATATATATAATTGAGATGACATAAAATATCTTCAACGATTCATATTTTTATATTTATATATAAATAAATCAACGGACACTATAGACACTAATAATAATAGTAATCCGATCCCTTCTATTTAAAAAAAATAAATAGCTGTACCACCGAAAAAGGAGGCCATATATGTAGGTACGAGGCTCGCAACCTTACACCATACCATGCTTCATGTCATATAATATATGGTCATATAGTGACGGAGCTTAATGAACGTCGAAGACTGCGCCTTCTTTTAATTTGAAAATTAATATATATGTTAAAAGATTTATTTTATAGTGTAATTACGATATATATATTTTTATTTCAATCTCTCGGAATTTAACATGTAGTGTATAAGATATATATACAAAAAAAGTTTAGCTCTCCATAATTTTGGATAGAGGTGATAAAATCTTATTGATCGGACAAATTTGTTTGAGTTGATTCGGATCCGATCTGATTTTTTTTTTAAAGTCAAACTAACCTGATTTAATCCGGCCCAACTCAATTTGAACCGATCCGAGATCAAATAATATAATCCAACCGAAATCAACTTAAAATTCAAAAATAAAGCTAAAATCCAAATTAATTTGACAACTTGACCCAATATGATTTTTCTAAAAAATCAAAATGATGTGATCTAATTTGAACCTGACCTAATCCATCCGATTATCACCTCTAATTTTGGATCAAGCTCCATCACCGTTGGTCATATGGCTATATAATAGCAGCTAGACTTATAATTAGAAGTTGAAAGGCAGGTGTAATTCCATAGATCAAGCCATCAAGGAAAAAGGTCATCAAGCGAACTAATTGGCAACGCACCACTAAATGAAAAGGAACAAATAAAAGGGAAAAAGTAAAGACCCATAGACCCATGTATTCTCTAAAGCAGATCATGAAATAGCTTAGGTCGTGAGGTACCAACTAGATTTCTAATTAGGTACGTCTGCTTCATCAAATTCAAACAGATTGGTTCAGCTAGTGCACCAATAATGGACCTTTGATTTCATCTCTTGAACCTCAAATTAAAAGAAGTTCGACAGTTCCTTTCTTACTTAATTTTTTTCTCAACATTTGTAAAGAATTATCAACTTTAAATTTTTTATTAAAGTAAATTATATGATAACAAGTTTATTAACGAAAATATATTTCTAATTTAAAGAATATAAATAAAATATATAGTCTTTATTATTTAAATACATCATATCGAAATTGATATCATTTGCAATTTAGTTAGTGGATTTTCGTACGATTTAAAAATCTTCTGACCCTAAAAAAATTTTGTTCAAAAAATATTAAATCTCATATCTAAGTATATTTAAATATGGAGAACACTTTGAACGGTTGGATCAGTATTTTTAATTCAGAAATGAAAAGTATGACGGGAAGTACAAAAAATATTTTGTACTTCATAATCACTGTAGCATAACTATATATATAATTTATCCAAATGAATAAATGAATTATACTGCTATTCTCTTTTTGATGAATTCCGATTTTTGTTATTCTTATCTTTCTTTCTAGATATTTACGGAAAGGAAGCTGCTATCTTCTTTATTTCTTAATTAACCGAGTTTAAAATTTTATTAAATAAAGATAATTTCTGTTTCAAGCAAACACATCACCTGCTAAGGCTTTAATTAATAATATTAAAGTTCCATCCAACAATAGTGTTTTTATAGGCAATGTGCAAAATGTGACAAGCAAGATTGAAGATTGAAGCTTGATCTGGACCATCATCATATTTAAAAAAGATAAAAAGAAAAAAAAACACAAAATATACACACAAAAACACCATGAGAGGGGTTGAAGTTCACATTTTAGATTTCATCATCTACCCCCTCCCTCCTGTATAAACCATTCAAATTAAGTAGGTACAAAAGGAATGGGGGGAGTAATTTTAGTTCCAAGAGTTGTTGCAACCGTCAAATCAGTATCTAATCATCAATTTTGATGAAACTCATTTTTATTTTTATAATTCGTTTCAATCTCGATGGTGATCCGATGGTTAAAATAACCCTTAAAATCAAAATTGATTTCAAGTGCCTGAGAACTCCCCGGCTCCGGTACAAAAACCTATTTAAAAACCGACAAGATTTTAATAAATGACATTCATTATTTGCAACTATACAAAAAAGCACACTGATATCAGACTGCACAGTGCGTCACCTTCGTGTTGTGCGATACAAATACAATACAGCGCAGGATCCAGAGAAGTGTCAAATTCGGTTAATTAGGGTTATAAGCAACAGAGATTCAGAGAACCATGCATGCTCTTCATAAAAAAATTCTATGCAACAAACATGCAGGGATGAGGGATGATGCCATGATACTGTCTGGCACCAGCAGCACCGACAGCAAAATTGCGACGAGTGGTCGAAAGATGAGGCATTGAATCTCACCCCCTCACATGCAGTTCAACCTAGTTAGGATCCTCTGTGTAGATAAAAAGACTTGCAAGAAAATTGCGGTGTGTTGACTGCTGGCATAATCAGTCAGCATTTTTTTTCAGGACATAGGGATTTTATTTGTTATTGTTATTGCTTTCTCGTAAAAGAACAACTATGTGGGACAGGATAATACATTTGTTACTTTATAAATTTGTTTAGAGCATACTAATTACTAATTAGGTTCTCTATTATTATAATATGAAATTGTCAACACATCATATGTCCAAATTTATTAATAGGATAATAGCAATTTTTTATTCATTTGATGATATCAACATTTTAATATATTATTTTATAAAGAAAGTAATTTTTAATTGCATTTGTACTATATATGAATCGGAATTTTAAGATTTTGTTAAATGATTGCAAAATCATAAATTTATGTCTATTAAATAGTCCACACGGTATGGTACGCTTAAATCAGTCACAGAATACCAAGAGTTGTCCAACTAGGATTTGCTATGCATATGCATGTATGCATTCATCATTAATTGCTTGGTTCCAAGCTTAGCTATAATGCATGTGCTTTCGATATTTCTAAAGGCTACAAGCCTACAACCGGGCCGTTTGGTCTTGACCTCTTGTATACTATGATTTGTCTCTTTTAAGGCTTGGTTAAATTGTACATGTCACAAAATGGATAGATTCCCTTCTCCACTCTGTTGTGGTGCAGCACTGACCACTATCGTTCTAGTTATGTATTCCTCAACATGGAAAATTAATTTACAGTGCCGAAAATGACATCACCTTTTTCAATCATAAATTCGTGATAATGTTAAAAAAAAATAGTAAATATAAGGACCTGATTCCTATCTTTTATAATTATGATTATAAAGTTCTTGTTTTAAGAAGCTCAGGATTTTAATAAAATAAAAACATTAAAATATTATGCCAAAAAAATTAATAAGCCTCAAATGAAATTTCTTGTAGTAGATTGCCAAGTTATTACATCTTCTGTTACTACATCTCTTACGCCAAGTGATGAAGATTGTTATCGGTAGAAGCTTCCGTAGATTCGAGTGATTAAAGAAAGAAGGAAGGAAGTTATATAATGTGGATCATATGAAGCTTGAACTTATGTTGAACTGTAAACCATAAAGTTTGGAGAAAAAGAATACAATCATTGAATAAATGATGTACTATGTTTCTTATGCATTTTTATACATTAAACATATATTTACTTATTATCACTCTCTTCTATTTAGGTTATCAATAGTTAATGGGAGCAGGGTGAGTACACCCATGAGTGTACATTTAGATTGTTCACGCATATTTCTAACCGTTGGATCGTAAGTTCATTTAATGACTTTTTCTCTCAACTGTACCAATTTTCCTTGATTCCCATACCACAATGATGGAATGATGAAAGAGTTAACTTATATTATTTTTCTTCTTCTTCCCTTCTCTCGTCTCGGCTCGTGTGCTACAATAGAATATATTTCTCAATTCGTGGAATCAAAAAATATTTTTTTTTCATATCTTATATACAATACATTTCACTAAAAAAGAATTTTATAGAAACAATAAGATAATCAAAAAAGAAATATATAGTTAATGGAAATTATGATTTTCTGCTTTTTATTAATGTGATTTTCTACTTTAATAAAAAATGACGGAATTCATTAGAGGAACTGAGGATATTCCTTCTCTGTTGTTTGTCAACATGCATAAAAAAAATGAAGTACTGAAAATAAAATTAAAGATACAATCATAACTCAGAAGTACATGTATGATTTGTTATTTTTATTTGGGTGTCAACTGAAATGCTTTTTTTTTTCAAATCTGTATTATTATTATTGTAAAATTTTATTAGTCTTGTGATTTCTATTTTATTTTTAGTTATTAATAAAAAATCGATAAATATTTTTCATTGACATTATACATAGAAAAATTATACAATATATATATATATAATTTACTCGTACAAAATTTTAGATGAAAATTTATGTAGAATTCATGTCAAGATTGTAAAACAATACTTAGAGATAATTTTTATCATGAATTGTTATAATATTTAGAATTAGCCAATTATTAATAAAAATGAAAAATTATATTGGTTTTATGATTTTGAAGGGAAGCAAGATATTACAAAAAAATATATATGTTTTTTACAAGGATAAAACAAGGCTACAGAAGTTACTCCAATAAAAAAAAATTGTTAATAAAAAATGTATATTCATCAGTATTTTTTGTAGACTTTAAATAATATTTTATTTGACAATAATTTTTTTGTAAGTTATACATATGATGCTACTAGTAACTTTTGTTGAAACAGATATATTCGATGTCATAAAATATATGCATCAAAATTTTATTAAAATCATAAATCAATATAAATTAATAGTTCTTTGTTCGTTTTAATATTAATGCGGGAATGAGATTCTTTGTTCGTTTTTTGCTCTTTCTAGGATTCATAATAACTTCATCAAAATTATTTGTAATCTTTTATTTTTTATAATGCGGGAATGATATTCTATTTGAGTTTTTGCTAATTTAGGAATAATGCTAAGTAAATACGCTTTCTCACGTATCGGAATAAGTGTATTAGATGAAAAGATATAAAAACATATTGGAATAACACAATAATTCTGTTTTTACATGGAATTTACATAATTTTTAAAATTCGAAAATATTAAGAAGCTCACGAATTAATACTTTTTAATAATTTTTTTTTGCATTTTATTAATAATTAGAGATGCATACAAGACAGTAGCTACGAGTTGTGTTAATTAGGATATGTATTTAAATGATTAAAATAATTTTCTTAAAGTATAAACGAACCTATTTGCATCTTTTTTTCAGTGGGGTCCATAAGAGTACATTTTTTTCTCTTCCATCACTGTGGTGCGGAAATAAAAAAATAATAATTTTATAAAGGATGATAAGAGAGAGAGTCAATAAATGAACTTAAGATCGTATGGTTAGAAATATGAGGGCTTGACTCTCATTTTCCAATAATAAAAAAACAAACAGACAAAGATACATAATCAGAATATAGAGCATGGAAAAAAATTATAGAAAGAGTATCTTAATTTCAAGGCCCCAATTGAAGTGCCAAATGAAATCGATCGAATTTTCAGAATCTACTTGAAACATACAACAGTTTTCAAAATTTTGTGCAATAGATTTTAATTATTTCAAAAAAAAAAAATATGAAGCATTGGAAGAATCACACTCTCTTATTTCATTATGTTGGACTAAATTTATTTGTTTTCGAAGAACAATTTTCCAGGCAAATCTATTTTCATATTCATTTTGCAAATAAAGCTCCATTCATAATCTTGAGATCAAGATTTCCAAACCACCTATGAATTTTAGTAAACAAATTGAATTCCAATTTACTAAATATTTTTTTTATTTTTTAGTTGTGAACCGTGCCATTAGAAAATTTTCATTTGGAATCTCTTTCATCTATGACCCACGGAGATAATAAGAAAATCGACATAAAATATACTGAAATTGAAGATTGAACTTAATTATATTACTAATAATCCCTTCCCTGGTAACGTAAGGAATTTTTAGGTCCATCATGGTAAATTAGAATTGATTTTATGAATTAATGAAGAGTATTGTTGCCTTTGCAAATATTTTTGGGATAAATGTAAGCAAAGATAATAATTGGAAAATCAGCAGTCTTAAAGGACAGGCGAAGCCCCAAATTGATAAATCCCGCCGACCCGAATTATTACCATCCCTATTTAAAACTTGCTTTTAACAAAAATATTGTTTAAATACTTCAAATTCAAATCTGGATCTCATAGTAGAAACCATAGCCATTTCTGGATTTAAAATTTTAAAATATTTTAGCTTGGATAATTTCGGCTGTAATTAAAGATAGAGAAGGGATCCAATTATTATTATTTTGATGTTCATGGTGTCTATTTGTTTTATGTATAAAATTAAAAATATGAACGTTAAAAGTATTATATATCATCTCAATTATATGTATATGAAAAATCATAAAATTTTAGCTTCATTTGAATAGCCATCAAGTAATGTGTCTAAATTGTAAAATTTGGTCCGTTGATTTTATTAATACTTGATGCCTATATAAATAATATTGAAATGATATAATATTTTGTATACATATATAATATGATATTTATAAATTATTCTTTCAATTAATTTTATTATTAAGAATTTAAATAATAATTATTTAATATTTAATTTTAATAGCACCGATGTGACACTAAAATTATGATAATTAAATCCTTCTCTTAAAGATAATAACAATCAATTATATTGATTTAACTTGTCCATGAAAAATTTATCCTAAAATATTCACCATTGGACGGCATCACGCTATTCACATGTGCAAAATAATTTCACTTTTATTAAGTGTGAATGATGTGTCAGTTACTTCGAACGAAAGTTAGAATTATTATAATATTAAATAAATATATAACAGATCCAAGTGTGCTCTGGAGTCATCCAAAATTAGTTGCCACCAATGCCAATATTGAATAAACGATAAAGACAAAAAATTAAATAGTTGTGCTTATGTATATCTACAGTTCCACAATAACTACTATTTTGAAGTATGCATATAAGCCCACTTTAAGTAAAACATTTATTTATATATATCTGCAATTATTAGTGTTTAATTTTAATATGAACATATATAAGCCTTAATTTAAATAAACATTTCCTTCTTCGTGACTATATCACACGCCTTGGCATTACTGTGGTACATGTAAGCTTGTAGTGAACAGATCGAAAAAAAAATGAAAGATCCGTAGTCATATGAAATTATGAATTGCCGCATTGAAAAGTTTGCTGGAGATAAGAGAATTAATTAACATGCCTACATTTGGGGTATGTTTGGCACTCAATGAAATAGCAAAAATTAGAATAGAATTGATATTCCAACGAACTAGTTTGTCAAACGAATTTTAGACTAAGTAGAAAAGTGTAGAAGAGTGATAATCAGGTATACCGAGTAATAGGTGGTATACCGGATTAGCTCTCGTCGGAATAGCGATTATTGTTTGATTATGTTGTATTATATTATTATATTATGGTTATAATTATGATTTATTAGTATTATTATATTATATTATATTTTGATTTACTATTATATTAATATTATGATTATTATTTTTAATTATCATCATCATTCTATTATTAATATTATAATATTATTTATTTTATAATTATTTATTATCATTCTATTATAATAATATAATTTTAGTATTATATTATTATATTATTATATTATGAATATAAATATAATTACTTTATTATTATATTATTATATTTTGATTATGGTTATATTATCATTATATTATTATATTATGATTATAGTGATGGTTATAGTGATGATTATATTATTATTATATTATAATTTTAATGATTATAATTATTTATTATATTATTTTGATTATGATTATGATTATTATTTAATTATGTTATATTATATAATTATATTATGATTATATTTTTATTTTTAATATATTATTATGATTATAATTATGAATACTATTATTTGTTATGATTATGTATTATGATTATTTTACTATTATATTATTATTATTATTATTATTATTATTATTATTATTATTATTATTTTACTATTAATTTTTATTATCATCATCATTGTTAGTATCATAATTATTCATATTTTAACTATTCTAATTAACCACTGCCAAATGATATTTTTACTCTTCCGAATAGTCAAGAATATCGCTATTTCAAAAAATACTATTCTATCACTCTTCTAAAATTACCACTCTTCTAAAACTATTCATTGATTTGCCAAAAGACCCTTGATTTGCCAATATACCCAACACGAGAAAATGCGAGTAAATCTGAGCCAGAAAGTAAATGAAGCTCACGTTGTTTGTCTCTAATTTTAAATGCCCCCTCCCCCAAGTTACAACTTGCAACCCCAATTAATGACACCCCGAAAAATAATTGCCTGATTCCGTTAAATTTGATATTAATAAAAAATATAAAATAAAAGATGCAAGTTTATAAATTTTATGGAGCAGCTAGGGTTGCAAACGGATAATAAAATATTCGATTTTATCTGTGATCCGATCCGAAAATAATAATTTTTTAATGGATATAAATACGGTTTGACTATTACCTATCCGTAACCGTATGTTTAGCTATTATCCGTCAATATACGATGGTATCCGATCCGATATTATCCAAATACATATCTGAAAAAATCTCATTATGTATTTTTAATTATATTTTTTTTACATACATTACAAATCTAACTAATTTTATATATAATTTGTGCTAATGTATCATGTTTTTTTTTAAAATTCATTGATACATTTGAACTATTAATATAATGATAATTAATATTAAATTTTGATAATTAATATTTAATTTTTATAATTAATAATTCTATCAGAAAATAATATGCAATTATTTTTTAATGATATATATATTATCTTTACTTAATATCTGAAATATATCCATATTTATATATGTATTTGTCCGATACCCAATCCGTATCCGATATCCATTGAATATCCGATCCGTATCCATATTCAAATCCGTATCCGAAAAATTATAATGGATATGAATACGAAAAATATTATCCGTCCGTATCCGATCCGTTCGCAACCCTAGGAGCAGCTGTATAACCTACATTTGAAAAAGAAAAATGAAAAAAAAAATCTTTAAATTATCCTGTTTAGAGCAGAAAGGATATGCTATCTCGCGGTTTATCAGAACACATCTACACCCGTACCCTTGTGGGCCCGCTGTACAGCTCTTCAGCTCTGAGCAAGGCACCAGGTCACAGTATCATAAAATTCTACTGCTCTCTCCGAGCAAGCATACTTATAAGCATGATAATAACTTCGTGATTCAGAAATTATTTGAGGTTAAAAATTCAAAATTCAAATATAATATAATTATAATTTGATAATAATTTATTTTTATAATATAAATAGAATATATAATAAAATACTAAAATTTTAAAAATATATAAAAAGAATATACAAAATAATTTAAAATATTATATAAAGTGTTTTTAGGAAAAACGTTTTATTCATAAATAAAATATTTTTAATCAAAAAATATATTATATATTAAACTAATGAATTATTTTTGAACATCCAGCTAAGGATAAAAATGAATTATTCACGGGTCATATTACTATGCTTGTAACCATAGTTATCAGATTCGTGTTTTATTCGCGAAAAATTTATTTAATGTGTTTTATGAATAATTCATCAGTTTAATATATAATGTGTTTTTCAGGACAAAAAAAAATTTTGTTCACGAATAATTTGGTAAAAAACACATGATATATTATTTTAGATGAAAATTTATAGTTTTTAATATATTATTAAAATTTTAACATTTTAATATATACTTTATTTATATTATATGAAATGAATTATTCCTGAATTATACTCGTATCACATTGGAATCACGAATTTTTTATCTCGCCGAATAATTCCCCAATCTCGAATTTGTTACTATTCTTGTAACTGATTACATAATGAAAACGACCCGGCACATAAAACAGCGCAAATACTGGACAACGAGGGATCCAACATTTACATAATACGGATCTTAACGAGTCCGTTGAAATTATGGCGTGAAGGAATTCATAATTCAGTGAAGAGTTCTTGTGAGGAATTCATTGGTCTTGTATTTAGTTTCTTCTTTTGAGCTGATACCTTCACTAATAGATATATCATGGAACTGATCCGAAAAAGATAACGGCAAAAGATTTTCAAGCAAAAATCTAATTACAAACAAATTAATTGAACTAAATAATGTACGCATTCTTTATGAATTAATTTTCTTGCGCCTTTTTAAATCATTGGTTTAAGTTATTTGAATATTTTTTGTCGACGATTTGGTTTAATAATGGCAAAAAAAAATTTAGCATCAAATTTGTAATGCATTCATTGAATTAAAACACGAGTAAATTATAAACGTAATTTTATAAGATAAATTTAGTTACAAAATAAGGATCATTTTTTTTCTAAAACAACAATATAAAAAATAAAATCTTATTCCAAGTACTTATTCATCACGGAGTATAATATTTACATATTTACTTATATTGTTGGATGACATGAATTTCGACAAAACATTGTCCATTTACATGTTATCTTCTTGTTCTTCGAAATGATTTCAAATCTGCTTTAATTTTTCTTGGGATAATAAGATTTTGTTATCTTGATTGTAGCCGTGAAATAAAAATGAAGGAATCAGTTTGATCTATCATTCTCTCTCCTCTAGATTTATTAAATCCATCCGTTTTTGATCTCACGGTCTCAATCGGGATAACAGAGCCATTTCTGTCGAGAAACATAACAGCAGATTTGAACGCCTTCAAAGGACATCAAATTTCATCATGCAAAAGGATCATTGAATTAATATCCTCAATAATTAGACTTTCTATTCATAAGTACGCAAATAAATTATTTTTATTGAATTATAAATACTTGTGTGCATATTAATTTAAATCTAAAATTTTCATGAATATTAATTAATTATCCGCATAATAATTAATTACTTGATGAGTTCCATTCTTCTGTCAAATACATACTATTTTCTATACAAGTATATATTCCTTCTATTAAATAGAAAATCTTCTGGACGGAAAAAATATTCAGATTACAAATTAGACGAAAATAAAAATGGGTGGGATCCGTTGACAATCATTTATTTTGACAATTTTAACAAACCAACTACATATAAATTCATAGATAATCGTAAAAATGAATTTTTTATAAACATATTTTTAAGCTTATGGATTGATTATTTTTTAAATTTTATATAATTTAAATGTCATTTGATATTCCATTAAATACCATCAAATGCCATCAAATTATATGATAATTTTAACTATTTAAATTTGATGGTGTTTGATGAAATATCAAATGAAACATTCAAATTATATGAAATTTGAAAACACAACCAATCCTTAAGTTTAATAATATGTTAGTTTTTAATTTTTAATTTTTATGTAAATTTTTATAAAATTGATTAACAAGATTGTCAAACTAAATATTTATGAAGGTGTCCCACCCTATAAAAATTCAAACAGAAATACATGAATGAACATGTAAATCCTAAATCTGCTCGAGCGGATCAAAATACCGCAAATCACCATTAAAGCAACACTGAGAAGTCAGCACTAGCTAATGAGAACTGACGTTTCTCTTCCCATCGCTCCCTAGTCAGTAGTCACCACTTCTCTCCTCTACCTTTAACTCTGTTTTTTATTGCTAATAAAAAAGCAGCTCCTTAATTTATTGCAACCTTCCTATTTCTGTCTATTACACTTACACATCCCGTGAGTTAAATTATAACCTATTGTATTAATTAATTAAACACCCATCCACTATTAATTCCTCCGTACAACCTATCCGACTCATCGTTCTATTTAAAACTTGGAGAGGCTCATCAACCCAAAGCGGAAACCAGATAAAATTACTGGCACCATCAACGCATTTGGTTCCTTCCATCTCACTTTTCAGCTGAGAGATCTACAGAGGTTCGTTTCTCCATCAACGCTCAATTCGTCGATCTGAGCTGCTGAGTTACTTGCAGCGCGACAGGTGTAGATTCAATGCTGGCCTCCTAATTGGATTGGTAAGTGGATTTGATTGATACAAACCTTTTTTATTTTGGAAAGGTTCCAATTATTGTTTCCGAATTTTACTTTTTTGGTTGCAAGAAAAAATGAAGGTTGGCTCTGGAAAACGGTGCGTGTGGTTTTGGTGCTTGTAGTTCTGTAACGACTGAAGAACCCAATTGTTTAGAATTTTTCCTAATCCAGCTGGTTTCTTTAATTGGATAACTTTTTAGTTGAACTGAATAGAAATTTATTTGATTTGTTGCAGAGATGGTTCTATGGAGTCAACTGAAATGTAGATTCCATTAGTCTAGTTAGTTGAAGAGATCAGAAGAAGTTGGTTAGTTTCTGAAGTTGTTGCAAGTTGAAAACTGTAATTGGGAATAATGGAGTCACGAATGGACCATTACGAGATAATGGAGCAAGTTGGCAGAGGTGCATTTGGAGCCGCTATACTCGTAAATCACAAGCTGGAGAAGAAAAAGTACGTATATTTCTAGTAACCTTTCATCTAAAAATACTTACTCCCCTCTATTTAGTAATAATAATTTGAAAATTGAAGTTTCATTATTTCCCAAATTTTGCCAATTAAAAAACTGTTTGTACCCATATTTACTTAATTTGTTATTAGTTCCTTCCCTTTTAAAGTTTCATCACGTACCCAAATTTACTCAATTTAAAAATTATGTCTAATAATCTTTTATTCTTATCCATTTCTTAGATTAAAATCTAAGAAATGAACGCCCCTTTGTTCTATGGATAAAGATTATGTCTATTAATCTTTTATTCTTATCCATTTCTTAGATTAAAATCTAAGAAATGAACGCCCCTTTGTTCTATGGATAAAGATATGGTGTGATAATAAAAAAACAAACTATTTGCAGAGTACCTTGTCTTAATTGAATGTAAAAATTAGTAAGGTCTTATTGATAATTTGGTCAACCAATATAAGAAAATAGCAACGTAGAATACACTTTTGACTTTGAGGTTTGACACGGGCGTTCAAAAAAATTACTATTTCCAATATATGATATTCTACTGTTCAACTTACTTGCATTACTTATGTTATACTTCAGGTATGTTTTAAAGAAGATCAGGTTAGCAAGACAGACTGAACGTTGCCGTAGGTCAGCCCATCAAGAAGTAAGCAGACTTTATCTATAAGCTGATACTCTTCTTATATTTTTTCTCAATTATATTCTAACTTTCAATTGTTTAATAAAACATGATTACAGATGGCTCTAATTGCTCGATTGCAACATCCTTACATTGTTGAGTTCAAGGAAGCATGGGTTGAGAAGGTTTTAAGTTGTTACCCATTTTTATGTTTTGAATTCCTCATCCAAGTAAATGAGAACTCATCTACAATTTTAACTTTTTCAATGTACAGTTGTACGCAAGAAGTATCCTTAATTTTTTTTAAGGTATTGTTTAAATATTTTCTATAATTTTTTTCAGGGATGTTATGTTTGTATTGTTACGGGATACTGTGAGGGCGGAGATATGTGAGTTCATCATCCAAATTTTATACTTTTTTTTCAACCTCATGTGAATTTAATCCAATTAGTTGCAACTTTTAGACTGAAGATATAATTTTTTTCCTAATAGGGCTGAATTGATGAAAAAACAGAATGGAGCATACTTCCCTGAGGAGGTAGGGGGTTCACTGTCAGTTATATAATAATATTCAATATATTTCAGTGACTATAGCTACTGACAATTTGGCAACTGATTTTAGAAATTGTTGAAATGGTTTGCACAATTGGTGTTAGCTGTTGAGTATTTGCATTCAAATTTCGTTCTTCATCGAGATCTTAAGGTGCACACAACCACACATGTTTTGCTTCTCTCATTGTATCAAAAACACACTGTTTATACTTAATATATAAGTTGTCCTAAATTATTTTGCAGTGCTCAAATATATTTCTTACAAAGGATCAAGATGTCCGGCTTGGTTAGTTGTTTGCTTGATGCTTACTTTGGTTTTTACTCCATGCAATCCATGAATTATATCAATTTTGATGTGTATAATTTTTATTCTTCTTAGGAGATTTTGGGCTTGCCAAGACTTTGAAAGCTGATGATCTGGCTTCCTCGGTAAGTCCTTTTTCTGCCCTCTTTTTCTTGAGATAAAGATGGGGGCCAAGCCTCCCAACTTTAAATATCCTCGGGGGATCCTCCATCCAGTTTTTAACGGGTGACCTCCCACATTGGAGAGTTGGAGACGTTGCCTTAGCCACTAGACAAATGCTGGTTCTCTTTTCCTCCTTTTATTTTTATCTTGCATCCTAAAATAACAGTCGATACAACTTGCAGTTCTGTATAAGTTGTGATTTCCTCCAGAATACCATTTGTTCTGCTGTATTATTGTTCCATAACTCTGCAATAATGATGTATTGACGTCTCTGAGTAAATGCCGTAATAAATGAATACCTAGACTACTGACAACATAGAATCTGACACATGCCATGCCAGTCAGATCCTGTATCAGCTTCTGCAAGAGCATTGTAGTGATTCTGGTTGAATTCAGTTGAACTTCCTTTAGCCCTTTCTTAGTTTTAAGTGGAACCTTAAATTGTCCCCTGAAGGGTGAAACAA
Source organism: Schoenoplectus tabernaemontani (assembly GCA_037127355.1). Classification (NCBI taxonomy): domain Eukaryota; kingdom Viridiplantae; phylum Streptophyta; class Magnoliopsida; order Poales; family Cyperaceae; genus Schoenoplectus; species Schoenoplectus tabernaemontani. The sequence continues at coordinate 10,954,368 of CM073750.1, read as the reverse complement.
AAATAATGATATTAATATCATGGTTCAGTAACATGTACAACAGTATAAATCAGGATTGAAGTTGTTGTTTAACCCTCTTCTTATGTTTGGTTAGGTTGTTGGTACACCGAATTATATGTGCCCGGAATTGCTTGCTGATATTCCATATGGGTTTAAATCTGACATCTGGTCTCTTGGTAAGATTTATTAATTATTATATTTAACTATATTTGGAAATTTCCTTTTTATAGTTTTAAATTAAGAAGTAATTTCAAATACATGGCTATACTTTCAGGATGTTGCATGTATGAGATGGCAGCACATCGACCAGCATTTAAGGCATTTGTAAGTCCTTTTATATGTAATGTTAGAGCTGGTGCTACACAGGCATGTTAAGTTGCATATTATTTGAGTTTGGTTCAGTGTTGGGCCATGTGCATTTCACGGCGTGTTGCCTTATATTATTATTCAACCATGTTTCATGTTTTTTCATTCAGTGCATAATGAGGTTAAATCATGGCTGGTTTCAGCAATAATTATGCAGGTTGTGTTCGATCTGGCTGTTAAAAATATATTAATTTTATATTTTAGTATTGTTTCTTCGGGTTAGACTCAGTATGTCAGGCTTAAGTCAAATTTAAGTTGTCTCCATTCCAGATCACTTGTGTTTGGGTTGCATTGGGTTTTAGGCTTTGTTGTTGTTGTTATTAAGTTAGGCCTGGGATTCATCCTGGACCAGGACTAGTTCAGTTTCAGCGTATTACACATATTCAGGCAACCCTTATTATGTTTGTAGGAGTTGAGATTGATGTACATTCAACCAAACTATGTTCAACCAAACTATGAACAACATGCATTTTACTAGATTTTACAAAAAGAATCACTGATGGTTTCAAAATGCCTATGAACTACATGCACCATGAACATGATAAATATGAGAACAGTCACAAGGGGTTTCATAGACTTATTTGATCTTTATTCAAATTCAGGATATGGCTGGCTTAATAAGCAAGATAAATCGGTCTTCCATTGGTCCACTGCCCACTTGCTACTCTCCCAACTTGTAAGCGCATTTATCTCAATATACGGCCTCTACTGTGGGAATTAGGGGACCATGTCAGTTGCTGGATATCTTCTGTGCTCTAAAATCACCTCTTTATCTCTCTTCTTTTTTCTTTTTGTCCAGAAAAGCATTTATCAAAAGCATGCTGAGAAAGAGTCCAGAGCATCGTCCGAGTGTAAGTTATTATTTCTGAGAAAAAGAAGCTATCTGATCCTTCTATCTACTTTGTGGAACATGCTGCTACAATTTCCTTGCTTACATGACATAGTTCCTTTTTATCTCTTGGCATCACAGGCGTCTGAAATTTTGAAGAATCCATACCTCCAACCTTATGTGAATCAGTACCGACCTGTACTTGATCAGTCTCATGTTAGCCATTCCCCATCTGACAGACCCAAACATGCATCCAAAACCCGGGATAGGAGCATGTCGGAAAGTCAAGGTAGTAGCATCTCCAGTAGTGACAAGGACAGTATGCACTCCACTGGTCTCAAGTTAACAGAGGCTGATGCCTCTTTGACTGAACTAGAGAGACAAAACTCAGCCAAATCTCTCGAGTCAAAACATCCCAAAACAATTAAAAGGATACTTGCAGCACTTAAAGAGGAGAGTAAGGCAAGAGAGAGTGCCTCCCCTGTTCAGGCTAGTCAGGTGCGTATTGGAGTTACTACGCCTGTTTGTAAGAAACTGGCCATGGAACAGTCCCCTGAGATATCTAACCCATCCAGTTCAAATTCGTCCAGTTCAAAATCTAATGAGGTTGCCACTGTGCCTGTACCATATGGATCTGCTAAGGGGAGTTCTGAGTCTACTACTGTGAAACGATTACAAGCATCACCTAGCTTAAAGCATATGGTAGAAGTACTTTTTATTCTTATTTTAAAGTAAATGTTTGTTCCATTTCATCCTTTATAATTCATGCAGGTGATATTAGTATTCTTTATTTATATGTTTTCTCAGTAAAGAAGAAAAAAACACCGAGTGAGGAGTAAAATGAAAATCATAGTTTCTTATAAGGAGCGAATTGACTGATTTAATATAAAGATTCTGAGTTATTGGCTTTTCTTTTGTTTTCTTTTGGTCATTTCAGGCTCCTATAGTAGAATCCTCCCCCAAAATCGAACCTACCCCTGATGCTGGGTTGCTACCTGAACCTGCTAAGCAAACCACAGATAATGCTGCCACAGCAAGGATAATACCTACAACATCTGTTATGCCTAAAAAACCTATTACCTCAAACCTAAAATTAGTCCCACCTGATACTCATAGCCCCACTGCTACAGCTTCAAAGAAAGCTGCTCGGGGATCTCCTTAGAGCGTGAGAAGAGCCCATATTGCCCAATCCGAAGCCCGATAAACCAGACTGATTGCACTCAGAAATCTGATAATACCCCTCCAAGGCAGCGTCCTTTAACACAAAATGACACACACAAATCCGGTTATGAAGAGGGTATTATCCCAATGGTCCTCGCCACCTATTTCTAAGGAGGAACCAAGTGAACCTGTTTCACCCATTTGCTTGGATCTACCACCAGTTTGTTCCAGACCCGTTTCTCCTCTGGCAGAACATGATTTTGGAACTGAAACTCTACCTAGTTGTGTGCTCCAAACTGAGGATTTGCAAAAGAGCATTACCAGTTCCCTTCTAGAGCCTTTGTTTACAAACTCAGAACAAGAGTTCATTTGCAAGGATGACGTTTCTACTGCACATTCAATACCTGATCGAAATACAATGTCCATCCAAACAAGCACCACGATTGGGGAGGACAAATTCACAGTTCAAGAGCTTCTTTCGACTATTACTGACATCCCTCCATTTGTAGCTACAAAGGGACAAGTGTCCAGTCAGACCATTGAGAAAAACACAGGCCCACATCTGGCCCCACCTTTTGATGATGTCATACATGTTATAAGGCACAGTAGCTTCCGTGTTGGGAGTGAACAGCAAACATCAGTAGTGCCTACTGATAATGTGGAGTTGGATGTGAGAAGTGTCTCACCGGGTCGAAGAAATGGTTATGTCGAAGCTGCTACCGTTAAACCAACCACATCAGAATATAACTCCACAACTAAGGATCATGTAAAACCAGATACAGTAGAATTGAGGCCCGACTTGTCAGAGGTCAATGCCGCAAGCAAGGAAGAGTCAACCAGCCCATCTAATAAAGAGACCTTAGATGTCAAATCCTTTAGACAAAGAGCTGAAGCACTAGAGGGTTTGTTGGAGCTATCAGCCGAATTGCTACAACATAATAGATTGGGAGAGTTAGCTGTTGTATTAAAACCATTCGGTAAAGATAAGGTGTCACCAAGAGAGACAGCTATTTGGTTGGCTAAGAGTTTTAAAGGCATGATGAGTGATGAGGCCAGTCGAGGTGCCACATAAAAGCTCCCAGATTTCTTAATTACAGTTTTTTGTCCTTTCCTTTTTTCCTTTTTGATATTATTTGGGTCACTGATGTTTTGTATGGGCTGTAACTTATGACCTTCATTATCGACCCTTTTTTGGTGATTTCATATTCTTTCCACTACGTACTGTAAATAGAGCCTGAATTCCCTTGAGAAAAACATATAATAAATAACACTGCATTTTGTACTTCATCTGTATTTGGGAAATACTTGTTACGTTTTAATGAGTGGAGATAACGTGAGCTTAAACTTACGGAAGTCTTCCGTGAGCTTAACTCAAAAAATATATTAAATCATTTCGAAATTTTAATTTATCATTCTCATTAAATTCTTTATATGAAAATCTCATGGGATGTAAAAATTTAGAGCGTTTTGAGTTTTTTAAGTTGTGGTTTTTAATTTTTGAAAATCAACTCTAAAAATAATAATAATATATTCAATACTTGAACATTATTTTAAAAAATTAAAAACGGTGACTTAAAAACCTCAAAACACTCCAAATTTTATCATCTCACAAGATTTTTATATAAAGAATTTAATGAGAATGATAAATTAAAATTTCGAGATTATTTAATATATTTTTTGAGTTAAACTCACGGAAGCTCTCCGTGAGCTTAAGCTCACTTATCTCCACTCCTTTATTTGTGTTATAACTTAGGCGCGGATTGCTAGGCTAGTGCAAGTTGACTTGCTAGCACTTAAAATCTATCGGCAAGCGAAGCTCCAGAAGGACATGCAGTTAACATCACAATAGAAGCTGCTTAGGTCCACAATTTCTTCTTTATTCGGACTCATAATATCTTCCCCTTTTATATTTTATCCTTTAACTTTCATATGGTCTCCAAACGGCTTAGTTCTCTCACCTCAAAAAATAGAGAGACATATCCTTTTCCCCCCTTTTTTTATTTGGACGAGGATCACTTGATAATGAGTTATTTTAACAATTTTAACAATGGACTTTAGAATAAATATAAAACAAAATCATAAAAATAGAAAAAAACTTTACAAATATTTTTTTATTTATGAATTGATAGTGTTTTAAATTTCATGTAATTTCATTATCGTTTAATAGTTCATCAAATATCATCGAAATTTTATATAATATATAGCGGTTACAATTTAACGGTCTTTGATGAATTATGAAATAATAATTAAATTAGATGAAATTTAAAACATTATCAATCTAAAAGTAAAATAACATATTTATATTTTTTTCTCTGCCACTTTTTTTTCTCTCAAACAGAAGAGAAGGGAGTTGTTCTTATTTCAGTCTTATAGAATAGCGGTTATAGGCCCAACCATCCTATAAATAAAATAAGCAAGGTTTCTATCTCTAGTATAGTTTGATCCTTACTTCCATTTATCTTTACCAATTAAGCTAATAGGTCAGATATATTAGAAATTTTCCCTACTTTATATCGCAAACACTGACGTTATTTTACAAACTTCTAAATTGTCTTCTTGCTCTCTTTTCAAGAAAGCACGAGTATCAACGTGCATCTCCGAGCAGTATTTGTAAGAGTATATTTGAGTGCTGAACTGCTTTTTTTCTTTTATCTTTCTACTTTACCTTTTGGCTCCCTCAAGCTCATGAATATACTTGGATTGCTATCGCAGATTAAAGGATAAAAGATAAAAAAAAAAGGGAGCTGAAAGAGAAGGAATATACTTGAATTGAGTTGTCTACAAGCTTCACTTTAAGTTGTCACATTGAAACCCCTTTCTAACCTTACTTTTATCTCGATTGGCCAGCAGTTTCTCAATGACAACAACTGTTGTGACGCTTTATAATTTGTAAAAAAAAAAAAAATATGATTTCTACTTTATATAACATTGTTCAAGTTTTTAATCATGGCGATGACAATTTTACAGCAAATTGCCATGGATCATTAAATTTGTGATACTTCTTATGAACCAATGAGATTAGGTTCGGTGTACGTCTCTGTTCATACATTATTAGTGAAAAGGTCATATATAGAGTTTTTTTTTTCAAGAGAAAAGATGAGGGTAGGTCATATATAGAAATGGATTTTTATCATATAGGACAAGTCAAATTTGCTTATTTGAATATTTGAAAAGTAAGGCAGCTCTGTTTCTAGAGCTTTGTGGGTCATGGGTCCCACTTGCTTACATCAACGGAGATCGACAGATCATTGCTACTTGATCACCAAGGAGTTGCTAGTTATCGTCTTAATTTAATATGAGAAAATGAAACGGAAATATGTTGCATCTTGACAATTGAAATCTTTAACAGAGCATTACTTCATTTGTCAAATGAGTTAGTAAAAGACACAGTCCATCTTTTTCTCAATATCCTGAGATATTTCTTACAAGCACTAAAACAATGTTACCTGCACTACAATCCTATTTTACTCAAACAACTGCACACAAGGCCAATACAGAGTTTTTAGGGGGGTCTTTTTGTTAGTAAGCATTATTGTAGTATGGAGGTAGTGGTTGTTGAAGCAATTCAAATATTTCTTATACACATTACATATTTACATGGCCAATAATCAATTTGCACATACAAATAAAGAATAAGAATGCTTTCCTTAATTTTTTCTTTCTTATTCTTATGTTCTATTTCAAGGAAAATATTTTAATAAAATTTAATTATCTAATTACTAAGTAATATGGAGTCCATTCCATGGTAAGCAACGTCTTTTTAACTTGCTTTTAGGTGCAATGTGAATTTCACGAAGTCGAAAATAACTTTCTGGTGTGGCCCCTACTGCTTGAAGTCCATATATATAAGAGCACCATCTTTGATGTAGACCTCCAATAAATCCTTTCCCTTTCACTCTTTACTTTTAATCTTTTGATTACTAATTAAACATAAAACCATCCAAATATGCAAGACTAATTAACTTGTCCATACATGCGTACACTTATTTTTTTTATTTGTTTCACTTCAAGCCTTATCTTGCAAAGAATAGCAAATTAATCGTTTTTCTGTTGTTGGTTATTTTTTAATAGTATGGATTATTTCTTATTCGATCCCCAGTAGTATAGTAAATTAGTAACAACTAACAACAGTCTTCCTATTATCTTGTTTTCTTGTGTAAAATTACAGTCCAGCTATCAAATCAAGAACTTGATGATCAGATTAGGAGCATAGGATGAGTTTTAATTTTCTTTCAAGTCATAGAGTCAACCGTCGTTGTCTTTTGCATAATTTTGAATTGCGTCCCCAAAAACACACAAATTCGTTCCAACTTTTGTGAACGCACGTTCAATTAATAATTTGTATGTAAGACACGACCATAACTCGAGTTGCACTTCCACTACTTAATAAGAAAGGAGAACAGATATATATATTGATAACTTTGTCAAGGTCCTACATGTAAAGAAAGCTTTCTTCATATCACTTGCGGTCTCATATCCATCTCTCATTCCAATCAACAAAGACTCCGGCACCTCAGTCACACAGACAGTGCTAAATACACCATGTCAGCGAAAGATTGTGGAAACCACGGGTCATATTGGGGCGACCGCAAGTTCTATCGGCGATTCTGTGGTTGCATATTTTTCCTTCTGGTTATTGCAGGGATTGCAATTCTTCTTGTGTGGCTTATTCTTCGACCGACAAAACCGACTTTCAGTCTACAAGCTTTTTCCATCCTTAATCTAACACTATCCAACTCTGATCAGAGCTACAACTTCACAGTTGTAACTGCTATGCTTCAACTCACGCTGTCTTCCCACAACCCTAATTCACACATCGGAGTTTACTATGATCGCCTCCATACATTTGCCTCCTATAGGTACTTGGACTATTCTGATATATGTTTACACAATCCAGTTAGAAGCAAATTAAATACCTTTAAGCTCTAGCCATGTCGCGCTTATTATTTTTTAATTCCTCATTCTGTAATATTTTTCTTATATACATAAAAATAAATAAGCTCATGTACTAGAGTTTACCAGTTAATCTGTAATTGGAAGCATAATTAATCTCCTAGAGTGTGTTTGACTTGTATCATCTAATTATTTATATTATATGCCAAGAATAGATCAACTTGATATAATTTTAAATAAAATAGCTCTCATAATTTATATAGCTCATAAGTGGGACCATTTAATTTTTATCCAAATAGTCTTGTATGGGCTCTTAGAGGAAACTGTGGAGCCTGTGCATTAACTATGTTCACTGTTTCAAAAGAAAATACTACAAGATTAGTTGAAGAATATTCATTACAAGTTGTTTTTTCTTTTTACTGTACAGAAATCAACAAATTACTTCCTCAACCACCCTTCCTGCTGCATACTTGACCTCAGGTGACTCAGTAATCTGGGCTCCTTATGTTTCCACCCCTACTGGTGGCGCTTTTCTAGCGCCTTCACTTGGCAACTCATTGGCACAGGACCAGGCAGCAGGTGTACTGCTCTTACATGTACAGGCCACAGGAAGACTAAGGTGGAAAGTCGGTACATGGGTCTCTGGCGGTTACCACCTCGATGTATCTTGTCCCGCATATCTCACTACTGACAGTAATAGTGGAGGCTTTCATTTCCGGCAAATGGCCGGGTGTACGGTTGATATTTGACGCACGGAGACAATGGCATAATATTTTATACAGAGAAGTACAAGGGTATTTGATAAGGGGGAAATAATATGAAGTATACTGCCTTCTTGTTGTGATGAGGGGCATATTTGTAATAATGGGATTGGGAGCATAGCCGTGTGGAAGTGTATTACTATGAAAACGATACTTTTCACATTGATTGATCATAAACAACCTTTTAGCCATAAAAAGTGCATTGGCTTTTCCTAAATTTCAAATATTGATCTTTGGATCACTGACTAACAGTAACATTTGAATAAACAAACAGATGTCGCTACCAAGGTAAGCTAATAATCTGTTTTGAAGTTGGTATTATAATTGTTTTAACATTTTGTGTTGGAAACTCTAGTTTGTAATGATTATTTTAAAAATGAAATTGTCCTATTCGAAGAAGTTTATGAAGAATGGAAGGTGATCCCAAAATATCAGATGAACATGCATCAAGGCATAGCATCGTTTTCGTTTTCTTTATTTTTTTCTTTTGTATGTCATTAGCTCACTCACAAATTGTAACTTGTAAGTAGGTTAATTTTAGATATTATGCATTTCTTTTAAAAAAAACAATAAAAAATCATAATGAAACAAAGATGGAAGCATGACCTCTATTTTGTCTCAAGAAAAAAAAATGTTCTGTGTGGAAGTACTTCTGGTAATAGAGGTTTGCATTACTCTACCAAACAAAAGTAAATTTAGATACTGAACTATAATAAAATTGCAAAATATTTGAAACCAAAAATAAGTTGAAATGCCACTATTAATTTGAGAGGTAGAAAATGACACACAGATACATTGAAAATGAGAGCTACCAACTTGCCCCTTTCTCACCATAAGACGCTTGCTTGGAAATGACTCTGTTTCCTAACCTTGTTGAAATTTAGATCATCCTAGCAACCTACGTAATAAAAGCCTTTTCTTCTTGGCTCTTTTTATTTTTTATTCTTAAGATTTGTCAAGGAGCAATAATCGGTTCGTGGAATCTGATCATATAATCTAAAGGTTCACTTGGAGGTCCAACCAATTTTCTAAATTACCATTATTTTGATTTATATTTATTGCTTTCTGGGTTAAAAAGGGAAATATTTTGGATTTTTTATTTAAAATTATTCTTAAAATTTAAAATCATTCTAAGTATTTCATATTGTCGAGGCATAGTAATTGAATCTGATCAGGTAATCTAAGGCTCGCTCGGAGGCCCATTTCGTAAGAAAGCCCACTAGTAATGCATTTTGGCCCAATTATATATTTTTCTCTATTCTATTGTTGAAGGGGGCCCCAATAATATTCTTGTGTGAATAAAATATATGTAGGCCACCCCCACATAAAGAAAAGAAAGAAAATGAAAATTGGCCCCTTTCAAGTCTCTCCGCCGTGTGTACAAAACAAAAAAAGATGTCAATTAGTTTCCCTACGACACGAAATGTCTCGTCATTGTCAGTTGCAAAATTTCCCTCACAACACAAGTAGGTTATATAGTGGAGTAATAATAAGATATTTCCATGTTCCAACAGAAACACTTGGCAAATTAAGACGGGCAATTCGGTCAATTGTTCAATTTCTTCTTGAGCATGCATTTCAAAAACAAGACTTTTATTGCCTCTATTCTCCACTCGCTTTCAAAAAATAAGGCTGTACACGTTTCAGTCTCAACACGCTTCCATTTTTCCAAGTTTCCCCTCGGAAATTTCCTGCTAAGCTTATTTTCTCATCGAACATTTCCCTATATAAGGTACTTCTCCCCCTGTATTTCTCAATAGTCATCAAACACACAAATCATCCCTTCATTTCTCTCTTATCCTTAACTGCTGACATGAAGCAACCTCAGCTCAATGGGGCCTATTACGGGCCAGCAATCCCGCCACAACGCAGCTACCGCAGTGTCGGCCGCTCCTCTGGATGTGGCCCGTGTTGCCTTCTCTGCAACCTGTTTAAATTTCTTGTATCAATCATCATCATTCTTGGCATTATTGTGCTTGTACTCTGGCTCGTGCTTCGTCCAAATGCTTTTAAGGTGCACGCTACCTCAGCCTCTCTGGAGGAGTTTACTCTCACAAATGGTAGTTTACAGTATGACCTAAATGTGAACATCTCAATCCGGAATCCTAACAAAAGGATCGGTCTCTACTACGACTACATAGAGGCACAGGCTTACTATGACGGGTCTCGGTTTGGCTTCGATAACTCAATTGCGCCTTTCTATCAGGGCCACAAGAATACTAGCTACATCGATACAAGTTTTAATGGCAAGAACGCATTGGTCAGTGATTCATTGAATAGCACATATAACAAAGAGAAAAGTGATGGATACTACAACGTTGATTTGAAGCTTCGCCCAAAACTGAGGTTGAAGATATGGATTTTCAAGATTAAGCATATTAAACCGAAGGTCAATTGTGACCTTAAACTGCCGGTGCCGGGCACGTCAGGTACCTTCAGTGAGACGAAGTGCGATGTGGATTTCTGAGCTCTCCTTGTTTATTCATTTATTTTATGGATATATTTACATATTATTTGAGGTCTCTAGTATTGTTTCGTTGTTTTCTTGTATATTATGTATTTATTTGGCGGTTTTTATATCGCTTATGCACGCTTTTATTATGTATATGTCCCGGTGTAGTTTATGTACATTGCTGTTTTAGTTATATGATGTTTTGCTTGATGAGATATTCATTTGTCGCGTAATGAGAATTTTCTTCTTCGTTGAATTATTAATTTGCGTGTAGACTAGGTTCAGATTATACTAACACATGACAGTGATAACATCCAAGAAAACATTAGATGCAGAAACCAATTATTTTTATAATATTGCATAAACTCATATATCTAAATAAGTTTTTACTTCCCAGAATTGATTTTCTCAAAATACTTAATTTATAGTATATTTTTTATTACAGAGAGTTGCTTAATTTCTTGGTCATTACTCGGACTTCGCATCTGTTTGTAATTTGTAGTACCTCGCTGAAACAATGAGCAGCATAAGAACCGTTCATTTCATATATATATATCATTAATTCATCTTGTAATTTTGTACGGAAATATCAGTGAATGTAATCCGACAGTTTGAACTCTGAATTAATATTTTGCCAAGTGCGACCACTAATTGGCCTCGTGAAATATTTCAATAATACGGACTAATATTTTTCTGCGGATGAATTAATAAAAAGAATCTGCATATGCATTTTTTTTTATCAAAAAGATATCTATGCCTCCAAATTTTATTACGGAAATTATTCCCTACCCCTGTCCATTTCCCCATCTTTTCCCCCACTACTTTGAAAAAAATGGACCCTCTAAAAATCAAAAGCGTGTGGACCCTATCCGTCAGTGAAAAGTGAGGAAATGAAGGAGCAAAGTCGCACTGTATCAGTGCTCATTTTATTAAACTGCAAAGGTTTGCCATATCACTATTGATAACTTTAGCATTACAGTTTAAAGTATAAAAAAAATAAAAAATAAAAAAGAGAAAAATAAAACATATTACGTTTTACAATTTTCCTATACATGTTCCAAATCAATTCCTATACTAAGAAAGAATTTACCTCGCGATTGCTATTTGTCAAAATCAAAAGTAAATAACACAAAATTCCCATAATCCTCCCTCCCTCGGTTTTGTTTCATTGAAGAACAATATTACAAAAGCTACTTCTCTTACATACAACAGTATATCAGCCGCTATTGATCAGTAGAGAGAATTAAAGATTAAATCTTTTCAAATCAGTACAACTTTCGTATTTAGAAAAGATATCACTACAGGGTGCTAGCACAACATATGGTATGATATCATGCCTTGTACTGTTGTACAATTACGGCATATCTAATGTCCTCATTCCTTCTTTCATTGACATAGATCTTGTGTCATGGTGTGGATCCTGACACAATTTGCATGTTACCTTGCCCTCTAATATCCTTGGCACATCTTTGCCTCTAAATAATAAAACGTTACTACTTCGAACCTTCCCCAGTGTATGTCTTCACCTTAATCAGTTGGCATCAATAGGTTCCCGCATATGCATTTGGTGTACGTACGAAGGGGAGAAGATCAGGTCAGAATGTCAGATTAGAGCAGTCAATATTTAAAATTTAATAAAATCATGACGTAGTCAATATCCTTATAGTTTCATATATTTAATGACAGAACTCATGTACCTACTGATGTAAATATTTCTTTGTTTGTTTTGGTCACTGCTTTGACATTAAGGATTGGCACTGGTGCTGGTACGTGTCCCCAACATTGTCACCTCAAATTACGCTCACCATTTATAGCACAAGGACCCTGCACAGAAGGCGGCAAACTTTTTATTTTATTCTCTTTTAGGGGGCAAACTCTGCTCTTAAGTATCCATTGTTTTTAAGGGCCGGAACGGGTTTCTTTAGGGTCAGGTCTAGCGGGTCTACAAAAGAGCTGAGTAAGAGTCGAGTTTGATAAAAAATTTAGAGGATCGAATTTAAAAAACTTAATTTTTAAAGAGTAAGTTTGATCCTTGAGAACCCCGACCGTTATCAAACTCTTCAGACTCTAAGAGCTGGATAAGGGCCAGATAAAGGACAACGAGTAAGAATCTGATATATATATATTACTGATTATATTTTTATGATAATATTAAATTATATTTTTTTTATTTTGACATTTTAGTTTATTTTTTTCAGATTTTTATGCATAATTAATATATAATATAAAATATTAAAAAAAGCCTGAAAAAGGTCGAGCAAGAATTGAAAAAGATTGGATTTGAATTAGAAGGATCCTAATCAGCTAATCTTCGATTCGGCAAGCAACAAATTTTTCCATCATTCATAGTCTGCAGGTGCAATGTATAGATGGTCCCACTAAATTTACAAAAAGATCCTTGTTGTTTTATAAAATGCTTGATTTGTAATAACAAAAATATACTTCAGATCAAGTTACCCAAATAACCCAATATTAATTAAGACTACTACTCTTCATCTGCTTTTTTTTTTCTTTCTACTAATGAAAAGATGGTAGTTCAGTTATTATTATTTTTTGAACACTGTAGGCAACTACTTTCATTTAAAAAAGAAGATTACATTCATAAAATAAAGAAAAAAATTATTTGATCTAAAATCAAACAACACAAAATATCAAATTAACTCTAAATTAAGCCATCAACTCAAATAGTCTAAATGATTTTATCTTCAATATATGTAGAGAGATTAATTTTGAAGAATCACAAAAAATAAATTTCAAGCAACCGACGGTGATGAATACCCATTGTGTTTGATTTTTACTGGATCATATGAGTTGTTAAGCACGCCGCAAAACTTTAAATCTTGAATTTAATGAAGTTGAAATAAAACTCTTCTTCTTGAGTATCTCAAAGAACAATACCTCAAATGAACAAACTCTTTTTATAATAAAAGAGCAACGAAAAGACGGATGAAGAAATGAAAAATCGAATAAAACGATAAAATCTAAAAGATCATCAGTATAATAAAAGTACAGAAGAAGAGAGATGATGGGGAAGAGACAAATCAATCATCTCTTCCCCACTGAAGATTTCTCGATGAAGAGATGACTAAGATTTTTTTCCGAAGGGAAACGGCTAGGGTTCGATCAAATAATAATTAGACCAGTTCAGTTATTAATACATGTTACATAGGCACTGATAATGACAATTTAATTCATAGCTATTTTTATATTAATTAAACTATATATATATATATATATATATATATATACATCGAAAGGAACCTTCCATATATGATTATAGTTATAGGCTTATAGTAATATCTAAAATTTTTTGGGACCTTTAAAATATGTTTGTTGGGGGCAAGAAGAATTTACTTATCAACAACAGCGGAGCTCCATCTAAAATCATATGTCACCGATGCATTGAATTATAGTCACTCCTAAATTGTCATATTTCAACTGTGAAACTGTCGTCCAAGATAATAGTGACTTTAATGATACTTGAAAATATTAGTTACGCCTTGGAGATTTTTCTGAGTTAAATTAGATCTTTTAAGGTACTAAAAGTCAAGTTGAACAGATATATTCACCTCTCTACTGAAAAATAAATGAGGTACAAAATATATAAAAGAAGTCACATGGCTCTGAAAGGGATGCACCACTATATACTTATTTGGAATCTTTTACAATTGAAAATCATCCATGGACTACAATACTTGAAAAGTTTAAAATAAAAACTGTGTTCTTTTTTCTTAGGCCGTAAATGTTGACTTGGCAAGAAGGGGCAGAAGCTATCCCATTGATAGTTAAAACATGAAAACAATACCCTCTGCTTGCCAATCCTTGTGCGTCAACCCTTGTGCGTTTACTTTTCTGTAATTAAAGCAAATCAAGCGCTTTCCCAATGCCTCAAATGGTGTTTGCCATTGGTGATTTGGTAATTCCTATTCGCGGTTAGCCGATCCGTTGTCTCATTCATTAATTAACACGTCAATTAACACACGGATATTGAACTGATTCTATATCAATATTAATTGCTGTGCTTAAAGATGTGGGTAAGAAAAACCAATGTTTTTAAATGCAGCCGACCCGCGTATGCTTATGCAGTGGGCTTTCGCATGAAAAATTTTTATGCAGACATTTTCATGCGGTTTGATCGTATAAACAATGATATAATATATCAAAGATAATTAATATGAATTGTTAAGTGATAAAAATCATTGAAATAATGTTCTCATATAGACATAAATTTAAGACATATGGTTAAAATTCTTACCGCTCAATTATCGAGCTATGACCGACTTGTGTTATAAGTACGTGTTTTTATTATATTTTTCATTTAAAAAATAAGAAAAATCTGCATATGCATCCGCATACTGCATATGCGGTATGCATTGGCCTTCCGCATACATAAAAAAATCCGCATTGAAAAACATTGAGAAAAACTAATTTTATTGTATTAGTTAAAAACTTATGATGAGGAATAGTATAGCGCTAAATAGAGTGAAAAACTTGATCCGATCTGATTCGAATCCGATCCGATTCAAATAATCTGAGAATAGATGTGTCAAATATGGATCAAGATTTTTTATGTGACTGATCAAATCGGATACTAGTTGATCAAGTCGATTTAATTATTTTTTAAATTATTTTGTTATTTAATGTTAATCAAATATTATTTATAATTAAAATTAATTATATATTAATTAATATTAAGTTAATTAAAAATAATTAATATATATGTAATTATTTTATTCTGATGGGTTCAGACCAGATCAAATAAAAAAAAATAACCCGATTTTAAATAAATTGAATTGGATACAATGTTAAATATATCATCTTGATATCAGCAAAAAAAAAACTTTCCGTTCTATTTTTGTATATGGTCAAATATAGTTTCGATCTGTTTCCGATGATATCCAAACACGAAAGAGCATATCCATACACATATTGATCTTTAGATTATGCACATGAATGCAGAATACCAGTACGATTTGACTACTTCCTCTATCCTTCTTTTCTTTCTTCTCATCCTCGGTTATAGAGCTGTTAATTTAGCAAACCTGAATGGGAAAGCATACCAGGCAATAGCAGCCGAAAATATATCTGGGTTTTTGAAAGATGCTATTTTTGATGCTACTGTTCTCTGAGGTCAATTCTAAACGAGCGACTGAGATCAGATAACAAAGTCTTGTCTGAATCATTTGCTTTGAAAATCTGGATCCGTTTTAATTGAAGCACTCAGACCATGGTAGCAGATATCATGTGCGTCGAAGCAGCGTAGATAGGGAACCAGGCCCAATATGTTCCCATCAAAGGCATAGTTTATGGGAACTAGACTTCTGTATATACCACTAACCAGACAAATTTTGGGCCCTAGTGGCTGGGAAAGTTTTGAGGCCAGATTCTTAGGTTATTTTTCTGAAACCCGGAATTTTTCGTCAAAATGAAAATATAACCTACATAAAATTTTTGTAAGAATATGTATCCATCTAAAAATTAAACGGGCCCTGCTGAAAATGTGAAATTTGTAGGAATTGTATATGAATTAATCTCACCGATATTACCTGGACGATTCAATCCATAAATAGGGCACTTGTACAGTGTCTTTGCTATGCCCCTTTATTTCATCCGTACCTCTTACATACAGCACCACATGATTTAACTTTCGAGGAGGTCTTTTTTACAAAAATAACAGAGAAGCTGTTGGAGGCATTCAATCATTTTCGATATTAATATATAGCACACCAAGCCATCAAATTGAAGCTGAAGTCACTTCATGCTAATCTAATAGCAATGTCAAGAAGTACATGCACTAACCATTTCCCTCTGTTCAAATCTTTTTTTTTTTTATTGTTTTTAAGATCTGGAACTAAATTCTACAAAAGAGATTTCCATCGCTTAATTTATCCAAACAGGACATATTTCATTACAATTACAAGGGACAAGTATCAATATTCTACAACCGATTTCAAAATGTATCGCTGATATGAAACTCATACTGGATAAACATAATTTGCAGGGAATCATTGCATCATTCGACCTGAAAACAATGCATCCTTAAATATTGAATAATTTACGTTGTCTGGCTCTTCTGATTCATTAAGAATTCGTAGCTATTCAAGCTTCATTATCTATCCATACATTAGTTCCCAATGTTAGAATTTCATTATGGCCTTGATTCTCTAATCATAAATTAGATTACTTTGATCCATGTTGTCGACCTTTGAGAGAGACACAACCCCGTTGATCATCAAACTCCTTTAAATATTCTAACGATCTTCCTATAATCCGATGGAGCGACTGAGAGAACCGACACAGACAATTTTTTTTCTCTTCTGGAATTTTGTCTTAGAGAGATGAATTTCTGTTGGAAAATGAAAATGTGCCAGAAAATAAAGAATGAGGAATTGATTTCGAAAACCAACAATCTCCCTGTATATAATTGATGCCCATAACTGAAAGTAGTTATTTCTTAATGGGTCCATATCAGATCCAAATCTCTCTTAACGGGTTCGCTGCTTAATCAGAAAACTGTCTATAGTTGTGTTCTCCAGGGACCAATAGCATAATTATATTATTATCAAATTTTATATAATTTAGACCATCACTAAATCATAAAGTTACTAATACGCATTCTACACATTAAATATCTCACTTCTCATGACACATATTAAATCTGATTAATAATACATAATTTGATCACTTCATAATGTGTAGGAAATTATAATTAGAATAGTGAAGTTTGTATTTTGGGCCTCAAAAATTCACATCATAGGCCCATATTAGAATAATAACGTTATTGTACCGTTAGAGACAGACTGGTACAGTTGAGTACCGTTACAGTCCAACACCCATATATATACTCGATGTAACATAACTGCAAAAGAAGTTTTTTTTATGCAATAACAATTTCCATTATAATCTTCTCTACTATATCAAATACTCAACATTCTGTTAGTCTCAACATAACGGGTATAATTTCACAGTCTATTATATAATATATATTTATTGCATATAAGCTCATACATGTTGTAATTAATAATAATTAATTTCAACAATCTCCAATAGCATAATTGTATTATTATCAAATTTTATATAATTTAAACCATCACTAAATCATAAAGTTATTAATACGCATTCTACACATTAAATGTTTCACTTCTCATGACACATATTAAACCCAATTAATAATACATAATTTGATCACTTCATAACGGGTATAATTTGACAGTCCATTATATAATATATATTTATTACATATAAGCTCAAATATATTGTAATTAATAATAATTAATTCCAACACCCAATTATATAGAAAATGAAAAAAGTAATATATTCCAATCCTAAATTGATGACGATTAATGTTACATGAGAATTAATATTATCACCTACATAGGAATCCTAAAATTAATATTATCACCTACGAGCATTGGCTGGATCTATTGGCTGTATCACTACCAATTGATTCTCTGCCAACTGATACATGTGCAGACGGGGATGAATCTGGTGTGTAAAAGAGCGTAGAAGCTCGCTCTATTTGTCTTCTCCAATTCTTCTTTAATGGTGTACAAACCGTGATCATTGTCTGCATGTGAGTCTGAGTGATAAGCTGGGTCGACATGTGATTTGTGTTGCAAGCAGCGAGATATGGAATCAGTTCTTTTGATGTAGTTTCAGGTGCAACACCTGTACTTGCAGAATTTGTAGCGGGGATTCTGGCATGGTGGGAGCAGCCACGGTAAATCAGGAGATACACCACCTGTAGAAAAACAAGGATGGCACTAAATAAGAACAAAAGTACGAGCACCAAACCGAGGGTTGTCAAGTTGCCTTCCATGTTATCACATGGATAAAAATATCTTGCTGTCGATTTCTGGTTATTTTTTATCATATCTTCCTGTTCCTTATTGTTGAAATTGGGGGATAGAGAGAGAAGTCAAGGCAACTAATGTGCTTCTACGAAGTTTTACATTGAAATTGTTTTACACACACAAATGTAAATTCCCCAATCATTTTTGCTTTAAGTGTCCAAAAGTGGTAGAAATAGAACCAAATAATCAAGAGTCCAATCCAAAGTTTTGGGCTCTAAGGTTATTTTATTTTCACGAGAAATGAATGGGCTAATTGTGAGAGGTTCTTAAATGGACTAAAATAAGGCCACTGTCACCGTATGATATATATCCCAAGCCTAGTTATGGGCTCTACTGATACCAGAATATAGCAATAAAATTCTTCAACTTGGATAAAAACTCAAGCCTGCATGATTTCTACAGTATTAGTTTTACTTGGTTAATTATTCGATCCTGAACTGGTCCCTATCCAGATCCGAAATGGATGCTACTTGTGCATTGCAAAAATTCGAAATTTTCGAAATACATTAAAAGAGAGAGAGGGAGCCAATAAACCACTGGGTCGAACAGTAAATTTTTAATTTAATAATTTGAAATCCGATCTGGATCCTCTCTAAATTCAACACTGTAATGAGTAGGCGCCTATTATTATGGATCACACGTTGACTTGGCCCAACATCCAGTACAAATGTACAATTATTTAGTTTTATACATGTTAATTTGAGCATATTAAATTTGGTGCCATTAAATTTTGTCTTGAGTTAATTGAGAGATCATGAAACGGTAGATGGTGAAACATACAAAAAGAAACACCCACAGAGATGATCATGACCATCATAAAAATTAGAGAAAATGACCAAAAAAAAAAAAGAAGTTGACAAAACGTTTCTTATACATATCTCGAACGATTTTTTCCCCTCATAAAAAATATAGCGTGTACATTTTTTTTATGAATATGATTTATGAACTGCATTGTCGGTTTTAATTGTGATACAATTTTCATAAACATAAACGTTTATGGTCCAATTTTAGTCATGAATCCACCTTAATGGACCATTAAAAAGGTACTGTCTGCCCTTTTATGTCCAGGGTAGCAGACTGGCTTTGGCAGGTACCAATGACCAGATGGTGGCAAAAAAAATGTGTTTTAAGGCTTAATGATAAGGAAGTAGTGTGTGTTGCTGAGACCATTTATTTTGGTTTTCTAAGTTTGTCATTATTCTTTAGAATTACTGGGAAAAAATGCCAACTATTTGTATAAATGGAATTGACACTTTGTTGCTATTTTTTTTTTTATTTTAGGAAAAAAATGAGGATTAAACCCTTAACTTTCATTAAGATGAGTTCACAAAATGGTGATTGTTATGTACAAAGTCGAAAGAATCTAAGTCCAAAATGTAAAATAAAAGGGAGATGATATGAATAAAAGCAATAAAACATTAGTTGTCATTTTCTTAGAAGAAAAGTCAAAGTGTCTGTCAACACTTATCTTGTACAAAAAAAGAAAAAAAGTAGAAAAAAATATTAAAGTTCAGATCTAACCCAGACATGATATTTATGATCCACTGCGGATACTTTTCTCGCAACCCCTCATATACGCCGGGTTATATTAAAAACGAGTGTAGAATTTCCGCTATCGCCCTCCGAATAATTCTCCACCGGTTATTTTAATAACTCGGTGTATGAAGCAAGACATCCACACCCTTTATTTAATAAACCCGGTGTAGAAAATATTAGTTCTCATCTACACCATTTGTTTACTATAAACCGGTGTAGAAAACTATCATCTACACCCTTTAATAGTTTAACCTGTAGAAAACCATCATCTACACCCTTTAATATTTAACCTAGGTGTAGAAAACAAATAGAGCAAATTAAAAACAACCAACGCGAGTCGACCTAATTATCGACCCCTTCTCCATACCCCACCGCAAATCGATCCCGATCTCAAACTTCATCTCTCTCACCATATTAACTCTCCCATTAGCTACTCTTCAATTAATTCAAATCAAACAAATAGTACAAAATTCGGAAAAAATAGGAAAAAATTAGAAATGTAAGGAGAAAGAGAAGGAGAGCACGTGAAAGCAAAGAAAATTTGATTTTGATCAAATTTGGTATATTTTTTATTTTTATCCTTTATTATTTCGGTTTTTATATAATTAATATTTAAAAATATTGAATTAATTACTTAATCTTGATCTTAGAATCAATTCTGCTCTCCAGCCTTGAGCTTGCATCTTCTCGACTCCGTAGTCATCTCTTCGTCTCCTAGGTTATTTTGAGGTTATTTTTGTATCTTTTTATTGATTTATTTAAATTTTAAAATTTATGATATGGTGTATATTTACTAATTAATTAGCATTAGCATATCAATTGTATTGTCATATAGGACCATTTTTCTAACTTAAATTAATTTAGGTTTGGTATCCGTTCGGGATTAATCCAATAGGGATTAATCTCGAATTGTCCCCGATTTGGGATCGCTTCTTTGAATACTTTATCTCATTTAGGATTAGTGAACATATGCTAGCTACAATCTGATATTTGAGAAGAATTTGGTTCGATTTCTCCTATTGTTTCCACGAATACGTACGTACAAGCAAATGTGCATTGGCGTATTCGGAAGTCGTAGGGAAATGTTTGCGTATTTTTCTCAAACATCGCTTGTAACTAGTATATGTTCACTAATGAGATAAATTATTCAAAGAGTGGATTAGGATGGTTGGCCTGGTCCAAAACTCTTGCTTTGAGTCTTGACCCTAAACCCCGACATGTGAACAATTTTATTTTCTACGAGATGGATCGTAATACTTGGATGTATGAGATCGATCGGACATCGATGAATATTTGTCAAGAGTTGAAGAATTTATGAAATGTGCCACGAAAAATATGAGACTAAGAGGTGAAGTGAAACTTTTATGTCCTTGTTGTGGATCACAAAACTTCATCGTGGAAGGATGTTTGAAGAAGTCAAATCCCATTTGATTCGTCGTGGATTTAAACAAATGATATACAAGGTGGACCAAGCACGGAGAATATGTAGATGCGAGGACTAGCATGAATCTACCGGATTTAGGAACTAATGTTGAAAATGAATTACAAACTGAAAATGTTGAACATGTAGAACCGACTGAAAATGTAAATTTTCCACAGTGTAATGATGAATTAGATGAACTGATGAATCACGTGCCTGCAGATTTTGTTGATGATGTTCCTGATATTTTTGAAAATTTGCACAAGGACTCGAACATACCTTTATTTCCAAGTTGTACGAAATATACAAAAATTTCAGCGATTTTCAAATTGTATAATCTGAAAGCCAAGAACAATTGGAGCGACGCTAGTTTCACATCTCTACTCAAACTTTTGGGAGATATGCTTCCGAAAATAATGTGTTGCCGCATTCAAATTATAAGGCAAAAAAATTGTTATGTCCCTTGAACTTAGAAGTAGAGAGAATTTCAAAGATGTCCGAATGATTGCATACTATTCGAAATGAACATAGGGATCTGGATAAATGTCCAAATTGTAATGCATCTCGATACAAACCGAGGGACGATAGGGTCGAAGATGATAGAAAGAAGAAACCATCTCGCAAAGGTATTGTTCTATCTCGCCAATAATACCTGTGTTGAAGCGTCTTTTTGGTAATAAGAGAGATGCTAAATTATTGAGGTGGCACGCAGATTGCAGGAAAAAGGATACATTATTACGACACCCTGCGGACTCTCCAGAATGGAGGAACATAAACAGAGCATTTTCAAAGTTCGGAAATGAACCTAGAAATTTGAGATTGGGGCTATGCACGGATGGCATGAATCCTTACGGCAACATGAGTAGTCGTTTGACTACATGGCCTGTTTTAGTGTGTATTTACAATCTTCCTCCATGGTTATGCATGAAAAGAAGATATATGATGATGTCATTGCTAATTTCTGGGCCTAAACAACCAGGTAATGACATAGACGTGTACCTAGTTCCATTAATAGAAGAACTCAAAGCATTATGGGATGATGGCGTGGAGGTATTCGATTCGCATTTGCAGGAAAACTTTCCCCTTCGTGCTATGTTATTTTGCACAATTAATGATTTTCCCGCATACGGTAATTTATCAGGTTTTAGGAATAAAGGGGCCAAAGCATGTCCTATTTGCGGGGAAGACACTCATTCCCAATGGTTGAGTAATTGCAAAAAAACTGTTTATTTAGGTCATCGCAGGTTCCTTAGAAGTTCACACCCCTACCGACGGAACAAGAAGGCATTTGATGGAAAAACCGAAAAAGCCTTAGCACCACTGCCGAAATCTGGAAAACAAATATATGGAATGGTGAAGGACATAAAAATCTGTTTTGGAAAAAAGTTTGAAAAAAGTATTCCAGACGGTTTATGGAAGAAGAAGTCAATTTTCTGGGACCTTGAATATTGGCCACATTTGGAGGTTAGGCATTGCCTGGATCCGATGCACATTGTTAAGAACATAAGTGAATCTGTGATTGGGTTGCTATTGAACATTCCAGGAAAAACAAAAGACGGACCCAAAGTGAGACAGGACATGATCAATATGGGAATTGAACCCGAAGATCATTCCAAACATATTTTGTCTAGGAAGGAGAAGATCATTCCAAACATCTTAAAGTCCTCCAGCACCTCGCTGTTGTGGCTCCTTATGTGGACGAGCACCTAGATGAGTTGCGACAACATAATCCCTCAGCGCCAGAAATCTGGATAAACAAAGAGCACAACTCTAAATTTTGTGAATGGTTTAAGGAAAGGGTACAATCCCAACCAGCAGATGCCGTTACTGAAACTGTGAGACGGTTATCGTTTGGTCCTCAAGCGACCGTGACAACATGGCAAGGGTACGACATGAATGGATTCATCTGGTATACCAAACAACAAGATGGTAAAAGTGCCGTACAAAACAGTGGAGTGACAGTAGAAGCAATATCAGGTGATGGAGGTGATCCGATACCTTACTATGGGTGGATCGAGGAGATCTGGGAACTTGATTACTTGAGATTTCGGATACCCTTATTTTTGTGTAAATGGATTGAGAATACGCGCGGGATCCGAAAAGACAAATACAACATGATATCCGTTGATTTCAACCGATTGGGTTATAAAGACGACCCTTTTATACTTGCCAACAAACAAGCAAAGCAAGTTTTTTACATTGTTGATCCAAATTCGATAGAAAATGGCATGTTATCCTTCCCGGGAAAAGACACATTGTTGGTGTTGGAGACATCGTGGATGAAGGAGACTATGATAAATTTGATGAATTTACGGGAAGGTAGTACCGATGAGTCATGCAATCCGCGTCCAGTAGTAATAATTTTCTTTCATTTTTTGTTTTTAATGTTATTTATTTTTAAATATATCACCGACATATATTTTTTCTACATAAATGCAGGTTTTGGATGTATTTTCTTTTTTAGTATTTTATTGAATGTAATATTTTTCTCGCTTTTTTTGATGTATGTTTTAAATTTTGAATGCTATTTTAGTATTTTTTTTTGGATACTTTTGGAATGCTTAAATTATCATTATCATATAAAATTACTAATCAAAAATCACTATGAAATTATTTGAATGTTTAATATAAATAATTTTAAATTTGATATAAATAGTGCATTCCAAATTTGTCCAAAAGTTTCGGCCAAAAATTTCAATCTCTCCCTCCAAATTCGCGAATCCCTAGACAAATTTCCTCCAAAATTTGCGATAAACCCTACACTAAAAATATGGCGATAAGCCCTCCTCCGCCCGACAAACCCCTTTCGTTTTTCCGCACACAACGCCTCGCTCAACCTCTTGCGTATCCCCCACACGACGCCCTCCTCCGCGCAACCTTCGCTGGCCGCAGTCGATCAAGGCGGTCAGAGCAACCTCCTCCGCGCACCTCTTGCGTATCCCCCACACGACAGCCCTCCTCCGCGCAACCTTCGCTGGCCGCAGTCGATCAAGGCGGTCAGAGCAACCTCCTCCGCGCAACCTCCTCCGCGCAACCTCTTCAGCGCAACCTCCGCGCAACATTTCTTGGTAATATTTCACCTTTTTCCAATTATATTTCTTTATGTCTTCCTTCTGATGGTGAATTTGATGGATAGGTGGCACGTGCGTCGGCTTTTGCTGTCATGAAATTGAGTGTTTTACCAGCATTAATAGATTCTGAAAATTCATTTCTTCCGGTTTTCATCTCCCGTACCAAAACAATATGTAGGCTTTTCATCCTTTTTCGTTGTTTATGCATAATAAGTTTACCCGATGCTTCAAATCTGAAATATGGTTTCGTTGATTTGAAATTGACTTCAAATTTACACCCTTTCATTCTTTTAAGTGAAAGAAATGTTGAAAGTTCAAAAGCCCTTTCTCGGCATATTGTGTTTCTGCTGTCTTTCTCTTTAGTTTGTGCCTTGTATCTACTTGAAATCCCTTGCCTTGAAGTCCCGGAGAATATAATTTCGTAAAAGGTGTTGACCAAGGTCTTGAGAACAATAATTTTATGAATTGGAATATTGGATCCATGGTTCATAGTGACATGAAGTAACTAAATTTAGGAAAACTCGCTTCCTAAAGTTATATTCCAAAATTGTGTAAATAATTCTCGCTTGTTCTTACCGACCAAGTTATATACATTGTTAATGTTGCAAATTTTCCTAGTCCTTGGGAAAGGCGTAACATCTAAAGACTACATAAATTTTCCTGGCATTTGCATCTGAATATGGAGTAACTAATTCTATAATTCTATAATTCTAAATATGGAGTAACTAATAGTTCTAATTTGTGCAGATTTGTCATTAGCCTTGAATATTGCTAGGAAATAAAATGGAAAACAACATTTGACAGTATGTTTCTATTCTATTATGCAGAGAAATGTCGAAAGAAGTCTCAAATCGTAGAAAAAGGTCGAGGACAAAATGTGAGAAATTGAGGGCTTTGAAAGGGACAGCCACTATCGATTTCGATGAAAATGGCTCGCCAATCGGGAAGTATGCCAACAATTTTGCCAGCTTTGCTGCCATGTTGGTGAAGGATTCTGTGGCATGCACATACAAGAGTTGGAAAGATGTTTCAGAAGATGATAAAAATGATATCTGGGCTGAGATAAAGGTAATTTTATGTCCATCATGTTTTATAGATTATATATGATTGTTTTTATCTTCTGATGCATTTTGCCTTTTATCATTACACATGCACATATTTAGGACGTATTTAACATCAAGGTTGAGAATGAAGTTGCCAAGAAGAAGACAATAAAGACGATGGGCGAGCGCTGGAAGAACTGGAAATCTCTCCTGGTAAAAAAATATATCTTAAATGAGAATCCTGGAGATCCATGTGATGATTGGACTATCTCGGAGGCACAATGGGAGGAATTCAAAAGACAAAAAACCACACCCGAGTGGCAGGTATTAAAACACTAAATCAAACCTATATTTTCATATTGTTCAAGCTTTGGAAAAGGAAAGGAGAGGAGTTACAGACATGATAATCGGCGAAAAGAAAATGAGGAGTGACACTACTGCAGCTTTAAAAAAACTCTAAATTATCAATAGATACCTTTCTTGATTTGCTTTCTTGCTGTGATAATTTGTAGTTACAGACTTTATTTTCATGAAATAAATTACAATTACAATTGCTTTTGTTAATAGGAGAAGAGTCAGCGGGGGCAAGCATCGGCAAGACTTCCCAAGATTCCTCACAGGCTTGGATCAACTGGTTATAGAGGCGCGGAGTTAAAGTGGAAGGACTCCGACACCATTTCAACAAATTTTCTTCGAATCCTCATCGTGGTACAATTACTTCCCGAACAATGTAAAAGATGGGTGATGGCAAGGTGCAGACCAAACGAGGCGGGAGTTTATATACCCCAAGACAAGCAGACTGAAGAGGTCATCGAGCGATTGGTATGATTGAAACTGAGATTACTGACCTTAGACTTTATTTTGATAATTTCTGACAATTGGAGGTTCTTTTTATGGCAACATGTTTAACTTATTATCTCTCGTGGCAGCGATCGCTGTCATCTCAAGAAGTCGATCAAAGGTTGCCACCGAGTCGATGTTGACCGTCATGCGGTTGGGAATCCCGAACATCCAGGGGAGGGTTAGAGGATACTCGGGGTGTGTTGGCAAGAAAGAAAATCTACGGAAAAAGCAAGAGGAGTGGGGCATCTCATGCCAATTGCATCTCCAAGGAAGAGTGGACGAAGGAGAAGCGATGTTAGAGGAGAGGTGGGGACAAGCGTTCGGACCCTCCTAGCGCGAGCTTGTGGGGACAACAGGTTCAAGAACCGTTGCAAGGGCAAGGTGGTGATGATTACTCTCCTCGAGAATCCAACCATAATACCCAAGTGGGCTCAAATAATATGACTCCAGATACATTTCAAAATCTTGAGGTTAGTTCTCCTATATCATTTTAAAATACTGATATGTCTTATTTAACTAACCGACTAGTACAAGGATCTGATTTTATTTTTAATTTGTAGGGCCCTGTAGACTGCAACCTCTACCTCATAGACACCTTACACCAACGAAGAAAGGTAGCGGAAGGACAGTGCCACCCGTCTACCGGCGAGGCTACCGTGCATCACCAAACCCTTCGGCCAGATCAGGTAAGGGTTTCTATTGATAAAGTGATGGAGGAGTATCGCGAATGGTCTCCTCCTTTTCCGATCGGGGACAGTGTAGATCGGCTTGCTGATCTAATTAACTCTTTCCTCATTTGGCCTGTAGCTTATGTGGAACTGCTAGGGCAGGTATTTTTTTTATCCATATTACAAGAGAATTAAGCCTCTAATTACCATATAAGAAATCACCCATTAATTTTGTTATGATTTTTTTTTTACTTACCATAGACTACTACACCTACAAAACAGCCTAAGAAGGCTGTGAATAAGAAACAAGTGCCTACTGCAATGTCTACTTTGAACCGGGGACTACTTCCTGACGCAATATTACAATGCCTCTCTGAGCCGTGCCTCTTACTGCACCAGTTTTTGATGGCTCAACCTAAGGATTATGTTCAAATGGTAATACCTTTTCAAAAAGATCACTTCTCTCGTGCGGGTCAATTGATTGTGAATGTCGAGGACCTGATTGAGATGTTAAAGCAAGAAGAAGCCAACATCTCAATCCTCAAGCTTTTCTCGCATGTAAGAACTCTCAATCTTAATATTTTCTTAAAATTTCATTATTTTGGAACACAAGTGTTATGTGCATACATCCGATACATGCATCTAGGTTCTAAAAAGTTATGTCGAAGTCAACAATGAGGCAAGCCGATCTCGTGTACTTTTTGGATCCGAACGATGCGCGAGAAATTTTTAGGATTGATTTTGTAGGGACGACGACATACATGAATGAAGTGTTTGACATAGTGTCCGACAAAGTCGTGCCGGGCCTTCTATCATTCTTCTGCCATATCATCAGGGGTTAGAATAATCTAACCTTCACATATTTGTGTACTTATTTTCAATATTTTATCCATCTCATAAGAGTTAAAAATCCATTGCAGGAGACATTGGGTACTTCTTATTATAGACCTCGCACGATGCCTTGTTCATCTTGTGGATTCTCTATGTCCTACAAATATATCGAACTTGAAGATCAAATTGGTTCTGGATACGTAAGACTTACATAGAGCTATTTTCGTAGTTTAATGTTTCTATTAGCTTTACATAGGACTATTTTCATATAATTGATATTGTATGCACTACTAAATTATATATATTTCATTTACTTTTCTTTCAGTGCTTTACGACATCTCTGGAGAGATGATAAGAACACAGCCAAGTTCACTTGGGAGTTAATGAAGGTAAGTAACTTGAACTTATTTGTTACAAATTAATGAGTGATGTTAGGATTTAGGGTTTAGTAATTTTTTCAATAATTTGATTCTTAGCTTTATTCTTTACCATTGATTTATTTCCTATTTTTAGAGTCCACGACAACCAGACGGTGTCAAATGCGGTTATTATGTTATGAGGTCGATGTTTGACATAGTAACACATTACATTCAAGCCGACCGATCGCTTTGCCTTTGGTATTTATTTTTTTCTTTATAACAACACCTCATAAAAAGAACAACCATAGTCCAAATTTTGATTTGCCTTTGGTCCGGAGCTTTATAATTTGTATTGATTAATTACCAGTAGATTGTAGTTCATGCACGAAGCCATTTGGCAGAAATAATCCATTTTGAGTGAATT
The DNA here is from genome assembly GCA_037127355.1 of Schoenoplectus tabernaemontani. Classification (NCBI taxonomy): domain Eukaryota; kingdom Viridiplantae; phylum Streptophyta; class Magnoliopsida; order Poales; family Cyperaceae; genus Schoenoplectus; species Schoenoplectus tabernaemontani. The sequence continues at coordinate 10,925,858 of CM073750.1, read as the reverse complement.
TGACCAATGTCTGAATTAAGGTTAACTCCTCAACTGCTTCAGGTTTGACTAGAAATTTAGTTTAAGGTTAATGCTTCACCTGTTCATCAAATGAAACTGTTGAAAATTCTTTTCATTCATATATTAGAAAATATTCATGGTAGTACAAGTGTATATTATTACTCATATTTTACTAAGACAACTATGTCATGGATGATGATTTCTTATAGTGTTTTCATACGGCCACAAAAATTGGATACACAAATTGCATACCAAATCAGTCATATATCTAACTTTACTCATAATTATACAGGTTATTGAACCCGTAGCTCCGAAGAGCTATCCGCAAAATGAACTTGACCACATAGTGTCTTTGCTTGCTGAATTTATTGTTGAGGTTATTTGATTATGTAATCTTTTTATCAAAATATACCAATGTATATCATGGATTATGTAAATTAGAAAATACCAATGTATGTCATGAATTATTAATCTTCTTACTGTTATTTGGTGATGTTAATTGGTGATCTTTTGATATAATTAATTCTCTTATTGTTGGGGTCATTTGGTAAATTAATTTTGCGCTAGCAAAAAGGGCTAGCAACCTACAAGCATCCATACCCTGCTGAAATTTATTGGTCTTCTACGACGGGTATTAACAAATGGTGCAGAAAAAAGTACTGAGTGATTATTTACACCGGTTATTAGTAAAGAAAGGGTGTATATAGAGTATATATACACCGGTTATTAACAAATAAACGGTGTAGAAAAGCGCAGATTTTTTACACCGGTTATTACTAAAGAAAGGGTGTATATAGAGTATATATACACCGGTTATTAACAAATAAACGGTGTAGAAAAGCAGTAACAAATGGTGCAGATTTTTTACACCGGTTATTACTAAAGAAAGGGTGTATATAGAGTATATATACACCGGTTATTAACAAATAAAGGGTGTAGAAAAGCAGAAGACGCTGGCCTCAAAATTTATATAATATTATTTCTATATATCTTCTACACCGGTTGGTAATTAATAAAAATGGTGTAGAAAACTGGAGATAGTCCACTTTTACGCCTCCTCGCCTATGACGGTTTTTAACTAACATTTTACAACCCCAGCATTTACAACGGCAGATAACCGGTGTATAAGCCTATAAATACCCGGTGTGAAAAAAGATTTTTCCTGTAGTGACTTAACTATCCAACCTGATTTAATAGACAGGAATAATTAGACATTAATTGTAATATTTGGATCCAGTCCAGAACCTGAGCTGGTGCCAATCCATCAATTAATCGAATATACGGTTGTGAACTATTTTATCAGTTCTCGATCTAGATTTATTAGTATCGGGACCTCTACTTATTAGCGTTCTTATCTGCTATTATTATCTCCTTAAATTACATTAAAATCTCCTTTAATTTCTTCAATCATTTATGTAGGCTGTCTCCTGCCGTTAATCAATGCAAGCAAATTGTTCTTTTTTTTTATAAAGATGACTGTTAAACTTTTTAAATTTTAATATCTATAAAAAATATCCTGACAGAAATTATAATTGTTCCTCCTCCCGTATAGAAAATTGACATTATTGCTATATAAAATGCGAGCAACTTATATTGTATATTTCATCAGTACAAAAAAACTGTTACATGTGTATATGTACATGGAAGGAAGAAGTTCAGAGGAATTTTTTTTTTCATCTTCTCTATTGTCAAATAATTTTTTTAAAAATCATCTCCTCTCTTTTAAGTTCTAAACGTTTTATATATCTTTATTTTGCCATCCAACCAATGTTCGTAGAATAATATCATAGTTGAATCAATCATCAAATCTTTCAGTACTCAACGCATGTGATTGAGCCACTCAATCTGAGTTTCACGAGCTTTGGAATATTTATCACTAATTCCATATGTCGCCTCCTGTTAATTTCTACTATTCAATTTGGTTCCTTTCTCTAGGCTGTGTTTTGATGATGATACCATTGTCTGCGTTTTTGATGAAATGTTTCCAAGATTAGAAATTATAATCAAGGGGATCATTCAATTGACTTTCTGAAGGAATATATGCAAAACAATGAACTCATACGTACGGTCATACCAACTAGTGCTTATTAACTCAAGTCCAGCAAGTCATATAAGTTTCCATGATGTAGAACAGGGGGGTTTGCAGGCTAAGTTTGTGTTTGATATAAAAGATAAAGGAGTGGTCTAATAACTAGGAGAAAAACAGATACACAAGTTCCCTTTTCTAAAGTAGATAAAGACAGATTTTTTTTCATCGGAATCAGAAAAATTGAGGATCGAAATAGGGAGAAGAAAAGAGGAGGAAGGGTATTTCAGTCCCAAATATATTTTTTCAGAAAGTTTAATGACAGCTTATATAAGTAAAAGTGTTATATTGGGATATTACCAATTAATTATTTTTTTATGGATAAATATTCTTGTTAAAGTTTAGATAGATAAATATTCATATAACAATGTTTTCATGAATTCACACTCAATTTTCCAGATAAAAGAGAGAAAATAAGCACATAATTCAATTACTTGTACATCAATTGCTGATTTATGGTTCATAGATGCAGAGGCTAGAAAAAGACAGATGAGAGAAATCATCCAGGAGCGCCTACTTGAAGAAGGAAAAGAGGTCAACCTCGTCAACTTTGTCCCGGTTCCCATATAAAAATGTAGAAATTAGTGAAATAATATGAGCAACAACAATTTGGATCATTTGAAAAGAATGAAATAAACTAATATTTGAGAGAGGAAACGGTAAAGGTTTGAGATCATTACGAAGTAATATTAATTACTGCTATAGTCAAGTACTGGTGTTTGAAGAAAGGAATAGACTTTCAGGAAAACTTATGTTTAATGTTCCCTCAAAATGTTATTATTGGTGCAGATTTTAGGAAGCAATTTAAACTTGGTTCTAAGTAGAGGCAGAGGATTAGTCTGGCGAAGGAACTGATCTGCAACCCCTCTCTCTCTCTCTACTTGAATATTGATTTTATTATTTTCTTAGTGCTTTAGTTTACTTGTTCAGATTTATCAAGCGCTCAAGACTGTTTTAGACGTAATATTATCATAATCTGTCAGTTAATTAGGACAAAAGAGAAAACTAAATAGTTGGAAGTGTGATTTTAATTAGATATTTCTGGTGTTGCCAAAGACTGATCCATGCTACTTTTTTTCAATGTGTTAGGCTTTTAACTTTTGGATGTAATTGGTTAGTACTGATCGTAAGATTTAATATTTTGTGTTGCATTGCACCTTGGATGTAATAGGAAGAACATGTAAGTAGTTTAAGTAGGTAAATTCCTCGTACTAGAGTGTGGTATCTTTATGTTTCAATAGAAATAGATGGCTACGCTACTTTTTGTCAAAAGAAAGTACATAATAAAAACACGACATGTCGAATTAAGTTCCTACTTTGACTCCGTATTACTTAAGGTCTGTTTGGATTGATCCCATCCTCGTGGGAATTGTGGGATTTTCATCCCACTGGGTTAATTCTCCCAGGGATCGTTCGGCAACCATTTCATTTTGATTAGATGTGGATCTTATCTCCCCACTGTATTCCCAAACTCTTCAATAAATCTCCGGGAAAAAAATAATTCACTCCAACTTCACGATTTTTTTTCCCATACGGCACTCTTCGCTCGCTCTGTCTCTTTCGTCTCATTAATGAGCAACAAGGTAATAGACCTCTCTGTTACTCGAACTCATTTTTCCTCCCTTTACATTCGTCTCTCTCCTCTCTCTCTTCAGGCCGTCTTGACGAAAACTTACTATAGATAAATTACGGTGATGTATGAGTCTAGAATTAATTTCATATATACGATAATAAAAGAACACATGTCATTTTTTTTTGTTCAGCGACTTATTGGTCATTTACTTTGTCCAGTGAAACCTTGAAATATCTATGCTGATATCTTATTTCACCAGATTCATCTTAAGAACCGGTTATAAGATTATGCTTCATGCATTGAATGTGAATTGATGTATGACAGTATGAGCGTCTTTTTCCCTTTTGAAATATTAATATAAATAAACCGATCATGCTGATAGGGTACGATCCTTTTTACTGAGTCTGATACTGGTAAACAAAAGAACAAACTATGTATTATTATTGGTTTGAGTAATTACCAACTGGACAAACATATTCACAAACGGATTGCATTTTTCGTCTTATGACTGGTTGAACTTAATTCCTAATTGAATATATATATATATATATGCTTTTGCTCCTCATTTTTTCATAAATGTGATGATGTGATACCAGCACACAATGGAATCATGGTACGTGTCAAAATAATATGAATGTAAATTCCGCTTTTATAAAATTCTATTACAACTTAATTAATTATTTATAGCTACAATTTAATTTACACTATATGCTTTTACATTGAAATGATACAAAAATTTCTGATAAAGACATAATTTTCAGTATAACACACTATAAGAAATGAAATAGATATACTATTTGTACTTTGTTTATGTAAACTTCATTAAATCTTTTATATTAGCATGACTAGCTAGCTAAATATTTTTGTAATTACAATTCTCACATTACATCCGAACGCCTTAGATACATTGTTGTGTGCTGTTATATGTGTGGGGTCTCAGAAATTAATAGGTGGAATCCCGACCCCATGGATTCCTATTTCACAAAATCCCATGGCATCCGAACGAACTCTGATAGGGTTATATTTCAATGGCTCAGATATTACGAGTTCTGTTCTGACACTTTGCCCAAAAAATGATATTTGATAAAAGCTTTAAGCACTCCTTTACGCAATACATATCTCGAGCTATATATCTCCGACTTCGAGATCACTTCGTTAGTTCATCTCGAGATAGATAATTACGAGTTCGAGATCACCCTATGGTTCTCAAATCTGATTATATTAATAACCGCTCACTACTATGAATAACGATTATAATTGATTATATCTTTAATAATCATCTACTATTATGAATAGCGGTAATCACTAATCACGAACTAAAATAATACAACTAAATAAGACAAGTTCACCGACTTGTCTCAACAGATAAGTGCTACTTTTAGTACTATCCATTAATATTATGGATAAACCGATTTTGATTTTCACATCCTTTTTCCTCTATCTAAGGCCAGTGGCGGACCCAGTTTAATCCAGGGGGGGCACGTGCAAAAATAGTGCTTTTCGGTAATGTTTTCGGTACTTTGCCCCCCCCTGGAAATTTTTTTTGCCCCCCCTGAATTGTCTGGTTATTTTTATTGAGAAAAAAATATTTAATACCGTGCATAATGAAATAATTATGCAAAGATATCAAAATATAAAGTTTCTTAGACGAAAACTTTCTTCATCAACTTGATTATCTATTACTTTGAGCTTTATTTTATTGTTATTTTAATATATAAAATGTTATTATTTAATAAAAAAATTATTAGTTAAGTATATATATTAAATTATTATTATTTTTATTTAGTACCCGATTAGTTAATGGGTTTGAACCCGATAAGCCATTACAATCCGATAATTGCCCCCCCCTAATCAAAATCCTAGATCCGCCACTGTCTAAGGCTTCTCGTAGAACAAAAAAAGAGATTCAGTTTTACACACATAAAAACTTATTGGTTATAATAGCTTTTGTATATCCTCAATACACACTCTCACATTCAATTTTTCTATTGATTCTGTTTTCCTTGAGACATACGTATCAAACTCTAATACTGTGCACCATAACGAGACAATGGAGAGGAGGGAATGGGACAAAAGAGATCCTCATTTTCAGAGTCGGCACCGTAGAAGGAGAGAACGAAAAGGGACAAAATACGAGGTGAACAAAACATAAAAATTCTATACATTTTTTCTCCAATCGTTACCACGTTTTGAAGAGTAAACTCCTCTCGTCGTCCCTTTCCTCGCCTTCCGTCCTCTATCCTTTTCCCATTCGTCGTGAAGCACAGCTTAAGGCATTCCATTTGACGTCATACAAAAGCATACAACGAGTTTTTATTTTAAAAAAAATGACTCTCAACTCCAAGTGGAACACCGCCGCATATCATTCCGTTAAGATATCTCTGGCTATACTTTACAGAGCATATTACTTGCGAGGGTCGTGTTTCGTATGCTCATGGCTGCACAGAAATTGCCGCGAGATTTCATTTCTTTTAATTCAGAAATGAAGAAATATACGTAGAGAGAGAGAGTTAGGACGGACGGAAACAGAAACGATCGGTAAGGGGTGTTTGAGTCAAAAAAATAGAATGTTCGGATCAAAAAATTTATTTTTTACTGCACGAGCTTTATTTTTCAGTGAATCAAGAGGTACCCGGACATCGATTGACACCCATCTTGGTGCCGCTTCTAAGTTAGGCTATGGTATTATGCATAATTAATGATCAAATTTGTTACCGACTCAAAAATATTGTTAAATCTTGGTTTATGGTTAAAAAATTTTAAGTGTTAGTTTTGAAATTTTCAAAATGACCTAAAGAATATGTATTATTTTACTATTATTGTTGAGTCATCCTAAAAAATAAAAAATAAGTACTTGAAAATTTTCAAACATAGAAAAAATTCTCTATCCCACATGATATGAAAAAATTATTGAGACTCATAAATAAAGATTTGAAGATTATTTAGCTATAATTTTGAATTCGTAGTAAATTTGATCATTAATTATATGTAGCACCATAATCCAACTCATATATATATATAAGTAAATCCATTTTGAGCTAAAGTTCATTAAGACTCACTTAATTTAAAAATATATCTAATCATCTCTAAATTTTAATTTTTTTGCTCAATTTACAAAAAAAAAAACTATGGGACAAATAATTCTATTTTTCGAGATTTTAATGTATTTATCTAGGATTTCAATGTATTTCAATGTATTTTTAGAATATCAATAAAACAATAAATATTTAATTATAAAATAGATCATTTTTTTAAGGAATCTGAGATGGGTACTTAAATAACACGAAACAGAATATATCCTACAAAATTTATATATAGAATTTATAAGCAATATAAAACTAAATTTGAATATAATGAGAAATATTTTAAAGTTAAGATAATAGTGAGGTTAAACTCATCGTGAGTTTAAACTCATGGAGACCCGCCGGTAATTTAACTAAGATATATATTTTCCGAAGTTTGATTTATGCTACTCAATATATTTTTATCAATATCTTGTAGGATGAATAAAATTTCTATTTTCAGAGTTTTTTTAAGTATTTTTTTATTTCTTAAAAAGTGATATATTTTCATAAGTAAATATTTATTATTATTTTATCAGTGAGGGGATCCCAATATTTACATTCAAATAAATTCATGAAAATATACTGATGGTACATACACAATTTATACATACACAATTTATACATGCGTAAATTGATCTCTTAAATGCAATTACAGAGCATTAAGCACCATAATTCCTTTCTAAACATACCCATTATGCCACTATGAAATGATTTACTGTTAACCTGTGAATGTACTGTAATATTAGATTTCCAATATAAGTTGGATGTACAGTACATCAGCCTTTTAGTTTATTTCGTATTATAATTTTAAGAGGATAAAACCTGGCTTAATTATTCCGGTTGTGTCCGCCGCTTAATATTTTTTACACTGTGGTACTGTAAAAAGAGTTAAAATGTAAGTTTTGAACTAATTAATTATCTGGTTTGTAGATTTATTAAGATTAACCGTTCAAACTCGTTATTTGAAATTAATTAAATGGGTTCTTAAGTGATGGTATAGAAGTAAAAAACTTCTGTAGTGCTACGCTTATTAAAATAAGGCATATATACCATGATATTATATGTATATATATCTCGATGTAGGAACGAATAGAAGAACAATTAGAAGTGGAGAATTCCACTATACTCGCCGGTTGAACAGCATAGGGATATTCAACATTAATTAACTAATAAACTGTTAAACAAAGCCAAATTTGTCCTTTTTATATAACTCCAAAGTGAGTTGTTTCTTCCGTCTCTCAGATGCTTCTGTGAAGTATGAACCTTCCAGCTAGCTACTGAGCATAATATACTTATCTTATACTAATCCGGTTATAACCTCGTGTGCTGGATATTCTTAATTAAACGTGATTGTCAGAGATTCGCAGAGAGTTTTCTATTGGTTAATCTTAGACCTTAATGATTAGCTCTGCCCCCGGATTATCAAATATTTATGCTTCACTAAATTAAGAAGAAGTATATATCTGTATTTTTTTTTCATTACGTACATACTACTATTACTAATTTATGTAATAAAATTGAATGTAAACAAGTATTGAGAACCAATATTGAGAATCAATTTTTAGTTACTGACTAAGAATATATATATTTTTTCTCTGCGGAACCTGATTGGGATATTCTTTTGTTAGCATCTAGTGTTGCTGTCTCTTGTTCTATTTTCATCTTGAAGACAGAAAAAGAAAATAAGCGTGTAACATAAGGGAAAGGGAAAAAAACACATTTTATCGTGAAACTCCTTTTTAATTTAGGTATACTTTAAGAAATAAATTATACAAATGGTCGTTAAAGTATTATACGTTTTCTAATTTAGGTTTTGTAATTTTTAAATATTATTTTGTTTTTAAAGTATCCTCACTTACCCTTTGGTTCTTATAATATAAAAAATAAATATTGATTCTTAAAGTTTTTAATTGAACTAAATTGGTTTTATTTAAATTTTTTACGCTGCAACAAAAATTAATAGCTTCCCAACAAAGTATTAACATAATAGAAAAATATGGAGTAAAACTAATATACTCCTAGAAGCACGGAAACTCTCGGTACTTATAACACAAAAATATAACTAATTATCTTTAAACTTTGAGTTATGTATCTCATTAGATTCTTTATATCAAAATCTTATGAGAGTTTCTATTTTTAGAGATTATTAAATAGTTATTTTAGATATTTTAAAGTGATTTATTTTTATATACAAAGATTAATTATTTTATTATTATGTTAGCTTCATCTTAAAAAGTATGAAATAAATACTTATAAAACTAAAAAAAAAATTTGTATCTCATAAGATTTTATATAGGGAATTTCTTGAGAGGGAAAAAATTAAAATTTAAAAATGATTATGTATGTCCTTGAGTTAAGAGTACGGAGAGGCCTCATGCTCTTAGTAACACCTTCATCTTCCTCTAAAAAAAATAATTTTTAATTAATAAGTTGTATAGTCTCATATTTTTGAGGGAAAAATACTAAGTCCATTTTGAATTCCAAAACTTTTCATGCATTGCGTTCATAAATCGTATATACACAAAAATCAAATAACGTTGTTCTGAATATTAGCAGGTTCTCATCCAAAAAAAAAAAGAGGAAAAGTTTTTTTTTTTGAGAAATATTAGCCACTTACTACTTTTGACATGGTTTCGTATGACATGAAATATTAACCACTTACTTTTGTCAGAAACTAGAACCAGTCTGAAGAAAGAAAATTTTGAAGCCTTGCTAGTTGCTACATTCTGACAAATTTGTCACGACCCATCGTAATGCCAGTCAAACGGGACAACTGGACTAATTAATCCTCATTAGTATTTACTATTCCCCTGCCCAATTGTAAGCCATTGAAACGAGGAAAATAATATAATATCTTTCTAATCTTCGTATACCGTTCCTATTTAGTCAAAGACAAAGTAAAATGATAAATTATGAGAATGCAAGGGGCTTTGGAGTTAACCAGCGTGATCCGATATGAGATCTACATACCTGACCGTTTCTGACTTCTAATTATCCTTCCTCACGTGATTTCTCTTATTGGTCTTCCTGGACCTACAGGGTACCAAAACGCAACGCATTAAGTTGTCTCCATTTGCTACGAAGGGAGATTCCATATAATTTTTCTGTTCTTCATGCATGGAAATTTCTTTTTAAAAAATTTAGCTAATTTAAGAAACTTTTATGTTGAGAATTTATCAAATAAGGAAAACATCGGTTTTCTTATGTAATTATTTTCTTTGATTTATTGAAATTCTCTCTACAGAATCAATGCAACAACAAATATTTATTTCCCTAATTCTGTCAAGTACATGAGAGGAATACATTTTGGAGGAAAGGAACTTTTGAAAACAAATTGATTCAACACCCATCAGAACTGAAAATTCTCTAAATTACGTAAAATGTTCATATATGACAATTGACAAAGGAGAAGGTATAACGAGTTGGATTATGATGCTATATATCATAGTTATATGATTCACGAATAATTTGTGAATAGTCCATTTTTCACATATAGCTAGATGTTTCATGAATATTTTGTCAGTTTAATATACAATACGTTTTTTTATCAAAAAATATATTATTTACGAATTATTCGGTAAAAAAATGTTATATATTATTTTTAAATGAAAATTTATATTTTTAATATATTTTCAAAATTTTATTATTATAATATATATTTTATTTAGATTATATGAAATAAAACTATTTTCGAATTATATCCGTACTATACCCGAATGTCAAACTTTCGACCTCGTCGAATGTTTCCCGAATCATGAATTTTATTACTATGGTTGTATAGCACGAATCACTTTGTATTATGGATCAATTCTTCATTCTCAAAGTTTAAATGATCGATTTGGCCCATTTAAAATGATAAAATCTGTTTGATAACAAAAAAAATTATAATTTCTAGAGTTTTTTACTTTAATTTTAGACAATTAGAAAATCACTTTTTTTAAACGGCTCATAATAACTAAATCAAATAATTTTCTAACTATCTAAAAAAATTAAATTCTAAAAAGTATAAAATTTGATCCCAAATAGGTTCTCATATGAAAATTATTTTGAGTGATTCAAATCGATTATTTAAATTTTGAAAACAAAAAAATGATTCATGACACAATGACGATTTGTACTATATATATAACACAAGAGACATAACACATGAATCGTTCATGCTATATATAGTATAAAGACAATATGTATTATGCACAGCGTAGCACATTATATAATTTTTATATTTTAATTAATAAAGGGTGAAATTTATGTCGTCTTAAATCCCATAAAAGATTTCTGCAGAAAATCAGAACTACTGACATATTTCCCCCGACGCTCTTCTTCTTCCGTCCCCAGACCCCACACGGCCCGAGCTTCGTCTGTCACTTAATCTTGGAGCCCACTGCATGATCTCTTCTGTTGTCTTTGAACATCCAAAATCCTGTTCTCAAAATATATACGGGTAACAGTCTTCTCCTTTGTTATTTCCACCAGAGTGATCTTGGACCCTGATTTTCAAATCAACGGTGGCTGATTAATCGGGAACCATCCCACTGATGGAGTCTCACTGGAGAGTATCCGAGACCAGCTTCACATGCGCTCCTCTAATACCCTACTGGGATGCTTGAAGCTCCTCATTTCACTGCTCCAGCTCTCCTCCGCAAGTCAATTTGTTTCCTTATCTCATCTTTGCTGTTCCACTCTCTCTCTCTCTCTCTGTTTCTGACTCTCTCACTCTCTCTCAATTTTATCTCTGAACGATGTCAAGCCGGAGAGACAGCAGAGGCTTCTCTCTCCGTCAGCCCCCAGTAGTCGATATCGGTTGCAACTGCCGCCGACCCCGCATTCTCTTCTCCATCTTCTCCTCTCACCCCAAACCCAAATCCACCACCACCTCCTTCTCTCCTTCTTCCTCGACCACTCTCACCACCATCACTACCGCCGCCACCACTACAACCAACGACACCTGGGACCCACCTTCATTCACCACCAATTCTCTCTTCTTCGAACCACCTTTCATCCTGAACGAAGGCCGAGCAAACCATACCAGAGAAAGGAGGCCTAGAAGAAAGAAGAGAACATGTAATGATGGCAGGGTACTTAGAGAGAGCGTGCCAGTAACAGTCGACTCCGCTGAGCCGTACGAGGATTTTCGTGAATCGATGGTGCAGATGATTGTTGAGAAGGAGATCTACGCATGGGATGATTTGAATGAGCTCTTGCACCAATTCCTCTCGCTCAACTCGCCACGTCATCACCCGCTTATCCTCCATGCCTTTGCTGATTTATGGACTGGCCTATTCTCCCCTCCCTCTCCTTGTCTCTAGTTTCTAATTCGCTCTTTTTAAGTATAACTTGGTTCTCATATGGCGCTAGCTGGTGTATTGAACCATGTAGCAGTTTTGTTGACTGTTTGCATTGTTCTATAGTATCCTCAATTTTCTAACTTAATCATGATACTTATGTAACTAAATTGTGGGTTCTACTTTATGCAAATTGTTATATCTTAAGCATTTGTATTACAAGTACGTACTCGTACTACTCATAAGAAAGTACTTTGGAGTTTGGAATATGTAAAGGATTGCTGCTAATTAGAACATTTGGTCAAATGTACCATGTCAGAGCACAAGAGTGGAAGTAAGAAAGCTGATGGAGATTTTGAATGTAATGATGATGTGGTTGAGCATTTTAATTTCATTGATGACTTCATTTGTATTTATGCTTGGTTTCTTTAACTACCTTTCATACCTAATAGCATTAAAAATATTGCAAACTTTATGGTATATGCACTGATTATTCAGTACTTAAATTAGTTAATAACATAGTTGCATTCAGCTCCTGGCATCATCCTGATTCCTGAATGGGTTATTTAAGGATACATTTTTTTTAGAAAAAGAAACAAAAAGTTTTTTATAGATTGTAGAATAGTTGATTCATTTTTTCAATGCAGTGAGAGACATTGAGATAAAAAAAAAATTATCCTTCAAAGAAACTGAAATTTTCTGTAATTTTACATTTTATCTTGTTTCACAAACATAAAACAGTGTAAAAAAGAGAAAAATATATAAAGGTACCAACGTAAAATCTTAGTTTCTTTTAGAGGATCGAATTTTTATAACCTTTTTCAGTGCATCAGAAAAAAAACTCCTGCGAGAATATTATACAAAAAATATCCTTTTTTATAAAAATAAAATTTTTGTTAAGGATACGATATTAGTCCCTTTTTAAAAATAGAAAAATAAAAAATATTTCACATATTCTAATATCGTTGTGTCATTTTTTACATGGAGTTGCATGATCTGAGTTTTTTTCGGATCAGGGGTGGTCCAAAAAAAGTTCAGACCGGATATTTTTTCCATCGAAATATCACATTATTTATGCTAAAAAATATTGTCTGAACTTTTTTCGTGCCACTCCCTGACTGAAAAAAAAATCAGATTATGCTACTCTATGTAAAAACCGACACAACTATATTAGAATATGTGAAATTTTTTTATTTTTTATTTTAAAAACGATATATTAGTGCACCATGAAAATATATCTAGTATTATAGTTGCTTCTATGGTAAGTCATTGTCATACTTCTTTATCTATGACTGTACAATTTATTTAATACTAATAACTCTTACTATCAATCACAGCCGTTTAGATAAATCTAATGATTAAATCCGCTATTATATTTTCCCAGTTTTTATATATAATATTCATAATAATTATATTATTAATAATAAGAGTGATGAAATCGAAATTTTAAAATACGAATGGCAGCGCGCCACTGGGAGTGGCGCGTTCGTGCAAACCATTTTTTTTTAAGTTGGAGTGACTCGTTTGTTGAAGTTGGAGTGTTATTATGACACCAGTGGGAAAATGTCAGTCCCACTGGTGTCTTTCAGCATTTTTAAAAAAAAAAATGAAAGACGTCGCTGTCAGTTACGTCTTTGCAGCGCGACAACTGCCCGGCAGTGACGGACTGTCATTCGTATTTTTAAAATTTCGATTTCATCACTATTATTATTAATAATATAATTATTATAAATATTATTTGTAACAAAAACTGATATTTTCCCTATCATATTTTTACGGCAGCATATACAGATTCAGTGCGCCATATTATATATGAGAACAAAAATAGCTTTGCGAGTAAAAGACTACTGGTGTTCTGGTGTTCTTTTGTGTGTGTTTGCGCCCGCGCACGAGTCGAGGTGTGTCAATGTGCGTAATGTACGTGACTTGAAATGATAGGTAATCCCAATTTAGCCAAAAAGATTAGTCTTACAGTAGCTTTTTTTCAGCTTTTGTGCCTTTGTCTTGCCTTGTTACCTTGTTGGCTGCCCCAGTGCACCTACTGTATGCTTTGTACTACCTAATATCAGTTTTAAGCTAACAATAGCATTATTATCCTTTATACTATTCCTCATTTACACCGTTGCATATTGTGCATGTGCTGGAGCTTTATTTTGTTTGCTGGTATAACTGTATATGAGCAGTTGGGATCTTTCTTGATTTCGGCTCTTTACATGCACTGCAAGTCGCATTCCTCCCATGGTTTGGTGACTGGTCACTTGATTATTTTGATAATTTTAGGAAATAAATTTGAAAAATACCATAATAATAGAAAAACATTTATAGGATATCCTTGGACATAAAAGAGTTCACGTATTTTTTAATTTTATGCAATTTCAATTATCTTTGATGGCCTGTTAAAGATCATTAAATTAAATTGTGGGTAGTTGCTTTTCTCAAAAAAAAAAAATGTGGTAGACGCAATTCAATTGTATAATGGTCTTTAACCGACCACATGACATTTAAATTATACAAAATCTAAAACATAATAAATCAAGTTTAAAAATATCTTTATATATTTTTCATTTTTATTTTTCAAAATTTATTTGAAATTTCATTTTCAAACAATATAAGTATCATGTAGTCCATTCCCATATGTATTATATTTTTTTCATTTTTTAAGGCAAAAAATATTAACTTCATTTTTATCCTTCATCTCTTATTAATTATATTTATATTAAACAAGCGTTGTCAAAAAAGGATTTTTTTTTCGATTTTTCTATTTTCAATTACATATATATGTTTGATGGTTGTCTTTGATTTCAATTAATTAGATATGTGTGATGGTTGTCGTGGGCTCGTGGCGTGTAATAATATGATACGCGGTCTGATTTGAAAGTCTGATCTGTCCAGTTAGAATTCGGATTAAAAACGATTTCGACTAATACCATACTTTGAACTTAGAAACCTCCATGTCCTCAATTTGATGCTAAAAATTTCCAAACATTCAGAAAACTTTTCTGTACGATTCAGCTTTTGAGAACATAAAGATAAAGATACTCTTAGGGTGATTTTTATAAAATAAAAAAATAAACCCCTAAATATAAAATGAGAAAAATTTGAAAAAGAAAAAAGAAAAAAAAAACTGCCTCTCGAGGATGCGACCAACCTACCGTAGGCCGCACCTGGGAATACGACAATCTGATAAAAATAACTAGGCTGGATAATAGTGATGCAGATTTTTTTTATATTTGATAAATGAAAAAAAAATAAGAAACTAATAAAATTATGTCATTTTTGTACCCATCTAGCCTGGACAGAGTTCAAAATTCGATTCTAGATTATTTTTTTATGTTTGTGTGTATTTGAAAGTTATAGAAAGTTGAGACCGAGTTTTAAAATCAGTCCCAACTTTCTACTATTATATATTACACAAAGCAAATTTCTCTTTCATCTTCCTTCGGTCAATCATTTCTTCAAAATCGTCATTGTTACTGTTACAAGAGCTTCTAACTGAAAGTGTATTTTTCGACAGATCCAGAGCCTATCCATATTCATCACTCTTGTCTCATTAATATTGTAAGTTTTTTTTTCTATTTGGACTTTTAATCTTTGCTATAAAATTAAAATACACTAACAACATGGTTTATCGTTCATACTGTAGAAACGAAAATGTTGCTAATCAATGTGTATCACGGAGGTCAAATCTTGAACACTTCAACCGGTGTGGGTTGCGATATTCGTGCGGCGTACACATTTTCTGCTGACGAGATAATTAATCTTTGGGACTTGAAGAGGCAGATTCATGCTGTTTGGAGTTGCTCCCTAGTGAATTCAACATCAGCATTAGTGCACGGTTCAACACTGCCCCAATAGGTTCCGATGGTTTTTTTATAATTTATTTGAGGTTATTTCTGAAAAAATTTGGAGAATTATTATAACAACAACTTCGTACCAACTACTCGGGATAAAACACTGAAGCTAGTAGTTGAATCTGAACTAATATTTTATTCTAAATACTATGATCCGACTAGTATTCCTGAAAGTAGTAACCCGGTAATGGCTGAGGAATGAACCAACTCTCGAGCTCGGAAGCAGTCATCATCCCGTGTTCGGGTACAAAATATGGATATGGATGAGGATGAGAAAAAAGAAGAGTGAAACCGAGATGTCTTGGAGGATGACATTCAGGATGCAACAAATATAAATATTGATGAAATTTGAGAATGCGATAGATGTAAAAAACATAGTTAAAGAGTGACAAATATTATTTTTCCTTTCATCAATCGAGGAATGAAGCACATGTGTGCACAATTTGCTAATAATACGCCAATGTCGTATACAGATGACCCTTATTTTCACAAACCACATTGAATTGATGAATAATTTGGTGTCAATCAGCAGTTAAGTACAAATCTTCATGTTCAACGAAATATAGAATTGGAGGTAACAAATAATAGCAAATCAAAGTTAGTGATGAAATGTAAAGATTCTAACAATCTATGGAGGATGTATGCCACACTCAATATAACAGATATTTTAGAGATCAGAATAAATCCGCTCGAACATTCTTAATTTGACAGTACTACTACGGCGGACCATAATAAGATGACTTCTAGAATGATTGCAGATATTATTAAGAAATGTTGAGAGAGAACTTAAAAATGACAGTTAAAGAAATAAGGGGTTTAGTTGAATGAAAATTTCTCACAATACAATTAAGTTATAATAAATTATGGAGAGAAATAGAACTAACAATTACAAATATTTTTGGTAGTTGGGAGATGTCATAGGAGATGTTTCTGTGTCTGCTAGCTGCCATATAAAATTTTATATATGGCACAAAATACATCATAGAGATAGCGCCCTCAACAAATATCGGTGTTGAAATTTTCGATCGTATTACATGGGCATTTGGTTCTGCATTGCAACATGGCCTTATTTACAATCAGTCTTAACTATCGATGCTGGATTTTTATCGAGTCGATATGCCGATAAACTATATATAGTATGTGATTATGATGCGAAACAACAACTAATATAACTTACATTCGTTGTTGTAGCAGACGAGGAAAGTGTGACAAACTGGAGTTAGTTCATACAGTGATTGCGTAAAGAGGTTGCCGGTCCTGATAAAATTATCGTTATCTCGTATCAACATCTAGATATAAGGGTAGTATCGGAGAGACTAGATTTTGGATGGCAGGAATCAGCAGACGAGTTTGTTCACCCCTATTGTACTCAACACATTGCACAAAATGTATATAACGACTGCCATATGAAAAAAGTAAAGATTTTTTTTCAAATAAACTGCAAGACATAAAAAGTCATGGAGGTGCGCGGAATATATAAAAAAATTAATAATATTAGACCGGCATCCTATAAGTTCATCAGAAAAGCAAGAATCATGTAAGTAAATCTCCCAACAAAACAAGTGTCCAATAGAAGGACACGAAATAATAGAAACCACAATAACCAACCCGCTACAGTTGAGGAAGTATCAACCGAGAATTCCATTATGAGGAGTTAACCCCAGATCAAGTGACCACATTGCATCAAGAAAGATAGGCACACTATCTAGACGGAGGTATCAATCAGTGAGGAATAATGACAAGTAACGGTTCATAATCACTGAACAACGTGTTCCGGATCACCAGATAACTTTCGGTATGTACTATCGTCGAGAACATGTGGCATAAATGTGTTGAGTGGTTCTATAAGCGTCGAGAAATTACAGCGATTTGGGAAACCCAAGATCTGGTGTTCTTCTAAAAAGTCACCGAACTGATAAGACATCGCGGTGATAAGGAGAGAACTTACGATGTCATACCACTGAATTGGGGTATCAACAACTACGTTGTTTACAATAGAAATAGACTTATTGAGATGATAATATTCTATACTTATATAATTTTTATTTAACTTTAAAATTTGAGCAGTAATTATTGAATTGTGAGGTTGAATTATGTAATTTCTATTTGAAATAATATGGACAAATGGGTGAAATGAAATATGAGGTTGAATTAGCGATGACGGTAATTGATAATTGTTGGTGTTAGAAATCGTAATTGAACAGCATCTCATGCAACCACTTGTTTGTCGTTTGTTCATTCAAAATGCTAGATTACACTTAGTACGTTAGTCCATATTATAGCATCCAGTACAATTAAAAAATGAATTATTTTTATAATCTCATTCTGAGAGTGTCAAAATTGTCAAGGTAAACATTATCAGTGACCCTTCTCAATAAATAAAGTAGGTATAAATAAATTCCCTTTACGTTTGCTTATCAAATAAAAAGAAAACATGAATAGGAGCTATTACAAATATATCAGTTGATCCGATCAGATAATTTCACTACTACAAAATTATAGATCATAATTTGTTAATATCCCTCTGTTTTGAAAATATGGTAGAACAAACTGCTTTAAGCATCAATTCTTGGACGCTCTTATGCTAAAGACAATGCGATGGTGATTAAAAATCAATTGCATGCCGTGCATTCAATGATATTATCTTTCAATGTTGAGTTAAAATTGACAATCTCAAGAAGTCACAAATTTTCTTAAGAACAGGTTTGACAGACTAAATCACTAACTCGACAAAAATTCATCTCTCCTGTCCCAAGTTTCTAATGACCATGCCGTTGAGAGCATCACAGAAAATTTTATCACAAAAAAACTATAGCTCTCTCATTTATTTTTGGCATAATTTGAATCGGTTAAACATGTATTCGGTTTCTCCAACGGTAACATATTGGGAAGGGGTCCTTGATGATGGATTATCTTCACAATCTTATCAATAATTTTAAAATAAATACGAGTTTATACATATATTCGTTTATACATGTATTATTTTACATATAGCTTATAGATGGATAGCGTTTTAAATTTTAAATAATTTTATCAAATTTTTTTATTATTGATAATGAGATTATATAAAATTTAAACTATTATTAATCTATAAATTAAAGAGCATACTTATAAATTATTTTTAATTTTTTTAATTTATTTAAAAACTTATTGTCAATGTTATCAAAATAGTCATGGTCAAGAATCCTCCCCTAACATATTCCCATCCTTCTTCGTTTCCTGTTAATTTTCTAATTCACGG
The DNA here is from genome assembly GCA_037127355.1 of Schoenoplectus tabernaemontani. NCBI lineage: Eukaryota > Viridiplantae > Streptophyta > Magnoliopsida > Poales > Cyperaceae > Schoenoplectus > Schoenoplectus tabernaemontani. Next base: position 10,906,760 of record CM073750.1, on the reverse strand, counting down.
ATCATTATTTCCAAACTATCTACATTGAATTGTTACTGGTAGCTCACAGTTACATATGGATTGAGATTGGAATTTTCACAAACAAGAATCAATTTCTTTTCCTGCAATAAGGGGGATTGCTGAGGATCCGTGCGGCGCCTAATTTATCTCTGTTTTAAAACGATTTCTTATAAAATTGGGCTTGGGGGCTGACCTTTGTACAGGCTTCTGAGTTCTGACAAGAAAAGGACGACAAATATTATTACTTTATCTTAAAAAGGCTGGATGATTTGGTGAACTTAGAAACACCATCATGTCACATAGCAATACAGGTCATGTCCATGAGATATCTTGTATCTAGCATTAACTAACGATATAAATTTTATATTTCAAAAAATAAATAGGACAAAACGACAAACTAAAATATCCGAGCCAATATTAAAAGAAATATTAAGCATGAAATTTGGCTAGAAATAACTGCTCCAGACTTTTAACCTAAGTTCCGTCCACTCATAAAATCTGAAAATCGTATCTACTTCATTAAATTCAGCAACATCTTCTGCCATGATTTCATCTTCTTTTATGACTGGTTCCGTGATTTCCATGGAAGCAATTTTGTGTTTCAAAGTTTTGAAACATTATCAAGAATTAGATAGTGGGAACTTAAAAACCAATTTAATAAAATGATTTTTTTTAATTTATGAATTTATCATATTTCAAAATTGATGTAATTTAAGTATTATTTGATATTTTATCAAATGTCATGATAATTATGTGTTGATTTCAACGGGTTAAATTTATGAGATTTGATGAAATATGAAATGATATTTAAATTACATCAAATTTGAAACATAATCAATCCATAAGCTTAAAAATATGTTTATAGAGTTTTTTTTATTATTTTCATGACTTTTTATAAATTTATATTAAGTTGATCGTCCCGACTAACAAAGTAAATAGTTGTTAAGAAAGCCCCACCCATCAATAAACATTGTCTTGATTTCCAACATACAAGAAACTTGTAATTCTTCAACCAGCCAGTTAGGGCCACCACTGCTTGGGGGAGCGTATTCTCTGCGAAGAATTTTTACATGGAGATCTCTGCAGAGAAATCACAACTGCTCAGTAAAATCACAATGGTTTTGGAGAAGTTTAAACACGAATTTTGATGCACAAAGCTGTTTATTATTGTTAAATCAAAACCGTTGATAGATGATTTGATCGCACAAATAAAAAAAAAACTGCACCTGTGGAGCTTTTTCAGCTGGGCAGTTAATGTGATTTCCACTGCTTGGGGCAGTTGTTACTGGCATTGGCTTTCCAGGGGGCGAGAGCTGATGTTTGAGCCCTGCAGATGAGGTTAAAGGATAAGTTAAGAGTGTGTGCTGGTGTGCCGCTCTTGTTCAAAAAAAAAAAAAAAAAAGGTTTACATTGTTCTTTTCTTTGAGTTTGAATGGAAAGAGGTCGGAAAATTAAAGGCAAGCTTGGCAATGCGAGGTTTAATTAATGAGAAATTAATGGACTCTAAGGGGCAAGCTACTTAATTTTCACGGATTTCATGAACAATTTTTAAGTACACCATAAATGAAGGGGTGTTTGATGAGTGAACGAGCTAGACGTTTCTTTTGTCACAGGTGTAATTAAGGAGGTGCTCGCAACTCATTTAATCTTTAGACTGTCCGTACAATTAATTAGTTCGGCTCTCCAATCCCAAGTTCCTAACTTGGCAGTCCCATGCGTCTTAAATAGTGGAAATTAAATTTTAATACTACAAGTACAATGCCATACTCCATAGATTATCACTCTAAGTACTGCTCCAAGGGAACTAGCTACAGTGGCAAACGGCGGGGGGTGTGAAGGGCCTTAGTATTATCTGAATTTACCGGTATTAGTGTACAGATTTTTTTTTTGTATACCATTCGGATTATTTTAGATACATATACGGATTTAAAAATTCTTTTCATGGATATCAATTAGAGTTGTTAATGGTTACGGTAATTAGTAAAGATATTTTTATTATTATATTAATATAAAATTATTTTTATTCATACTCTATTTTTATCCATTAAAATTAGACTTATACGTATCATGTCCTTACCCGTTAAAATAAACGGTTAACGAAACGATAACAGATTTCTATCATCATTTTTATAAAAAGTATACAAACTCATTTCTTTCATATAAATATATCTTTATTTTGCTCGTATAAAAATAAAATATAACTATACAATCAATTCTAACTTGAGTCATTTCAAAATAAATAAATTAAAAAATATACAAATATCTCTTGTCAAACTTTTCAATGAAAAAATAAAATATATTAAAAATAAAAATAATATCTCATCTAAAATAAAATCTTATATTATCTCATTCAATTATTTTAATAAGTACTCTACAAAATATTATTCAAATATTATAATTCATAAGATGGTTACATTTAGAGAATATAATAATTATAATTCATAATAATTAAGACATAAAATTCAGAACAACTAAAAATAGAGAAAAATTATCCTACGAGATCATTATTTGGAATAATTTAAGTTATTTTTTAATAATTTACCCTATAAGACAAACATGTACGAAATGATTTTTACTCATAACTCTACCTATTTATTTAACGATAAAATTCTTATCATTACCCATATCAAATAAATTAATGAAAAAAATCTTTATTCATATCCATCTTATCGAATATGATACAGATCAGATTAATGGGGTAAAATGATATTATTGACACCCCTAATACTAGTGTTCTAAATAGCACGTTATAACGAATCTATAGCGGTGCTATAGTGTTTTTTGAACTCAAATGCTATGTTATACACCTGCACTGCGCTATATGTGTTGTTTGCTATATAGCGGTGATAGTGAACCACTATTGCGTATAGCGTATAATGACGCTATTGCACGCTATCATATATTTATTCATGATAAATTCCAAATTATCATAATTTTTTTTATCCAAATTTCGATTGAGGTGAATCAAAGTGTATTAGAAAGCTAAAAATAAAATCTACAACATTGATATATAATTATAATCACTCCATATAAATTTTGGATCAATTTTTTTTCTTCTTTGTTATCAGCGTTCTGGTTTGACCTCAGCTTGCTTCCTTCTCTTGCATTCATCTTGGGTTCGCTTCTTTACCTGAAATAACAACGAAAACTAGACAATACCTTGAACTTGAATAATTTAAATTTAATCTAAAATAAATTAATCTAAAATATTTCATTTTGAGACTTATTTTAATCTAAATTTTAGCATTTTAATTAATTCATCATGGACTTTAGTTAATAATGGACTGCGCTTGATAAAAAATGATATGTATTACTTAATTTAGTAATTTGTTATATCAAAATATTTTAAATAATATTCTAAAAATTATACTGGTTCAATTTCATTATTATCATTTAATTAATTTTATATTATTATTTTAATTTGCTCTATGAATCTTTAGATAAAAATATTGATATTATTTATTTACGCTATGTCTGATAGCTTTCTCTATAGCGCGATGACTTTTTTAAAAATGTATCGCGATGGCGTGATAATTATTATTTAAAATTTTTATGGATATAGATAATGAATACATTTTTTATTTTCGTTTATTAGGCATAAATAATAAATATAGATTTAGATAATTATTTGGCTAAGGATAATTTTGAAATTTGGATATCTGTAAAAAAAATATTATATATTTTAAATTGATTTTTTTAGTGTAGATTACATATCTAATTAATAATTGTAACCAACTTATAATTGTTTTTTTATGTAGATTCAGTAATAGTTGGTGATTATCTTTTTTTTTCCTTTCCGCCTAAAAACACAAGAGTGGCTTTTCAATAATTTTATTATGCGTTTGAATAAAATAGTTTAATTATGAATTGTCAATAATAATCGTACAACCAACTTATATTAATATTATCCAACAGACTGAAGAAGTAATATACATCATGTAAAGGTTGTGATCTGTTTCTTTAATTGATTTTAATAATGATAAGAGCATCCGAAGGGTTAATCTTCTGACATGTTATTTATCCATTTTTAGTCACTAAATTTTGATGTTTATTCAAATTTGATCACTTCCATTCAAAAATAATTGAAAAGTTCATTGTAAAACAAATACAATTTCATTTCATTTATTTGTCTTTTATTTCAATTATTTTTGAATGAAAAAATTAATGGGAGTGACTAAATTTGAATAAACATTAAATTTTAATGGCTAAAAATGACTAAATAAAAGTTCAACTACCAATAAACATTAAAGATAAATGACATGTTAGAATATTAACCCTATTACAAATTATAAAACTCATTCGGAACTGCAAATCTTATACAGAAAATGAAGCGACTCGTTTCATTATAAAAAAAACACAAACATATATGAATAATTTATGACTGCATTAATAGAAGTTAGGGTGTCAATGGGTACGGTACGGATCGGATGGAGATATTTTCATTATCATACCCATTTTAAATTACTCTTACATATACCCTATTTTTACCCATTAAAATTAGACTTACCTATACCTTATCCTTATCCGTTAAAATAAACGGTTAACGAAATGGTAACGGATGCTAACGAATAATACTAATGTATTACTTAGTTTATTATAATTTATAATATATATATATATATATATATATATATATATATATATATATATATATATATATATGAACTCATTCTGTTCATACAAAATACATCTCTATTTTATTAGTATGAATTAAAAATATAACTACACAATCAATTCTCACTTGAGCTATTTCAAAATAAATAAATTAAAAAAATAAGAATCTCTTGTCAAACTTTTTAAGTAGAAAATAAAATATATTAAAAGCAAAAATAATATCTTGTCTAAAATAAAATATAATATTATCTCATTCAATTATTTTAAGAAGTACTCTACTAAATATTATTCAAACATTTTAATTTATAAGATGATTAAATTTAAAAAAGATAATAATTATAATTCATAGAAATCGGAGCAACCAACATATAGATTTTTTTTGGTAAATAAAATAAAAAAATAGGGAATTTGTAAGAATACCCCGAAGTTGTGTGCTAATGGCCTGGACCGAATTTGAAACTACTAGCCATTAACGCACAACTTCGGGGTGTTCTTATCAATTCCCTATTTTTTATTTTATTTATCAAAATAAAAAAATATTACACGAGATAATTATATTAGAAATAATATAAGTTATTTTCTGAATACTTTACCCTATATGGCAAATGAGTACGAAATGATTTACCCATATCCTTATCAATTTAGTTAACGAAATAAAATTCTTACACTTACCCATATCAAATAAGTAAACGGAAAAAAATTATTCATACTCATTTTATCGGTACAAATCAGATAAATAAATAAAAGATATCATCGACACCCTAATAGAAGTCCTATTGAAAACTATTATTAATTCCATTCAAGTACATTTCACTGTGTGTGAAGCCCACCGGGATATTAGGTCTACATAACGATAACACAACTATTTAGCGAAGACAGAAGGTCCGAACTAAACTTTACCTATTTGGCTCGATCCAATCCACCCGACAATTGATAGGTTGTACGACCTAATTAACCTTATACCTGACCAACGCTTTTTATTTTAGTTCATAGTAAATTACCAAATTTCAGGCTTCTAGGTTCAAAACTTATATTTAAGGCAACATCGCGAATCAGAGTCAAGTTGAAATATTGGATAAAACAAAATTCATAACTTATATTTAGGGAAAATGTCCCAATACCTCCGGAACTATCAGGTTTTGATAAATCAATCCCTAAATTTTTAATTTGCATAAATAGCCTCTCGAACTACTTAATTTGTGACAAAACACGCTGCCGATAGTAAATTAATTACTTAATACTCTATTACGAGATGAGAAAAACTATTTTATCCTTGTGTTTATAGAATAATATTTCAAATATAATATTTCAAACATTATATTTTGTGAACTTTTAGTTATAAAAAAATCCTTAACTCTTTAACAAATGTAGATAGATTAAATATTTTTAGTAAATATGTTCGCTATTACCCTTTTTATTTTAATTTATCTTTACAAAAAATGTACAGTTATGTAAATAATTATAACTACTAATTTTACATCATTAATATTTGAAATATTTAATTTCAATTTTAAATTATCAAGTTTATTAATTTAAGATTGATATTAAAATTTCAAAATATTATGAAATAAAAATGATCTGTTAATTATAATTATTACATAACTATAAATTTTTAGAAGACAAAATAAAAAATTAAAATCAAAATAAAAGTGTAATAGAAAACATAATTTGTACTAAAAATATTTTAATCAAGTTTCTATACTTTTTAGAGAGTTAAGGATGATTTTTCTTACAAATTAAAAATTTACAAAAGATGAATGTTTAAACTATTATGTACAATATTTTAAAAAATATTTAACAACTCTTAATGATGAGGTGACCATTTAACGATTAATAATTTTACACTATATTTGCTTTTTGTTTTTATTAGGGCGTTAATATACATCCAAAAAATAAAATAGAAATAAAAATTTAAAATCATTAACTATTAAGATTTGAAACAACATAAATTTCAGCAGTTACATATATTATATTTTTATTTTTATTATTACAACAAAGCCTTTAATCCCAAATAAATTGGGGTAGGCTAGAAATAAAACCCAATCAGAAAGCATAAGATCAAAAATCTCAAATATCAATGATAATGAGGATGATGAAGAAAATAAAAATAAAAATGATAATGATAATGGTGATGACAATATGATAATAATAATGATGATAATGATGCTGATAATATACTAATAATAATAGTATAATTAACCTCTATTATAACCTCTATTTGTAAATCCTAAATTCTAAACCCTAAAATATTAAAAATCTAAGAACCTGAAGTCTATAACTCTACTACTAGACTCTAACTCATAAATCATGATTCAGGTACATGAATCGCCATCTTCCAAGCACTCATATCTAAAACAAACTCTTTGAATATATTTTAGCCCTTCAAATCTCTTTTTATTGTTTTCTTCCATGTCAGTTTCAGTCGAGCTCCTACTTTTCTTATATTTTCAGGATGATTTAGAATATCACTGCGTGCCGGTGCATCAGGAGGTTTTTGTTAGATATGACCAAACCATTGCAAACGGTGTTGGACTAGCTTCTCTTGAATTGATGTTACCTCAAATTTATCCCATATATCATCATTTCAGCGCTTAAATGCATTAAAAAATTAACGGTTTTAACAAATTTAATATGAGATAAAACAGTTAAATTATAAAAAAACTGTTAAATTTATTTTTTCTCAAAATCTTAATATCAGTGTCTGTCAAAATCGTTAAAACAGTTTAAATTTTCCAATTTTTTAAAATCTTGATTATGTACGAAAAGTTATTTGTAAACAGACAAGGGGAAAATAGTCATTTCTCATCTCATTATGGAGTATTAAATAGTTAATTTTCGGTCGAGAGGATGCTTATCACTAATTGAGTAGTTTGAGAGTTATTTGTCTAAATTAATAGTTCAAAGGTTAATTTATCAAGACCTTATAGTTCTGGAGGGTGTTGGTACATATCCGTCCCCTATATTTTATAGACAGGGGATCAATTGACAATAGATTATTTTGACAACCATCACAATGGACCTCTAAATAAATATAAAAAAAAATCTTAAAAATGAAATTTTTTTAATAGATGTGTTCTTCTACCTTTAGATTGATGGTCATTCAAATTTAATGTATTTTTATTATCGTTTGATAGTCCATCAAAATACCGTTAAATTAGAACCGTTATAAATTGTATGAAAATTTGATAATTTTTGATGGACTAAAACGATAATAAAATTACATAAAATTTGAATGACCATCAATCTAAAGGTAGAAAAATATATCTGTAATATTTTTTCTATTTTTAAGATTTTTTTGTATTTATTTAGAGATCCATTATCAAGATTGACAAAATAACCCATTGTCAACCAATCCCTTCTCTATTTTATATAAGTAAAGTAGCACAATATTTATTTTGTATAAGTAAAGTAGCATAATATTCAACATAATGACACATCTAATTCTGTTTAGCACAGGTGATTGTGTCTTCTTTTGTTGCATTATAAATGAGAGGCGCTATCAATCATTCGTACATAAGGATTTCCCAAAGGAAAATTCAAGTTCATGTCTTATATAGAATAATATATTGCAATCACGTTTTCCAAAAATTCAAGCAGCCGAATTAGCTCATCATTTCCCCAAACCTTTGAATAGTGATAAGAACAACTTCTGATAATGTGGTAAATCAGTCTATTATTATTATTAAATATAATATAATTAATGATATATATTGATGATGATAATGATAATAATAGCAAAAAAATTGTAATAATATTATTTTTCATTATTAGTATCCTTTTTATAACAATTATTATTGCTCTTTTCTCTTTCATCCCCAAAATCATGGTAAATAATGGAATTTATCTGGAAAAATTAGATTGTGAATTTGCAATCTTCATTGCGACACATTCTCCCTTTTACAATATATATGTTAGGAAAATTCATACATTTGATAAAATTGGAGTCAAGAAATAAACTGCAAAAGAAACAAGAAGGTACCGCATAGTTTGTCAAGAAATAAACATTCACTCAATATATATAAAGCATTATATATGTATCTCATAAAAATGAGATGCACATTTGAAATTTTCAAAGGTTATTTTGGATTTTTGTAAGGTAGTAATGAAATAGTGCGCTGACGAAAAGAAAAAAAACAATAGCACGGTACTTGGTAGCTGGCAGCAAGAGAGATGTAATATACTAATATCTGTAAGACTAAAAGAGACTAACAGAGAATTGGAAAAGGGGAGAGTGTTGAAATTGTCAAATTCCTATGAGAATGCAAAAAATAAGGAACGATTATCTAAATCGCACAAAATTATATTAGTGTTGTGTATTCTTCTAAAATATTTATGGAAGTCATCTATAACAATTTTGGTCATGAAGGCATGGAGATCATTTTATTGTACTTCTAATATTTATATCCAAAATTTGTGATAAATTTTGATACATTACAAAGGCATTTTTTTTAAAAAAGAATAGGAGTCATTTGACCCCACTCATTCAATGTGGATACGCCTTTGAACACGCAGAACAAAATTATTCCTTAATAAATAAATTACTGGATAATCTTAAAACAATCATATATTCAACTCGTTGTTGTATTATTTTTTATATTGATGTCTCTGTATAACTAATGTATGCATTAAGTATAAATTGACAAAATATAATTTTTTATTTACACAATGCTTATTATCATAGGAAATTAAATTTAAATTCTAATTTCAACATCATAAGAACTGATAGTGTTTTGACTTTTAATCAAGAAATCAATAATTTGAAGTTCAAATTATAAAGTTGAAGTTCGTTAATTGAATGATTTGATTATTTCTTCCTCTAGTATTTTATTATAATAGATCATTCAAGTTGAGAAATAAAAAATAGCTGAGCTCAATGCTTATATAATAATAATAATAATAATAATAATAAAATAATAATAATAATAATACTTTAAAAGTTCATAATTGAGGTAAGTAGCAAGAACATTGATTATTAGGAAAAATAGTATGCAAATTAAATGATGGTTACATTTTGCAGACTATGTCATAGAGAGTTACCAATTTTTAATAGAGATCAATACACATGTATTGAACATGACCAAAATGTGTGACGTGCCATTATTTTTTCATGGGTGTCTTGAATTTTATGGTACGTGTGAGATATGTGTCTTGAATTCTAATTTACTTACGAGATATTATATGTCCTAATGAGAAATATTTAAAATAGACACTGTCTAATATTGACTATAACTGTTAATATTTATCAAACATATCGACTCTCATATTATATGATATCAGTAGGTCAGTATGAGGTCAAATTATGAACAATCATGATATATTGATTATCTGGTATTAAGAATTCAATAAATCATGATAAAAGACATTCCAATCTTGAATTCATTTATAATATCATACAATATAAATATTGACACTGAACAAAAAATTGTTTAAGGTTGTGTTTCACAAGGTGGGTAGATGAGGAGAGAGGGGATATGAGAGAGGAGATGAAATTTAATTTATTATTTATTTCATAAAATTTTATTTAGAAAAAAGGAAAGAAGTTACTTCTACTACCTTCAAATGAATAGAATTTATCCTCTTCAAATCGGATGTAGAGGATGTGAGGACTTTGAGAGGCACTGCCTTCTTTCGAACAAGCTTTACACTGATAATAAATTGTTAGTAGATAGGGTTTTGGTTCCACACTGCTTTTTAATGTTCTCCACCACAAATGAAATTGATGAGAATGAATGAAAGCAAAATGGCGAACTGATTCTAGTTCCCAAATGCTCAAAAATTCTTTTTAAATGCACACCGCTCGACTAGTACGTAAGAAATTATCTAATGGAATGAGCCAACCTGTTTCTCGTAATAAAGTTATGAAAATTCTATGAAACTTTAACACCCCTCAGTATCACAAAAAATGTTTTAGAATCGATTATACAATTGGTTGTAAATCTATACGGTCCTAAATATTTTAAAAATTGATACTAAAAGAAGGTGCTAAATGAGACATTTAAAATCGATTATTTGAACAATCATTTCTAAAATCTAATCTTTAGAGCCGATTTTTGGCTATTAAACCGGCACTAAAGGGACTCCTTTAGAGCCGGTTATGAGCCAAAATATTGACTCTAAAGGTTAGAGTTTAGAAACTTTTTTAATCAAAATTGGTTTTAATTTAATTCTCCAATTAGAAGCTTATTTTTCCAAAAAAATGGTTTCAATTCAATTCTTCAATAGTTTCAAAGATTTAGAAACAATTTTGAAAGAAAACCGGTTTTAATTCAAATAACAAACCTTTAGAAATCATTTTCTTCAAAAACCAATTTTAAATCAAATAATAATATTTTTAATTTTAATTTATTTACAACAGAAACCAATATTTTTCATTTATTATTTTATTTTTTGAATTGATTTCTCTAAATTTTGATTAAATAGTTTCAATCATGATCATTAACTAATAAAATATATTTCATTAAGGATTACATACAATTTATATTCTAAAAAAATATGAGAAATTTTCTATGTATACAATATCTCAGGGAAAAAAATGAACTAAAAACTTTAAATAAACTTCAAATGAACTTTAAATCCGTTTTTGATCTTGAAGATGTGATTTTTGACCCTAAAAATGGTAGTTTTTTTTATTAAAATCCGGTTTTAATTCAATTTTATGAATTAGAGCCGGTTTTAATAAAAAATAATTCTAATTCATAAAATTGAATTAAATCTGATTTTAATAAAAACCATTTTTCATTAAGGTTTTAATTAATATGAATTATAATCAGTTTCAATAAAAACCGATTTCAATTAAGTTTTAGGAATTAGAATTGATTTTTATTATAGCCGACTCTATTAATTATTTCGAATGAAAACCAACTTTAATTAAGTTTTTTGAATTAAAACTATTTTTTAATAAAACCAGCTCTAAAGCATTTTATATTTGATTTTTAAAATATTTAGAATCAATTTTACAAAGACTAGTGCTAAAATAGATTAGTTAGAGACAATTTTATAAAAAATAGTGCTAAAATAGTTTGGTTAGAGTCGGCTTTATTAAAATTGGTGCTAAAATAATTTGGTTAGAGTTGGTTTTATATAAATCGGTGCTAAAATAGTTTGGTTAGAGTATATTTTTATAAAAAATGGTGCTAAAATATGTTGATTATAGTCGGTTTTATAAAAATCCGGTGCTAAAATAGAGATTCAAAATCGATTTTCATTAAAATCTACTGTAAATCTTATCTACCAACGATACTACTACCATTATAATATGTTATTTTATTAAAACCAGCTCTAAAATATTTCGCTCAAATTATCATACTGCCATTCAACAATTTTATAATCGATTTTCTATTTCACCGGTTCTAAATGGTAAGTTCTAAAGATCTTTTTTCTGTACCTCTCCTCCCTCTCTTTTCTTTCCTTTATATATTTTTTTGTAGAGCACGCTTTAAGGATCCCGTTTGTACAATATATATTGTCTACGTCGGCTGTTAAATTATAACATTCTTGGCTAGATATTATTTATAGTATATTAGATATTAGTCCATAACGTGATGACATAGATCCCACTTGGTAATACCTAAAGGAAAATAATGTAAGTCAAATAAAATTTAATATACATGTTGATGCACGTGAGTATGGCAGTTCAGGTTTCTTACCGCATTACAGAACCGCACTAAAAAAAGTATTCAATAGTGGAGGAGTCAGGATTTTAGATTAGAGGGGGGCGAGATTAGAGAAGTCAGACATTTAATATAAAGAAAAAAATATTAGAGGACTCAGATATATAAAATTTTGAATGCTCGTTATAAAGTTTCTGAATACTCGTTATAAAGTTTCAAAATAACGATCATCAAGTGAGATAACTCATAATTAGAATATCCGGATTATATCTTTGTGAAAAATTATCTGATTTTATCGATGAAGAATGCACCGGAACTTTAGAGAGGATCGTATGTTCCAAAATTTCGGGGGTTGTATTAGGACCGCATGATTAAAAACACAAACCATGGTAGCAAACAATCGGAAACTTGATTTCTTACTGTATATACGCACAAAAATACAGGCATACGGTCATTATTAAACATTCATGTGGCAAAGAACAAAAGGCCCCCATACGTGTAGTTATGCACCGTAACACCGGTAAATTAATATTCTATATGTCTTCTATTTCATCATTTTATCTCGGACGTCATCAATGCATCATGGTCCCCTCTCACCAAATTAGAAAATTTAAAACTTGATTTAAACACATCATCTTTGTCTTGTGACCACAAACCTGAGGTTTAATTTTGTTTTCTTCCGATATCAAATACTTGTATATATGTTACTGAAAATTTTTGGAGCTATTTACTGATACACGCACACTTTTCAGTGAAGAACTTTTTTCTGTCTGATCAGCCAAAGGCAACTAAATATAAATTATTACTTTTTGAATATTCATCTTACAAAGAAAAAGTTGCTGAGCCAAATTCTGTAAATGTGATAAATTATTCTGTTTCAAATATTTTATATGTTTGGTTTGCTAACTGGATTGTTTTAAAATACAGTCCCATAATCATTTATATTTATGCACTGTGATACCACATATACATAAGACTAAGAGTATATTCTCTTATATTCAGTATGTAGAATATTATTTTTTAATTTTGTTATCATATTAAGTTTATAAAATTAATCATATGATATATTTTATGTACGGAATTTAAAATTATATTTATATCCTATTATATTTTTTACTTTGTATTATTATTTTTCTTCAAAATTTATAATCGATTCAAATATTTTACGAACTTTATATGATACATATCAGCATATGCAATCCATATCTTCAACTGTATATATGCGATTCAACCGTATGTATATTGATATTTATATTTTAAAATCTTATTAATTAAGTAGCAAATGATCTAGTAGCTCAAGTGATAGTTAACTAGAATTACTTTCAAATGGTCATATATTTAAATCCTCATAGATACAAAAAATAAATTTTACGAGTACACTCTCATCTTTCTCTAAAAGAAAAAAACTTACTAACTACTATCTTCTGTATCACTCCTGATTGGTACCGTTTTTTCTTTCCTTTGCATTTCAAATGTGATATCATACCACAAATGAAAAACTTTGATACGTTTGGGACGCTAGAACCCCGGAACCTATAAAACGGGTAAGAAAATATTACATATGTAGTCACACGTGTCATCATATTTGACTTTCTTATTTCTCAATATTTTTATCCACTACAACAGAAATTTTTTTTGCTAACACCTAATTACTAACGGTTTATTAAGAAAACCGTTAGTAAGGAATGTCGGTGATATTTTAGTAATATTTGAAAATATTTTGGTAACGATTATTAGTAAAAATTGTTAGTGAAATGTGTATTTTATTGTGAAATTTTTCGGTAGAACTTTTAATAACGGTTTTCTTGAAAAGACCGTTACTAAATATCAAAGGTTAATAACGGTTATTTCATTAGAACCGTTACTGATTCCTTTAATAACGATTTTTAGTTATAAACCGTTATAAAAGCTAACCCTAGCGAAATATTACTCTGTGGCCACCTCTCTTCGAGTTGAATTCGCTCAGATCTGTGTTCTATTACCTCTGCCTTCTGCCCTCTGCCCCTTTAAGCTTGATGTTTGTTGTTACTCCTCTTGCTTGCTGATCAACGTACCGCTGACCATTACAATCAGTAATTTCAAATTCTACAGTAGCTAGCCTCCTTCTTCTTCACAATGGTGTCAAAATCTCGACCGTCGCATCTTGCACCACCGCTCCGCCATCGCTCCGTCCTTTCGGTCGCCCTTGCTCTCGACCACCGCTTGCTCCGCCAACGCCTCCCTTGCTTCAGCCGCCACTTGCTCCGCCCTTGCTCCGCTAGCGCCACCACTAGGTAGCTTCTTGCTCTCGGCCTTTGAATAGGATTAGGGTTTAAGGATAGAACTAGCTAGGGTTTAGGGTTAGGCAAGATGTGATAAGCTTTTTGAACCAATTTTCATGTGTATGCACAATGTGATGAATTTAGATTTTAATTTTCATATTAGTACAGCTAGATACATTATGGTATTGAAACCGAAAATAATTACTAGCTAGGGTTTATTGGTGATACACTTTACAAGTGGTACTGGAATATATGAGATTATTGTTTTAATTTAATAACAAAATTAGTATTTAGAAAATTATAGTGGGTACTTTGAAAAAACATATTAGATGTATTATTTCAAAAAAGTTTGTGATAGTAATAATTTTTTGTTGCAGTATGAAATAATACAACAAAAAAGATTAGATGTATTATTTCAAAATATTGGATCCTTCTGTTTGTTTAGGGTTTATGAATTAAATTTTTATTAAGATATTGTTGCTACTTGCTTGTGTAATGAATGAATAGATATGTCACAATTGAAAGGAAAGAGATAAAAAATAACATGTGATGGGATACACAACATTATTTGATGACGACAAAGAACAAGAACAAGAACAAGAAAAATACACGATTCACTTATGAGAGACTCACGGTACAATTTACACCTATTTAAAATAAAAAATATTTAATTAGTACCCCCACACAAACACAATCCACTCACGGGTGTGCCCACCCTACTCCCCATCCGAATAGGGTCTATCTGTACTACCAATTGCAACCTTTCACTTTGTTAGCTTTGGATCTGTCTTGGTGCGGGTGCGGTGATACGGAAATTTTAAAAATACAGGATACGAGTGCGGATATAATTAATAATAAAAAATATTTTTATATAATATATAAAAAATAATTTGTTGTATTATGACTTTATCAGTGATTATCAGTGATAAAAAGAAAAAAAACTAATTAGATTGTATCCAAGACATATCAGGGCGTATCAAAGACGTATCGGAGACGTATCAAAGCATATACAAGATGTATCAGGAAGTATCTGGATGTATCGGGACGTATCAGGGTGTGTCGGAGACCGAATCCGTTGGTTAAAGTGAATAAAATAATCCGATACGCCACGTGGTGTATCTGATATGCACCCGCACCGTATCGGACAATGCACCCATATCAGACGCGTATTTGATATTTGTACGGTAAGAGTTAGGAGAAGCCTCCGAGTAACATAACTTTGAAATTTGGATGAAACGGTCCACTATTAATGTAATCAATGCTGAATTTTAATCATTCATGAATTGTATACTAATTTGTGATAAACCAGATTACTTAAGGTCTTGACAGTGGAGACATCGTAGCGCATGAAAAAAATTACTGTGTTTTTAACAGTTACAGAGTTTCTTGTGTTCAGAGCTTCAGAGATTCAGATCTTCTGTGGCGCTGCAGAATGCTCACTGGTATGGGAGTATGGCTAACTATCCCCGTTGTGTATTAGAGAAGACCATAGTTATAAAATGAATGATTCGAAAAACGTTCAACATGATCAAAATTCATGATTCAGGTATAATTAAAAATAGTTAATTTTATATAATATAATAAAATATCATTTTAAATTTATATAATATGTTATATTCACGAATAATTTATGAATAAAGCTTGTCTTGTATAAAATATTATATTTATTAATAACTTATATTATAAATTAAACAGACACTTTACAAATATGTGGAGTCTATATATAGACTAATTTTTTTGAAAACATTTTCAACTAACTATTGAAAACTAATTTTTATTCTAGTGAGAAAAATAATATTCTTAATATAAAAATTTTGAGCTCAAAATTCGAATACGATTCTTCATAAAACACCAACATCATCACCAAAAATTATCATAAACTTAATAATTATAAACATAATTCAAATTAAGTAACGTTATGTAAATAGGTTGGATTGGCCAATATTTTTTTTATTTTTTTACCAAATACTGCCCAACCAATTAGGTTCAGGTAATTTTTTCCCCACCCAGCCCGACTTGAGTAAAATTATTGATCTTAAGTTTTTATATTTTAGAAATTTTAATATCAACAATAATATAAATAATATAGTTAGTATATATAAGCTCTAATAAGTATTACAGATTTTATCTAGTAAATAAATTAAAATAATATAGGTTATTGTTAGATCAAAAAAGCTAACATTAGTGTACTAGTAAATGTATCAAGGATAAGACTGATAAATTTTGATGAAGAATGATGAGATTAATAACAGATGGAGAGAATAATTCGACATGCTATTCAACGATGAGAGTGAGAAAATTACGATCGAGTTGAACGACTCAGTTGACATCAACAGACGATTTGTTCGGAGAATACAAGAGTCTGAGGTGAAAGAAGCTTTAAAAAAATGAAAACAGGTAAGACGTTAGCACCAAATGACATCCCGATTGAGGTATGAAGATGTCTTGGAGATGTAGCAATAGTGTGGCTCACTAAGCTATTTAATATCATTTTTCGGTCTAAACAAAGTATGTTATCCTTATTAAAGATATGTACACAAATGTTGTGACTTGTGTTAGAGCATGTGACGACGAGTCCGATACATTTCTTATTAGGATAGGATTACATCAAAGGCAGTTTTTAATAATAATTATTATTAAATTAATAATATTAAAAATAAGAGTGAGAACCGTAAAATTTCAAATATACGAATGACAGCGCGCCACTTCCAGTGGTGCGTTTCATTAAAATAGGCAAATGCGCCACTAGAAGTGGCGCGTTTATCTCTTATATAAATAAAACGCGCAGCTCTTCATCTCATATCCGCGCGTTGTTGAAGAGAGGGAAAAAAAGAGAAAAAAAAAGAAAAAAAGAGAAGAGAGGGAAAAAAAGAGAGAAAGAGAAAGAAAGAAAGAGAAGAAAGGGAAAACAGAGAGAATAATAGCTTTTAATTAGGCTTTAATTATTGATTTAATTATAGAATAATAATTTTTATTTGTATATTAATTTTTAAATATAATTTAATTATAGAATAGATTAGTTTTTAATATTAGAATTTATTTATTATTAATTATAGAATAGATAAATTAAAAATAAAGTATAAATTAACTATAAAGTAATTTTAAATTAAATATGAAATAATTATAAAATATTTAGAAAATAATTAAAAATTATAAAATAATTACAAAATAATTACAAAATAATTATAATTAAAAATAATTATAAATTAATTATGAAATGATTTTTGTACTAGATAATGATAGACGAGCAACGAAATGTAAATGTCATAATTTATCTTCCTTGAACGGTCCATACCCTCCACTCTCGATCCTCTCACAAAGCACATGAATCTCATATTCTCCTCGAGCAGTTTCGAGCGGAATTACGTTCATACGAGCTGTAATTATTGAAAAAAATACAAAAGGTATCACGTTATGTTCAAAATTTAGTAAAATAATATCAACACGAACCTACTTTGTCGTCACATTTTGCCAAGATGTCATCATTTTTTTTCGGCCATTGCTTGCATGCTCTATGCAGGTTCAATGCTTCCTTTTCCCTCTTATCGAACCATTTAACACATTTATACCATGTTCCCTCCATAATTACTGCAACCGGTAAAGTTCGTTCAACTCTGAAGACACTATTCAGAGCTTCCGAACCATTATTGGTCATTATACCCCATCAATGTTCTCCATCATAAGTTTGTGCCCACGTAACAAAATTAGGAAGCTCTTTATCATCATTTTATCATCTTCTTCCGACTTTTTTAAAAAAATCATAAGCCTTTTTATTTGATTTCCTCAAAATTCGCCATCTCTCTACGAAACGACTCGATTTCTTCTTATTCGATAGTCTTCTTCTGAAATCATTTATGAGATTATCTTCTTTTTTTCTAGATTTTCCACCTTCTTTCTTTCCAGATTTTATGCGATGTGTTGCATACAATACTGGTGTACCGCCTCTCTACGTTGTAAAGACCATTCAAAATGCGGTCGCTCAAAAACTCCCTTTATTCCCCTATGACGGTCGGATATAACACATATTTTCATATTAGATTAGAAAACTTCATTACGGGCCCATCGCATAAACAACCCCAATTATCCACATTCTCTGCATTCACGATTTCAAATGCTAGATGAATGACTTTATTCTTTTCATCGTATCTACATACCATCAATAATCTACCCTTATAACGGCCCGATAACAATCCAGAGTCAATGGTTATAACGACCCTTAAATGTTTAAACGCTACAATACACGATCCATAAACCCAAACTATGGATTTAAAATTTTTACATTATTATCCGAAGTATCACAAATCGATATTTTAAATTTTATACCTGGAGTAGTCCGATCAATCGCCCCCAATATTTGTGGAAGCAATGTATATGATCCTTCTCAAGTGTCAAACATTGAACGTTTTTCTAACACTCCAATCATTAATTACCTAATTTAAAGCCGATTTAGAAGTAAATATTTTATTTTCAGCTAACTCATCATCGAGTCCTAAGAGAGATTCATTCGTGCCTAAACAATCAAACATATCAAAATTATTTAACGCTTCTATGAGAGGTTGTCTCTCAGTTCATCGATCTCTGAATTTCCTCATCTTCAGATTCATCGATCGAAATATCCGATTGCTCAGTGTAATCCTCTCCTATTTCTTCTTCATTCAAATAATACGTACCACCATCATCTTGCTCATCCTGATCACCGTGATCATCACTTAATTCCATTATCGTTGGATCAACACTACTTCTGCCATTAATATTATTTTTTATTCGGTCCTACCAATATTATCATCTAAATTATAGCCAGATGTAGTAGTACTACTACCGCCAAAAAAATATATAGTGGCACCACTGGGATTCGGTTGTTGATAAATTATATTGTTACTGTAAATAGCTGGATATAAATATAAATTGGTTCGATCGTAGGTTAGATAAAATTAGTTTGATCGTATGTTTGATAGGAATTGATTCGATTGTAGGTTGGATGTGAATTAGTTTGATCGTAGGTTTGATAAGAATTGGTTCGATCGTAGGTTGAATAAGAATTAGTTTGATCGTAGGTTTGATAGAAATTGGCTTGATCATAAGTTTGATAGGAATTAGTTTGATCGTAGGTTTGATAGGAATTGGTTTGATTATGGATTGGAAATATTCTCGTCAAAAAATTACTACCGCTCGGTGTTCTGCAGTATAATTTTCTTCATCAGCGGGATAATAATTTAAATTTGGTAGCATTTTAAAGAAGTTGGATGTTCGATCTATTTGTGTTTGTGAGAACTGAGTGAGCGGGGTTTGGTATTTATAGCAACGTTTGGACCAAACACGCCACTACTAGTGGCGCGTTGCCATTCGTATATTTGAAGTTTTGCGGTTCTCACTCTTATTTTTAATAATATTAATTTAATAATATTTATTGTTATTAAAAATTGCATCAAAGGTCAGGATTGAGTTCATATATTTTCACCTTAGTGATGGATGATATCACAAAGGACATATAAAGAGATATTCCTTGATATGTGCTCTTTGCTGATGATGTGGTACTGATTGACGAGACTAGAATTGGAGTCAATCAGAAACTAGAGTTGTGGAGATAAACTTTAGAATCGAAATATTTTAGACTTAGTATAACCAAAATCAAATATATGAGGTGTCAGTTCAGCGGGGAAAACTCAGATGACAGAGATGTTAGTTTGGATGGACGAATAGTACTCATAAATGACACATTTTGGTATTTGAGATCGATGTTACAGAGTGACGGAGAGATCGATGAAGATGTTAGTCATAGAATAAGAGTTGTATGAGTAAAATGGAGACAAATATCTGGTGTTCTTTGTGACAAGAAGGTCCCAAATAAACTAAAAGGCAAGTTCTACAGGACGACGATTAGACCCGCGAAGATGTATGGCGCATATTGTTGGGCTACAAAAGGATAACATATTCGAAGATGAGTGTAGCTGGAATGCGGATGTTGCATTGGATATGTGGCCACATAAGGAAATATCAAATCAGAAATGATGATATTAGGGATAAATTTGGGGTAGCATCAATTCAAGAGAAATTAGTCCAACATCGTTTGTGATGTTTTAGTCATATCCAACGAAGACCTCCTGAAGTATCAGTACGCAACGATATTCTAAGTCGTCATGAAAATACAAAAAAAGGAAGAGGTCGACCGAGACTGACATGAGAGGAAATAATAAAAAGATATTTGAAGGAATGAAATATATCCAAATAGTTTGCTTTGGATAGAAGTGCTTGGAAGATGACGATTCATGTACCTGAACCATGATTTAGGAGTTAGAGTATAGTAGTAGAGTTATAGACTTCAGGTTCTTAGATTTTTAGGATTTTAGGATTTAGAATTTAGAAATAGAGGTTTAAAAATAAGAATTTTATGATTTAAAATTTAGAATTAGATTTTAAAATAGGATTTTAGGATTTGAAATAGGTTTTATAATAGAGGTTTATTGTACTATTATTATTATTATTGTTATTATTGCTATTATTATTATTAGCATATTATCAACATCATTATCATCATTATTATTATCATATTTTCATCATCATTATTATTATCATATTTATTTATTATTATTATTATTTTTTTATTTATTTTCTTTTTCTTTCATCATATTCATTATTATCATTGATATTTGAGATTTTTGATTTTTGATTTTATACTTTTCGATTGAGTTTCATTTCTAGATTACTCCAATTTATTTGGGATTAAAGACTTTGTTGTTGTTGTTGTTGTTGTTGTGTACCAGTAAATATAAGTCTCGATAAATAAATATAGACTTATTGTTTGATCGAGACTTATATTTATCGAATGATGTTATTTCCTCTTCTTCTCATATTATTTCCTCTTCTTCTTAAATATAAGTCTCGATAAAACTATATATAAGTTATTGTTTGATCTAACAATAATCTATATGAGCTTTCCAGTAAAACTCTCATCAGTGTACCAGTAAAAGTCAGATATCCAGTAATCTCTAAATATGTCCATAATTTACTCTAAAACCATATGAAATTAGAATGAAACCTAACAATGGCACACTATAATTTATAATTCGAATTCTTAGGATAAATTCTAAGAAGAAATAAAGAAAACTATCTTACCGAGATGAGCTTGAATGCAATCGGAGAGAGATAGCGCACAGACGAAGGTAGTGCAGCAGTGAGAGATGACACAGGGAGAAGATGGAGAGAGTTGCACGAGTTGATAGAGCCAAGTCCAAAAAGAAAAAGGAGATCGATGGAAAGAGGAGCGACAAAGAACAAGGGTGTTGGCGACGGCGTGAAGGAGAGGAGCTTGACGGGGAATCGCAGAGGAGAGAAGAAAAGTTCACGAAGGAAAAAGAGTAGATATTGCAGTTTGAAGTAATGCAAATGAGTGATCGACGGAAGAGAATCAGAGAAGAGAAGGAAGCGTGATAAGAGAGAAAAGAAGAAGATAATTTTAGAAACTCAGAGAAGTTCTCCATTATTGAAATCACTGAGTTTCTAGTCTGATCTCTCGTCATTTAGAAATGAATTTCTAAATTAGAAACTGCGCTACAATTTCTAAATTATAAATGAGGTCTCCATCACTGAAATCGGAAATATATAGTAACACGTAAGATTAGTAACTTGATAGAAATTAGTATTGAAAATGCTCTTAGTAATATATTTATGATTTAAATTTTTGTATTTAAATAATATTTTTAGGAAAGATATATCATACTCAAGAAATGTACCAATTTTCCTGTCTGAAAATTACGAAATTACCTCTGGAGTTAAAAATACGGGTTAAAATGCGACAACTCAGTGATGTATGAAAATTGCGAGCAAGCTTGATTTTTTGTCAATTTGGTATCCTTTTCCCGAGTAAATGCATGAGGTGCGATTGGAAATTGCCGATTGCGTGACGTGCGAATGGTCATGAAAAATTAATACTTGGATTTATACTTCCGACCAAACTACCCAACAGCCATCAACCATGGCTGTTAAAAGTTAAAACTACTCTTTTTTTCATCTTTTTAATATTTAATGTTCCATCTATTTATTCTGTTTTTAACATCGAAAGATTGCACCTCGAATGTCACTTGCTTTGTGCTCAACTCATTTTCATTGTGCCTCCCTTATATTACAGCTGATATGCAGTATTTTTTACACATCACAAAAAGCAGCAGAAATTCCCGTAAATCCATGTGTAAGTTTTATTTTGTGTGGTAGAGAGCTTAATAAGCTAAATATAATTTTCAGGTCGTCAAATTTAATCAATACCCGATCAAAAATGTCTTGGTGATATCCCTAACTCCTCCACCCGTTGTCGTATGATATCCAATATGAGTCACATGACAATGCACGAGGAGTTCGATATTTTGATGTTGGATATCAGAGGTACCAACACTTAAAATGAGGGTAATCTAACTCATTAGATGAGAGTATAACATTAAATTTTCCTGAAATATGTTAAAGTCGTCAGTTATCGACTCCGACGCCAGGTCAGATGGGTCGTCAGTCGAAGGGTCATCGGCAGAGATGTCAATTTCGTCAGAATTCATCGGAAGACCTATTCAATTAAATTACACATATTTAAATGAATTAAATTAAGTAAAATCAATTCAACATAAAATAAATATAAATTAAATGGATAAAATTTAAATTGACCTGCGGATGTAAGCATTGCTGTGGAAATAAGAGGATGTTCTAAATTGGCCATTAAATTTTTAATTTGCCTCAATTCATATTTGTCAAATCGTATATGTCCGGGCGTTGTAAGTCAATCAATAGCGGCAACTGTATTCATGACTAAATGAAATATTTGCATATATAATTTTTAATTTCATACCATAAGTTATATAAATAACTTAAGAAGAAACTTTTTTGTTAAATGCTAACCGCTTGGGCTTTCTAGTGTGCATGTGGTACGTATGCCAACTCATCCATAGACTCTTTGAGATACGGTACTAGCTGACTCAATTGCTCATCAGTATTCATTTTGTACCAGATTATAGTCATCCATATCTTGTAATATCATCCCATATAAAAATAGTATTGGGCTTAGTCGTACGATCGCTCCTTCATGATAAACTACTCGGGTTCATCATGTGTCCACCAATAATATTGTGCTCAATCCACATTCTACCCCTTCACTACTCCTGATGTATGCTTGTTCTTATGATACATGAGCATTTACTGGTAATCGATCAGAGCCCACAAAGGGATTTGCTGGTACAGGTTGAAATGCTGCATGATTCTATCTGAATAATGATTTTCAAAATAAAATTAGTAAACTATAAAAATAATATAAAAAATAATAAAATACCCCTAATAGACAATCTCATAGGTAGCACACATCCTTCAGTGTCACCATCATCTCACCGATTAGTAGATGAAATGTTGACATCTCCGGTTTTCACCTCTCGACAAGCGTTGTCGGCAGTGATTTATCTAGCTGGCAATCTCCATGATTGCCATCGAGTAGAGACCGAGTCGGTTCAGATATGGATCCATCTGCTCGTTGTATGATATTTTCGGACGATGTGCATTCAAATGAAAAGTGCTATGTGGCTGCACAAAATAATTTATTAGATATGATATGTGAAAATAAATTATAAAATATATTATTTTTCACGTTATAGGATTAAAAATAGTTATTTCGATACTAGCCCTCTGTGACCTATGTTCATTTTACAATACGACAAGCAGTTGTGGATATTCCATTTATAACTCCAATTATTTATAATTTGCTAAAATTAAACATAATTATTCTCAAAATAATGAAATTTATCCAAATTTTAAATTATATTATTTTATTCAAAATATCTAAAATTAAATACCATTGTAATTGAATTAGTTATAAATTAAATAAATTATAACTAATTATGAATAAAATATACTATAATTAAACTAATTATGACTAAGTAACACTATAATTAACCTAATTAAATTATTATCAACTTAATTAAAACTAAAATAAACTAAATTAACTAATATAATTAACCTGATTGAAACAAAATTATAATTAAATAAATTTAAACTATAATTTAATGATAATTATCCTAATTAAAATTGAACTATAATTAAACTAATTACAACTATATAATTCAAAATTAATACTATAAATCAACTAAATTAAACTACATTAACTATATGTCACTTAGCACTAACAATGGAAAAGAATATTTGACCAAGTCAATGGATCAATGAATTTTTCATCTCTCATTTGAAAATTATGAAGTTTGATGCAATTACTTTTGAAAATATAGTTAAATTGAGGAGAACAATTGAATTTTTTTTTTCGGTTGGAGGAAGAGGAAGACAGAAGGGAATAAAAGGAAGAGGGGGGAGGGGGAAATTGAGGAGAACAATTGAATTTTTTTTTTCGGTTGGAGGAAGAGAAAGACAGAGGGGAATAAAAGGAAGAGAGGGGGTTACGCATACAGCTCAGCTCAGACATGAGACTAAGTTTCATTTTTGGTCTAGATAGCTGGTACCGAGTTTGAAATTAGATACAGGCGACTTAACACAATTCTATATTATTTTAATTTATTTACTAAAAAAATGTGCACAATTTAATTGAGCTTTGTTGAAGCAGGTTGTGTGGTAACCTATATATTTATCGAGACTTATATTTACTGGTACACTGATAAATATTTCACTGATATAGGTTATTGTTAGATCAAACCAGTAAATATAAGTCTCGGATGATGTTTCTAGACTTATATTTATCGAGAGAGGATGCTCCCTATTTTTGGGAATAAGTGTTATGGTTGCTTTATTGATTCGCCATAAGTTTATAGACTTTCGTTAAAGAAAGAATTAAACAGCTCTGTGATATCATTTTGTATGACAGATCCAATATCTTTGAAAGAACTCAGCAGGAAACCCTCCTGGATCAACTGCTTTGTCTTTAACTAAAGAGAAAATGGAATTTTTTTATCTCCTCTGTTGTGAAAGGTTTACTAACGAGCAGTGTGTTGTGAAAATAGAGAATGTCCTGTGTCTCTGTATACGTTGGTGTTTGGGCAGAGATTTGATCAAGAGCAACGGAAAAAAGTATAAAAAATTCTTTTTTAAGGAATTTATTCCCCAATTAAAGTATTAGAACGAAATTATTTTCCAATCTATTTAAAATTGATATCTATTTTCAAAGATTTCTGTAATAAATTTTAAATGTTTCCAAAAGATAGTGTACTAATTGAGCTCCGTTCTTTAATTTCGACTAGCTATATACCCGCGCGTTGCAGCAGACTCTTTTATTTAAACATAAATATATTATAAAATAAAAAAAATCATATTTATCTAATATTAAATTATAAATTCACCAAACTATAGAGAAAACCTATAATAAAGACTATATTTAATCTTGGATGAGATTTTTGCATAATATGAGTTAATGATTCATGATTTTTATGGCAAGAAAAGTAAATTATTTTAACATATATTATCTATACTATTATATAAAGCATCTAAGAATTGGAGGGTCTATTTTTTGTCATGGTAATTTTTTATTATACCCATTTTATCCTTCAATTAGACGGATAATATTTATTATTGGTTGATCAAACGTATGTGATCGCGTCTATTGATCCCCTCTTTCTCTCCATTTCTTTCCCTTATATACTATTATTTCCATAATTTTTGTTTTTTTTATTTAGCAACCTTGTCCATATTTGGTAAAAAATTAATGGTGATAATATATGTTAGAATAATTTATTTTTTATGCCATAAAAATCATGAATCATTAACTCATATTGTGCAAAAATCTCATCCAAGATTAAATATAGTCTTTATTATAGGGTTTCTCTATAATTTGGTGAATTTATAATTTAATATTAGATAAATATGAATTTTTTAATCTTACAATATTTTAATATTTAAATAAAAAATTCTGCTGCAACGCGCGGGTATATAGCTAGTCACCATTAATTTCTTACCAAATATGCACAAAGTTTCTAAATAAAAAAAATAATATTATGGAAATAATAGTATTTAAGGGAAAGAAATGGAGAGAAAGAGGGGATCAATGGAAGCGATCACATACGTTCGATCAACCAAAAATAAATATTAGCCGTCTAATTGTGGGATAAAAAAAAATTACTATGACAAAAAATGGACCCTCCAATTCTTAGATACTTTATATAATAGTATAGATATTATGCACTAAATTTATCTGTCGCCAAAGGGAATGCTGCTGATACAATTTCATATACAATAACACCTAATTCATTATTCTCAAAGCTATCACTCTTAATCTTCCCTTATATTTTTTACATACAAAATGTTTTTCAATTGACCAAGTGAATTTTGTTATTAGAAATATTTTATGTATGTATGGTGAGTTTGAGAAGTTATAATATAAAATTTTGAAATAAAATCTAATAAAATTTAGACTATATAAGTTTTGTGAAATCTTCTAGAATATTAATTGGTAAAAGGATTGGAGTTAACTTAATATATTTCTCAAAAAAACTTAATCCTTTTTTGCTAAGACCCGCCTATCCCAGGGCCTCCAGATGTCTGTATACGGTAGTCTCTGGCTTTAGTAGGTACTGGAAGATGAGTGTTATTAAAGAAAATTATTTGAACCCTTGATTATATAGTTTAGAAAAATTATTTAGATGAAAAGTTTTTTATGTATGCATGGTGAATTTGAGAAGAGCTATTTCAAAGAAAAATTTTCCAAATGAAATGCATTTCATCAATCAACCACCGTGGTAACAAAAAAATCGACATAAATAACTTGGAATTTTGTGGAAAGGCATGAGTCTAATAGTATTTTTTTTAGTTGGCATCGATAATAATTTTCCAAACCAATTGATATTTGAAGGCTTAAATATATAGTTGTCTTCAATTTTCTATTGTCCTATCTCGATCCTGCTGCCACCGTCACTTCTTCAATAGAAATCATTGAACTTAGATGAACGAATTATATTTATTTGATTTGAATTTTTGCAGACTTTTGTTAGACAAATCCAATCCGTATATTTTTACCAAAATACCAAATAGGAACAACGAGATTCTAATTTTTAATTTGAAAACGTAGTTATTTTTCGTTCCGTGACTCAACTCTATTATGCACGCGTTAGAGCCTCCGAAACAAAAAAAAAAGAAAGAAAAGAAGCAGGTGAATTTGAAAATAAACACAAAGAAAGGCGCAGGTGGAAAGCAGAAAAGCAACAATCCAGCAGATTATACGAGGGGTCTAGAGCTGTAGAGCAGCAACAAATCTCGAGAGAGAATCAATGGATAAGTATAAATGTATAGTATGGATGCACACTGTGGTCGGTGCTTGCGACTTTGCGAGTAGCCAAGTAATGTACTGTGTCATGCGTAGCGTAGAAATAGGGGGCCATCGGCTGAGGCAGGCATTTTCTCCTCTGATCAGACAAATTTCTGAGCACCTTCAATCATGATGTAGAATCAGACGGTCCAATATTCTGAATTGGCATCCGGACCCACAGACCTGGTACAATGCCAATTGTTGTTGAAAGTGGACCCGTAATAACATCTCATTCATTTTGCTGCCAATTTAAATTATGGATTCTGACAAGTGATATTTCATAGATGGGCAGAATCATAATTATTTTTTCTGCTATTTTAATGTTAATACTGAAGTAATATTTTTCATATAATAGCACGAGAACAAGATTTCTTCATTTTTTTAAATAATATCAAAATTTTTAGATAAAGATAGTTTTAGCCATCCAACATTTTTTATTAAAAAATGGAGGTCTTTGCATGCAAAATTTCATTAATTTGTAAGGTTATATGGATCTTGGTAGGTGGTTGTTATGTCAGTCTTAGTGGTTAAGAACCAATTATTTGATAATGTTTGATTGTTAAGTTAAAATTGGAAGATTAACGAATTATCATTTTCCTTGTGTATTTATTATATATATAACACTCAGGTTGAGAGCTTAGAATCACAAAGCTCTACATTTGTGTAATAACAATAAATATTGTAAAAGTCAAATAAACAGTAATAATATAAGATTAATAATATGTAGATTAAATGATGAGTAAATCATATGATGAGAACTATCAACTGGAACACATAAAATACCTAACGGGGATCAGTGTTTTAGACCTAATCTAACATAAACATAATAGGAATTTGATTGTTGTTCATTATTGTTTCATTTGTGTCTTCATTATATAGTTAAGACAATTATTATTTCTTTCACATGTATTTAGATAGATGAACTAAGTATTTAAATAGGTGAACTGAATAATTAGATAGGTGAACTGAGTATTTAGATATGTGAACACAATATTTAGATAAGTGAATTAGATATTTAGAAATATGAGTTATGCATTTAGATAGGTGACTCAAGTATTTAGATAGAAAAAAATAAATATTACATGAGTTGTACCGGAAAATACATGTGACAGTTGAGAGAGAGAAAAATTTCAAAAAATAAAAATGATTTAAGTATTTATATATATATTTCGGATATTTAGATAAATGAGCTGAGTATTTTGATAGAAAAATAATAAAATCACATGATTTATACTGAGACTCACGTTATACGAGGAATCGGGGATAAAATTTTTTTCTCATCTTTCTGCCGCAAATGGTTACGTGTAACGCACCGCCTCTACCAAGTACTTTGTCATTGAAGAATAGTGTTACCAATGGATAGTTGTAAGACATAGTATAAACCCGGTAGTCAAACCCCAAAAAAGAAAATCTATCTCAAAGGAAATTGACTTTGTCTAATGGAAGGAAATTTTCTCTCTTTCATAGATTTTTTTTTTTGCTTTATAGATTGGGATGATTCCTTTCCCTATTGTGTAGTACAAGATTGAAAAATATTGACGATAAAATAGTCATCAAACAAAAAAATATAAAATTTTAAATATATTAATAAAATTTCATATTAAAAAGTTGAACATGATTTTTTAAATGCTGAAGATTTATATAATAATAATAATTATTATTATTATTATAAATAATATAATTAAATACATGATAATTTATATAATAATCATAAAAATGAATTATTTTAAGAGTTAAATTTTATTTTAAATATATTACACATTAGTTTGAAGGAGAAAAAGAAAATAAATTATATACATGGACGGTTAGATTTAAGTATATGAAAAGATTTAAATAAAATCAATAGTGGATAAATCTTGATGATGTGGCATGTAATTCCTTTAATGATCATATCGGCATATCTTATTTCCAAATGATATGTCTTACAAATTGGTAAAAATAAAATAAAGAAAAACAACAAAATAATCAATTGTAACATTCTAAAAATAAAATAAAATAAAATAAAGGTAGGTTTATTTATTTATGGACTTTATTTAAATTTGAATAATTTCGGGACTAATTTGCAAAACTGAAAAAAAAAAGAACACATTAGCTTCTCACCCGTTAGCACGGGGCTTATACGGAGGCGGTGGCCTATCCCAATATCTCCTATCTCCATCTGTTTGCGATTGAAAGAAAGAAAACAAAACAAAAAAAAATAAAACAGAAAAGAAAGATGAATACGGAAATAAAAGAAACAAGAAAACGAAACAAAAAAAAAAAGTTACTTCTTACTCCTCGTGGTCTATGGGCTTTGCGCGTTAGAATCTTCTGTTATTCTTCTAACAGAGTCATATTATCTCGAGCCGAACCGTTGGATAAGAAACGAATTAATCTGATGAATACAAAAAGAGAGAAAATGCGAGAAAGGAGAGAGAAAATAAATCAATTTGATTGGTCTGTTTTTTATCCGACAGTCCCGTCCAGAATAAGCTATCCGAGAAAGAAAACAGTCGATTCGAAATCATCGCTTTACTGCTTAGGGACTTGATAGGTACATATATTAACTACAATAGATAAGTGCAATATACTTATGGTACAGTTAACTCTGAAAAAAATCCAACATTTTTGTTTTATTTTGTATAAATTATCATACTTTTAGTTATTTTCCTTATCATCATCATCATCATCATCATACACATATCCAGCCTTTTTAGAAAAATATGTTTAAATTTTGTTTAATATGCAATTTTTATTGAAAATATTTTTAAACGAAACACGACTATTAATAACCTAGTAGCCAGATAGATTGTTTTTACAACTGAATTGAAAGTGTGCTTATTTTTTGTTGCTGCTGTAACCGACGTAAAATTTGTTTGCCATGGATAAGAAAAATCGAATGAATAATCTCATTAGCAGAACTTTAAAATGAACAGAATTATTTATATTTTAAGTTTTTTATTTACATAATTACACAAATTAGTGGGCAAGCTAACTTGGTCTGATATGGCGTCAGCATCAGGACTGCTGAAGCTGGACTATCTTTCTTTTCATCTTTCGTGATTCGTACAGTACTGCTCCTTTTTGTGCAGGTTCGGACGGAAATTTCATACCTGCTCCAAATGGATTATTTATTGTAGGTATCTGCTCAACCCCTGTTTGATATACTTGTACCAAACCAAAAAGAAAATAGCAATGAAATCATTGGTATAGACTATAGACTAATAAGTCTGCACGTTATGGTTTTGGTGTACACTATGCACTGTTCCTCCTGACATGGAAACGAAGCTTTAGATTAAATTCTTCTGAGTATTTATACCGATTTGACATTACATAATTTTCTATTCGCCATTTTTCTTCCAAATGGTGTGATCCACATATTTGTTCCATCTCTAACGATCACGAGTTGCTTCCTTTCCCCTTCCTCCTAATGTGGCAGTCGACATGCAACTTTCATACTTTTGACTGAAATCTCTATGTGGTTGATGAAGCAAACCAGTGATAAATCAAGAAACCAAACGATGCAATAGTTCAAGTTATCATAGAGAACAGTACACAAGTGGTATCAGGTATTATTGTATTTTGTCTCTGTTGACTATGTCAGATCATGATGGCACCAAACGGACTGCTCTATCTCTTTCCTTTTGTTTTGGTTCTCTGTGCATGCTCTCGTGATGATCTCCCAAACTGGTGTAAAATCCAGGGCAACAAAAGCTGACACCACTTTTTCGGCTTTGCATCTTCTGGTGTAGACATATAGTCATATAGATACATGCGACGGATTTATGAAATCCATTGTGCAGCGAGTGCAGTGATCCATCACAGTGGTTTACTTTCTTAAATACTTGGAATTCATCTATATGCACTGCGCTTCATTTTCAGGAGTACCTCTCTGTATTTTTTTTAGGGTGTGACTGCCTCTCTGTTAAGTAACCTTCTTTTTTTACGTGGTCACTGGTCAATCTCTGGCAATACAAACGATGCTTTCTTGTGAATTTTAGCTCCTGATTCCTACAATATCATGAATGATGTAGTGAGCTAATAAATTATAGATATGTACTTTATTTTATTGTTTTCTGTAACGAATACAATGAAGTGCTATGCAGATGCTGCGAAGCGTCATGCTTCCATGCTGGTAGCAGTAGCCAGTAGCAGATACTGTTTGACTCGTTTCGTACATGTTTAGTTAATCAATGGAAATGTTCTTATGTCAGTCAAACTAATAATTTTCCTTTTATTTAAATATTTAATACCCCTTAGAATTCTGAAATTGAAAAACAACGAAATCTATAATGAGATTTGGATATAATATAGTTATGAATTTTAGTACTAATGCGTTCTCTTATAATGCACATACAAATATCAAAATTTTCAAGTTTCAAAACAGAAAACAAATAACACAATGTCTTTGTGTGGGAGATTACATGTTCGACGAATGAGGATGTATACTTTATGAACATTTAAAGTTGAGTAGCTTAAACTTTTATTTTTATCTCAAAAAAATAATGCAATTAATTCCAGATCAGATCAAAAAATATTTCGTAAAATCTGTGAACAATTTGATAATGATAGGACTCCTCTTAGTTAATTCATTAGTTCGGAAAGTACTCATGAATAATCTATAAATTGTCTGCAATCTTATACAATGGTCAGTAGCGGAGCTTGCTCAAACTAATTTGGGGCAAACTCAAGTATGACTCTTAAAATATATTGCATCTATATGAATTTTAGATGAGAAGGGGTCTTGGCCCAGATTGGTCTGAACTAAGCTCCGTCTCTGACTCAGGGGCGAACCCAGGCTTATCCAGGGGGGGCACGTGTCCCCCCTGAATTTTGAAAAATAGTGCTTTTCGGTAATTTGTCCCCCCCCTGGAAATTTTTTTTGCCCCCCTGAATTGTCTGGTTATTTTTATTGAGAAAAAAAAATTTAATACCGTGCATAATGAAATAATTATGCAAAGATATCAAAATATAAAGTTCCTTAGTCGAAAACTTTCTTCATCAACTTGATTATCTATTACTTTGAGCTTTATTTTATTGTTATTTTAATATATAAAATGTTATTATTTAATAAAAAATTTATTAGTTAAGTATATATATTAAATTATTATTATTTTTTATTTAGTACCCGATTAGTTAATGAGTTTGAACCCAATAAACCATTACAATCCGATAATTATCCCCCTAATCAAAATCCTAGATCCGCCACTGCTCTGACAGGTCCCAACTAATAGAAGTGGCAGAACAATTAGTATTGTTGAACAACACTAGTTTGTTTAAATCGCTAATATTGCCACCATCCTTGTGTTGGTACCATCTTAATTACTGTCATCAATCGCCAACAACAAATGTCAGACAACAGTCATAACAAATTTATTCAACGATAATTACCCACGACTCCGTTATAATTATCAGATAACTGTCCATTTCTTTTGAAGTGTGCTAATTTTGAAATGTGGGTTTTAGTATGTTGCTTCCTGAATTTCTTCCCTAGTTCACTGTATCCCTCAAGAAAAGATTACAGTCACATTATACTTGTTTTATATTGGTTTAAAAAAAAAAACTTCAAAACTAGCGAAGGTCTAGTGAACCACAACATTGCTCCTCATTGAGAACCTCTGCCAAACTTAGAAAAATGTAGCCCAGATAAATCACAAATGGTCAGATGGATCAGATGGATAAATCTATACAAGATTTTATGGACATGCAGCGGGCGTCCAGAGTCCAGAGCAGCAGCAGCCAGCAGTCTCTACAGCAGTGGGATCCTGATCCACCGCTGCTTTGCACCATGTCAAGCAGCAGGTGAATTTTTGGATCACTTTGTAATTCATACACGCTTATATCATGAAGTGATCCAATGATCTACGTACTACTGCAGTGAACTGTTTTTTTTTTTTCTTTACTACCTTAAGATGTTAGCCCATGGAAATGTAATTCATTAAGCATCACAGCCCACAGATAGGCGGCGGCCTATAAGAATAATTGATGAGCTCCATTCTTTTTGCCATTTTCCATCTGAAAGCCCATACACATTACGACCCATGAGATATTATAACTCATTTACATTACGACTCCATGAGATATCCAGATGGGAGTACATAAGTAGGCCTTTTGGATTGTCAAGGCTCATACTAACTACTGACTGTTTATTGGAATTCATTGCTTGGTTCTGTATGGACTATGTATATGTCTATTTGACATTATGACCGGACACGCCGGAAATCCTAATGGCGTTTCTTGCCAAATTCTAACACGACACAGATGCAACAAAAAAAAAATGATGCTGCGATTCTTGCTGTGCTACTAATTTGTCTATCCAACTTGGTGAAAAGGTACTGATGACCCAATTCGTGTACTAAAGGATAGAGCGGAACCTCAATTTTATAAGAAACAGCAGAGCCTTAAAATTAAAGAATTTAATTAAAACTTTGCATTCATTTCATTCCAAGTTTGCCTTCCTTCGACATACTCCGCTTCTATAAACAACCTATCGTTTTGCTTATTTTTTCAAAGAATTAAAGAAATAAGTTAATGAAGACATATTTTATACTCATCAACAAATCAACAAACTTCTAATCCATATAGAACCCCGGCGTATCGCTCTCCGCCATCCCTCGCGAAGAACACCTCTCTCAACCTTGTAAATGCCTGCCATGTCAACAGGCTATCTGATCCGGCCTGATGGCAGCGGCCCACAGCTCGCTCGACTCGCAAAGTTGCTGCGACTCGATCTAATCCACCATATAAGCTGTCACAGTACTTAATCATGTGCTTCATGTCAAAAACTCTGTCTCCAAAATAAACCTTCACCAATTGCAAAAATTCAAACATCGACCTGGGCAGCCTCTGGCTTGTCAGAATTTTAATCAGGTACGCAAAATCATAGGCACTGTGGAAAGTGACCCATGTCACAGCTGAGTCGTTGCAAACCAAACCAGATGACATGAAGAGCTCGGCAAACCAGCGCGAGTCAATTCCTCTGGCCCTGTTCTTCTCGAAATCAATCCCGTGGTTTTTCAACAATTCAATTGAGTCAGGCGCATGACGGTCGACCAACGGGTCAAAATCCCGGAAATTGAATTCCCATACAAGAAGTGAGCCCGAATCAG
Organism: Schoenoplectus tabernaemontani; assembly: GCA_037127355.1. Classification (NCBI taxonomy): domain Eukaryota; kingdom Viridiplantae; phylum Streptophyta; class Magnoliopsida; order Poales; family Cyperaceae; genus Schoenoplectus; species Schoenoplectus tabernaemontani. The sequence continues at coordinate 10,871,923 of CM073750.1, read as the reverse complement.
AATCGGAGTCGGACAAGGTGAGTCCCAGCTGGATCAACTTGAGTGAGTCGACATTGGATTTGAGGAGAGAGTATCGCTCGGCTGGGGAGAGAAGAAACGGGTTCTTCTTCGGCCGGTGTACCACTCCTGGGAACTCTGTGTCCATAGCCGCATAAGGATACTTGTCGATCGATTGACAGATCAAGTCGAATTCTGACTCGAGGTTGTCAGCCCAGACCGAACGCACCTCGATCAATTGCTTGTGCTTTGCTTGCTCTAGCTCTAGCATCTTTACTGGTGTGAATTATATGTATAGTAATACTATATTACTTTAGTTGTTTTTGGCTGTGATCAGTTTTGATGCAGTGTGAAGAGAAATGGAACTCATAGCTTTTATAGGAATGATGGAAACAAAAGGGGGGTGAATGGAGGAGGTTTCTTAGAAGAAACGGCGAAAGAAGAATTGGTCTTTTTTCCACCAGCCGCCGTTCAATGCTCTCGTGAACAAAATTTTAAGTTCTCTCCAGTTTAATTGCACTGGTCTTTTCCAATGAGGTCTTTCTGGAATGAGGTCTAAAAGGATTGAGGACAGCAATTTGTTTAATTTTGTCCTTTTGTGGGCACCGGAGGAGGGAGATACCAAGTTATTAGTGCTAATGGAGAGAATCTGATATATGCTTGTGGTGGATTTTTTTACGGTTAAAAAACAGATTTTATCTACCTATACTCTACGAGCAAATTTATTTATCTAATAAATGGCGTAAGTTGAACTAACGTTTTTTAAGTTACTTATCATATTTGTACCATTTTTTTTTGTAATTTTGATGATTTTAAAATGTAACCGATGTAACTATAGTTGTAATTGGGCTAAGATATTTTTATTCAAAAACAACAATCAATCAAACTCAAGCCTTTAAAACCTTTTATTTAAAACACAACAATCAGAATACATCCACTTCTTAAAGGTGTGAGTTTAACTCACACCCTTAAAGTTTTTTATTCAAAAGTTCAACTCACGTCCTTAAACATAATTAACTATAGTGATTGTAACCAGATAATTGAAGATAAAGGGCGTGTGATCTTAGGCGATATTCAGACAGATAAAATGGAGGTTTAAGAGCGTGAGTTGAATTTAAGCCCTTGCTTAGACCATTTATGAAAATAATTTTGCTCTAATATCATTTTTGTCGATAAAATATGTTCTTAAGCCCTTTAAAGGCCCCAGAGGAAGGGGGCCTCTCGGTTCAGTAAATTTCATGGATTTGCTGCTCCGAAATTTCATGCGCGTGAGATTTGAACGACAAGCGTATTTTTATAATTAAATTTATCAGTTCTTACATATGTTCCTTAAAACTATTGGAACAGATTTATTTCACGAACGATAAATTTATGAATTTTCTTAAATTTTAAAATGTACTTATAATAATATGGTGAAATTAAAAAAATACTGAAATAAAGTTCAAAAGATATTATTATAAATGACTAATCAATGTACATCAGCTTCTATGATTTTAGCTCCCGCTTGTCACAATATCAAAATATTTTAAAATCTACTCCGTAGTAATTTTATTTTACTTATCAAATGAAGGCTAATTCATTATTTAAAACAGAACAAATATATTTAAAACTCATGAATAATATTGATTAATCTAAACTCAAAATTAACTGCGGTCCATTAAGCGTAGCAGAGTCGGTTCTTCTACGGTTCAAGATTGAATTGTGATATGGTTCATCCAAGAAATAAACATTTAAAGCCGGTGGCAAATTAGATGTACACGGGAAAAGAGTCAAGAAAGACTAAAAGAGCGTAAGGTGGAGTGAACCCAATTATTGCTCAGAGAAAAGAAAAGCGTGTGACATAAATTAAAGCGTGCGTTTTGGCCTTTTGGGTAATGCCCAGTAGATTCCGATGCATGGAATAAAGCATCTAAGCAAGTCTAGGGCTTGGGCGGGGTGATGGACTTGACCTTTCTCATTTAGTCATTTACTCATTTTGCACGTGGTTTTCATGGCACAGTAACGTACCAGAGCGGGCTGCAATTAGGCTGTCATGTCAAACCTGAGTAACAGTCACAAAATAATATATTTTCGTTAATTGTTGCATAAATAGAATGAAAAAAAAATTCATTAACCATTTTGATGAAACAAAAAATAATTTCGTCAATTGTTTTATTTATCACAAAATAAAATGAAATACAAAATTTCTTGTATTTCATTAACTATTTTGTTTATCACGAAACGAAACAGACGAAACACAATTCGTTGACACTCTAGCCGCGATCATAAGTTGCAAATTGGCAACATGTTATTCAAACTTTAAGTGTTCGCGATAAAATCGTTACGTCTTGATCTATCACCTCTTCCAAACACGTGAAAAAGCACCTCTTGGAGTGACTTAGAGGTGATAAAATTTGATCAAAATTTTATTTGATTTATTTAAATTTGAATTGAATTTGATTTGATTTAAAAAAAATAAAACTAATATCCAATCTGATTTTAAACCGATCTAATTCAGAATCAAATGATTTATAATTCAATTAAAATTAATTTAAGTTTTAAAATAATAATATATAAATTAATTAGACACAGTTAGATTCAATTTCTTTCCAAAAATTAAATTGATCTGATTCATTTCATGACCGCTTGCAAAGGCTTCTTTCAACCTCAATAAAATAAATAAATAAATAAAAGAAGAAAAAAAAGCAAGAAAGGGAAAATTTGATTTCTTCCCTGCGCGAATGTCTTTATCCTGCTATCGGAAAATGCCTCCCATTTCTCTCTCTCTTCATTGCTCTCAACTTTCAAGCATTAAGAAGAATACAAGGGACTTTCTATTTTTATTGAGGGTGTGCTAATTATACTTTTATAAAAATTTCTCAGAAAAATCCCTCACTTTTTTATCGGCTATGTAAATATCCGTACGGACATATGAATATGTGTCAAAGACGGTATGAAAACCTTTTATTACTGAAATGAACATTCGAAGCCGACAAAAAATATTCTTGAAGATGATGACCGCTCACGTATAGAAAAACACATTTCGCCAAAATCACTAATCGGACACTTATTCTAATTAATCAATCATCCTTCTTTAATTAAATATGTACTAAATTAATCACATACTAACCTTCAGAGCACCATCAACTGAGTGTTCAGAGCCCTTTAACTGAGTGTGCAAAACATCTTTTTCAGGGAGTTCAGAGCGTTTTCTGCTGGATGTTCAAAGCACATTCAATTATGTTTTATGAGTAGAATTTAGAACATATATAATTTGGGATGAATACTTTATTTTTTATTCTTATATATTTGTTATTATTATTAGTTTCATGTCAAGAGACGTAAATCATCTTTTATTTTATTTTTTTATGTGTGATGCAATCCAAATAAGTAATACATATGAAAAAATGAATAACTCCATTAGTAACAAAATGGAGATGATATCTCTAACTAAAAAGAAATAAGTGGACGAAATTGATGAAAATAGTGAAAGTTGCTATTTTTATTTCCGCTTTCGTTAGACGATTAGGGTAGATGATTCTGGGAATAAAATTCTGGAGATTAAAAGATTTCTTTTTTTTTCGCCTCTGATATAGCCTCTTTTTCACAACTTCATACAAATACGAATTGGGGTAAGATAATTTTTTCTTGATTTCATTTCTTTTAATAGCATATATTTGTTATTGGGTAAAGAAATATGAAAAATGGTAAAAGCGACATGTATGTTTTCATTTTACAGGTTATCAAGCCAGGTCAAAAACACAATACCACCGAGGCGGCAAACGAGTCGAGTTTGAGTGAGTCCGTCTTAACTCAACTTTAGCTTATGAAAATTCAAATTGAGTCGATTGAGTTTGTGAAATGTTCCGAGCTGAAAAAAACTAGCTAAAGCTCAGCTCGTCACTATTTGAGATAGCTCGCGAGCTGATTTAGGAGCTAATACATGTGTGTTGACTTAGTTTGATATTTAAATTTAGTACATCTACAAACTATAAGGTTCCACTACGAGATAAAAGATCTTTTACAACGGTTGTTGACTAAGTTTAACAATGATTATTGAACCGTTAGTAAAGGAGGGTGTCAGCAAAAATATTGAAAACCGTTGCTAAATTATGTAGTGTACGTCAGTCGAAACAATCATCAACAATGCAGGAAGTAGGCTTTCGTAACGGTTGCTAACCTTAAACCGTTGTTAAATAGGGTTGTAATAATGATTTTCACACAACAACCGTTGTTAGATAAGGTTTTAACAACAGTTTTAACATGAGAACCATTGTTAAATATGGTTTTTAATAATGGTTAATATGTTGGAACCGTTGCCAAATGATAATATTTAAAAAAAATAAATAATGTTCTGCAACGGTTTTCGGTAAGAACCGTTGTTAAATTTTGTTTTTTTTTAAAATGACTGTTTCTCGGCTGTTAGCCCATATTACTAGCATAATATATATATATATATATAATTTTTATCATATAAATAATTAAAACACACGTATATATTGGATAAAATTAATTTATACATACATCACACATGCATATATCATATATTATAAACATTAATATATCACATGACAAATTCAATCACAAATAATTAACAATATATATGCATCACACATGCATGCTGACGATTTTAGTAAAATGATCTCATTCTGCCTCAAATGCAAATGCATCACGCATGCATATAAATAGCACATATATACATAACACATACATATATTATAAATAAATATAAACAACACATGCATAACACATATAAAAATAATAATAATCAAAATAAGTAATGTATATACAAATTTAGCATCCAAATTATCAACAGTCAAATATTTTTAATGAGATATGAAATTATCATCTTTTGACCTCCTTAATATCACTTTGATCATAATTAGTACTAGGTCCTAGTTTGATGGTCTACAAAATAAAAAGAGAAGATGTTAGTTTTTTCATGAGAATAAAGTAATGCAATAATATAATAAATGGATCCTTGTCATTTTTTAATACCTCAGACAAAGTATTCTTGGCATGATAATTGCTGATTATGTCATATATTAATTTCATGACATAATAAGCGCACTCCAAACCGTCCGGTTATCTTGCACACTAAGAATAGAGAATAATTATCTATCCTTCCACAATAAAATTTTGATTTTAAATTAAAAAAATAGGTGAGAAATTACGTACGCTGACACATGTATAGGTAAATTTGAATTTCTTCTTCACATCATTTGTCATCTGTTGTTGCCGTATCGCACTACAAATAAGCATGTTATAAAGACGTATTATATATTATTGAGATCAAATATTAAACAAAAGAAACTTACGTAATTATTACATTCTGAATTGTGAGTGCCCCCTTATAGCCGTTATTAAGAGAATCCATGACGTAGACAGTTTCCTTCGGAAAATTGATAACAAGAAGAATCCAATGGTTCTTGTATCTCATTATGTTAAATTAGATAAATGGTGCAGTAATTAAAAAATTAATTCTCTAAAAAGAAAACAATATAACCCTTTATGGTATGATAAAAATATGAAATGCACATCCTCAGTTTTTGTAAATATGTCAGCCAAATAGTTCGAAACCACAACTTACAACTAGCCTCCGAACATTTATACAGATAAAAAAAGTGACAACTAGTGATAAAGAAGTTCACACAACGCTTTACTTGTGCCCTACAAACATATATACACACATATATAATATATCTAAATTATTATTGTAATAATTAAGAAGTTTTAAAATACATACATATAAAAGATCTGAACTATTGAGACATCCAGTCAATTATCTCTCAACAAATCGATGATGTCGTTCACAAAGACGAATGCCTCTCCTACATAGCCGAATATATCCTTCGTGATATCGAATTTCAAATCCGTGTCAAGAGCTTGCGTCGTCAAAATTTGATGAAGATAGCATGCATCATCATCAAGCCCTCGCAAAGTTATTTCGTTGAGGATCGGCTCAGCACAAACACCAGACGAGGCACTTGGAATCGTTGCCTTGTCCTTTTTCTGGACAACAGTCTTTTTTGCCTTTTGTGCTTTTTGTTGCGGGGTATGTTGCATGATTAAATTACAAATATATAAATATAGTACAACCTAATTTTAATTCATATTAATTAAATTTACCTGCACAACAATATCAACGAGTTCTTCGGGCCATATAAGATAAGTCCCGATCAATTCAGCTAGGAATGTCCCCTCTTTCGTTGGATAAGGCACGTGAATATCATGACAACCATCGTAAATCTTGTCAACGAAAACTCTGAGGTGGTTGATTGGAAGTGGCTCACCATGAACAGTGGTAGCTCCAAGATATATCCATCCGTCCGTACGCCAATTCACATTTGCATGTACATACATACTCATAGGAACAAAAAGTGAAATATTGTACCGGATAATTCTCAAACACGAGATTGAAACCAACATATCTTCACTAATCCTATTTGAGATAAAATATTTAAAAAACAGTCCCAACAGGGACTATTCGAGATTAATCCCTATTAGATTAATCTCGAACGGACACCGACCTAAATTATTAAAAATTCCGATAAAATTATCCTATATGATAATACTATCAATTACATATATTTTTTTTCATTAATATATATGTAATCAATTTCATGCAAGTAATGCTATTTAATTATTTAATAATCTAATTTATACACATGCACATTCTACTTAAAAAATATTACTATCTCAACAGATATCAAAATCATATTACTATATAGAACAAAAGGTCTGAAATCAAATATCTAAATCAATAGATCATATATAACTAACTATATATAATAATATTACTATCATCTACTAATTAAACTAAATTATGGTCTGAAATTTCAAATTATACCTTAGCAGCAAAATTCCTAAAGAGAGAGAAGGGGATCAAAGAGGAGATCAACAACAAACCTGAAGAAAAGAGGATCAAAGAGGCAGCACCAACTTGAACAACAAATAAGGATCAAGCAAAAGAGAGCCGCAAACAGAGAAAAAAAAGGGAAGGAGAAGAGATGAGATAGAAAATATGATCGAAGCGACGCAAACCTAAACCTAAAAGGGGTTTCAGGAATAAATATGTAACAACGGTTCTATAATGGAATCGTTGTTAAAGCATGCATTTCACAACGGTTGTTCTTTAAAATCGTTGTTGAATTATTTCACAATGGTTCATCCCAGCAACTGTTGTTAAAGTAGTTCGCAACAGTTTATATCAATCACCGTTGCTAAATACGAGAGAGAAAAAAGTAGATGTTATGATTTATAGTTTTAACAACGTCTCTTCTAACAAAACCGTTGTGAAATGTGTTCTACAATATTTCAGAATTGCTACTCAACTCTTTTAGCAACTGTTAGTACTTAAAATCATTATTGAATGAGTGTGGTAAAAAGTTCATTCTGTTGTAGTGTTCATACATCTACAAAATTGATACAAAATTGATATATTAATAAAATATATTTTCAATGATATCTTTATTTTCAATTATACTTATTTTTATTCTAATTTGTTAATTTGATTGATATTTATATTATGAAATGATATTTTGTGATTTAATATTTTACGTTATATACTTTTTTGTATATTTATGTTTCTATAATCTATACGCATCTGTTATGCATATGTGTTATGCATGTTTAGTGATGGTAATGGGCCGGGTAGGGACGGGTTTGTGTTAAATCCGGGGCCCGGTCCGGCCTTCAAAAATCTCGGCCCGACCACTCAGTTCTTGCCTCCGGTCTAAAATTATTGGCCCAACCCGCCCATGATGTTTCACGGGCTACCCGTCCGTACCCGTCCCGGCCTGAGTTATTGCATAATCAATTTTTTTTAATTAAATATTTCTCTCTTCTTAATTATATTATACCTTTAAAAATAATTCTTGTATTTAATTAAGTTTGTAGTTTGTACATCTCCAATGAAAATATAGAATATTAATATGGTAATTAAATATCTAATATATGATATATCGATATTTTCGTAGCACAAATGTATATATAAATGTTAATAACTAGTGTTATTATATAATTTAAGTGATAATATTATATTGAGATTTATAAATAAACAAAATAAATCATTGATTCAATATACAATAATATACACATAACACATATCAATACATTATTAAATTTTATCGATACTATGGGTCGGACGGGCGTGCCTCACGTTAAACCCGTACCCGCCCGACCCGTACTTTGACCCGGCCCAGCCCTACCCATTTGACCTCCGGACCGGGCGGGTCGAGTGTCGGCTCGGACGGGTCCGAGCAGGCCTGACGGGCCTCGGGCTTTATCGTCATCCCTATGCATGTTATGTTATATATGTCTGATTGAACGTGTATATATCTCTGTGGTTGTGTGCATATATGATTATCAACAATAGGCTATCCGAAAAATAAATGTCTTAACATCGGTTATTTATATAAAGCGTTGTAAAGATTAACAGAAATTAAAAAAACTTTTAGCAATGATTATGTCTCAATAATCATTATTAAAGGATGGATTCAACATAAATTGTTAGTAAATAATCGTTGTTAAAGGATAGTGTTCAATGACAGTTTATTATAAGAACCGTTGTAAAAAAAAATAGACAACCATCCTCTACATATGGGCCTTATGTAACGACATATGGGCCTTATGTAACGACTTTATTGGTTTTACTATGCCTCTCTTTTATAACGGTTGAAGAATTATTTATTAAAAGAGGATAAAAAAATCAATTTTAATCTTTTCTTTTTTGCAGTAGTGAGACCTGCAAATTGCTGCCTACGGAAATTTCACATTAAATTCGTTCTTAAATAAAATTATATACAGATTTAAGTGTGGAAATATTTGCAAATAATTTGAAGGATAATAAATTCTATATAAAATATAAAATTTGATTTAATAATATCAAATTTCGGATAAAACAGTGGGTCAGTAGCCTATAACTTAAAGAAGTAAAAGATCGAAGCAACCACCACCACCTTCAAGTAATCTAGTTCTCCAAAGAGGAAAAAAGAAAGTCACTAGGCGACTACAATCGATGCACGCGTCCTTTCTGCGTGGCTCCTGTGATCCTGTCAATATTATAATTAGTATTAGAGAAGACGAGACTTGTTCAAAGTTCAAATGTATTAGGAGTCTTAATTTGACCAAAGAATGTATATTTACTGGGTTTACATGGTTGTCGTCGTCACTCAGCAATGCACTGATTGGGTTGACCACCGATCGATTGATTGGAGGCGTTAAAGACCAAGAAAATCAGACACTGTGCTTGTGAAGTGCCACTTTGCGACGGTGCTGGAGAAATTACTCGATTCCAAAGTTACTAACGGAGCTTAGACAGTTATGCATGAATTTCAATTTTCAAGCCTCAATGAAAGACAAGTAGAGAAAGAGGTGGATATTCAGGATTTGAAAATTTCTTTATTTTATTCAGTATGAGCAATTATGGATAAGATGTTTACTGAATATTCTAAAGTCTAATAGATTCAGTTACAAACAGGAGCGGAGCCGGTATTTTTAAATACGAGGGTCAATTTTATATGAGAAAAGATCTAACTAAAATTTACTGCGCTAATTAATTAATTAAGTATTTTTATTTATTTTTATTTTAACACAATAAATATTCATAATTAATTAATTATATTATATTTTAATACACTTGTGTTAATGAGCCATGATCACAACAATCCAAGCATATCATAACAAAATGCTTATAGGCAACACAATATTAATTAATGCTCCATTAGTCAATAATATAATCTGGAAATTAAATAAGGAGTGTCAATGACTCTTCAAAGAATATGCATATTTTAAAAATATAATACTTAGTTTAAGTACAAACAAAATATGATGAAAATTCTTGATTCTATATTAATTTTCTTTTTGTGGTATGATGAACTTGTAATTTTTTTATTATAAAATTAATACATGTATAGTACCTATTGATCTCAGGTATGCAGTGCTACCTGAATTAGTTTTAAATATTAGTTTATCTAAATAGGAAAAAAGCTAACTTCATAATCTAACAGACTTTTGGACCTATTTACTTAAAAAAAAGGTAAGATAATCTAAAAATATTTTCAATGACTTACAAATAAGGAAGTGAAAAATAAATAAGAGAAAGCCTCATTAAATTATGTATATTATTTTCCTTCGTGCACTATTAAGATAATTAAAGGGAAAAAAGGTAGGAAGTAGAAATTACAATTAATGCTTGTGACAAGAGAGAAGTATAAAACATTATAAATCTTCTCTGTTACATACAACATAAAACAATAACAATTTTTCTTTTCTTCAGAAAAAGAATGGGGTCAATAATAGAAACTTCTATCAAAATATATGGGGGTAAATTGATTATATTTCTAAAACTTTTTACTTATGGCAGTGAAAAAAAAATATACATTTTTCTGAGAATTTGGAGTCAAATTGACCCCCATTTGTTATACATGTATCCGCCATTAGTTACAAATAAAACACTGTATAGCTACTTTGGTTGCGATATACTGTTTGATCTGGTAAATCTCCTAATAAATACTGTATCATCGAACCCCTTATCCACACACTATCTGAATGACAGAATAGAATAAAAGCACTGAAATGGAATTGAATTTAGCATCTCTGCATTATATACAGTACTGTGCCCCAAGGTCCCTTGACGATCAAACAACATCAGGTTGGCCAAAAAAAAAATCACTTGCAAGTTCCAACCATAGATTTACACAAGTGGTCCAATTTTATTGGCAATGAGAGAAATATATGTCAGTAAGGTCAAAGCATGTTTAACCTTCGAAGTTTTTAAAGAATATTTGTAAAATACAAACTGTCACAATATACAGTTAAAAAAAATAACCTCGAATCAGTGCACCCCATGTCAATTTTCGGGGAGAGAAGAAAAAGGATGTTCAATTAAGAAAATATGAACTTGATCACAGATTATGATATTGTCTGAGATGATGGTCCTCCCAACAAAGAAAGTTATTAAGAAAGGATAACAATCACCTACAATAAATATACCATCTGAACAACATTTTATGAACCGTACCTACTTCAGCTATGACTTTTTAATTAAATACTACACCTGATACTGGTAGTATTTATCTAGCCTAGGATAAAGTGATAAATGTGAATGACCACATAACCATCAATTATTACATAACATCGAATGGGCTGTTGTTGAAAACCGCACTGGTATATGGCATTGACAGCATTATATAGAGAAAAAATGTAAAAGAATTTCAAGAGTGGTGCATGAGTTTAAATTTATGTATGACTGGACATTCATATTGTAAATGAATTTCAATTCGATCAAACACTAGTGCAACCTGCAATCCGAATTTTAGTTCATTCTTTGCTGTTTAATCTTTCTTCCTTTCTGTTTCCATTTCTTTTATGTTTTGCATTTCTTTTTTATTCAGCTTTTCCGCCCAACTGATTAGTGGGTTCATGAATTAGTTTTAGAGTATAAAAGCAAGCATTTCGTTTGTTTAAGTGAGTTTTCATTTTTCAGTCAGTATTGGGTTGGAAATTAAACATATTTGGGCCGAAATTTAACATTTCTTAGATTTTTTGCTTTTAAGCACTTTCATTTTGATTTTTGGGTTAACTAGCAAGATTAAAGATGCGAACTCTTATTGAACGATAACAATTTTGATTTCAAGTATAACTACCTATTTTCAATTGTACATAACATATATTTATTTTCTTCACCAATCATGGCCCAAGAACTTTGATGATGGGCCTTATAGCCGATATATTGCCGGTTGTATCTTTGAAATTTTTACTAGGCTTTGTCTCATGGTTACATTTTAGAAAATTAACTAAAATGGATATTCACATCCATGGATTATGATCCTTTGTTATGTGATCCGTTGAATCAATTTAAAATTCATGCCAGTTCAAATTATGAGGAGATTCAACGGTCTACAATATATGTTGCATATTGCTGATGTACAGTAGAGGATAAGGAAATGAGCATTAAATTTTTCTATTGCTTGCGAGAAAACAAAAGAGAGATCTTAGTGGTGAAAATAATATGTTTCTCCTACAAACCTGATTTTTTTTTAATTCTACATGTTGACAATCAGAGTTATCTGATTGATTTTTGTCTGTTTTCACTATTATACCGGTACCTTGACACAATCAAATTTTAATGCACCTTTTTTTTTTGAAACGCTCAGCTAGGGGTGTCAATGGGTCGGGTTCGGATCGGATTCGGATCGGGTCATATTATTTTATTATTATTTTTGATCTGATCCGAACCCGACTCAATTAAATTCGGGTCAAAAAATTTTAACCCATACCCTACCCGATCGGGTCACGGGTTGATCCGGCCCGACCCGTGTAAAATAATTAAATATTTATTAATTATTTTTATATAATTTTAAATAATTAAATATTGATTAATTTATAATTAATCTTAATTAGTATATAATTTGTGTAGATTTAAGCTTTAATTAGTACTAAATCATAAAATTACTTCAAAAATCATAATTAATCGGGTCGGTTGGGTTGACCCGAACCCGAGCCGATCCGATTCGGGTCAAAAAAAATTAAACTCATACTCGACCAATTTATTTTCAGGTCATGTCGGATCGGGTTAACCCGTCGGGTCGGGTCGATAATTGACACCCCTACGCTTAGCCCTGCTATGTTTTATGGATTAAAAGTCTTTCAAATTCAAACCATTTAAGTATTGTTTGGTACGTAACTAAAAATAATTAAATCTTAACTTTGCCAATTCTAAGAAATTTGAGACGTTATTATATATATGAGGTAGTATTATTTTCAATTGTTAAATCTTAACTATTGTGAATTCAGATTTTTGAATTTTAATATTTTATGACTGTTGTGAGTTTCAAGTAGTGCATTGTTTCATGGATTCCCACCACTTTTTAATGTGCTTAAATTCTCTATAAATTTAAATTGTACAATTTGTCTCCAAAATCATAATCGAATATTGTTGCCTCGCCACTTTTTGATATTTAGGGTTTTTTTCATAATGCCTTCACAAAGATTTTTTTAATATTTATTAGTATCTGGTCTATACATTGCTACGGGTGATGATTTATAAAAATATAAATTTTTAGACTTTGATGAGAAAATAAAAGAAATAAGGACTAAAGATAATTTAGTAATTAATATAAATTTCAATTATGGATACAGATTTGATGTAAAATAAATGCAGAACTGAGAGAAAAGTTGATATTCAGAATTTAAGAAAAGTTAAAATTCAGAATTAAGAGGAATTTAAAAATAATAAATTGGAGCAATTATATTTATTTATTATGTAGCATTTTTGTAACAATCAGAAATTAAGAGAAATTATAACTTCATCACAAATGAGCATACAAATAGTAACTTTTTGAAAAATAACTCAATTTGATAGTTGATATTAGTTTCGAAAATAAGGACTAAATTATTCCATGATAAGAATACTTAGATACTTTATGAGGAGTAGAGATATATGTCCGAACTTCAAAAGCAAATAAGCTGGATGAGACTTTTTTTATTTGAAATTGCTGAATAATTAATTTCAAAAGTTCATGGATGGAAATATCATTTTCTGGCTACATACTATATTTCATATTTAATAAGCCAATGAATAAATCAGTGCGATTAAAGACTCTTTTTACCATAAATTACTAGTGTGACTTCAGCATGCACCCATTACCATGGTAAATTACGTTGGCATTTTCGTAATATTTCAAACAAAAATTTGGTTTGAGATTTTCTTGACAATAAAAATCGATGGCCTATCTAATTGTAAAACAGTATAGTTAATTTTTATGTTTGATACAACTTATACTGTGATAAAATTTATACAATTGTTGGCCTTGAATTTTAGAAAAAAAAATGATGTAATATGTACTTTTTAAAAATTTCGAGACCATACTATACGACATTGAAAGAATACATAGTGATGTTCTTATCACAATAAATTGAATGCACCACCAACCTGTGAAGCTAACAATATATCTTTTTCTTTTTACTTCGAATTATTTTTGTCTGATTTAAGAAATCTTGTCTAGAAAATTTTAATCAATTTGTTGTACATAGATAAAATCCTCACAACTATAAATTTTCTATCATTAAGATAAAAAAATGCATATACAAATTTTATGCACACAAAATTTTGGCCCAACGATAAATCTACGATTTTTTTAATCGGTCAAGTTAGTGAGATAATAATTAGGTCATAATTGCTTAAATTTAACACATGAAAAGAAGTTATCATCATTAAAAAAAAAAAGATAACTTGTGTGGCCCCATTGGAGCGCTAATTTCTAAACGAGACAACGTACACCTCCTCACATTTAGCATTGCCGTAATGAATCAATGACTCCACCTTGGCATTCAACTCAAGTGCAAGCCTCAGATAAGATGGAATTGGGCTGTCATGCATAAATTCTTCTTTTTCGTATCTACTTTTTAATCCTCTCCAGTATGGTATCCACCGGCGTTGTCTTTCAAGCAACGATGCTGCTCAAAACTGTATACGCATTCATTTTAATTTTTTAAATACGTATTTATGAATATGAATTAGATATTAAATGGATACAAATAAGTATTGGATATTAAACGGATATGAATACATAGATAATAAACAAATATGGATATGATTATATTTTAGATAGTAAATGAAAATATGATCAATAAATAAAAAAATATGTACATAATATTTTTCATGATAAGTCACTACTAAGAAAAGTTATGCTATAATAAAAATTATTCATTATATTATTAGAGATATGAGCACTATCATCATATCAATTATAAAAATCAAAGATATTGAGTTTCAAACTAAATAATATAAATGAAAAATTGAAAAATTAATAAGTTATATAAGTTAATTGCTAAATTGACATCAATTAATTATTAGTACTTGCGGAGCAATATATTTATGGAAGAAATAAAGACATGATCAACTAATTTGGTGTATTGTCAAATATGAATTTTATATACATATAAATTCATTTTTTTCGGAAATTGTCACTTATAAAATCAAAATATTGATGACGTGCTCCAAAAAAAAATCCTAACTGGTTCTTAACACTGAAAAATATATAAAATAAAATGTTATCTACATATTCTGTCGGGCTGGATAAGAAGCAAACGCTTCCATGCATCCAGTCAATGCAAGGACTGGAGCACATGGACTGGAACAACCTTGACATGAAAATGGATCTGACGTAACATCCTAGAATTGATTCCGGCTCAACTGTCTCAATTACTCGGGCATTTATTTTGGTTTTATTATGAATTTAATCCTCAATAGTCACCCCTTTCAATGCCTCTAACCACCGTTGCTCCCCTTTAAATTGGTTGTCCTTATGAATACATGTATCAAAAGAATCATTCCGCATTTAAAACATTTTAATTGGCAATTATTCAACAAAACAATTTTAAGCTCGATATCAAATGAAAAAAACAAACAAAAGAAAAGGACTCGAACTATTAAGCTTTGTGGTTCTGTCATGACCCAACATGTCTCATGGATTTGGGCACCATAGTTAACTTAAGAATAAATAATTGTCAAAAACAAACACGATTAAGCAACAGAAAACATAATGCTATTAGGATAAAACCATAATAAAATTAGAGATAATTATATATTCTACAACATCCATCACAAAATCAGGTTTTTCATGATACGCTAGCTCCAGCCTCCATACAATTAAGGATATCATGTAATACGACTTCATGAAACAAAAAGGACAAGTTCGTAGTTGGACCCATAAACTAAAATTTCCCATAATAAGCAAAATATGCTAGTAAAGAGAACATCAACTAGAAATTCTTAGGTAGACTTGGCCTGAATTAGACGAGGGACCAGAAAGTAAACATTTGTTGGAGTGAAAACCAGTAGGCCGAGTTCGTAGACCATGCAAAATTTCTTTACCATACCAGGGAAAGAAAAAAAAAAGAAATTATCTAAGGTGATAACTAAGAAATAACAGAAGACCATAGATATGGAAATAGAATGGTTGAATTAAAAGGACTTCAGCCTACTGAGTTTCACTCCCATTCCACCAATCTAACGATGGGTCAAGTCTAACCAAGAATTACTGCAACGACAAAAGGACTGCCGTTAATTCTTTTTCGACCGGTCATTGCCGCGGTTGAAGTCGACCAGAACGGTGCTCTTACACTTGGGACATTTCTGATCTTGCTCTGAGAGCATTACGTACATCATGCACCGGGGGCATCCGACGACTATCATCGATGCATCGGGGATGTTTGACTGTCTTTGCTCTCCTTCATCCGATGACACACACGAGCTAGGTGGTGATGCAGTCCCGCCAGATGATGACGATGTGGAAGAACGATGTGGGGAGTTGCTATTGTTGTTGTTCCTCCCATCGTGAGCACTTGTGGAGGCCCCACCTCTAGCTCTAGAAAGATTTAGCCTCCAATCAAATTTTGAGTTCTTCCCGTTGCTACGGCTCATATTTACCTTGATGTTGATATTATAACGAACAGATAAAATTTTTTAATCGAAATATTACCAATTTTCAAAAAAGAGAGACCAACAAATTGAAGTATAGAAAATAATATATAAGGTGGGTACACGCACGACCATGCTGACTTCTACTCGGGATATTTAGAGATTTGAAACCCCACATTTCTTTTGCATCTAGGTTGACTTTGAGGACCCTATTTACTTTTAAAAAGCACCAAAATACGAGGACAAATTTTAATTATGGATTAATCAAATTAATTAAAATTCCTAGAATAGAGATTTGACTCGTGATTCATGCCCTGTTCTTGGGAAACCTTCAAAATTGAAGTACAATTCTGAAGAAGAATCAAGAAGAAATTAATATAAAGCAAGCATTAGATACTAGAATTACCTTAATTGAGGTTAGCTAGAGCGCTTGGAGGTCTCAAAACCCACAATGTCGAGGAGGTGAAGGTGCTGTGATTAAATTGAAGGAGAAGTGACCCGATTATAAAAGAAAGGTTAAAGTGACTCTCTGTGGAGAGAGAGTCTCGGCACTTGCATGCATGTAGTTTAGAGGGTCTCAGAGGAATTGTATGTTGTGAGATAGTGGTGCACCTCTTTGTAGGGTTATATAAAAGGGAGGTGCATTGAGGGGGAAGTGATGGTTTTCTTTAATGTCTGAGCAGTGGAGAGTTAATATCTTTCTCATTTTTCTTTATGAAAACCAGTAATCGTTTGTATATCTTGTCGTTTTTTTAATTTGATCTGATTCGTGGTATTAAGTAGGAATAGTGAAAAGCGAAATAGACACCAAATAAAGATCTCTTGCAATAAAGAGAGGTGCAAGGGGGGAGAATGTAAAATTTTTCTTGCACTTCGCATATAACTGAGGTGACTCTCAGTTATGAACTTTTTCGTATTGAAAATCTCAACAAAAGTAAACACTATTAGTTCATGCATTATTTTATCATTAAATGGCCTTGCGAAATTATTATTGGTGGTCCTAACATAAACCTACTTTGCATTAACGCGTTATTAATATCTTAATTACTTTTCATAAATGACCCGAACTCAACATAATTTGTAAGCTGTCCATCAAAATAAGCTTTATATTCGCAATGGGCATAATAAATATTTAGGAAGTTGTTTCTATCGAATTTTCAAGCGTCGATGTCATATAACAAATATTTAGGAAAGAAAAATGCACGGGCCCTACCACTATCATTGTTAATATATAATGGACGAAGTCAAATTCTGGTAAATTATTCCAAATAACTTGATTAATGATAAAGTTATTAAGCTCACTAATGATTTTATCAAATTGAAATATAATTAGGTATATTCCTTGATTGGTTTAAATATGTTGAAGATCAATTTACTGTCGAATTTCTACCCTTTAAAATGTAAAGTTAATTTGGTCGCTGATGATATATATTTTAATATAAAGATCATATTTAACTGTCTTCTCTGAATTTCGATATGTAAGATATGAATATCAAATAGAGGCAGTGTTGCGCGTTATAATTAAAGCATAAAACATAACTCCGTATGTATGTATGTATATACGGACAGGTGCGTGCGTACGTACGTGCAAGATCAAAAACTAATTTAACTTAAAATTTTGATGCCGATATTTTTATTTAAATATTATCATGATATGACATGACATGAACTGATGGAAAAAAGTTAGTACAATAAATTAAACCATTGCTGAACCAAAATCTTGTGTGACATAATTTTCCTCGGTTCAAAAAGATTCGCCATCGCTGAACCAAAATCTGACAATTATACGTAAAAAATTAAAAATCCAGATCCAATAAATTAAACCACAGCAGGTACATATCAATGGTACATACTAAAATCCAACTCATCAATCAAGATACCATACTTGATATGAATCTAGATATTTATATTCAGAATTAATATTCTGTGCTACATCGTATCATACAGCATAGTACAGTCCGTCGGATCGCACTGAGGTTCGTGCAAAATCAATCTCAAAATTCCTTCTACAATTGAATCGAAAGGTTCACGACGATGTTAGATCATATATCTATTTCAATTTCTAGTTATATTTAATATTTTTTTATAGAAGAGAGATCACTTGACATTGATTTATTTTGACAATCTTAATAATGATATTTTAAATAAATTAAAAAATTCTTGACAACACAAAAAAAATAGATACTTCAACTTATAAATTGATAATGTTTCAAATGGTATGCAATTTAGTTATCATTTGATCAGGGGCGGATTTATTCATGGGCAAGCTCAGGCACGTGTTCGGGCTTAATTTTCAAAACTAGTAGTAAATTTACTATTTTTTGCTTAAAAGTTTCAAAAAAATATAGCTCATTTCATGTTTGTGCCTAGGCTTGATCAATATTAGACTGATGATTATATGTATTTTGATTTCATAAGGTCTCTTCTTTTCCATTGTGCCCAGGTTGTGTCGTGGCCTATATCCGTCACTGCATTTGATAGTTCATCAAAGATCATGAAATTATAATTATTATAAATTATTTTAAATTTTGATGTCTCTGTTTGACTCTCAAACAATAACTAAATTTAATGACATGTGAAGATCTATTGATATGTAAATTGAGGAATATATCCATAAATATTTTTTAATTTTTAAGTTTTTTTTAAATTTATTTCGAGTGTTATTGTCAATATTATCAAAATAACCCATTGTCAAGTGACCCTCCTCTTGTTTGTATGTTGATTTTAATGTGGCTTCATCCCTATAATTGTCTAATTCATTCACATAGTAATTTATAATTGGTGAAAAAATAATCTAAGACATTTTCAAGGATGGATATATACTTAAAAATAAATTACAATGGTTGATGTCACATTTCAGACAAACTTTCTAATTTAGTAAGTATATGTACTAAATTTGCAAGTGCAATCCATTTTTATAATTATAATCGAAAGTTACTACATTAAATCCGGACAAAGGTTTTGAATCTCTGTTTGATCAGTTATGATAATTAAAGTTTAGACTTACAGGATTCATCAAATTAAACCACTTCTCTGCAATAACATTAGATGTGAAATACGGATAGTAACTCAAATTTAGTTAGATGTGAATTTATCAAATTAAACCACTTCTCTGCAATAACATTGAAAATGCGCTTTTCACACGGTAGAGAATCATGTTACATTAGATTTAAATTCCTGCCAACCCGACATGACAAGTCGGGATCAGTAAATCACGTTGATGCAGTAAAATTGACTTAAGGAATAAATAGGAGTTATATAGAAATGAGTGCCAATTTAAATCATGCACGGATAATTGATTTTATCATGCAAACTGCTGTTAATTTCTAAAAAAGTTTAGAACTTTGCATGAAAATTAAATAGAGATTTAAAGCTTGTATTAGAATTATTAATAGACTTGCGGGACTGGAGGGTTCCATTGGCAATGTTCGGAGAGTCATGGTGCAGGACTTTGATAGTGGAACTATCGGATCCACTAACTTAATTGTGCCACTGACTATATATTTACTTTATTTTTAAATATGACTATGGTAAAGACACAAACTCGGCTCATCTCATAAAAAAACAAACTCGGTTCACCTCCTTAACTTAGCTAGCACATTTTATGTTGCACACATACATTTTTTTCATTAATTTTTTGGATTATATTCGAACTTTCTAATCGGAATTTTATATTAAAAATTATTAACATTTAAAGATTAAAATTTCAGCTCATCAACATAAATTTAAAAGTTATTCAGCTCATTGCTCATTATAATAATACAAATATTTGAATAATAATTGTTACATATATAAATAATAAAATGAGCTCAAATAGTTCAAAAAATTATTCTTTTAATTCGATGTTCATTACATATAAAAATAACTGAAATTATATTTAATTTTTAATAATTAAAAAATTTAAAAGTTATATTATTTTAAAGGTCAAATTTTTAGCTCATTAGCATATATTTTAAATATAATTTTAATTATTTATATACGTAATGATTAGCGGCAAAAAAAATTCTATATCTATGCAGATAAATTAAAAATTTGATCTTTAAGCATATATAACTTTTAAAATTTTAATTATTAAAAATTAAATAAAATTTAAGTTACTTAATGAGTAGTGGGTTGAAGGAATAAATTTTTGAGCTACTTGAACTCATTTTATTATTTATATATATGATAATTATTATTTAAGTATATATATTTAGGGTTGCACAAAAAAGTTCGGGCCCGTAGCTCAGCTCGGGCTCACTCGAACTCGACTCATTTGTAGCCCTACATATATTATTATAATGAGTAGTGGGCTGAAAAAAATTCTAAATCTATGCTAATTAGCTGAAAATTTAATTTTTAAATATTTATAACTTTTGATATGAAACTCTGATCGAGACTTTTAAATACAATCCAGAAAAATCACCAAAAGGATCTATGTTCATACTATAAAATTGTTCTAGCTAAGTTGAATGGTATGAGTCGGGTTTGTGCCTTTTAATTTTGATTCGACGCGATCAGCTGTTAGACATGAAAAATATAGTTTGAAGAACGCGTATAAATCAGTCCTGCACCCTTAACATGATTATCTGTGAAAATAAATTAAGCACGTGATCAATAATCAATGGGTTAAGTCAGTTTAAGAAAAAAATTCGTTGATAGGATCATAGGGCTAAGGAGTGCTGCTGGCCCTCCTCCGGCGGAGAGCTGGCTCCTCAGGAGTAAAAGAGAATTCTGGAGATGAAGGTTTGCACCTCGGCGGGAATTTGCAGTCGTTTCAAGGGATGTGGATTGGATTGTGACAGGCCACAACCATGTGAAGAATCACATAGTTTACATTCACCAGATAAGGCGTAGTGCACAACAGGTAATTGAATATGGTCCTCAGATCCGCCGTGTTCTAATTGGGTTCAAAATTAAGGAATAGATTTGGAAGAGTAGTAATTTTGAAAGATGATAGAATAGTGTATTTTTGAAAAAGTGATAGAATAATAGTATTTTTGACTATTCGGAAGAACCAAAATATCGTTTGGCAGTTGTTAATTAGAATAGTTAAAATATGAATAATTATGATATTAATAATGTTGATGATGATAATAATAATAGTAAAATAATAATAATAATAATAATAATAATAATAATAAAATAATAATTATAATCCATAATCATAATCATAATAAATAATAATATTCATAGTTATAATAATAATAATATAATAAAAATAAAAATATAATCATAATATAATAATATAATAATAATAATGTAATTATAAATATAATCATAGTAATAATATAATAATAAATAATAATAATTTCAATAATATAATAATATAATTATAACATAATAATAAAATAATATCATAATCGTAATCATGATAATAATAATCATAATCGTAATCAAAATAATATAATAATAATAAATTATAATCATAATAATATAATCATAACTATAATTATAATATAATTATATAATATAATATAATATAATATAATAATAAAATTATAATAAAATTATAATCATAATTATAATAATAATATAATAATAAATAATTATCATTATAATAATATAATAATAATACTAATAGTGATGATAATATAATAATCATAATCATAATAATATAATAATAATACTAAATAATACAATAATAATAATAAATAATAACAATAAATTAATATAATAATAAATCATAATCATAATTATAATATAATAATATAATCAAATAATAATCGCTATTCCGACGAGAGCTAATTTGGTATACCACCTATAGTTTGGTATACAGAATTAGTATTTTTTTATACTCTTCTACTTAGTTTAAAATTCGTTTGACAAATTAATTTATCGGAATAACAATTTTATTCTTACTTTTTGCTATTTCATGGAGTGTCAAACAAACCTTTTGTGGAGTGGACGCTAATGAGGCGAATACAGAACTAATAGGTTGTTGGGCAGTATAGAGTGGAGTGCTCAAAATTCCATGGAGAGATTTGTAGCTCAACTTGATTGGAGATGAAATAAGGAGGCAATATCATCCCAGTTGACGTTTCGGACAGACTATTATATAATCACCGAATTCAGAATCAATGGGTCTGACAGTAAAATCCTGCGGGTTGAGATGGAAGAAGGAGACTGGATTCCTTTTATTCTTTCTAGATACTAATTTCCACTCATTCAATGAGTCTTCGATTTCTGAAGGGACTTCAATCTCTTCGGTCTCAGTTTCTTTTTCCTTTTCTGTTGTGTTTAAAATTGCAATTGATCTATAATTTCTATTTTGTTCAATGATTTAGCTTGATTAATCAATATCCCCGCATCCGAGCCTTTTGTTATCTACTTATAAATTATGACGTACTTCCAGTACGTCACTTTTAAATAAATTTATAAAAAAATCTTTCACAAACTATTTATGAAATTATAGATTAATAGTGATTTAAATTTCATATCATTTGAGTGATTTGATATTCCATCAAATGTCATTAAATTGAAACCATTATAATTACATGAAAGTTGAATCACAATTGATCTTTTAAGTTTAAGAATATATTTGTAAAGATTCGTTTATTTTTTATGAAATTTATTTAAAAATAGTTGTAAAAATTATCAAGATAAATAGTAGTCAAGACATCCCACAAGTACTTAAGTGTGTATAATATAAAAATAAATATATATTTAGAATCTCTTTATTATGTAATTACAGTAAAAAAAATTGAAACCTATATTTATTTCAAGCATTTAACATAGGGTGAGGATCACTTGACAATGGTTTATTTTGACAATCTTAACAATGAATTTTCAAATAAATATTAAAATCATCTTAAAAATTAAAAAAATCTTATGAATATGTTCTTCTACTTATAGATTGATGGTGATTCCAATTTCATATAATTTCGCTATCGTTTGATACTCCATCAAGGACCATCAAAATTCTATATAATTTGTAAATGTTATAATTTGACGATCTTTGATGGACTATCAAATGATAATATAATTGTATGAAATTTGAATCACCATCAATCTATAAGTAGAAGAACATATCCATAAGATTTTTTTCATATTTATTTGAAAATTCAATGTCAAAATTGTCAAGTGATCCCTTCCCTTGACAATAATTTATTTTGATAATCTCAACAATCAACTTCATATAAATTTATAAAAATCTTAAAAATAAAAATAATTATAAACATATGATTAAATTTATAGATTAATTATGTTTTAAGTTTCATATAATTTGAATATCATTTGATATTTCATCAAAAATTATAAAATTTAAACTGTTAAAATTATCTTATAATTTTGATAGTCTTTGTTGAAAAATCAAATGACATTCAAATCATTGAATAAATGGAATAAAACAGAAAAGAAATAAATAGAAAATAATATATTGATTAACCATATAATAATAATCATTATAATTTTAAAAACAACAAACCAGAAAAAAAATTAGAAAAAAACTTGGATCAAATTTCAATTTCGGAACTGAAGTTATGCTCAAAGCAACGTTACTTAAAGGTAATTATTCGACATTTTTTTAAATTATTCTTCAAATATAAGAAAAGTATATTGTTTTCTCAAATAGATCAGTTTTTATCTATAGCTAACAAAGAAATAATATTTTGAAAACAAATGGCAAAGTAACGATGGATCACGGAAGGGGACAAGAACATCTCATATTTTCATGGAATTGTAACTGTTCAAAAGAGACAAAATATAATCAATTTCTTACAAGAAAATCAACTAATACATACTGATCATTAGAAGAAAGCATAAATTTTATCTAAGTATTTTTGTCAACTTTTGAGAAAAGAAGATCAAAATTCAGCACAATTCAATTTTACACAATTGTTTACTCACTACTCCACAAATAGGCTTTTACAACGGTTATTTACCTGGGTTTACAGCGGTTGTTAAAAGAAAACCGCTGCTAAATGATTTTACAGCGGTTGTTAGCTAAAAACCGCTACTAAGTTTACAGCGGTTGTTAGCTAACAACCGCTGTAAATGATTTTACAGCGGTTGTTAGCTAAAAACCGTTGTAAACTTAGCAGCGGGTTTCTTTTAACAACCGCTGTAAACCCATTTACAGCGGTTTTCTTTTAACAACCGCTGTAAACCCATTTACAGCGGTTTTTAACTGAAAACCGCTATAAATTGACCGCTGCAAAAGGGGTTTTCTGGCGTAGTGACTGGACAAAGAGAGCTTGAAGGGCTTAGATGACCTAATTACTGAGAGAGAGATTGAGCAAGTAATAAAGGAATGATCATATCACAAATCTTTAGGCCTAGATGGGTTTCCTGATGAACTTTTTTTAATATTTTCATGATCTGCTCATATCGGATTTTAAAAGAGTATTTGGCAAGGTCATAGTAACACCAACAATGACACTATACCAACTGAATGGATCACATATAGTGATAGTACCAAAGAAAAAGGATGTTATATTACTAATTGAATTCAGACCCATCAGTATTGTTCATGCGGTTCAAAGAATTTTTTTCAACAATCATGACAGCAAGAATACAACCTTACATGAAGGACATAATACAACCGACCCAACTGGATTTATAAAAGGAAGAAATATATTTGAAGGACTTCACTATGCATAAAGAGACTGTTATAGCATCTAGAAGGCAATCAAAGCAAAATGTGTTGTTCAAGACAAATATCTTTAAAACTTTTGATCTAGTTAACTTGACCTTTCTATTAAATTGTACAAAGGTCTGGGATTTCAATGCAATTTGGATATCATGAATACAACATCTGGTATTACATGGACACTCACAGGTGATACTTAATTCGATAATTGACAGAAGATAAAATTAGGAAGGGGTCAGATAAGGTGATCCACTATCGTCATATTTATACATCATGGCAATGGACACAAACATTTTAGAATACACAAATTGGTGCTACAAATTTTTACAAAGTTATCAAGTCTCAAGGTAAATTTGCAGAAATCTGAGATGTTGATTAATTCTTCACATCTATCTCAACTGCAACAATTAGCGCATATCATGCAATGCAAGGCTATAAAGTTTCTTCTCAAGTATCTTGGTCTCCCACTCTCAGATAAATCATTGACTAGAAGAGACTATCAACTTCTTATTGATGAGATTGAAAGCAAATTGTCTGGATGGCAAGCCAGCAAATTATCTGTCGCAGGAAGAATAGTTACTCAACTCAGTGTTATCTGCCACATCAGTTTATTTTATATCCATTTCAAAAGCAATTGATAAGATTAGAAGACACTTTTTATGACATGAACATATGTTTAGCTAATTGGAGAGTGGTGCAAATGAGAAAAAAAGATGAGGTTTGGGGCTTAGAGATTTAGAAATAATAAAGCATTGATTGCAAAATGAGCATAGTTATGGCTTACAAAAGAGAGTTGGTGGAAAGAAGCAACGCAAAATTCTAGAAGATATTATAGACCTTGAGAAGAATGCAAGAACATCCTTATTATGGAAAAATATAACCAAAGCAGCAGAGGCACTAAACTGTTCAATTTCATTTACACTGGTAAATGAAAATAAAATTTGATTCTGGTTTGATCAATGAATAGGGCAGCCTTTGAGGATAGTATATCCAGAATTATTTGACAATATAATAAACAAAACAAGCACAATAACTAAAAAAATATATAATTCTAAGAAAAAGCAAGAATAATAGAATAATTTAACTAAGATAAGGAAGATACGCAGTCGGCTGTAAGACACAAAAAATAGAAAAAGACTAATTAAAAAAAATCCCATTTGAAATAGAAAAAGACTAATCAAAAAAAAAATCCTATTTGAAATGAAAAGATTTTCTTTTCAAATGGTTTTGCTCAGTAGGATTCGACAATAGACATGAGTCAGTGGTTCGAAGATAGAATTTCTTTTATCTAAGTCCTGATTTCTATTTATTTATGCAGAAATTTAGAAAAAATGATATTAATGAAATTGGAAAAACCCGAATTTCGCTGCCCGGGAAGGGGCATCACCTAATCTAATTTTTGAGTTTAGATAGTGTACGAATATACCGGATTCGACTAAACCCTGATTTCACTAAACCCTTGTATGGCTTCTTCTATTTCTCGATAAAAATAAATATGAATACTACTTTGTTATTCTATCCAAATCAAATGAAGGTTTTGATTTGGATAGAAATTGATCTATTGCTAAAAATATAACCTTTCTTTTTTTTTGGTATAGAGACTTTTAGTTTCTAGAAAATAAAAAGTAAAAAAATAATTTAATCTTTTTTATATAAAATGTTTAATATCCACATATGACAAAATTGATTGGAGGAGAATGTGGTGTTCAGATGGTCAGTGTGATATCACCGCTACTGTTAATTAAGGTTACGGATTCAAACCCCAACAAATATTGAGAGAGAATATTGACACCTTAAATGAATTATATATCATATCCGGCCTCTAATGAAGAGAGGGCATACGGTAAAAAAAGTGTACGAAGGAAATTGATCATAAACATTATAAAGATCTTTTCTTTTTATTTATTTTCTGATTTATCGAAATATTTTTTTTTTGGATATGTTTTGTTTGGCAGTATAAACATAAAGAAAGATAAGTTTTCTTGAGGATACGCTTTTATGGATCAGTTTTTGTAAAGTTGCTAATATCTGTTGTTCGATATTATTTGTAAAAAAGTACATGAGATATGCATTGTTAAGTGTAAAAAAGGGTTCTGCTATGGTATGTTCTTCATGTAAATTTCCTTATAGTCTTTCCATCATCATATCCCATTTGATTTTTTTTCCTAATCTATAATAAAAGGCATTAATTACAAAAGGCAACATAGTCAATTTGTATGTAATTATAATTTGTTTTCATAATTGCTAAAAGGGGAAACACCATAGAAAACCAGTAATAAACAAAAGTTCATAAAAGAATTCTTTATGGCTGTAGTTTACTGCTTTTTTGTGGTCAATGTAAAAAAAAAAATCTTATATATATTTTGATGTGGTTTAAATGTTCTGCGTTGGTGAAAAAGGTTTAAATGCGGCGTGCATCTTATTCCTACAACATAAATATCGGTACGGTCGATAAGATGTTTGCATTGTTCTTCTATTGCTCCCATCAAATAAGCATTAAAAATTAAAACCTGAGCAAACTTTATTGAAAGCTATAACAAAATACTTTTTCCCAAATTTGCGACGAATATAATTGAGGTACATGTACTAGGGTATTTGCAATATGGATAGCTCTCGAAACAATACTCATAGAGACAAATAGTGTGTATGCAGTCTATTCTATTCTATCCTGGGGGATGTGCAAATAAATAGAGGCAAAAGACCTATTAACAAGGGCACTATTGGTAAAAAAGTGTGTGTGCAGTATGCATGAATGGTAGATAGAAAGCAAGTAGTACAGGAATCATAATGGCAATTGTTGTGCTGCCAGCCTAGAGGAGAAAATTAAGAGAGCAACAGAAGAGCAGACACACCCCATCTTAACCCCCCCCCCCCCCCCAATTAAAATCTCCACCATTTTAATTAATACAAAATTTGATGCTGCTGGCCATTTTAGATGCAACCATAATAACATCATTTTAATTATCCTTTTAATGTTTGCACTGTCCTCCAAAACCCAGTTACCCACTTCCAGCAAAATATGCATTGCAGTCCTTTTTGCTTGTCTGTCAAGGTACATTTTTACTGCTTACATGACACAATCTCTTAATTAGGAGGCCTATGACATCTATTTATTAGTTCACGGGATACTTGTGGAAGTGTTCATGTCAGCGAAGGAGGTTTCTAATCAATTTCAATATAAATAAATAAAGAAAAACAAATTAGTTACCCACTTGCAGCAAAATAGGAGTCTTTGGTGATTTGTTTAGGGTTTATACGGTTTTCTTTTCGCAATTCAACAAATTAAAAAAGAAGTATCGCATGTAGGAAGGTAATAGCAGCTCCAGTCTGGTAAGGGCCTATAGCCCAATTTTCAGCTCAGGCTCAATTTAAGAAAGGGAATTCTTCAAATTTCGACGAGCCGTTTTTGAAAGAAAAAGCGAACTTTAATAAACCGTGGCCTGTGAGTTCCATCATTTTACAAGAATAACCTTCTCAAAATAGACTACAAACCCAGTGTAATACAGCAAACTTCATCATGTAGTTACTCCTAGAAAACATAATTTTCAGTTGAACAAAATCTTATTCCAGTTTTCTACTTGCCAGAAACAAACCCGAAACTAGCTTACAGAAATTACTGGTAAATGGAGAGCATCATTCCTCCTTAAAAATATCGAAGGATAGATTCACTACCGAGAACCCACCATCCAGTCGAAGGATACACTACTGTAGAATTGATATTTACTAATGATTTTTAAGGTAATTTATTAACGGTTTTACAACCATTAGTAATGGGATGTTAGAAAAAGTATAAACAACCGTTAGGAAAAGAGAGAACGCTGGACGGACATTTGCTAACGATTTTTAGCAAAAACCGTTAGCAAAGGGTGTTGCGATTTTTTTTAAGTTTTGTTAACTGTAAAAAACCCATTAGCAAACAGTGTTACGAATTGTTTTATTGAATTTTTGCTAACGGCTTTCGCTAATAAACAATTAGCAAAGATTTTTTTTATCAATTTAACTTTTTATAAAAATAAAAAAAACTAAGAACAGTAAATTATATAAGAACAAATGTCAAATGATAAGCATTGTGACATATATCATATTATTTATTTAATAACTAATATAAAAGAAATATAATTATTCATACAATGAAAAAATTATTTACTGAACAATACATCTTGATTACTCAATTGAACTAAAAACTTCAAATAAACTTCAAATGCGTTTTTGAGTTTGAAGACGAGGTTTTTTATCTCCAAAAATGGCGAAGAAAACAATAGTTGTTAACCCTATAGATCTCGTTGTAAGCTTTCCGTAGGCGCATAGCACGCCTCAATCGGAATTTTCTATCAAAAGTTATGGCCGTTCGAAGTTGAGGTGGTCGAATTTCGGTTTTTATTTCTTCTATCTGATCTCTTTTTACTTTCTTTTTTCTCTCTCTGTCTCTCATCTCTCTTTTTATATATGAAAATAGATAAAAAGTACTTGGTAATCCGTGATATTTCTATTTTTAAATTTTAATTTTTGGATCGTTAATTGAGATGAATGAACGGTAAGATGAGCAATCCGTGAGAGCAAATATTATTAGTGAGGTTAGTAAATGAGTGTTAGTAATTGTAGTGTTATGACCACTTACAAACCTTCCATCTTCACTTGCCAGGTACAATGCTGCATACGCCACATCATGCACCTTTAGCCTATCCCTTTCAAATTCGAGACATGCTCCACCGTCGCCTCCAATTGCTCCACAGTAAGACCCATATATTTTGTAGCTAGAAGTGCATTAGGGGGAGTACAAACAGTCGGTTTGGTTTAAACTGAAATATGAAATAATTATATGTATCTATTTTTTTTTAATTTATCAAATTATGAATTGAACAAAATTTTTAAAAATATCAACCGAATAAATAAAAAACTAAATATACCAAAAAAGGACTGCAATACATACAAAGCGATAAAATCTAAAAGCACAACTTACACCTCTTCTTTTTGAATATCTCAAAGCACAACGTACAAATCATGATGAACAAATTCTTTTAAGAATAAAAAAAAAGTGATGGAAAGATGAACGAGAAATCAAACAACATGATAAAATCTAAAAGACCATCAGTAAAATAAAAATAAATGTAGAAGAAAAAAGATGGTGGCGATAGTTAAATTATCTCAAAATCTCAACCAAGTTTTGAAAAAAAAAAAATCGGAGTTGAATTACCTCAAACTCAACCAAACGTTGGAAAAAAAAAGGAAAAGATGGATAATAGTAACTCATTTGATCATATAATTTTAAATTAAAATGAATAAATATGAGATAAGCACCCCTACAAATTATTTCTGTTCCGTCACTGAGCCAAACCGTCATGATTCATGAAGTAACATTGCCATTTCTTGAAGTCGGCTGCCGATCTTCCCTGTCCGGACGCTAGGTATTGAATATACCGACTACAAATTTGGAACATATTCAGTGTCATGTACAGTACTTCCCCTGTTTCCTTCACTTTCTTGAAAATGAGACTGAAAGCCATCCACATGTGTAATCCATTTGTCAATGACTCAATGCTAATAACATTATACTTATTCTAATTCAAACAATTATTGTCGCCACAAATAATGACAAATTCTGGGCAAAAGAAAAAAAAATTCATGGACGTGGATATGTACACAAAAAATTATTTTGAGTTGCACATGCATATAGCATCATCCTAAGAACAAATTGTTTTCTTTCGTGAAGTGTTTTCTTGCTACAGTCTGCTTATAAAAGTCCTCAATATTCATTTCTTTCATGTGCATTCGATTTGAATTGAACAGATTAAATTTAACGAAACTGGCCGGATGTATCCATATTGTGGAATGTGGTGTCATGAACTCATGATAGTTGATAACTTGATATGGGTTCTCATGCCTGCTTTTACAAACACAGGACTAATTACTAGTTGTGCCTATTTCTGTGTCATGGGCCGAAGAGGAACAGTCTGAAAACTGAGGAGCACTCGGCGTTATACTGTGATAATTATACTTGGGCTAACAAATAAGGCCCAGTTATTTGGGCCAGAGATCGAACAATTCCATTTATCTCTTATAGGCCTTGTCCATTTATCTCGTAAATGAATCTGATTGGTGGAAGGAGCGGCGACCACGCGTGGGGGAGGAGAAGCGAGGAAGAGGGACAAGAGAAGGGGAGAAAGAGGAGGAGAATAAATGGAGAGCGCCAGAGAAGCGCGACGGAGAAAGATTCTCGAGAGAGGATCGGATCGGATCGCCCTGATAACTGCTTCCCAGACCCGATCCGATTACACCCCTCCGACTCAACAATCCGACCAAAGTAATCAAAGCCAGGCGAGAACTCGAGATGAGAATTCTAATTCGAACTTGACAGTTGGTGAGTGCTGATTTCTATTTTTGTTCGCTTTATTATGAGGCTTCTTTTAGTTGGGGATATATCTTGTGTTCTGGTCTAATAGGATTGTGATTTGGAAAGTGCATACGAATTTGATTGCTGTTTGGAATTAATAAATTTGGTTTAGGATTTCTGTGTACTAATCTAGTTGATCCTAATTAGTTGTCATAAAATAGTATTATATTTTTTTAACTGATTTATGCTGAAATTTGGTGTTATTTTAATCATCTTGTCTAAAAGAATGCAACAAATCAACATTGAATGCGTCCCTAAAAAATAGTAGATGAATGTTAATTAGGTTTCACTCTGAGGCATGATCTTGAATAAGCCATTAGTTAATACTGGTTGTACCTGAATTTGAGTTCAAATGCTAAATCACACCTATAAATATCTGTATTTATTGATATTCTGTACCTGCTGAATTTCACAGCTGCACAAGAGGAAAGTGCACCATTGATTAAGCAAAATATCAACACAAATATTGTGAATGAAAAAGATGGCATAGAAGAAGTACCAGCAGAAATAGAAGATAATGCTCCACCTAGAACCATCAATCTTCCCAACCTGACTGAGAATAAGAGGGAGAATGGTACCAAATATATTAATCCATGGATATTCTCTCCTACTGAAATAACCCAAGCATTCTCGGATACTGAAATTATTCGCTTGGTTTTTGTTGTGTTCTTCACATTTTTGGTTATAAAAGGTTTTATTAGCTCAAAGCCTATGTTGATTCTGCTTCTGACAGATATAGCTGTAGTGGCAGGTTCTCTAATTCTAAACAAGGGTGATATTAAGAAACATGAAAATAAAAAATATAACATGCCAGTGGATAAGTTGGGTATTAGTATAGAAATGGGATTTTTGGCACAAAAAGTTTTGGGGGCTATTTTCATGGATTTTTGCATTTATGCAGTTATTGTAATTTGCAGTATGGGTATTTAAGGCTCTCTGATTTCAGTCTTATTTTCACGACTATTTTGCTCCCTTGTTTATGAGTTGTTGTTTTTTTCTTTGTTTTGTTGAAGTTTTGATGTTGAATGAATCTATTATGTATGAAGTTCGTTTGCTCAACAAGAAAAAAATTATATAAGATATCGTGGCTTTGCTATTTGAGCAAAGACTTCTTTATGGTTATACTTTTTGGAGGAAAATTCTATCAATATCAGTTTTCTGGTATTGTAAAAAAAAAACAGATAATAACATTCATTCAGTATTAGTAATCACTCGATTTCTTTTTCTTTTTCCTTTTTCTTTTTCTGCTTCTGGCTTTTGTATAATGCCTATGAATACTTTTGAGTGATGAAGTTGGTCTCAGACTGGGTTTTGCATAAATAAAAATAAAAATAAAAAATCACTAGGACATTTGAATCTGTTTCCGGCCATAAAGAAGAAATATGAATTTTATGCCGTAACAATTGCCGTTCAATCTCAATATACCAGCCGTTTTGCATCCATATTAGCTTCATTTCATCAGAAATAATTTAAGATTCTTCACTATTTGTACGCAATTGTGGAAGGAACGTTTTCCGAAGGCCTAAATGTTTCTGAAACGGAAGGAATGCTTAGTCAATTCGTACAATTGTGAATCAAGCGAAAAAGTTTCTTGCGTACCCTATCCGAAGTTCAAACACATGAAGTTCCTTTGCTATGACTACTCTGGCACAAAGCATGCGGTCTATGTAGTTAGTGGTCCGGGGACACCAGTTCAATGTTGAAGCATCTTTAAATAAGCATTACTAATAATTTTGAGGTTGAGTCACATGCTCAACAAAGCTCCAGACAGGTGCATCTAGTGCTGTCAAAATTTGTCCAAGGGTCAGGCCGATCCAAACTCAATTCGAAATATTCCGAAAATAAATAAATTATATATGGATATCACGCGATGGATCGGATATTGATGACCAAATGTAACCCATTTAATTATTTTTTTGAATTTAATTTGTGACATAACACTAGTTAAAATTTATATTTAAACTAATTAAAATTAATTAAATATTAATTAACAATAAAATGTTTAAAATCTATAAAAATAATTCATAAACACTTCATTATTTTATTTGCATTGGATCTGGACGACCCATGAGTCATTTTGGATCATGTCAGTCCAAAAAAATTTGTTCTGATTTTAAATAGAACAAATAGGATAAAAATTTTAATCATTATTTTAAATAGACCAAATCGGATAAAATATATATTAAAATAATGATGACCGACTAAACCCATGAAAACTTATAGGTGCACATAGTTTGTAGAAAAAGAAAACAATACCGCACCAATAATGCGGTAGAAAAGAGCGTACATCATATATGTAATGACTAAGCGTTAAACAGAGTTTCCCATTATTATGTAAAACAAACTTCCCAACACGAGTTTCCCGTGGGAGAGGATTTTCCAATTTAGAATAAATGCCACCTTAGACTTCAGCCAGGATACTGCTGCCACCGGGCAACTATCCTTTAGAGTTTTTATTTTTTTTACTGAAAGAGTTTTTAAAAGTTAATTTGGATGGCTCATTTTAATTATAGCGGTTATAAAAAAGTCTGAATATAAATCTTGATACATAAAAAATTATTATTATTAAATCAGAATCGTTGATCTCGAATCGAATTGAACCAATCAGACAAAAAATATTCTACCCGAAGAACTTTTTTTTACTCTTCATAAAATGTCGTTCGGCTGCCACCAGCCACCAGGGTAATCCATCTATTTGGTATTCTTTGAGTTGTGCATCAAGCAGCTCGACACCCTTCTGCCTAGGATTAGTTGGCATAAATATTAGGGATAAATTATGATGTGTCCATCTAAATTTTCAAAATAGTCAATTTCCTATAAAAGCACCATAATATCTAATATCCTCATATAATTTTAACGGTCTTTCTTCCATCCCTTTAGTTTATTTAACATTTTTTATGACTATTTAAAATTAATCTGACAAATATACCCTTCCATTTTGATGAAAGCAACCCTTAAATTTCAAAGGGATTGATCAGTACAAATTAAAAGAGACCCTTTAACATAACACCTTATATTGTTCTTTCCTGGCTAATTACTTTCGTCCTTCCGCATTACATTTCTTCCACTACCAGAAAAATTAGAATCGATTTTATAAAGAATTTAGCACCGATATACAACCGGTTCTAAAAGTAAGCGGTGCTAAATGTTTTATAACCGGTGTTAAAATAATTAGTACAGAACCGCATACGGTGCCGGTTATTATAACCGGTTTTAATTTTTAAGCTTTAGAAATAGTTTTATAAAACCGATGTTATTTCATTCTAACAATTAAAATCGGTTATTTCCATAACCGGTTCTAATCAACTTTTCAATTAAAACCGGTTCTAATTCATTAAAATAATTAAAACCGGTTTCATTAAATAATCGGTTCTAAATATTTTTTAAATAAATTTTCTATTTTCGGTGACCAGTCCATATACCAACCATATATATAAACAAACATATATAGAAATATAACACAAATAAACTGATATATTTCACAGAACTCACGAAATAACTGAATAACACAAACAAATATATAAGTAACTAAATAATTTAGCAACAAATATTTACAAATAACAGAAAAAAAAAATAAAATAAATTATCAAATATTAGATGCAATATAATTTACAACCATCTCCTTAATTTCTTTGATATCTTCTTGTGAATAAGATCGAGGAGCTGGTTTGATAGCCTATTAAAAAATTAAAATTTCATTAGTTTGATTAATCAAGAAAATATGTAAAGACTAATATGAAGTTTATTTTTTATATCTGTGCCAGATTTTTGTTGTTGGAATATGTAGTTATTATATTATGCATCGATCTCATAACATAATAACCGCACTCTTTACTGCTTGGCTGGTTTGGACTCTAAAATTTTGCAAGAAAAAAAATTAAAATCAAACCCTAAACTTAATTAAAATAAATTATTAATATCATATCTAATTATCATTTAAAGTTTGGAATTACACACCTGAATCGTTTTTCAAGTGAACTTGAGTTTATTTTCTTGAGCGAATTGTTTTTCAATCCAATAATAGCGTAAGACCCTTATATAACAATGATATGAGTTATCAATTACAGTACATACTAAAGTGTCGGAAATAATAAAAAAAACTTACGTATTTAACGTTGCTTGGATAATATATGTCTCATCTTCACGATTCAATGAGTCCACGACATAAACAATAGAGGGTTTGAGCCGCACAATCAAAAAAATCCAATGCACGCTACAATTTATACGTATTAATATGGAGAGATTAAGTAATAGATAAATAAGTAAATTAATTAAATTTTGAAGTTCTAACTTTTCAATGTACGGAAGAAACATGTAGGAGTTTGAATTTTCGCATTTAACAAAACATTATCCCAAACAATTGATCGTGCGTTTGATATCACTTTGAACTTGTATTTTAGTGCAAAAATATGGATCGATAAATTTGCGGTTCTCAATTAAGAAACTATTACACGTATTGTCGGAAATCCTACAATATATACAATAATTATTCCTCAAATTATTAAAATTCTAAAAGAAATATTATGCTTCTATTCTTACATGCAGAAAATCTGTAGAATCGAGACATTGAGTCATTCATCCTTAAAAAGCTCGATGATATCCGTCACGTATACATAAGCATCACCATAGTAGCTGAATAGCTCCGAGAATACGATAGGAAAATAAATCATACTGACGGATTGCATCATGATCACCTTATATAGAAATAATGAACGTCTAGAAAGACGTTGTAAGGTATCATCATCGAGAAGCGGCTCTCTACGAGATTTTAAAATTGGGGCTGACTTGAATATTCTTTTCTTGTTGGACATACATTTTTGTGGTGTATTATTTTGCATTTAAATATATTTGTGAACAAATAATTTATGAAGTTTTAAATTTATAGAGATAAATAAAAGATACTTCACAAAGATATTATTTTGCATTTGATAAAGAACCCAACAAGCTCACCGAGCCACTCCGGTCCACTTGGCGGTGGAGATGGAACTCAAATGTGGTGAAATCCATCTTTAATCTCATCGAGTAAGACTGGAGAGCCGTGCATATACTCGGCGAGTCCAGTCGAAATAATCCTCCCGATTGCCGCCTGATATCGTTTATCATCTATCTCAACAAGGATATTACAGGGTGTAGATTCTTGAAATAAAAAATAATTAATTACTAAGTATATGAATTATACTTCAGTAATCATTAAAAACCTAGATTAATTAAGAATAAATATACAAATAAATTGACCTTGATAGTCCGAAGCGGATGTATGGTATTGGAGCTACCTTGAGTCGGGAGGATAACTTCATCCATGGAAGGTGAAATGTATACCGAATCAGTCGGCATTTGCCTCAACATTCTCTGAAATAAATCATTAAACTATACTTTGTCATCTCTCCGCCCTTTGTTGTCCCAATAACTCGTTGAACTCAGCTTTGCTGATGCATTCAGCGCGAGAAGTTTTCCCTTTCGGCCCCTTCCCGTACACAGTTTTCACACTGGCGTCGCCAAATCCTCTCAATCTCCCTAAATGCTTAGTCGTCCCAATGGAAGTGATCAAGATGTCATTATAGCGGTCCGGCTGAAATGATCCTTCTTGAATCATCGATTCCTGTCATATAGCGTATCTAGCATTTCATTCAAGTATTTCAATCGAAATGATATCTAACATTTCGTAACAAGTAACATGCAAAAAAAAAAAATAATGATTTTTTAAACATACTGCTCGTTGAAGTACTTCTTTAGTCGTCGGATTTAAAATTTCATAAGTTCCTTCGGCTGTCGGCTTTACCCTAGCCATGCATCATCTAAAGCTTCTAATGTCGGCTTTTGAAGTGATGCCCGAGGAGGATGAGGACGATGAAACAACGTCGCTCTCCTTCTATTTTTTCTCCACGGTGTTATAACCACCTGAACCTAGTCTGTGAGGATGTAAATTTTTTTCAGCATTTATTCGTGCTTGCGCACTTATCGTTTGTCAATACAAATTAAAAAATATTATTTATTAATAGTAAAATATTATATTAGAAAGATTTTTGGTTACCTTAAACTCATCGCTGACTTTTTGATTCACAAACTTTTTCCACTGCTCCAATGTGATATTAAAGTCATCACACGGAGTCTTCAGATTATTCGGACATGCATGAATTCTCTCCACTTCCATACTCAAGGGACATAATAATTTCTTCGCTCTATATGTGGAGTCCGGTATTGAATTATTTTCTGGAAGTATTTCTCTTAGAAGTTGTAATAAAGAGATAAAACTTTTATCACTCCATCCGTTTTTAGCTTTTAGGTTATAATTTTTAAAAACACCAGATATTTTCATAAATTTTGTACAACCGGGAAATAACAGCACATTGGAATCATTACCCAATTTTTTTAAAATTTCAGGAATATCGACAAAATTCACTGCAATATCATTCATAATTTCATCTAATTGTTGACTTTCTATATTGTCTATATTTTCTACACTTCCCATATTTCATTCTCCAATACATCTCATTCATCATTGTCTAAATTTAAGACATCACCTTCAGACTCATCTCGTACAATATTTTTAATATTTCTAATATTTTTAATATTATCAACAGTTTTAATATTTTGTCCATGCCGTACCCATCGGGTATTTCGATCCATAAATCCACGACGAATTAAATGATCTCTCACTTGTTTGATATTTCTAAATCTCCGTAAATTTTGATAATCTTCACAAGGACAAACAAGTGTCCGTGCATCTCAATTTCTCATATCTTCTGAGGCACATTCCAAAAATTCATCAATTCCCCTTAAATATTCAATTGTATTCTTTCTGATTTTATACATCCAAGTATTGCGATCCATCTGTAAAAAAACATCACTCTCACAATTAGGATTTAGAATTTAGGGTTTCAGATTTAAGGTCTACTTTTGGGGCGGTCAACCACCTTAACTCACTTTTTAAATACTTTATCTCATTATTGAATATATACTAGCCAATTTGATGTTTGAAAAAAATTCGGCATCATTTCCCCTATGCTCCCCGAGAACGCCAACGTAAATTTTCATATACGTACGTACACGTAGGAACATTAGAGAAAATACTAACCAAATTTTTTTCAAACACCAAATTATAGCTAGTATATATTCACTATCCTAAATAAGACAAAGTATTCAAAAAGTAGTCCCAAATCGGGGACTATTCGGGATTAATCCCGAACGAGTACAGACCTAAATTAATAAAAATTCCGGTAGTTTGGTCTTATATGACAATACTATCAATTACACATATATAATTTTATTTATATATATGTAATCAATTTATATAATAATTATGCAAATTAATGATTTTTAAGATTAACAAGGATGTTAATCTATAAAAATAAGAAAATATACTTAAATTTAAATTATGTAGAGAAGAATTACCTTTAAGAAATCTAAAAATATTAGTCGTTACTATAGATGTGATGAATATTGTGGCCGCTGTTGCCGCTGATTAGAAGGAACATAGATCAGCTACTAATGGTG
Organism: Schoenoplectus tabernaemontani; assembly: GCA_037127355.1. Lineage (NCBI taxonomy): Eukaryota > Viridiplantae > Streptophyta > Magnoliopsida > Poales > Cyperaceae > Schoenoplectus > Schoenoplectus tabernaemontani. Next base: position 10,833,067 of record CM073750.1, on the reverse strand, counting down.
AATAATGAAAATGAATATGAAGGAGTGGCGCTGTGAGAGGAAGTGTGAGAGATTACAAAAAATAACCCTAAATTAGAGCCGGTTTTTATTAACAATAAATTTATTAAAATATTATAGAGCCCGTTTTTTAAATAATCAATTTTGAGAGTTAATTTAGAACCAGATTTATTTTTCCTAGAATATAGAACCGGTTTTTGCTAAAATCATTTTTAAAATAAAAACTTTAGAACCAGTTATTTATAACCGATTTTAATTCATTCAATTAGAGCCGGTTTTCATATAACCGGTTATAATAAAAATGTTTATAACCGGTTATTTTACAAAATCGGTTATAATAATTTCAATAAAATTTATAAATCTACTACTCTGATCTTTTAGCAGCCGTTTTTAAAAAACCGATTCTAAATAGACGGTTCTAAATTCAATTTTTCTGCTAGTCCGAGTGCTTCTAAACTCCTCTCTTTTCTCCTTGTCATATATTTACGCAATGCAACTATAGATTAATAGATACATATTAGCCTGATGTTGTACTAGCTAGATTCCAGTTTAATTCCTGATTGGAGGTTCTTTTTTTTTTGTCCTTTGATATATTCGTTCGAGTAATCATTGATGCACTTAAAATCTCGAATGTGGTATAGTATGACTTGAGTGTGTATGCATCTTAGATATATGTAACTTGTGCTAATTCAATACAGATATTAATTTGCAGTATATTTTTTGTAATGTTGTTGTTAAATAAATGTTGATCCTAATTTCCAAGAACAGCTTTATTCAAAATGACAATTGACCAAACTTTATAATAACAATAAGGTCTTATTACTCCAATCATACTTGTTAAATTAACGGGAACGCGGGCCCTCTAAAAACTTAAAAAAAAATAGAATATCTTTAAAAATGTAAGATACATTATAAAGCAATTATAATATTTTTTTCATTTTAGCCCCAATTTGAAACAGAATGTCTAAAATATATATAAATTTTTTTAGTCCCCATAATTTTGGGTCACTATCGTCACTGATCTCCAGTCTAGCGGATTAATCGTCGACTCTGAAAAGTCACATCAAAAAAAAAAATCTGATGGTTGGTACAAGATCCACTACAACAAATTTTTTTTTTTAGAATAATTGTTGACCAAATTTAATAATATTTTTTAAATAATTATTAAAGAGGTGTTAGAAAAGCCTCTAAATAATGCTTTCAAATCCGTTATCAAATCATAAGTGTTTGATTTTTTTTAAATAACCTATAGCAATGGTTCTGTGCCAGAACCGTTGCTATATAGATATTTAACAATGAATTTGAACCCAAAATCATTGTGAAATACCCATTTAGCAATGGTTTTGACATAAAACTGTTGCTAAAGATCAAATTTTTTTTTAAAAAAATAACATTCTTGAACTAAGCAAACAGTAGATGATAATTAATATTGGAAGAAGGCAAATTGAGTAACTGAAGAATAACAATATGATATATTTTTCATTCATTCAATAATTAATATGAAAAAAAATATAATTATTCATCCAATAAAAAAATATTTACTCAACAATACATACATACATCTTGCTCATATAGTAATATGAAAAATCTATATAATTTGTAAGAAAAAATCAAAGAAAAATAGAAAAAAAATTAAAAGATTCAAATGCATTTAGATCTCGTTGTAAGCTTTCCGTGACCACGTAGCACGTCTCAATCGAAATTTCCTGTCAAAAGTTATGGTCGTTTGAATTTGAGATTGTCGAATTTCAGTTTTTATTTATGATATTTTTTTTCTTCTTTCTCTCTCATCTCTCATCTCTCTTTATATATGAAAACAGTTGACAAAGAGTTGGTAATATATAAGATTTTAATTTTTGGTTCATTGAATTGGAATGAACGAACGGTGAGATGGGCAATCCGTAGGAGCAAATATCATTGATCAAATAAATGTTAGAGCAAATGTCAGACTCAAAAAGCAGTCAACCATTTAGCAGGTTCCTTGAAAGAAACGTTGCTAAACACTGCCTTTAACAATGATTTTGGACAAAGAACCGTTGTTAATAATGTGTTTAGCAACAGTTCCCTCAAGAAACTATTGTTAAATGATTGAGCTATTTTTTGGTGTTCTGAGAGCCTATTTTAATAATATTTTTTTTATTATAAACCGTTGTTAAAAAAATTCTCAATATTAAAATGATATCACTGAGAAATTTTAATAACGAATTTGATATATAACTGTTGTTAAATAAATATTATATAAGATCATTTTTGTTATAGTGATCCATCACAATTTAAAATGTTCGGTATAAAAATCTAAAAGATTATAAAAATTAATATGTTAAAAGTAATAACAGCATCGACATTATTCCAGTGCATGTGCGTTTGCTAGCTCCCTGTTTCTCGTACGTACAGACTGTACGGTACAGTGTATATCATTTCATCACATTTTTATAATTAAACATTAGTTGCGTAGTAAAATAAAATGCTACTACTTTTGAGTCGTTCTCCTTTTACATTATATATAGCGTACATTTTGAATATATCTTTATAGCTTGATATTTTGTTCATCCATTAGCTAATTAATATATCTCCCATGGCAACTGTTGTCTCAACCTTCATTACTGCCGCACAAAGGTTTGGCCTTATCTTTATTTCAAATTACTCTCGTGCAGAGAAAAATTAATTGCCGTCTCAATGAGCATAATATGTTGAGAGAGATGCGGATTTACTCAGCACCCAAAAAAAAAAGATTGAGGTTTTGGAGTTAAAAGGAAAAATTAAAAATAAGATAGCAATAGGCATTACTAAATTAGTCTACTATATTTTTTCCTAATTATTTTTTCTGTATAAATGAGTAGTTAATCAATTAAGTGTTAATGAAACCTTCCAGACTAGAAGGTAAGGTGACACTAATAACTGGCGGAGCAAGTGGCATTGGTAAAGCAACTGCTAAGTTGTTTGCAAAACATGGGGCTCGTGTGGTCATAGCAGATATTCAAGACGATCTAGGCCGTGCAGTCTGTAATGAGATAGGCGGGTCATCAACCTGTTCGTACATTCACTGTGATGTAAGAGATGAATCTGACATTAAGAATGCTGTTGATACCACAGACGACATTTATGGCAAGCTTGATATCATGGTGAATAATGCTGGCATTTCAGGTTCACCAGGAATTCGGATTATCGAATCCGATAAATCAAATTTTGAAAAGGTATAGAAAATGAAAAAGGTGTATCTGAATTCTTACATTAATTAGGAATCAATTAATTGTATAATCTAAGGTTTGATTAATCAACTGTACTGTAACATACATCTAGGTGATGTCGGTAAATGTGATGGGTAGCTACTTAGGAACTAAGCATGCAGCACGTGTTATGATACCTGCTCGGAGCGGAAGCATCATATTGATGGCCAGTGTTGCATCAGTAGACCCCTGTGCAACTCCTGTTGCATACACATGCTCGAAGCATGCTGTTTTAGGACTGATGAGGAGTGCTGCTATCGAGCTTGGGCAATTCGGGATTCGGGTGAACTGTATATCACCATATGGTCTCGGAACCCCACTAGCAGCTCAAGCCTTTGGAATGGAAGAAAAGGAAGTGGATAACATGATGGAGAAACATGCTGTATTGAAAGGGGTGCAGTTTAAGACTAAAGATGTTGCTGAGGCAGTGATGTACCTTGGCGGTGATGAGTCGAGATACGTCAGCGGGCTGAACCTGCTAGTGGACGGAGCTTTTAGCGTTGCGAACCAATCACACGGTGTCTTTAAGTATGCGGAACAATTATAAAGCTATTTAATTAATAATTAATATCCAGCAAGAAAACTAGATAGGAGATGTATTATTATGGTTATGTAACTAATTTCTCCTTTCAATTCTGTTTGGATAACTCTATTCTTGGCACACATGTTTTGCAAAATGGACTTTTGAAGGTTTCTTTAACACAAAAATTTGTTGGTACTTTTGACATATTAATTCCCGTTATAACTAAAAAAAGAATAGAATATAAGAAAATACAGATGACAGGTGTTTTGGAATTTATCAGGCAAATTAAAAAAAATCAACGGGGCTGGATTTACTTAGGATTGATGAAAATGATAGAGATGGAGTGGCTCAAAAAAGTGATTTCAAGGGCGATACTAAAGGCTAAAGGTAAGAAGACACAGATTTTTTTTATTTTAGTAAATAAAAAAAATAAAATGATAAAATTATCCCGAAAATTAGTCTATATAGTCTGGACCGAGTTTCAAACTCGGTCCTAAAGTTAAAAAAATAAGGGGTTTGGTTAAACGAAAGTTCCTCACAGTACAACCGAGTTATAATAAATTATGGAGAGGAAGAGAACTGACAATTACATACATATTTGGTAGTTGAGAGAGGTCATACGAAATGCTTTCTTCTCTGCTAGCAGCCATACAATATTTCACATATGACACAAAATACATTATAGAGACAACGCCCTCAACAAAATTCGGTGTTGAAATTTTCGATCGTGTTGCATGGGCATTTGGTCCGTGTATTACAACATGGTCTTATTTACGATCGGTCTTAATTATCGATGCTGAATTTTTATCGGTTCGGTATGCCGATAAACTATTTATGGCATGTGGTTATGATGCGGAGCAACAACTACTACCACTTGCATTTGCTGTTGTAACAGGCGAGGAAAATGTGACAAACTGGGTTGGTTCATGCAGTGGTTGCGTAAAGAGTTGTCGGTCCTGGTAAAATTATCATGATCTCAGATCAACATCTAGAGTATAAGGAGAGTATTTGAGAGACCATATTTTGGATGATAAAAATCAACAAGCGAGACTGTTCACCGTTATTGTACTCAACACATTGCACAAAATGTGTATAAGGACTGTCATATGAAAAGAGTAAAGACTTTTTTTCAAACAAGCTGCAAGACATAAGAAACCATGGAGGTGTGAGAATATCTAAAAAAATTAACAACATTAGACCGGCATCCCATAAGTTCATATGAAAAGCATGAATCATACAAGAAAATCTCCCAACATATCAAGTATCAAACAGAAGGACACGAAATAATAGAAATCATAATAACCAACCCGCTGCAGCTGAGAATTCCATTATGAGGAGTTAACCCCAAAGCAAGTAGCCGCATTGCATCAAAAAAGACGGGCACAACATCTAAACGGGGTCTCAATCGGTGGGGAATAATGACAAACAACAGTTCAGAATCATTGAACAACGTATTTAGGATCGCTAGACAACTTCCGATATGTGCTATCGTCGAGAATACGTGGCACAAATGTGTTGAGTGATTCTATAAGCGTCGAGAAATTACAGCAGCCTTGGAAGCCCAAGGTATGGTGTTCTCCCAAAAGGTCATCGAACTGATAAAACATCGCGGTGATAAGGGAGAACTTATGATGTCATACCACTGGATTGGGGTATCAACAACTATGATATTTACAACAGAAATGGACTTATCAAGACGGTAATATTCGATACTTATATAATTTTTTTTATTTAATTTTAAAATTTAAGCAATAATTTATAATTTCTATTTAAAATAATAGAGATGAATGGGTGAAATGAAATATGAGGTTGAATTAGCGATGACGAGAATTGGTAATTGTTGGTGTCAGAAACTATAATTAACCGATCCCATGCGACCACTTGCTTACTGTTTGTTCATTAAGAAGGTTGGATTACACTTAGTACGTTAGTCCATATTATACCATCCAGTACTACATTAACACATGGTCTTGTCATTGACATAGTTATGGCAAAAAACAAGATTGACCAATGTACAACGGTCCGGTCATTAGGCCAGATCCAGCAAAAATCAATAAAAGAAGGAGAAGGAAGATACGCATTTCAATGGTTATGGATGAAATGAGGATCGTATCAATAGGCTGCCAACTCGAGGTTGAGCTCGTTCCAACAGAGCGTGATTTAGATTATCAGTGTGTTTAGGTTTTTTATTGTTATATTTACTAGAACAATTAGATTTTAAATGTTGTTGTAATATTTCTATTTGTTTGATACTATTTTAGAATAATATATTAATCGTGCTTATGTTTGGCTTTATAAAACTTTATTCTAATTTTTATTGTAATATTTTAGATCAATCTACTGACTGTTGTATTTTATTTTTAATATAACACACACACAAACGTAAAACAAAAAAAAAACTGAGACCGAGTTTCAAACTCGGTCCAGGCTATATAGACTAATTTTCGGGATAATCTTACCATTTCCATTTATTTATTTATTTTATTTATAAAAATAAAAAAAATCTGAAGAAGACATATACACCTGCGATAACCTTACCTCCATCACCTTCAAACTTGTCAGGATAACTCACACAACTATGCACCGACTTAACTACTGTTCAACAACCACGTCGTTGGGCTTCAAGATCTCTTCAAATGGGCACGACGCTCAACAGGAAATCGTACAAACAGGCAGAGACGTAGGTAGTACAGTAGCATCAGAAGTGAAGCATATTCAAGACGCTAGTAAGGTACATTTCATTAAACCACCACCACCAACTAAAGAGTGGCAGACAGTAGCACCGAGGAAGAGAAGAGTTAAGAAACAACACGTCTTTACTAGATTACAGCAGCAAGGCTTCAATGAAAAGTAAGACGGGACCAATTAATTTAGGAGTGCATCTTGTGAATAGTATTTTGTGTAAAGAATTTTCAAAAATTAATCACAACGATCGTGAAAAAGTTTAAACTTAAATTTTGATGCATGAAAGGTTATTATTATTAAATTAGAACCATTGATATCTGATTGAACGGATTAGATCAAAAGTACTTCATCTATAAAGTTTTTTTACTCTCCACGGGATATCATTTCCAATTAATTTAATCAGTGTTCACTATTCACTGTTCATTTTATCTAAATAAAAAAAACACAGTTATCCCTTCAAATAAACTTCTCTTTCTTATAATTAATTTAATGAATACCACTTTCGTGCCCTCTTTTGTCCTACCCAATTATTCCTTCAAATAAAAAAAACACGACAACATCAGAAAATAATACTATGCTAGAATGAGTGGGGGGAGGCATTTTATGGTTCCAACTAAATTTAACAAATCCTTAAGAAAAAATTTAATCCAAAAGGGACCATAGCCCAAGTTAGCTCTAGTGAAGCTTCTACTTCTACAAGATTATCAAACAAGAAAAGCAAAGTGTGTTATGAATGTCTCCAGATGGGAAATATCAAGAAAAACTATTTAAAACCTATAAAATCCTTTTATTGTAAGCAATCAGGGCACATGATGATTCAATGCCCGATCAAACCTCTATATAAGACAACAGGACAGTAGAGAGGTCACACATCCAGTTGAAACCAACACATAAGCCCGACATGCATCATGGCTTCCATGCCGAGCGCCCCGACTAGAGAGATGTGTTTCTGCCCGAGCGAAAATACTTTGAGAAACAAAACACGTACCATTTTAGGTCCGAACTGGTCTTTCTACTGCAAGGAGTGCCAACCGCTGGTTTAGAGCCAGAAATAACTCGTAAGCTCGCTGAGGTGCATAATCTCCCAATAGAGCAATTCTCATTGCATGAAGTAACAATTGCACCATATATTTTAGTTTGCCTAGAGGATGTCCTCAGAGATCTGATAATCAGAAGAGGATTTTATGGAATCCCGAACCTAGGGGTTGAGATCTGAGTTTCGAAATGGAGGCTTCATTTCGGTATGGCATATGACCCGCCTATACACTAGACCAGGTTATCTTTCGGGGGCTCCACTATAATTATGAAAACATCACGATATTGGAAGGATAGTATAGTGCTTTGGTTACCCAATACATAATAAACCATGTGCACATCTAATAGAGCGTTTCATCAAGATTGTAGTTCTCATGGCTTGCAACCACCCCCGACTATATCACATATGATCATCATCCATGAAGGATATTATGCAATGCCGGTGGTAGTTTATATTCATAGGTGGCGTCATCAGTGGGGTAACAATTCATTCTTCCCTTTCAACGACCCGACCGACGATCAAGAGCGATGGTACAATTAGCACCACTCGAGGCAACGTGCCCTGTTCCCACGAAGATCCCCCACAACAGGAAGTAGCAGAATACACCAACTCATGTCCACTAACTACTCTGCACAGTCACCAAGGAGCTCCAACTAGCCGAGTAAATTTTTCAATGGCAGGATGAAAAAACCAAAAGCTAGATGGGTGCTAAATGTTGGTCTTAGCATGACCTATTTTGATTTATCTTTGATTTCTTTTGTTGTGGAAGAGAGAAAGAGGAAGAAGAAGAAGAAGAAGAAAAAATGGCTATTAGGGATACCAAAAGACACTCAAATGTTTCATTCATTATTTTCAGGTTTTATTACACATATAACTATTCCCGTACTGGGCCTTACATGGGTCATTTCTAATATCAACATTACATATTATCACCATCCAACCATCTCTACACGTAGCCCAATAATTTTACCATCTAAACAGGATAAAGTAACTCTAAACAGGATAAATATAACTCTAAAATGAATACAAATATAAAAATATTAATTTTAATACTCCCCCTTAATATTTTTATTATTCATCCCCAATAATTCTCTAAGATAAACAAACTTATCACATGAATGTGTCTTAGTAAAGATATATGTCAATTGATCTCCAATCTTCACATGTTTGATCTCAATTTCTTCATCTTCAACGGATTCTCTAATATAGTGATGCTTGAGATTTATATGATTTGTTCAGCTATGAAATATCAAATTCTTCGATATTATAATTACGGACTTATTATCATAAAAAGAACCGTGATCATCTCTTGTTTCTCTCCCATATCTTTCAATATTTTTCTCAACCAAATAACTTACTTTGTGGCTTTACTTGTCGATATATATTCGGCTTTCACGGATAAATGTGCCACTCTTTCTTATTTTTTTGATGCCTATGAAAATACATTCGACCCAAAAGTAAATGTATACACGGATGTATTTTTCATCTCATCTATGCTTCCGGCTCAATTACTATCACAAAAACTAAATAATTTCACACATTTCTTTTCATTTCTTTCAAACACGAGGCCTAATTCTTTGGTACTTTGAATGTATCTTAATATTTTTTTTTGTAACTCCAAAATGTATCTTGCTCGATTGATATATAAATCGAGATAATAATCCCGAAGCATACATAATATCGGTCTAGTAGTGGTAAGATATAGTAAACTCTCAACTAAATTTCTATATTATACTGCATAGGCATCACCACTACTATCATCTTTTATCAACTTCTCATTCATCAATAATGGTGTCATTACCGGATTATAATTCTCAATTTTAAATTTTAAGAGAATATTTTGGGCATACTTATTTTGAGAAATAAAAATATTATCTTCCTTTGATCAATTTTAATACCAAAAAATAATGAAGAAAACCCAAATTATTCATTTTATATTTTCTCATCATGTCATTCTTATACTCATGCATCATTTTCTCATTATTTTTGATAAAAATTAAATCATTAATATAAAGAGAAACAACAAGCATACCATTTTTATTATGCTTGACATATAGTGTTGGTTCACTTGGACTCCTCTTGAATCATTTTTCATTGAAGTATACATCAATATTTTCATATCATGCACGGAGTGCTTGCTTTAACATGTACAATGTTTTCTCAACTTGTACATCTTCTCCTCTTCACCTTCAATTGTAAAGCCTTGTGGTTGCTCTACATATACATCTTCTTTTAATACTCCATTTAAGAAAGCAGATTTGATATCAACTTGATACAATTTTAAACTCTTGTGTGCGACTAATGCAATTAGTATCATTATGATCTCATATCTTATAACCGGCGCAAATGTCTCTTGATAATCAATTCCAGGTTGTTGTAAATACCCTTGCCACTAATATAGCTTTATACTTTTGCACCGAACCATCAAGATTCATCTTTGTCTTATATATACACTTCGACCCGACCACATCCTTCTCTTTTGATTTGTCAACCAACTCCCAAGTCTCATTTTCATAATCATGTTATCTCATCTTCCATGATATTTCTCCACACCTTTACTCTAATAGCTTGCTCAAAACATTCCGGTTCAACAACATAAAAATTGTAAGTTTCGTAAATATCACTTAATTTTCTCAATCTTATCGGAGTTAAGCTTGGAGAAAATGAGCTCGACCTAGTATTTATTATTGGAGAATGTGGTTGCTCTTCTTCTTCATCATTTTCATAGCTACCACCACTTAACCCTTCTTGTGCATCATCTTCAATTTGAACCGACACACTTTTAATACCTTTGTTCTTTCAATCCCACTTATTTTTCTCATTAAAAATATATCTCGACTTTCAATCTCTTTGTTCATCTTTAAGCTAAAGAGCCTATAACCCTTTGACTTGGTACTATAACCTACAAACACACATTTCTCACATTTGTCTTCAAGCTTGCGTCTCATTTCTTTTGAACATGTGCATAACAAATGAAATCAAATATTTTCAAGTGATTCACTAATAACTTTCTACCATCGGACTATATCTCAATTTGTGTCTTATTCTCAACCGCTTTTGTGGGACACCGGTTTAACAAGTAAACTATCGTGCATGTTGCCTTTGCCAAAAATGTCAAAGGGAACTCCTTTTCTTTATCATCATTCTTGTCATTTCAATAATAATTCTATTCTTTCTTTCGGCAGCACCATTTTGTTCCGGTATATACCCAACCGTTAATTGTCTTTTAAGATCAACATCCTCATAAAATTTCTCAAATTCCTTGGAGTTGTATTCACCACCTCTATCATTTCTCAACTTCTTTATCAAACAACCACTTTATTTTTCAACAATTTTCTGAAATTTTCTAAAAACTGAAAAAAATTCTGATTTTTGCCTCAAAAAATATACCCAACACATTCTAGAAAAATCATCTATGAAGATAATAAAATATCTATTACCACAATGTGAGTTTGTGCTCATAGGACCGCAAATATCGATATGCATAAGCTCCAATGACGCCTTTGCTCTTCATGTATTTTTCTTGAGAAATGATTCTCGGTGTATCTTACCAAGAGCACATCCTTTACATATATTTTTCTTATCTTCTATGTACGGCAACCATAAATCATACATTTTCTATCAATTAACTTCAAACTTTCAAAATTCACATGACCAAGTCTCTTATGTCATAACCAAGATAAGTCTCCAACATCGATCTTTAAAATAACGTCTCTTGACGGTCTCAAGGTGAGCGAAAATTTTCTATTCCTTTCATGTTCACAATAGCCATCAACTCTCATTTATTCTTTACTTTATCATATATTTTACACATAGCGTCCTCAAAGTGAACCGCATAATCATGGTTAATTAATTGTCCAACACTTAGTAAATTTTATGTCAAATTCGGCACAAACAACACATCATGAATCAACATTCTATATTTCTTTAATGTCACCGCAATCATTTCTTTTCCCTTTGACTTCACAACCATACCATTACTCATTATAATTTGAGTAGTGGCGGTCATATTAAGCTTGTAAAAGATAGACTCATCTCCCTCATGTGATTACTACACTCATAATCAACATATCATCAATCATCTTTCTTCTCAACCACCGATTGACATGCATAAAATGTACTACCATCATTTTTTTTCTCATTTTCATCATCCTTTGCTCCTCGGTATAATTTGCTTGCTTCTCATTTTTCAATCGATAAAATTTCTCTATACAACCATAAAATTTCTCTATACAACCATACTTCTTACAATGGTAACATTGAGGCTTCCACTTGTTTCTACAAAAAAAAATTGTGTACCCGGCTTCTTACAAAAATTATAAGTTTTCATCTCCCCTTGGTTGTTATTTCTACCACTTCTCTATCAAAGTTTTCTCTACTTTTACTACCATTATAACCACCACGAAATGTATCTCCTTTGGTAATACTATGATTTTTCGAATTTTTCGCATTCACCTTTGATTGGAAGATACTTTGAAGAGAATGATTATTATGTCTACTCAATCTTTGCTCATGTATTTTAAGCGAACCTAGTAAATCATGTACACATAGGGTAGCAATGTCTTTAATCTCTTCAATAATAGCCGTAATGTTATTGTATTTGAGACAAAGACTAAATAAAATTTTCTCACATACCAAATTGTCATTTAAATTTTCACCCAATCTTCTAATTTGGTTTACCAATTCAATCACCTTTGAGAAATACTCCTTGAGGGTATCTTTCTCATTCATTTGCAAATTCTGAAAATTTCTCTTCAAAGTCAAAAGTTTTACTGTTCTAATCTTGTCGGTGCCTTGAAACTTCTTTTGTAAAGTCTCTCATGTCTCCTTCGAACTTCTAGCCCCAATTATTTTCGAGAAAATCTTATCGGAGATGGCTTATTAAATCAAAGGGTTTTTGCATCTTTCTTTATATTCTATTTTTTCTCAACACTAGCAAGGTGCCTACCTTCTTTTTTTATCTCTTCCACTGTCTTCATCATGGGCTTGACTTTCACCTCATAGCATTCTTCTACAATCTCCCATAAATCTTGTGAGATCAAGAGAGTTTTCATCTTAATATTCCAATAGTCATAGTTTTCACCATCGAATACGGGTTGCGCACCGTGTGACGCCCACACACCTCCTTGTAAGGTCATGGTGTCGTCCCCAACTTTTATTTTCATTTTTCCACTTCAATAGAGAAGATCCACTCAAAATCTCACTCAACCTAAACTCTGATACTACTTTATGTTGGTCTTGGCATGGTCTATTTTTGTTTTAGTTTGATTTATTTTTGTTGTGGAAGAGAGAAAGAGGAAGAAGAAGAAGAAAGTGACTGCTAGAGATATCAAAAGACACTCAAATGTTCTATTCATAATTTTCAGTTTTTGTTACATGGATCATTTATGCACCATCCAATCATTTCACCATTTCCAATATCAATATTATATATTTTCATCATCCAATCATTCATGCACGTAGCCCAATAATTTTACCATCTAAATAGAACAAATAGAACTCTAAACAGAATAAATATAACACTAAAATGAATATAAACATAAAAATATTAATTTCAACATCAAAATAGAAAAAAGTGGATGTTGTTTGGATGCCCAATATGAATGCTCTATCGATGCCTACTGAAACTGTACATGAGCAAAGCAAGTAACAATATGGTGGCACACAAAGCAAGTAACAATCAAACCAATACTGGCCATATTGGATCCGGAGACTGACAAGCAGGCACAACTGGTCCGATTTTTTTAATAATGACAAAAAAAAATTCACGAGTATAACAGCGGTTCAGAGAATTTGACAAAACTAACAAGAACAGAATCGATGTTTTCATTCCGAATCTACTTTCGTGTTTTCGTCCCCGAACGGAATACGAATTTTCGTCCCGGTCCCACTAAACCTCGCGCAGCCCACTTTTTCTTTTTCCATGCGTTTCTCTCTCCGCTCACTCACCCTTCCTCCTCCCTTCTTTTTTTCCATCCGAGCCCAGTACCCGAGAAGGTCTTGTACGCATGTATCCATTTGTTTATCTGATTTCATTGTTATATCTCATTTTGATGAGAACTAATTGGATTCCACAGCTAGCATCCACCTAATATCCACCCGCATTCATTTCAGAATTCATATTAGCAATAAATATATTAATATATATTAAGTCAATAATATCAATAAAAAAATAAAAGACGCCTAAGAAAATAAATTTCTTTTGTGAGATCACAATAATAATAAATATGCACAATTATTAATATATAGTAAGTAAATTATAGCAAGAATATTAATGAAAAAATAAGCACTTTAGGACAGTCACATCGTAATCATATAGTCTATTTATGTAGTTCAATTAATTTTTAATTATCTCATTCACCGTAACAAAATGTAGTCATATATAGTATAATAAATTTGAATTGCCAAATCTTAAGAAAGTAATAACATAGCAATTTTCATAAATATTTAATACTTTCAAATTCAATTATGGAGACACATTTATCCGTACATGAAAATTTTTCACTTGATAAAAATTAATACAAATCATCAAAAATATATATGCAGTTAATTTAGCAAAAAGAATATTTCACCTCAACTTAGCGGTTATTGATAATTATGTATATTTATTATTATTATTATTGCAATCTCACAAAAGGAATCTATATTCTTAAGCATCTTTTATTTTTTATTGATATTATTGACTTAATATATTTTAGTATATTTATTGTATATGCATATTTATTATATTTATTGTTAATATGAATTCTGAAATGAATGCAGATGGATATTAGTGGTGGGCTCCAATCAGTTCTCTTCACAATGAGATAAACCAATGAAATCGGATAAAAAAATGGATACAGGGCACATGCGTACAAACTATAGGCCCTTTCTTTGGTACTGGGCTCAGATGGGAAAAAGGAGGAAGGGGTGAGTGAGAGGAGAGAGAAGCGCGGGGAAAAAGAAAAGTGGGTTGGCAGGTTTAGTGGGGTACGGGGGACAGAAACATAAAAATAGGTCCGGGGCGGAAGTACGAATTTCGTCCTTATTACTTTCGTCAAATTTTCTGAACCGCTGTTATACACGTCAATTTTTTTTTTCTTTTGTCATTATTAAAAAAATCGACAACTGATCTCACATCTAAAAAGAGCATGGTTACCGTAATGAACCAGCAAAACAGGGAAGCATCATATCAACCACAATTGTGGCATCGGTGGAACCTGGCATTATGCCAGTCACATATACACATGTAAAGCAAACTGTGTTAGGAATAAGGAGAAGTGCAGTGGCTGAATTGGGCCCGTACAGCATCCGTGTGAATTGTGTATCCTCTAACATGCTTCCTACACCACTTGCAGCCGCGGCACTTGGGATGGAGGGAAGAGAGCTGGAGCAGACAATGGAGGAAAAAGTAGTTTTGAAGGATGTTCGACATACGCGGGATGATGCGGCACATGCTACCTTGTACTTGGCCACTGACAAGTCGAAATATATCGGCGGGCTCAGCCTTCTTGTGGATGGGGCTTTCACTGTAACCAATCCATCATTAGGGTTTTTCTAACTAAATAATTTAGCAATTATTCCCAGTGTTCTGAGCTTTTAGTGTTCAATGTTTTGAACTCTCTAAGTGGAATAATTTGTATTGTTTTTCCTATGTATTATCCTATATAATATTAAATAATGGAGTAGAAGGGCGCCGGAGGGATTATTTGTCTTCGACCATTTCTGGATTATTAACACCCGTGAAATTGTTTTCATACTAATCAATAAAAAATCTAGAAGAGATTTTGGCACGCATGTCACAATGATACTAAATAAGAATCTAGAAAATCTAAACGCATGTCACAATGATACTAAATAAGAATCTAGATAAATTAGTTTTAATTAATTACCATTGTACAGATGTCAATGCTAATACCGATTTAATTATGTCATGGATGATTGTATTACAGCCCTTGTTACCTAATAATAAGTAGATGAGGTAGTCTCCGAAAACGAAGTAAATGCAAGTGTCATAAACTTCGGCCCAAAACAAGCAAAGCCCATCATCGGTGGCCTCTATAAAGATCCATAATATGAGCTAATCAATTTAGTCTATAGCAACGGTGGCCTCTTTCTTTGGACCTGAATGCGAAATGCCTCTTATCACCGTGAATCTATCTGGAAGTGTAAAAACAGATTAAAATTTTTGAATCGAACAGCTAAATTTTTGAACTATTTAATTTAATTTTTCAGATTAAAATTTTTAGTTTGGCTAAATATTTTACCTAATTTAATTTTTATTCTTTAGTTCAATTTATATATTTCTAAATTGAATAAATCGAATAGTCCAAAACGTACTATGCAAATTCATTTTGCTTAGTATAAATAATGATCATATCAAGAACAATTTAAATATATTTATTTTTCATATATTTTATTTAGTTATTAATTTTATTTTTAAATTATTTATTTTTTCTATCAATTTTATAACTATTTATAATTTTCATTATTTTTTAACTAATATAATTTTGATTTAACCGAATAAACATAATAAAACATCAATGTATTCAATTTTTGGTTTATTTGGTTCATATTTTTATAAATTTAATTCAGTTTATAATTTGACAGACCGAATAAATTTCCAGATGTATATATTTATTTCAGTTTGAACTGAAAAAACCGAATGCACATCCCTACTCCTCTCCTATGGCATTTTTCCTCCACTTCAAAGACCTCGCACTGTGGAGCCTCTTTGATTGGATGACTATCTTAGGCAGAAAAATGAACATCTTAATTGCATTAATAGTCAGAACCTATGTTGTACGGGTGTGGGTGTGGCTGCAGTAATATGTTAATTTAAAAAAATGAATATTGATGTTGTTTTGTATAATAATATTTTATATAAAATAATATAATAAATAAAAAATTTCGAGAGGAGCGCATGCTCACATCTTTAAAAATTTATATATATATATATAGTTAGACTATTGTGAAAACGTTTGCATTTCGAGCCCAAGTGCATACAGCTCAAATTTTATCGTAACACGTCCGAAATTCAAAATTATCATTCTCATAAAATTCTTCATATCAAAATATTAGGGGATATAAAAATTTGGGGTATTTCAAATTTTCTAAGTATTTATTTTGGATTTTTGAAAATCAGCACTAAATAATAATAAAATATTGAATTATTGTTGCTGATTTTTAAAAATCCAAAACAAATACTTAAAGAATTCAAAATACCCTAAATTTTTGTATCCTTTAATATTTTGATATGAAGAATTTAATGAGAATGATAATTTTGAATTTCGGACGTGTGACGATAAAATTTGAGCCGTATGCACTTGGACTCGAAATGCAAACGTTTTCACAATAGTCTAACTCTATATATATATATACATACTAGTATATTGCCCGTGTTGCAATGGGTTCCAAAAATAAACGAAAAATACATTACATTGAAATCTATCACTAAGAGATAACCTTAAAATAGTAAACCATAATATTTTTTTATGTTAATCTGAAAAATTATAAATTCTCAAATGTATCAGAAAAATACAATAGAGACTGGACTGCATTTTTATAATTCTTAACCTTGGAAGTTTTAGATAATTAAAATAATTGGATACCTAAAATCAAACAATCTTTTTGGTAAAATAATTGTAATAAAAACCTTGGCAGTTTTATGCAGAAGCAAATCTACGTCAATATGCTCCTCCATGATATTGCTTGGTCCCTGAAATAATTGAATAATAAAGTTTATGAAGAATTAGAACTATCCTGAATCTATACTATTATATAAAGCATCTAAGAATTGGAGGGTTCATTTTTTGTCATGGTAAATTTTTATTATACCCATTTTATCCCTCAATTAGACGGATAATATTTATTGTTGGTTGATCGAACGTATGTGATCGCGTCCATTGATCCCCTCTTTCTCTCCATTTCTTTCCCTTATATACTATTATTTCCATAATTTTTGTTTTTTTTATTTAGCAACCTTGTACATATTTGATAAGAAATTAATGGTGATAATATATGTTAGAATAATTTACTTTTTTTGCCATAAAAATCATGAATCATTAACTCATATTGTGCAAAAATCTCATTCAAGATTAAATATTATCTTTATTATATATTTTCTCTATAATTTGGTGAATTTATAATTTAATATTAGATAAATGTGAATTTTTTAACTTATAATATTTTAATGTTTAAATAAAAAATTCTGTTGCAACGCACGGGTATATAACTATAACTAGTTCTTTTAAAATTGAAAAAAATTACCTTCTTACCTGCATTTTGTTTCAAAAAATTGACCATTAACATAAAGCCTGCTGAAATTTATCTTAATCGTTAAAAAAACCCAATAACAACAAAGCCTGTAACAACAGAAATTTTGTTGTTGTCATCCACACGCAAAACACATTCAGCAGATGACATTCACAAGCAAGTCAAATTAGGACAAGCTAAGCTTTGTGTCTTATGAGACATGCGGCTTATAGAAAAATACTGTTACCCTTTCATTCTCTAAGAATCACAAATATATCTTGGCAAAAAATTATACTCTGTTGTTATCTCATAATAACAACAGACTTACAATGCGTTATTGAAGAACTATAACAAACAACAAAATGCAAAATGTACTGGTCTTGATAGTGAATGTATTGCGGTAGCTGTTGACATATTTGCGAGCATGCTCCTCCTTGCTGAGATTGAAGAGCTTGCGGATCTTGGAGGCCTTCTTGGGTCCCCCTCATCCTAGGCTTCTCAATGTCAGTCAAGCCAGGTAGGTCGTTCTTTCCCTTCTTTACAATATCAAGTTCAGCACTGACAGATCAGGGCTGATAATGCATCCACGCACGGACTTTCTACTCCATTGCGTCTTCCGTATCCACGAAGCAAGGAGTTCTTGGCTTCCTGCGCAAAAGAAGACCAACAAAAAAGTAAATAACAAACTCAATACAACATAATACATTTGTTCAAATGCTCAAATTCTCGAATGCCAGTAAGCTAGATTTTTGAGGTAGCCAGTAAGCTAGATTAGCCGATAAATCCTATATGCAGGCCCCATAACAAAAAAAATGGCAAACAACAGCTATTACTGGGAGACAAAGAGAGTTTCAAAATGCATTAATTATAACAATAAATTAAAAAAAAGGTCAAACAGAATCATTTTATCAGTGTAAAATTTTTATTTGCTACTCTATTTAAAAGTAACAATTAATTTCTGCCCGATTGCCTTATTGGTACCAGTAATAGCAAACACATAAGCATCATGACAGCACAAAATAAACACAATTTTGCACGAGAATTCAATTATGGAGTAATAACAGACCGTTCATTATCTTTCATTTAAATACTAAAACATATTTTTACTAAAAGCCCCATATTATATCATTAAGATTGGATGAGATTACCTTATATATATCATCATAGCAATGTCAAAGATCTTTCTTGTCTTAGAACAAAGCCCTTCAATGTAAAACAATATGTTAGATAAGAAAGCATATATGGAAAAAGAAAATGAAAAGATAAAAGAAAAAGCTATAGATAAAGATTGTTATACAAAACCACAGGAATGAAAAAAAATGTTATACGAAACTTTTGACTTTGTATCCTTTTCAGTTTTTAGACCTTCAGTAAAGCATTATAGAAAAGCAATCAAATAAAAAAGCCAACATGTATGATATTCTGACTGACATTCATTAACACGGCCTTGATACAGTGTATAACTTATAGCACCAATTGCTTCATTTGGTTGGCTATTTTCTTGAATGACATGTTCAGAGCAAATGTAAGAAAAATGAAGAACAAGAAAGACGCCATACCAGATTGTTAGCGGATCAGCAAATTCTAAATGATTGCTAGAGGAAAGAGAGTGGGATACCTACATAAGATACTCATGAGGAATGTCAGCTGAACATCACTTATTAAATCCAAGAAAAATAGAAATGAATTTAAAGAATTTAAACAGTTGGTTGAGGTAGTCATCACATTGTTAGGGAGGCGATCGATCATGAAGACCAAGATGCACGGGTTAGGGAGGCGAAAGTGGCGAGTCCCAGGCGCAGAGAGGGGAGGGTGATAATTTTGTGGGGCTATACTTCGACGCAGTCTCGTTTCTCCTTGTTCGTTCCGAGAAATTAATGAAGAGAGCTTCCTCCGCCATCATCTTGTTTCATTTTCTTTCGAGAGGATGATGTCTGGCCGTCTGGGTGTGCGGAGGGAGAGAGACGAAGTCGTGGGCTAGGGTTCGAGAGAGATAGAAGCATAGCGAAATATTACAGTTATCGTGTGACTTATTGTGTAACAATCGCTAAAGAGAAAGAAATAAGGCTTCAACACACTATTTAAGGATGCATGTGCCACAAATTGAAAAACAGGTCCATCCAACGATCCATATTAACTTTGAAAATTTAAGAAAAAATTTGAACAGATGGTCCGACTGTGTGTTTAATAAGGAGTAGAGAGTAGAGATTTACGTGCTTAATAAGGAGTAGATAGTAGAGATAGTCCGACTATGGTGTTTTGCAAAGTACAGATGTGTTGTGTGTTTTGTACTCTATTTTTAATTTGAAGTCAGAAATAATCAGTCTGAACCGTTCAATCTAATATTCATATAAAAATCTATTATTAAACCAATTTTTATATTTTTATATTTTTTTGTTATTTTTTCTGATGAGGAAAAAATGACTTGATCTGAGAATTTTAGTTCATCCAAAAATTACGGTTTTCCCCTATCCAAAAAATTACAAATAAATTTCAAAAATTATAAAATTTGGTTTACTAATAAATTTTGATATGAAAATTAGATTGAGCGGCTTGGATCCATTATTTCTAGCTTAAAATTAAAAATAGAGCGCAAAACACACAACGCTTTGTGCTTTGCAAAGCACATAATGCTTTTGTACTTTGCAAAGCACCATAGTCTAATTCTATATATCTATGGTGCTTTGCAAAGCACAAGAGCGTTGTATTTTTTGCACTCTATTTTTAATTTTAAGTTAGAAATGAGGGATCCAAGCCGCTCAATCTAATATCCATATCAAAATCTATTAGTAAACCAAATTCATTTATTATTTTTTTGGATAGGGAAAAACCGTCATTTTTGAATGAATTAGAATTTTCAGCTCAAGTCATTTCCTCTCATCAGAAAAAATAGCAAAAAAAATATAAAAAATATATAAAATTTGGTTTACTAATAAATTTTCATATGAAGATTAGATTGAACGGTTCGGATCGATTATTTTTTACTTAAAATTAAAAATAGAGCGCAAAACACACAACGCCTCTATGCTTTGCAAAGCACTATATATATATATATAGTAAAGCTAACGTACTCCTATGAGCACAAAGTCTCTCTGTGATCCTAACTCAAAAAATATATCAAATGATTTCCAAATTTTAATTTATTTACTCTCATTAAATTCTTCATATTGAAATCATATGGGGTACAAAAATTTGGGGTGTTTCGAATTTTCTAAGTCACTATTTTCAATTTTTGAAAATCAACACTAAAAAAAAAATAAAATATTCAATGTTTGTACATTATTTTCAAAAATTGAAAAGAGTGGCATAGAAAACTCGAAATGCCCCAATTTTTTGTACCCCACAAGATTTAAATATGAAAAATTTAATGAAAGTGATAAAATAAAATTTAAACATCATTTAATATATTTTTTGAGTTAGGATCACGGAGGGGCTCCCTGCTCCTAAGAGCACACTAGCTATATATATATATAGTAAAGATATCGTGAGCTTAAAGTGATGGAGGTCTTTCGTGAGTTTAACTCAAAAATTATATCAAATCATTTTCAAATTTTAATTTATCATGCTCATTAAATTTTTTATATGAAAATATTGTGGGATGCAAAAAAATTTGGAGTGTTTTGAGTTTTTTAAGTCATCATTTTTAATTTTTAAAACTCAATTCCATTTCATTTGTAAATTTTTTTAACCTTTTCCAAACATTTCAACGTGGTCTATGTCACATATACATTTGTCAGAAGGTTAATAGGTAAGACCTAGCTGCGCAATGAAAGTTATTATAAATAAGTACATGTCGTAAATACTAGTATTTTATTCTGTATGCAATTTATAATTTTATCATGATATAAATATATATTAAAAAATATACTAATATACTAATTAATCATTAAATAATTTATATATAATAATATAAAATATTATTAAGAAGAACTATCAAATTTTTAATTGATTATTAAGTATATAACAATATGATTATATGATTAATAATTTGGAAAAGTTTAAAAAAATTAATCAAAAATCAAAATTTTATAAAAAAAAAAATGGGACTGAGTTTTAAATTTAGTCCTAGCTAGTTGGATTCGATTTTAAAATTCAGATCTAAAATTAAGTGTACATTTTCATTGTAATCATAACGTTTTCTTATTTTTTATTTTATTTATGTAGATATGATCTCAATCTTCTCTAATCAAGGTTGTGTTCGCAATCATTATCAGAGGATATAAATAATATGCCTCGTCACAAATAAGACTGCCAGATTTGCCGCTAATACATTAGCAGAGGAGATAAATTTTTTCTAATTCGAAGAGAGAGGAACGAGTGAGATGAGTCATGAGTGGGTGAGATCGGGAGGGATGAAGGAGAATGATTGAGAATAAATTAGAAGAAACTGTAAGTTAACAGTAAAGCTAACTGAGGGACTAGGTTGAAATAATTTAAACTTTAATGATTAAAAATTGATACCAACAAACTAGTAAAATATCCCCATGCTAAAAGACTTAAACAGGGGGAGGCTCACAAATATACGTGTCATGGCCTCCATGCCTCCACCTGTCGTGTCAAACTGGTTCTCTGTTTGAGGTCTCAACAAACGATCGTACCAGATGGCCACGCGTCGCCAAGTGTCCTTGGTCACGCACGTGACGAATATCATAGTCTCTGCTTCATCACGCATCAGATGAGTATTTATCCGCTCCCAATTCTTCGGTGGAAATAAACTCAACAAATCGAGTCTTTCACTAATTATATGATAATGATACCAATTGATTACCAGAATAACTTTTAATAAAAGAACTAAATATAGGCATTATGCGATGATGGAATCTGAGAAGCCCACAAAGAGTAGAAAATAATATATATTTCAAATTTCCTCAAATTTTAGACATAGTATTCCACTTTTTTTTTAAGTCTCACTGGTTTATATTAAATTGCAGTTTTAATTGAATTAAATTAATATATTTAGAAATGTTGCATGTCAATGAGAAATGATTTTTATCTGATCCATTATTTGGATCAAAATAAATCAAGCCCACAGAGCCCATTCTTCCAGCCCAACATTGGATTAAGAAATAACCACCAATGCCGATTCCGTGCTCTGTTCAGTTTTTACTTTTCTTCAAGCAACCTGTTAGGAAAACTTCTTTGGACAGGTGTAAAAACTATGGACGGAAAAAAATATATAATTTCTTTCTGGTACTTTTTAATTCTGGTTGAAAATCTAAGTTTATTTAATCCAACGTGCGCAACACCCACAATGTACGATTTTTCGAAGTTAAATGATTTGGTAACTTCGGTTTTCATCTTAAAATTCACTCTTGTTTTGTTGTTACTTGCACATAATTCAATCAAAATTAAAATAGAATTCTGTATTCAATATGTCAATCGGCTCTGTCCACCAGAAAACAACCTCGTTTCCTGCCTTTTTTTGGTTAAGTTCATCCCTGGATCAGAATGGAACCGCGAACCATTAAACGTGAAATGGGAATAAAATTTTGTTACGTTCGTGAATCGTGATCGAAAGGAAGAAGGACAATGATAGGGAATTTTGGCCTGATTTTTTCCTTCCAAATCTTGTTTAAATTTCACCTCATACATTATCACTCACACGGACGAAAATCAATGAAGACCATCGTACATTTCTTCTCCATTTTTTTTTCTCTTTATCCATATCGATTTCAAACCCAAATTGATGACCATTTAATAGATGCAAAAAATCCTTGTGGATACTTTCTAATTTCTTCACACAGAAAGATATGATTCCAATCACAAAATTTCAATTTGATTTATCTCTTTTCTTCACTTGAACTGAAAAAAATTTCCATTCTTATCGGACTGTTACTAAGTGTGCCATCCCTAAATTCCTAAATCGAATGTCCAGAAAATAACGAAAAATAGAAGGTATTTTAAGTAAAATTCAGTAGCAAACTAAAGATGACAATAAAATAAACACAATTTTCCCAAATTCCATCCTTCTCTGTTCTTGAAGAGGTTTACAAGGTTTTGTTAGAACTATCCACAACACAACACAACACCAAAGCTAACTTAATTCACAGACTAAATAACAGCCTAAATATCCTGACCTGCATAATGTCTACCCCTATATACCTCTCTTCTTCCAACAGGAGATCTTCAATTACAACAAGATCTCTCCAGTCTCCACTAGCAATGATAAAGGTATAGGATCCAATCATGGGTTGGTGATGTCATGGATGCTCTTCCTCTTGGATTCTTTCGTGCTGTTTGCATTCTGGCTTTGCCTGATGAAGTACTTCTGCGCATGGCTTGCGACCTGAGTCGGAGTCCGGGTTTTCACTGCCCACCGAGAAATGTTTCTCCAATCACCCTTTCCATATTTGGCAAGCCCCTCAAGGAACAACCTGATAAAAAAAGCAAAATTCTCACATCAAAAATCGATCACAATTTCAAAATTGATAGTTCAATTCAAATTCACATGATGACTTATCCCAATAAAATTCTACCAATTACTTCTGAACAAAAATATTTTCAAATTTTCATACCAAATTATAATAATTTGAAAGCAAACTCAAAGCGTAGTAATCAAGAAATGAGATGTCAGTTAAATTACAATCTAAACCAACTAAACCAGAACTCACCGATGCTCCTCTTCAGTCCACGGGATGCCGCGGCGTCTCTCTTCGCTTCTGCTCTTCGACCCGCCACCTGAAGAGCCACGCCGATACATGCCATCATCGGTACAAGTATTCATCTCCTCTTCCTCTTTGTAACTCGGTATCTGAACAGCACCACGCTCAATCATGTCTATGTCTTGCAATAGCATTTGGTAGTGGGTCCATGCCTCCCGCGCGCTCCGGCCGGGGATTTGACTGGCAATCAGGGTCCACCTGTCAGGCGTTCCTTCGGGATAGATGACCAGGGCGTTTTCAAATTGCTTGTCTTCAGATTTCGTCCATGGTTGAGAGAAGAAATCCATCTTGAATTTTGTTCCCTTTGGTTCCGAGTGGAGGAGAGGAAAAAACTTTGGAAGGAGAGAACAAGTGACGTTTGATTTGGATGACTTTCGAGGGGGTTGATGCATATTTATACACACTGATGAAAGCGATATTTACAAGTTATTTTTCACGGATAGCCCTAGAAGCAAATCTATTTGTATAGGCTTTAGGATACCATTTTTAAATCACCCACATAAATTTCTCAAACTGATTATTTAAAAATTATTTAAAATTGTATAAATTTTAATTGTCCAGAAAAACATATAAGCAACGAAGTTTTTATCTTTCTAGTTATACTATAGATCATATTATTACCAAGTCCGTCATCTTAGAATTACCATATCACTATTAGTAATTAGTAATTTAGTATTGATTACAAATTATAATGTTTTGTATTTGTTTTGCTTTTTTAAACAATTTAATATAGTGATAGCAATTAGATATTTGTTTAGAGATGAAAGAATCAAATTAACATTTAATTGATTGAATCGAAAACATTTTTTACACATATTTTTTTATCGGTTATATATTGCAAAAAATTTATTTTGTATTTTTGGATAATTTGTTATATAGAGATAAGTTTATCACGAGTAACGCCAATAAATAGTCGGTGCTCGCTAATCAATATAAATGTGCACGATCGTGTAACTCCTTTGTCGTATTGAAGTAGATTTAAGTAAGCGGTCGCTTAAATAAGTTTAAACGGTTTTACAAAATACAAAAAAGTCTCTATAAAGATGTAAAAATGTAAATACTAACTTTTGAGACAGATTGTGTAAAAGTGTCCGAACCAGAATCAAACAAATACCAGGCTGGGTTGCAGTCCACGTTTTAGTTGTATACTTTTGTGTAAAAGGCAAATTAATTAAGTCGGAACCATTATCTCCTCTCCAGTAGTTTAATTTTTTTTTTTCTGGATGGATCGGGCAAATTCGACCTCTTCATCTTAGATCGGACGCACGGAATAAAGCGGATACGCCCCTCATAAATTGAATAATTAGGAGCACTGATTATGGTCGGTATGACTATGATATACACTATTTTATAATTTATATCAGGGATGTGCGCAGAGCGCAGTTAGGATTTATCACATCACATCCCTCCAACGAAATGTTAAATGGAGGGCAGGGAAATCGAATTAGAAAGTATTATACGGATTTATTACGGAGCGCATGCACGCATGTACAATCCAGCGTGTCAGTAGAAAAGGAATTATTTCTGACGTTTCTAAATTGAAGCCAGTAGGATGGTTAATTGCTTGACGTTACGACAATGTAACCAAAATTTCTTCCAAACAAGTTTTGGTGGAGATATGGGAAGAATATGTAAGGCTCAAGTACACAACTTCAGACCAAAAATTTTTCAAGACGAATATCGTTAATTCATTACAATTTTAGCTGTAAAAATATTGTCTGATTCATTGTACTTCGCATAATATTATTATATTACAATGATAGTTAATTATTATATTGCATTTGTAGAAGAAAATTTGAAAAAGAAGAATTTCAAGCAGAAATTAGAAAGACATGTATGCTTCAAAAATAACATTTTCATATTGGAATGTTTTTAATAATTAACATACATTTTCTATAAAGACATGATAACATTGTAATTAAATATTAGTGAAACAGCCATTCATGCATCCATTTAGTATATTAAAATTAAATCCGAGGAGAAACAGATGCTTTCATATTTTCAAAACGCTAAAAAAATTTACAATATAAGATTCGAATAACAAAAAAAAATCAACCTGATATTATGGTTATTAGCCATATCACTTTATTTATATATGGACATAAAAATATTTTGATGTTTCAATTTTTGTTTTTGAAAGTTATAAGAACACCACTGGACAATTTTGCACTAACTTGGAGTCTTGGACGATATCCATAATTTTACACACTCTTCAAAATGGCATGGTTTATAATGCCATCAAGAAAATGATAGACATCACATATAACAGAGGTACGAAAGAATAATAACAACATTTGGACCCTCCTCAAAAATTTATTTTATAAATAGTTACACACAAAGTATTTGTTGATCTTTAAGAAAAAAAGTTAAGTGGAAAATTGTTATAAAGATGGTTAAGCATGCTGATATTTGAAGTTTGACCCCATAAATTAATAAAATTATTTCATTATTGGTCTCTCATAGTTATATTTTATGTTTTTAATGGGATAATTTATATCTTTATGCCAACATTCAGGTTCTTGACCTCATAAACGTGAAGCAAACATATTTTTTTCCTTTACCTCCGTTGGATCATTGGATCAAATGTTTTATTTGGGGCTATCAACAACAAGATGACAATGGGGGTACTCTATGGGAGATGTGAATCAAACGGAAAACATGGATAATTCATTCTCCCGTTTCTGGAATGATCTTGATTTGATAATGATAACTCATGTTGTTTTTCCTTTGCAAATCAAGGTGTATACTGTGGCAGAGATTGAGAGATACTGGGAGGAATATAATAAGCGGTGGTCGGAGTTGATGTCGGCGAGGGGCGGCTCAATTTGCACTCTGCTTTTATTATTCCCAACACAAATATTTATATTTTCTTAATCCATGTGCGGGATGACGTGGCGCCACGTGGGTTCTGTTAATTTGGAAGTATTCGGTTCGGCATTACGTCCCCTTGGGCCTTGGCCCTTGCTAGGAAACTTCATATGTTGTTTGCTTCTCAGTTGGGTTAATTTTATGTAATGGGTTATATCAGTAATGATATGAGAATCTGTTACATGAATGAATGCATGATGGATTGTGCATAGAATTCTGTTATGAAATCAGAATCCAACTATAGCTGTGGCGGCCACATCTGCTTTTGAAAGTCCTTTCTTTTTGCTGATTTCATATCATTGTTTAATGAACCTGGTCTATTAGTTTAAGCATCCAAATTTATCCAACTCTTAAGAAAATTTCTCGTACTGACTTAAATTAAGTAAATAAATCAAGCACATGGGCAACTCACTTATAATAAACACATGCTAAGAGTAGCGACAAGATAATTATTTAGTATTTTCTTAAAACTATCTTTCTTCAGAGAAATCATGAATATTAGTTTCCGGAGAAACATGAATCTTACTTTTTTAAGCATTTTCTTTTGCTTTATCAATTGTTTTATAATTCGGCTGGCTCAAACAAAAAATCAAAATATACTTCTTGTATTTTTATTTCCAAAAAAATATAAATTGTGTTTATTGTTCAAAATAATTATAAAATTATATCTCATCCTAAAATTTTTACCCTAACCTATTGTATATTATAGCACTGGTCCTGAATATTATGTGCAAGATGAATATAATTATACGACATGCAATCATATATAGAACTTTTTGATGAAATAAATGTAAAAATTACCAAACTTGTGATCCAAATGAAATTATTTGAAAATTACAATCAACGGTAATAAGGTAATGAGAGGCATTTTTAGCACTTCTAAATAATTGAGTCGAATCTTAAATTTTATCTGTCCAAAATATATAATTGAATTTATGATGTATATATTTATAAATTTTGTTTTCTATCAAGTCAGCAATATATGCGGATCGAATATACGATATGCCATATGTGGTCTTCATTTTTTCTAAAACATAAAGTTTTGCTTGTATAATATTGTATTTTTTTTATATATTTGATATTTTTACATGATCATATTAAATCATACATATCATGTTATGATACTAGGTTTACATATATTACTGGTACGAAATTATTGCTGTAGTTTATCTTAATTAAAAAGTAAATACCCTGGTTCGAAGTTCAAACTACTATTTTGCAAATAAATTTAATGCGTCGGTTATAGACCAGGTCCAGGAAGAAGATTGGAAGAGCACTAAGGTGGGGTCGAGCAATTACGGTGAGCGGCGCTTCCAGTTGGAAAACAGGAAAAGGGCCTCGGACACGTGCCCACGGACTTCATAGGCCGTCATATGGGCAGCGGGGACGAATTTGGGTTCTGTGGGCCCCACGCAGATAAGATCAAAACTCACATTCTAACCCTTTTTTTTATCCTTCAGGTCATTGCATCCAGGTTTCACTTGCTGGGTCCCACTCGTGTTTAAATAAAATTCTGATAATAATAACATGCCAAACAAGGGTTAATTACATAGACCTGTTGACTATGTTGCACGGATATAGTACGGATGTGAATATCTTATTTGATATAATGTGGATGCGGAGTTATAAAAATTTCCAAGAAGTAGGATACAGATATAATAATATATAAAAAATAAATATAAAATAAAAATAGTGTAATAAAAAAAATTAAAAGCTAAAGGTGTATTAGAACTTAGAAGGTAATATATAAAACCGAAAGAACACTATAATACAACTCAGCAATAAGTGTAGTGGTAAAGAGCACCAAGGCCCAAAATTTTTGAAGATTTTTTTGGATCTTGTGTGTCGTGCAACTACATGTGTTCCTCAGGTAAACCATCGTTTCTCAGACCTCAGCTGTGGCATCGCTCGGAAAGTATTAGGACTGTATTGAAAGTGTCGGGACATTCTTAACTGAATTCGTGATTCAAAGGTGCAAATATACTCTGATACAAGGTGCATCGTGGTGATAACCAATCATTATACTTTTTAGAATTGTTTTTGCTATTTGAGAAAATCATCTGAGGTGTTCGACAATAATTATTTTCTCCCTATATAAAAAATATGACAAAGAGATTGTAAAATAATGTTAATTTTAATTTTCTACAAAATATGAAAATTATAATGAACAACTTGTTAAAATTATTTTTAACTCGAAGTTTGAGATTTTGATGCATTGTGGGTGATTGATCCGTCTATGTACTCGAAGTTTTGAATGCAAGGGTTACATAGATCTGTTTTGACCGACTGAATAACAGGTTCATTTTGATGCTTAGAAGATAGTAATAAAGATGGCTAATAATATAGTAATAAGACCAGTTCAATTGAAGCATGATATATATTGAACAATATTAGTATTTTACACGGCGAACAATGTCTAGACTAACAAATAATACAAAGATAAAGCATAAATGCATAATGCTAATTGGATATGAAGCACAACTAAAACCAGGGGCTTATTTGTTTGCTCTTACCTGCCTACTATTGCTCAAGAGTCAAGATTATGATAAGCAGCGTTAAACATTCTTGAAAATAAAATTAATACAGTCCGATTGAATGGACACTAGAAATATACAACATGAAAATGAGAGTACTTCCTACAAAGAAATGCATGTTTTAGATAAATTAAATTTTCAAATTAAGAAAAATATTCACTTTTAATTTAAAATATTTACCAAGAATGTATTTTTGTATATGTGCTTGCTTCCTGGATGGTGCCCAATCCAGATTATGTTTGATTTTATCCGAGTAAATAGTATCTAGCATGCACGCCGCATTGCCTGTGGTGCTTTGATTTGGTGGTGAATTTGGTCTTGACGAGAATCATTCCAGAATGAGCCAGAGAGAATCTTGACGATATGGATCGAATAAAAGTGGAGAGAATACAAACTTTTTCCATGTCAATTTTTGAGCATTCAGCTTTTTTCAGGTCAGGCAAACAAAAGATAAACTTACAACCCCACAATCTTGGTTAAAGAAAATCTTCAAATCCAAACAGATTAATCGATGTGCTTTTTCAAAAATGCTTCAAACTCAGCATCATCAGTCTTCACCTCTTTTTTATATCAAAAGTTTGGTGGATATAGTCATGTACACATCATCACAAGTTATTGCTGAAACATGTGGATAAGATTTGCTGTTTTGGCAAATAAAATATCTCTTGTTTCATCCCACGTGGAAACAGGTTAGAAAAGATGATACAGCAAAAGCAGCCTTCAATGGATTCTGATATCATCAACTCTGGTAACTTTCAGTTCTAATAATTAGTGGAACACAGCACATCATTTGCCTTCTGTTTTCCAATCATAGGAAGTCTGCTAAGTGCTAACCATGGTCAACAATTCATTTGGCACTTTTCAAACTAGTCCGATATTTTTGTATAAATTATCTAAATTTATTATTATAATGTCGAGGGAGATATGACAAAGTCTGCTGGTGAGTATTTGGAATGAAACAAAATATCAGAATCATATAATTATTATTATCCTACTATTGATACTTTGGAGTGCCATTAATTTCATAGTTGTTCTCTTTTTCTACCATTGTGCCATCCAGATTTCTGATCAAAGAAGATTTTGGGTTCTGATAGACGATAATGCTCTTTTGCGTATCCAAATCTAAAAAGGCAATCAAAGTTAATTTCGATACAAAAGGGATCAAACTTAAAAATTGCATTTTAGGTGGAATTGCAATTTAATACATTTCCATTTTGGGCATACATCAGAAAAGTTCACCCAAGTGAAATAGATGTCATAAACATTTATCAATCCCGAGGCTCACTGTTCTTACCAGAAAGAACAATACTTGAGCAAAACATTAGCATAATAAAATAATATTCATGGAGATATTTTAAATATCTCTACTGTTTATATTTCTGGCTGAAAAGTTTGTTTAACCATTTTAATTGACATCATTTAAGTTTGGGATGTCACAGAACAAAAATTAGGGAACATTGGCTTTCATAGACATTTAAAATACAACAGGTTAGACTTTCATCTTTATCTAAAAAAAAATAGAAAAAAAAATAACCCCACTGGCTTTAATAGTTTCTTGTATATTGTGTTCAAGAGAGAGGAGCGCCTACCCATAAAAACTGGGACGGAGCTACTGTGTGGATTTGGGTTTTGAGGACGCCACTGATATTTGAAAATAAAAATTAAATCAAGTAATAACTATAAATATATATTAATTAGGGATCTCAGTGAAAAATTAGGTACCCTGATTTGTTTGCTCTAGCAACTCCACCTCCACGATTCATAGATTATCTCACGACTTCAACTCGTCTCTTCGCAACCTCGCGACTCGCTTCTCGTCGCTGTTACCGGCATCCCGTGCGCTACGCTTCTCTGACTCACGAATCCAACTCGCTACTCTGAGTCACGTCATTGCTGCTCCGAGTCGCATGATCGCTTTGCTATGTGTCAAGCTTTCCTGTATGTCTGCCATGATGTTCCGACTCAATGACTCAACCCTGCTCTTCACAAC
Organism: Schoenoplectus tabernaemontani; assembly: GCA_037127355.1. Lineage (NCBI taxonomy): Eukaryota > Viridiplantae > Streptophyta > Magnoliopsida > Poales > Cyperaceae > Schoenoplectus > Schoenoplectus tabernaemontani. Next base: position 10,801,312 of record CM073750.1, on the reverse strand, counting down.
TCACCTTCTGAGCCTCGTACTATCTTTTCTTTCCCCTTGTTTATTTGTTTATTTTTTCTGGAAGGCTGAAAAAAAGGAAATTAAAAAATAGAAAGGAATTTCTTTTGAAAACAGAGAATTTATCCATTGTCAATTGTAATAGCCATTAGAATATTGGTATAACTAAGAATTTATTAATTGTCAAATGAAAAAGAATTAGACACTTGTAAATGCATGAATGTATTTTATTTTGTATTTTTAAAATTATTATTTTGAAAGTTGTTAAGTTTAATTTGAGTTATTTTAAATTTTTTGTTAGATTGATCTGTTTATTTGTGAATTATTTTTAATATATTAAATATTATGATGATGAATTATTATTAAAAAATAATTTATGAAACCCACGCTACGCCACTGTATAAAAAGCTTGGCGAAACTCATGATTTATATTGGGTAATCTTTTTCCCTTTTCTTCTTAATTACAAATTTGCTGCGTTTTCTTTTTGTCTGGTATTGGTGCTTAGTTTGATGCAGCGTACAATTGGTTTATTGGATGTTCATTTTGCTGACTTTGAGAATGTCTAATTATGAGTCGCGGATTTCTCTGCAAGTGAAGCGTTTAACGAATTGCCAAAGTGAACCATTCTCCTGAATTGATCGAGGATTCTTCTTAGAGAAGCGTTCAATGAATCTGGTGTTGGCACCCAGATTCGGTTCTGTGGTGGAGGTTATTGTCGATAGAACTGTGATCCACATTTTCGCCCCCCCCCCCCCCCTCTCGGTTAACTGTCGATGGATCTGATGCACACATATCCAACTCTGACATTGGCGGGTTGTGGTTGTCAGAAGATCGGGTATGGATCTGCCCCCCTTATTTTCCATCCCCTCCCTCTCTTTCGGGTTATCTGTCGGCGGATCGGGATATGACACAGTGTTTGCTCCGGTGCGATGAGTTATCGGTGTGATGGTTCTATGTAGTCACTCGGGTGGTTTGGTGCGTCATGACATATCAAGTTCATCCCAGTTGTCTCCTCCTCCTCTAATTGCCTGCTTCAGTATTAGGCCGCGGCGAGTTACAACGCCTTGCTGATCAACAGGACACACCAAGTTCATTCCATTTCATTTTCACTTTCTATCTTTTTACTTTTCTTGCTCCATTTGTAACTCTATTTTTAATTTAATTTAATAAAATTACATAGTAGCCTTTTTGTCTACTACAAAAAAAAAACTATTCTCACATAAATTAGGTAAGCACGAAAAAGAAAAACATTAACTGCGATATAAATAATTTCACATCAGGCTTTCAGATTGTTGCAGTTTGTTGTGTTATCATTTGATCTTAGAGATGCATGATGCGATATTTCTAATTAACACAAAAGTAGTTGATTTTTTTGTTTTAAGTCACCGTAGACAGTTCAGTTTTCTGCAACTCATACCTACCAGTTCAGATTGAAGTTGTTATCATTTTCTTGAATGGTTAAAGGCTTGGGACCAATCATTGTGTAAAAAGATAGCCAGCTAGATGGAAGGTGCAGATATCTGGATATATCTTGTAAATGCGCAGGGGTGGTGCTACTGAGATTCGATGAGTAAATGGCCTGAAAAAGATGGCGGATTGGGTTTGGGTTTTAATAGGTTGAGTAGGGTTAGAATGATCTGAAAAAAAAATTGAATTGGGTCGGATTAGAAACTGATCGGATTGGATCAATTTATATATTATTTTTTTAATTTTAAATTAATTGTAATTGAATCACAAGTTATTTAATCTCAAAACGGATTAAATCAAATCAGTTTGAATTTTAAAAAAATAAAATCAAACTAAATTTAAATCTAAATAAATTGGACAAATTTTTCAGATCACAACAAATTTTACCACCTCTACTTTAAATACATCGGAGTGTATGCAGTTTTTAAGTTGCGCGATGGCGATGCTACCTTAGTGAAAGTTGAAGTACTCCGCAATACATCATAATTAACTAGAAATTTACAATTAGAAACGGTTCTGTGGATCTCGTTTCAATTGTATTGCTGTTGTGCTATGTATTCCTCAATATTAGCCTCTGATCCATATCTTTTCTATGTTCATGGTTTCAGGCCTTGTGTATAATACTGGAAATTTTATTAATTTAGACGACCTGTTGGATTTTGATTGCACCTACTTTTGGGCTTAGCCCACAACACCGCCCATCATGGACAAACCCGGCTGCACAAATGTGAACCACGTAGTTATGAATTATGATACTTACAAAATAGACCACATGCCACATGTGGATGTGAAAGGACGTAATTACATACACTAGTAATATATCCGCATGTTGCAGCAGACTTTTTTATTTAAATATAAAAATATTATAAAATAAAAAATCATATTGATCTAATATTAAATTATAAATTCACCAAATTATAGAGAAAATCTATAATAAAAATCAGATTTAATCTTAGATGAGATTTTATGTACAATATGAGTTAATAATTTATGATGTTTATGGTAAAAAAGTGAATTATTCTAGCATATATTATCACCATTAATTTTTTATAAAACATATATAAAGTTGCTAATCATAGCGCATACATTAAGCCTTAAATTAAATTTTTATATTATAACATAAATATAAAGATATTAAGTATTCTAATTTATAAATCATGTGCATAAATGAAAATAATAATATAGATGAAAAGAAATGGAGAGAAAGAAAGAATCAATGAACATGATTATATACGTTCGATTAATCAAAAATAAATATTATTCATCTAATTGAGAGATAAAATGGGTATAATAAAAAATATCATGATAAAAAAATTTACTCGCTAATTTTTAACTGATTTATATAAATAGTATAGATATAGAGATCGTGCAATAGCTCGTTTGGTCGAATTAAGCATGGATCACAGATTTCCACACATAGGAAAATGGAACTAATTGATTTGTTTGGTCAATCCAAAATGATCGAAATAAGGTATGGGACGCACATATTTGTCCCCAGTTGTTGCTCTTCTGTCTTATACTCTTATCCAAGTTAAATTTAGCATAATAATTTAGTTCTTGGTTGACACATGATTTTTCCCTTGTAAGGCAGGCATATATTAATTTCCAACCAAAAATTATCACTATAAAATTATTTATAATAGAATTCCGCAGTTATTGAAAAAAAAGAAATTTCATGTAATAAGTGACCAAACACACAAAGGAACATGGAAAATATGAATTGGACGTGCTGAACTGATGCCGACGTTGCTTATTTATAGTTTTTCTGGTATTTAAAAATGCCTGTGCGCGCTTGTGATTAACAAGAAATACTATATATATATATATATATATTAGTTAGAGTTATAACTCGAGTTTCATCTGATAATATAGTTTTCAAATAAATAATTAGCAATATAAAATTTCACATTAAAAGAAATTAGATATAATATTTTTAAATGCTAAATAATAATGATAATAATAATTATTATTATTATAATAATAAATAATATAATTAATTAAACACATAATGATCTATAAATAATCATATAAAAAAGTTTAAATCATTTTAAGAGTTGATACACATATTATTTTAAATGAGAAGGGAGAAATAAGAGAGGTGAAAGGAGAGGGTGGAGCAATGCGGAGAGAGAGACTCACAGAGACAAATCAAATAGAGGTGGAGAGAAGCGAGTGGCGGTTTCTTTGTCTTGATAGACTGGACATAGAAGGATGGAGTGGATCTGCGTGGAAGGAAGAAGAACGATGAAAGAGGGAAGGTGAACAATCTGATTTTTGGTTGCAGAATTTTTTTTTCGGACATCCACTGATTTTGGATGCAATATAATTAATTAGTTGCAAAAAAATACTTTTACTGCAACAAATAAATTAAGAAGCGATATGGTTCACCTAATACATCCAGTTAGTCTTCGCGTTGCAATATTTTGTTGTGATAGTGTCCATTTGGCGTAGTGATTCAAAAAGATTAAGAGATTTAAACAAAAATATTAATGATGAAAAAAGTGATGATCTTATATGTTTGAAAATTTTAAGAATTTAATCATCTTTTATGTATTAAGAATGTGTACGGTGTTGAGCGTAAATTTTCAGTTCTTGTGTAAAACTCAATTATCCCAACTAAACATTCTCTCGGCACATATAATATAATTTTTTATGTGTAAATAACTTATTAGAGTAACAATTATGAACATTTTTTACAATACCATTTCAATTAAAAAATGCTTATTTGTTAACTCTTTCCATTATCCCTTGTTGCAAAAAGAATAACGAAACAAAAGAAGAAAAAAAATGCCAGAAGCTCAATATAAAAAATATAATACATAATTTCAAAATGTCATTTGATTACAACTGATCCAAAAGTCCCAATCTCCCTCATCTTCAACCTTTAAATCTTCATTCCTCTCAATGTTATTACCCAAGGGTTTTTGGTAATCTCCACTATCTGATGACGATCTATCGTTTGATCTTCTCTTTTTTGAACAAGATGGTCCTCCATCAGTTTTAGGCTTTGATTCAATTTGATTTCCAACTGTTGTTGCATCCATCGGTGGCCGTCGATCAAAATGTCTCAATCCGCTTGAGTTGACATACAACCGGCACAAGCTAAACTCACTCCTCAGCTGATCATGCAAAATTAACTGTTAAGACTAAAATGTGGACATATACAAATTAAAAGAACTCTGCTAAAAAAATAATATCATGTTCACCATTATTTGCATGCATATATATTTGTATTACGTAGCAATTGATTGTGCATGTGTTATACCCAAAAGGCATATACTGAGAAAGCTTGAGCAAGGAATGTGGTCCCAAAATATGAAACTGAAAAACAGAAAGGGAAAAACGTGTGAAGAAACTTGACAGCGATTTCTAGAAGTTCAAAGTTCAATGCTTAGTCTCCCCAGTTGTTATCAGGATAGCATGCAGGATTTTTTTTCCACATCTGTACTGGAGCAACCGACTGACAGATTGCAACTTAAGTTGTTTGGTGAAAATGCACCAATACTAGCCAAATTAATAAAGGAGCACACGTGCGATCCAATTACTAGATAGCAAGACCAACTGAATGTACCAGTGCTGTTTGCCTTCAAAAAGGAAACAAAAAAATATATATATATATATATATATTGCAATAAAGGGTGGAGGCTGTTAATTAGGATACCTGTAATCCGTCCTCCTGATATGCTCTATACTCATTAAGCTTCCACTTAGATTTGGTTCCAGTTGGAGCTTTTCCTTGGTAAAATACCATCGACTTCTTCATGCCGAGCGGCCTATTTGTGGAAGAATACACCACACTCGGTGAACCTGTGGCCTTCCAGTAGCCTGAAGGTGTGGTTCTGCTTGGCCTTCCTCCCTGAGCTTCTCTTTCTTGCCGACGGCAAAAGAAGAACCACTGCTCGCCTTCATGAGTGGATGGAACTCTCGCCAAATCTATTATTCAAGCATAGTGATAATCAGTAATGTTAATTATGCAGATAAAATGGCAAGCTAATTAGTTAAGATGGTTATGAAGAGGCCATATGGATTCAAACCTGCAAAGTAATAACTAATACAAATGCAAGACTATACTGCATATATGTCCAGCTCTTAGTTTTCCTCTTATCAATCACATCTGAAAAAACAACCGGCATCTAACTAATATCTATGGCGAAGAACTGAAAATGTAACATGGCGACTACAGAAAAATATTTCAGGCAACATATTACAAAATTATACTAGTTTAAATAATCCAATCACTTCTTTTTCAATGTCATCAATAAATCAATGAATGTAACATTTTTGTTTTGCATTATATCAAGATAGGACACCTGTATATGTAAAAACAAGGTAGTTTAAATTGACTTAACCACTTACCGGGTAGTTTCCATGGATCAACTGAGTAGACATCTACAACAGGCATGATACGCTCCATATCATCTTCTCTCCTGTTTTCTAACTTGTTTTGGAGGTAGAATCCAAGCAACTCCTCTTCAGTTGGAAAGAACCTATACCCAGGTGGGAACTCATTCATCTCTCTCTTCTCTGTCTCTCTCGCTCTTTGATTGAACAGTCTGTGTGGCTTATGTAGCTTAATTGTGAGTTTGTTATAAGGAGAGAGAGATATATATACATAGTGTGTGCCTTGGAAATGTTCAAAAGTGCTTGTGTAATATGGTGGGGTCTGTTGATGTGGAAAAAGGTACGGAGAATTCTCTATGCAACAAGCTGGAGAGGTGGTGTCTGGTAGAAATGAAGAATCAGTCAAAAGTCTCTCACAGATTAATATTGACATCGAAATTAAACAAAGAGATATAGAGATATGGTACATGCACTAGCAATAATTTATATTCTACCCAGTGCTACTTTGTCTTAAGGCGAGTCCTGTACGAAGACTCCAGCGCTCGTTATCTAATGGTAAACGTTGCGTCTCAATTAGAAGCATTTAACAATTTAATGAGAAAATAATATGCTTCTATGCGAATTCATATCCACTGTCATGAGATGTTATGACAGCTGCTGACAAGTGGGTCCCGCCAAAAATTAGAAAAAAATGACATTTGCTCCAGTACATTAATTGTCTTTCGGCAGAAAACATTGAAACCGATTTGAGCCGTGTGATTAAGGAAGGGAATTATAGGAAACAAAAACATATAATTAATCTGTTGGGTTAAGCTTGCACATATATTTAGAAATATACTACTCCATATCTCATTGCGTCTCTCTGTTTTAGACTCTCTATGAGATGTCCCTGATCTAAAAAATTGTCCGGATGTTTTGGATTTGAAACTTTTTTTCCTTTCTGAAGAAATGGAATTGGAAATTTGACAAAATAAAAGAAACTGAAAAAAAGAACATACACTAAATATAGTCAATGTATTGCAGACTCACCCCAAAAAGAAGATTTAAAAGCTACTAAGGTAGAAGTGGGTCCATTTATATATATAGCTAATTAGCGTTCATACTACAAAGTTTAAAATTCAGTTTACTATGCCTTGGATTTTAGAATATATATTTTGCCTATGTTGAGTTGTCTTGTTTACATTGCTTTTGCATCAAGATTACGATTAGTATGCCTTAGCGTTCATATTACAATGTTGAAATTTTTTGGGGCCATTAATTAAAAAATGACGCAATGTCTGGTCACAATGTCTGATCTGAAAATGGAAACTGCAGTCACACCTCAGCAACTACATGATAAGCTGACAACTGTAAGACAAGGTATCATAACATGGGGAAAAAGAAGAAGAGGAAATTGGTGATATAAATAGATAAGAAGAGATCTGTTTAAAGATCTTATCATAGATGGACATTCAATCTGAATCAAGACAACTTACACGATTAGAAAGAATTTTGAGAGAAGTCATTGCTCAGAGGTACGAGCAAATTGCAGAACACAAAGAATTGATTTGGCACATAAATGTTATCTTTTTTTATCTTTTTGTAGTAGTAAATAATTAATTTTCTAAAATTATAAAATTTTATGGAGGATATATCTCTAAAAAAAAATGAACCATATACTAATGATCTTGAATTAACATGCATACTGATTTTTTAATTTAAAAAATGTGCAATATTATGGTACAAAACACTTCATATTAAGATAATTTTGGGAAAAACTATTAACTAGTACATAAAAATTATTAGTAATATAATGTAAAAATAATTTAAAAAATAAAAATATAAGGCCAAATTAGTTATTAACTTAATTGAATTTGTAATCTTCCAAAAAAAACCATGGAACATCTGGTATTTTATCCGGATATCAGAATTTCAAAATTTTTGATCTAAATAATTATCTGTATCAATACACATATCCGATCTGAATTAAAAAATTGTATTCATATTTGTATCCATCAACAAAAATCTTCCATAACCAAAAATTAATATTTGTATTTGCTATTATCTGAATTTGAATCCAAAAGAAAGAATTGTGAGAGGAACTTTTTTTAATACATTTATGATAGGGATGATCCTGAACTTAATTCTTGATTACAGTAATTATTACTTAATATATGTAAAATGGTTCAAAATTATTAAACTGTCAAGTGACATCGTGCATCAAACACTAGAAAATCAGCTCGAAAGAGTAACGTAGAAAATCATTTCAATGGGTCAAGTACTCAAGTTGTCAACACTAGAGCGCGTTTTCCTTCGGAAAGAGAACATGTATTTGACATGTCCCCTTGTATCCGACTCCTTAGTCCTTCCCCCACTTAAATGGCAACAAGGCATGTCCTCCCATCTTGCCTACGTCTATAGAAAATTGTATTGGTTCGGATCAATCCACGCGTGTCTAAGTGCAATTCAGATTTTAGTAATAATAAGTTTTATTAAATTAATATTATTAAAAATAAGAGTGAGAAACATAAAATTTTAAATATACGAATGGCGTAATAGCGCTTAAGCGATGGCGCGACGCATGCACCAGCGATGCGCGTTTCATTATTTTTAGAAACGCGCAACGGCGATGCGCGCATTTCGCAAACCCCGCGCAAGTGATGCGCATTTTGTATATATAAGAAGCAAACGCGCCACTGGTAGTGGCGCGTTTCGTAAAAATAAGGAAACGCGCCATGCGTTTCAAACGCGCAGTGAACGCGCCACTGCCAGTGGCGCGCTGCCATTCGTATATTTGAAATTTTACGTTTCTCACTCTTATTTTTAATAATATTAATTTACTAAAACTTAAAAACTGAGTGCAATTAAAATGAGTCAGCTCGACGACTGCTCGTATCAACAACCTTGAACGATTCAATCTAATATTCTAAAAGAAACAAACACAGCTTAGCTTATCAGTGGAGGACCCACAAGATTTTCAAAAAATAATCATGCGACCGGAAGGAACGATAACTTCAAAAACTTGATTCGACTGATATATAATCAGATCCTTCCAAATCCAAAACTAAGTCGATTCAAAATCCGACCCAATCAATAATAATTTAGGTTTTTAATGAAAGATAGGAATTACTTAATTTTTTTTATAACAAAGATGAAAATTAACTTCTCAAATTTTATAATATTCATAAAGAACACTTCCATTCGAATTTCTAACCTATGACTTCCTATCCATATTTCATAATGAAAGAGAGGAGTTACTCTAAGACGAAGGAAATTATATATTTCTCTCTATGTTTTGATTACTCCCAATAGTTCCTTTATTTCTTCTATCTGTGTCGATCTCAGTTTTCTTATTTTATTTTATTTTTCTTTTATGACTATATTTGTATTTTAATTTCTTTCTTTTCTCTACTAGTAAACTCTCTTTTTTATTTATTAAGAGATTGAAGTTGGCTTTTGACCTATTTTTTTTGCGTGCTCTTTTATCAGATATCCATTACAGCAGAACTGAGCTTTACTAACGGTTTTTAAAGTAATTTACTAATGATTTTGCAACCGTTAGTAATGAGGGGTTAGAAAAAGTATAAGTAACCGATAGAAAAAGAGGAGCGCTGGACAGACATTTGCTAACGGTTTTTAGCCAAAAACCGTTAGCAAAGAGTGCTGCGATTTTTTTTTAAGTTTTGCTAACGATTTTTTAGCAAAAATCGTTAGTAAAGAGTGTTGCGAATTTTTTTTTGAATTTTTACTAACGGTTTTTGCTAATAAACCGTTAGCAAAGTATTTTTATTTTTATTTTTTTGAATTTTTGCTAATGAACCGTTAGTAAAGGTTTTTTTTTGCAAATTGAACTTTCTATACATATGAAAAAAACTAAGAACAGTCAATTATATAAGAACAGATGACAAATGATAAGTATTGTGACATACATCATATTATTTATTTAATAATTAATATAAAATAAATACAATTATTCATACAATAAAAAAATATTTACTGAACAATACATCTTGATTACTCAATAATATGAAAACCTATATAATTTCTAAGAAAAAAATAAAAAAACTGAACTAAAAACTTCAAATAAATTTCAAATGCGTTTTTTAGGGTCAAGACGATGTTTTTTTGCGACAAAAATGGCGGTAATGACGATAGCGTTAACCCTGTAGATCTCATCGTAAGCTTTCCGTCGTAAGCTTTTCTATAAAAAATTATGGTCGTTTGAAGATGAAATGGTCGGATTTTAGTTTTTATTTCTTCTATCTGATATCTTATTTCTTTCTTTCTTCTTTCTCTCTCTCTCTCTCACCTCTCTTTTTATATATGAAAACAGATGAAAATGGGTTGGTAATCCGTGAGATTTCTGTTTTTAAATTTTAATTTTTGGATCGTTGGATTGGAATGAACGAACCGTGAGAGCAAATGTTATTGGTGAGATGGGATATATTAGATTTTTTTGCACATGAACCTTTGCTAACGGTTATTTATTAAAAACTGTTAGCAAAAACTCAGCTCAAAAAGCTTTGCTAACGGTTTTTTTATAAATAACCGTTAGCAAATGTGAGCACAAAACATTTACTAACGGTTATTTATTAAAAACCGTTAGCAAAGATTTTGCGTTGGGTTTTTGCTAACGGTTTTTAATAAATAACCGTTAGCATTATGACAAAAATTTTACACTTTTGACACGTTTTTCTAACGGTTTCTTCTTCAAAACCGTTATAGAATAATTAAACTTATTTTCTAAAATATCACCGCCCAATGTTACTAACAGTTTTCATGAAAAACCATTAGTAAATGAGTGTTGTAGTGATTAAACAGAAAAATTGAGTAGAAGTAGGGAAAGATTCTGTAATACTACCCTTTTTTTTCCTGGATAATGCTAGCTGGAAAGACACCGTAATAAAACTTCTGATCTCATTGCTTTCCTCAATAAGCATTGCTTTTATCGTCACATTGATGTAATGCACGATTGGCTCTGCATATTGTCATTTCCTTTAGAAATAAATAAAAGAAAGTTTCATCTATATCTGCGTCGAATGATATGGATCGCATCGTTGAGATGACAACACTGAATATCCACTGGGTGTTCCACATAGAAAAAATAAATATCTACAAAATTTGGACTGTTCAGTAAATTGGATGACCGAATATTTAGACATGGACCCCCAATTTCACCACAAAATATAAGGTGTAAGATAAAAAGTAAAGGAGAAATTATTTCTTTCAGTGACCATTGTCCTGCATGACAGTTGACCAATGAGATTCAAGGATACGACTAGTGGCGGAGCTTCCTTCAAGGAAATTGGGCCATGACCCCCTCTATAAATTTCAAAATGACAAAAATAATATTTATTTTCTAAGTAAAATATATTTGAGGTATATAATTGGCCCCCTCTAATCACTTGATATAAATAATTAAGTCTGATTAGTCCTCCTTAATTTAACGTGAAGCTCCGCTACTGGATACGACCATGATCGATGCACAATGACCCAGTCGTGAGAGGTGTGACCTTTCACCCTCTTAACCATAAAAAAAAAAGAACAAACAAATAATTTCCTTCTCAGTTGAAGTGATTCAGTCGCCAAATGTGGTATACCATCCCAATTTTTGATTAATTGGGCTCCTTTTTTTCAGATAATGATTATCAGGCTAAAGTAGAACTTACCATCCACTTGACATAGCAGATGTAGTAATTTACATTATTAATTACAGCAGAAAGGGTGAAAAGGAATGACGAATAATCAAGCTGGAAGCAGCATAGTACCAAATACCGGTATGTACTGTTACTGAAATCATGCAAAAAGAATCTTGAGCCAAGATAGTACTTAGTGAATAGTCACAACATGCATCTTGACCCAAATTTGTATTAACAGGATACAGCTTGGATGATGTTGATGTTCTTAGTCTTGATCCTTGCTAACATCCAATTTTAACAGCGAGGGGAATGACTTGTAGTGTGGTCAACTGATAAAACAGCTCACTGCTTGTGGAAAATTTTCTATGACAAGGACCAACAACTCTAATTAAATATTGTTATGCTTTATATGATGGATTCTATTAAAGAATTAGTGTTTAATGCAACACGGCTTCTGTATCACATCATTATCTAGTTCGGCAGCATATTTTTTATTATAAAAAAATTATAATCAATCACCCTACCAACCAATAAATTCACAAACAATTAATATACGAGTCAGATATATGAATTGCGGACTTGGAAGCAATTCGCTAGGAACAAATACAATACAGATACCTGGATGAACATAAGACCCGTGTTTAAACAAAGAAACTCTGAAAATTTGGTGCGTGTATTGTGTTGAATAAAAGAAATTTTGAATAAAGTTGGCACTTGTATTAAGGCCTTAATGAAACCATAAGTTTAAGCATTAACCAAAAGTTAATAGGGAAAGTTCAAGCACCTTGTTGGTAGGCACCGTTTATCAGCCAATAGGCCCAATACATTCAAAGGCAGTATGGTAAAATTGCAGAATGAAAAGTGGTCGCTAGACAAGTACTCTGTACTCGTCTAATCGCCGTAACAAATTTGTTTTACTTGAGAGATTTTTTTTCACTCAAATCAAAGGCTCAAATCAAAGGGATAAAAAAGATACAAAGAAAGAAAATAAAAGAAAACTATTCAGATATTTACTAGCACACAGACTATTAAAAATATCCAAACGAATTAATCCGACCCCTTGAAAATCTATAGTCGTGACTCATCCCGACCTGGACCGTATGAGTCTCATGGATAACTTCAATCCACCCCATTCATTTTTGTGTCCCATTTAAACCCGCCCCGCTTAGACCCGTACCCACCTAAAACCCACCTACACCTGTGAAACCCGGTTTAGATAGTTATCCAACGCGGCCTAGACCCGGACCTGCCTAAACCTGGATCAAACCCGTAAAACTCAAGACTCTAAATCTGTGAAACTCGGACCCTAAACTTGTGATACTTGGATCTACACGGCTTAGACCCGGACCTACCTGCCTCAACCTTGCCTACCCACCTAGACCCAGATGAATCCCCTGCTGAACCCAAAAGCCAATAACCGAATAAAATTGCTTTGTTTCAAATCAAAGCTCTTTTGTATCAAATAAAAAAGGTTTTGTTCAAATTGAATAAAAAAAAATCAATTAAATCTGAAATATTTCAAAAAATATATAAATGAATATATATAAATACCACCTTTATTTTCATTCAAAATCAATCAAGCATTCAATCTTTCTCTTTTCAAGCTCTCATTCTCATATACATAATTTTTCATAATTCCATTTAGTCTCAAATTTAATCTTATTATTCCAATTAGAAAACATAAAAAAATCAGTTCTAGTATTCTTTTTTTTTATTCGACAATAAGTGAAGGTTTTGCCAAATTTGTCATATCCCGCAATATCACATTCCAAGTCTGATAATATTTGAAGCATTAGAGGTTAGTTTTTAATTTTAGTTAGTTATAGTTTTTAATGTGCAGAAATTAGGTTAAATTTATTTTTTGTTTGTAGTTATAATTTATTTATATTTATTTTTATTGTTAGAATATTAGAATGTTAAATTCATATCTTATTTGTAATTTATTTTTTATGTAGTTTTAATTTATTTAGATTTTACTTTTATAGTTAGAATATTAGAATGTTAATTTTTTTTTATTTAAAGTTTTATTTTATTTATAGTTTTAATTTATTTAAATTTACATTTATTGTTAGAAATTAGAATGTTAAATTCATTTTTTATTTAGAGTTTTATTTTATTTATAATTTTACTTTATTTAAATTTACTTTTATTGTTAGAATATTAGAATGTTAAATTATTTTTTTTATTTTGTAGTTTTATTTTATTTATAGTTTTAGTTCATTTAGATTTATTTTTATTGTTAGAATATTAGAATGTTAAATTTACTTTTTTATTTATAGTTTTATTTTTTTTAGTTTAAATCTATTTAGATTTGCTTTTATTGTTAGAATATTAGAATGTTTAATTCATTTTTTATTTATAGTTTTATTTTTATTTGTAGTTTTAATTTATTATTAGAATATTAGAAAGTTAAATTCCTCTTTTATTAATAGTTATATTTTATTTATAGTATTAATTTATTTAATTAATTTTATTGTTAGAATATTAGAATGTTAAATTTATTTTTTATTTATAATTTAACTTATTTAGATATACTTTTATTGTTAGAATATTGGAATGTTAAACTTATTTTTTATTTATAATTTTATTTTATTTATAATTTTAATTCATTTAGATTTATTTTTATTGTTAGAATATTAGAATGTTAAATTCATTTTTATTTATTATTTTATTTTATTTAGATTTATTTTTATTGCAAGAATATTAGAATATTAAATTTAGTTTTTATTTGTAATTTTATTTCATTTAGATTTATGAATATTAGAATATTAAATTCATTTTTTATATTCTTTTGTTCATCAAATTTGATTCTTTTTTATATTTATTTGTATAAAAATGACAAATCCTCTTGTTGATGTTTTTATCCACCAATTCAATGTAGAGCTCTTTTGGTGAAGATTATTATCCAAATCTGAATATAAATATTTTCAAATCGATTTATCGTCAATATATAATCTCCCACTCCACCCTTAAGGATATTATCTACCGCAAAATCTTAACTATTAACCTCAATGAAATATTTACTACACATTAAGAACCTCCATCACTTGTTCAACGCTGTCCTCTTTTGTCGTGAAAACTCCAATGGAAACTCTAAACCCAAGTATACCATCTTCGCCAATGGAAACTCAACCCGCGGAAAAGAGAAAGAGGCCAATTGCCTCAAACTAAGACGCACCTTGGTGGTGTTTTCATCAAATGAGTAAGAATACAGATGGTGTCTTAATCAGCGCAAAGTGCAAGGTTAAAAATTATAAAGCTTTTTATTAATATGTCGACAAAAACTTGGTCCGGAATAAGGAATCACAAGAACAAGCAAACACTCAATTTGTCTAAAGTATAATAAACATGGATGGTACAAAGATATGACGAGAAAAAATATTAAATGAGTTTGTTCGATATGTGCACATATTATACGTAAAGAAAAACCAATAAATATGGATAATTGTTCGAGCAATGAAATAGAAATTTCTTAAATATTAGAGAGGAAGTACTCACCGTGACCATTATCACAAATTATCTACATCCGTCATTCAAGAAGAAGTACATTGTACTGCTACTTCAAAGGTACAAAGAATAATCTACATTTACCATATATTGAGAGAAAACTCACGTGACTAGCCTATTGGACGACATGTTTAACATTTACAACTTTCAACGAAATATCAATCAAGCTTTTTCATTCGATCAGAACACTAGGTATGCATTTTTAATAATTTTTTTACATTATTTACTCACTCATATTGTGTATACTTTGTGTATACTTTTTTTTTAATCCTAATAGAAGTAATAGCGTGTCCGATTGCTAAGTGATTGTGGGTAGATGAAAGCATTATAAATCAACAAATTAACAATAATGAATTATTAAGTTATTATTTGAGAAGCATGAAAGCCGATGGAATTGACATTTTGAACTACTGGAAGAGAAATGCAATTATCTATCCAACACTGGCGATGATGGCTCGTGATGTATTTGCATTGTTCATATCAACAGTTCCTTCTGAATCGTGTTTTAGTTCAGCGAAAAAGATTCTGACTGATAAACGCATCAAACTTGGTGCAAGTTTTTTAAAAACTTGTGTGCTTGAAAAACTGGATTGATATCGAAGATCGCATATAACATGATGCCACACTTGAAGCAACAACATCCACAATCCCTACTCAAGAAATTGACGCTAATATGATTATTAGTTTGGACGATGATTTCGATGATGCATGTGACATCAACCTTGAAAATAGCGACTTATTGTACTTGAATAATGATTACTAGATGTTCGATATGTTTTTCTTAACATTTTTAATCTTATCATCCATTTTTTTTAATTTTTTTATTATTCGTTAAGTTATTTCTTTAAAGAATAGTACTAGTAAAATAATAAATAGAACTCCACCTATGTTTTTTTTAAATAGATGTTCTCAATCCCAAAATTAAGGAAAGGTAACTTGTAATTTTTATAAATATTAATGTTTAAAATATTATATAAAATATATTTACAACTTAGAAGATTTATAAATTTTAGATTTTTCTTTAATTTTAGAATATTATTTGATTTTTAAACAATTAAAAATGAAAAACAAATTAGTTCAAATTTATTATTTAAAAAAATATGAGAAAGAAAGACAAGAAACTTCAATCAAGTTAAATATATTAAGAATGAGGTTGATAGGCTTTTGGTGAAGAATGATGAGATTAAGAACTGATTAAGAGAATACTTCGACAAGTTATTCAACAATGAGAGTGAAAAAATCACGATCGAGTTGGACGACTCAGTTGACATCAACAGACGATTTATTCGAAGAATTCAAGAGTCTGGAGGTGAAAAAACTTTAAAAAAGATGAAAACAAATAAGGCGTTAGGACCTGATAACATCCTGATTGAGATATGAAGATGTTTTGGAGATATAGCAATAGCGTGGCTCATTAAGCTATTTAATATTATTTTTCGGTCCAATAACATGTCTAATGAGTGGAGAAGAAGTATATTAGTACCAATCTTCAAGAATAAATAAGATATTCAAAGTTGTACTAATTATAGAGGAATTAAGCTCATGAGTCATACCATGAATATATGAAGTGTCAGTTCAGCGGAAGAAAACTCAGATGATGGAGATGTTAGTTTGGACGGACGAGTAATATCCATGAATGACACATTTCGGTATTTGAGATCGATGTTGCAGAGTGACGGAGAGATCGATGAAGATACTAATCATAGAATAAGAGTCGAATTGGTGAAATGAAATCAAGCATCTAGTATTTTCTATGACAAGAAGGTTCTAAACAAACTAAAATACAAGTTCAACAGGACGGCGATTAGACCCACGATGATGTATGACGCATAATGTTAGGCTACAAAAGGATAACACATCAAGAAAATGAGTGTAGCTGAAATACAAATGTTGCGTTAGATATGTGACCATACAATGAAAAATCGAATCAGAAATGATGATATTCGGGACAAACTTGGAGTAACACCAATTCAAGAGAAGCTAATCCAACACCGTTTACGATGGTTTGGTCATATCCAACGAAAGCCTCTGAATCACCAGTACGCAGTGATTTTCTAAGTCGTCCTGAAAACACAAGAAGAGGAAGAGATCGACCGAGACTGACATGGGAGGAAGCAATAAAAATATATTTGAAGGAATGAAATTTATTCAAAGAGCTTGCTTTGGATAAGAGTGCTTGGAAGATGGCGATTCATGTAACTGAACCATGATTTAAGAGTTAGATTATAGTAGTAGAGTTATAGATTTCGGTTCTTAATTTTTTAGAATTTTAGAATTCAAAAATTAGGATTTAGAAATAGATTTTATAATAGAGGTTTATTGTACTATTATTATTATTATTATTATTATTATTATTATTATTATTATTATTATTATTATTATTAGCATATTATTAACATCATTATTATCATTATTATTATCATATTATCATCACCATTATCATTATCATTTTTATTTATTTATTTTATTTTTTTTTATTTATTTATTTAATATTATTATTATTATTATTATTATTATTATTATTATTTTTCATCATCCTCATTATTATCACTGATATTTGAGATCTTTGATCTTATACTTTCCGATTAGGTTTTATTTCTAGCCTACCCCAATTTATTTGAGATTAAAATCTTTGTTGTTGTATTATTTTTTTATAATTTTCTGATTTTTTTTTATTATTTGGAACCATTAATAGAAATCTTATTCGATTTGTAAACAATTATAATTAATAGAACCGAATTAGTTACAAATATTATATAAAGCATTACGATAAAAAATATATATAATTTTTGTTATTTTTTTGAAAATTTTCTGATTTTTTTTGGATTTTTTAGAATTTTTTGGAATTTTTAGAATTTTTTGCGGTTTATTTGACGTTTTTGTGAAATTGCAAAAAAAAAAAAAAAAAAAACGTGCCAACCCGTCCGGGCTCATGGAGGGTCCAATCTGCAGGATCTAAGGTGAATTGGGTCAGAATTTCTTCATTTTAAACCGCTCTAATTCGGACCGCCCGACCCATGCATACCCATGCTAACTGATAGACTGGACCAACCCGGACGGTTTGCAATACTCTACTTGCACATTTCTGGAATACTACTCAGAATTTAACTTCAGGACAGAAAAAGATGCACTGCTTGAAACAGAACTTGGTATTTTGAGAGTAAAATCAAGAAGCGGGGACTAAAATTTGACAACAAGATAATAAAGGTATAGGGCCCTTGATTGTGGAATTACAATGATGATAGTACCATTTCAATCAATCCGGAAGGTTACTTCCACAACCATAATACAATTACACACCAATTTTATTCAGAACTTCCTCAGGCATACAACTACCCAATTTGACCTACTAAATGCAGTAGCAGAACCAAAATTTCAATCCATTGATGTCAAACAAATGGATGTTCAAAATTTTTGTCAAATAAACATAAAAAAATTCTTTGAAATTTCAGTAGAGTCAATTTGACCACACTGAAGCTCACTTAGATCTGCCACTTGAATACATACAATAACCAATTTTAACTCGGGTCAGAAATGCTGCCTTAATTAACCCCTGAAATATCATCCTAATCCAAATTATGTTCTTTTTCTCTCTTTGAACTATAAAAGTCATAGAAGTTCATTATTAACAACCTTAAAGTTAATAAGACAAAAATGACACTCCAAACCTTCTTCATCATGATGTCAGCATGCTAACTTTGTGACAATCTAGGATGGGATTGAAATCTATGTTTTGGTAGAACACTCGCCAACACTTAATCTCCTCCATTCACACATATCTACTTCCAGAAGATCTTGAAATTTTAGTATTTTTAAATTACTTTTCTAGGGCCCAAATTGTGGAGTCTGTATCCTCTGTGGCACTGCACAATGTGCAGTGGACAGTGAATATGAATCAGACTGTTTGATTTTGATCATAATTAATAGGCAGGTTTATTGTGGGGGTGCAATGTCTAATTAGACCAGCAGAAAATAATTATATGTTAGTGAAAAGTGCAAAGTTTTGGAATGAGCAGAATCAAGATGGATCATCAAATAAGAGAACAATCTAATTATATATGCTGTATATACCCTCCTTATAAACTAGCATGCTCTTTCATCTTCAATATAATTCGCTACGGTAATTCACACTTCACTAATTAAATAGGTGATGTCAGGATCAAATACATTGATTGACATTTATAATAGGGAAAAAAGCTACAGACAGCATGCACAACTGCTATTATAACAGAATGATATACAGTGAGGCATTAATCCGTCATAACCATTAACAAATAAATAAACAGCTATAGATACTAATAACTATACCCAAAAAAATCAACAGAACTGCATATGAGACCTTATCCTTCTCCTTATTAAACTAAAAGAAAGAGAAAGAAAGAGGAGAGAAACAGGAATTCCATATACATCAATCAAGAAAACCAGTCTTTCTCCAAACAGCATTTCTTACCTGACGAAGATCTCTTCCCTTGAGGGTTCGGCCAGCACCTTCTAGAACAGAGAATGTGGTCAAGGGTGATTCCTTTGCATGTGCACGGGCCACAATTTCATGTGGAGGAAGCATCTCTTCTTCATCACTCTTATCCTCTTCTTCTTCATGCAAGATTGAAGCTTTTCTGTTTTTGAACCTTGAAGGTACCACAGGAACATTGACTGGTGCTGATTGGTACTGAGGGGCCTAAGCATGAAAGGCAGACAAGATTTATATTATGAAAATTCTACAATATATGTTTGTTCTGGACCCAGCCTCAGAGCACTTCCTCTAGAACTGTACTTATTCAGAGCAGCTATAGAAAGAAATAGAGTATTTAGAGATAATGTGCATGAATGGGAAGATGAGTTTTCACTGAGAATTGCATCATCTGTTCATTACACCTTGTTTTACAACCAAACAAACATAAGAAAAAGAAATAACCAGAGTTTGATCAAGTAGAATGGTAGTCATATACTGATTATATTACTTTGCAGGATGTTAAAATGAAAATATATTAACTGGTTGGTAAGGGATGGTCTCACTCAAAATTGAACCAGTTACTACAATGAATTTCAAGTTCCCCGTCCTCAATCCCCAACATACATTTTCAATTAATTAAGTATATCTCCAATTTCAAGTCTTTACTGCAAACTAATACCACTGGTAAAACAATATAGTATACCTGAGGGAACTCGCGCCTGGGCTTGGGAATGGGAGGGATCATGCGAGAAGAGGACGGAGAGGAGGAAGAGGAAGAAGGAGACGACGAAAGGGAGGCGCCAGCGGAGGAGGAAGGAAGAGCAGCGAGAATCCCTTCAGGCGGTCGGGCGAAGGCAGTGCGACGGGAGAACGCTATCGGGTTTGGGTTCGAGGTCGAATTCGTATTCGGTGTATTAGCTGGAATGGGAGTGCTGTGAGGGGGCGCATCGGAGCTGTCGGGGGAGGACGCGAAGAGATCGGATTCGTTGAGCTCGAAAGAGGTGGTGGCGTTGGAGGGGTAAGGGGAAGGGGAGGTGAGGAGTGACCGAAATCGGTTGGAGTTGAAGGCCTTGTTCGAGCGGTGCCGATCCATTGATGCCCCACCCTGATTGTGGAGGGAGGGAGAGATGAAGTGGTGAGTGAGGCCTGAATAATTGAAACTTGAAAATGAAAGGGGTGGGCCGGTGGCGAAAGAAAAGTGACGGGACGAAAGGGAACCGAGTACTGACAAGTGAGAACCGCACAGTACACAGTCCAGATTCCTAGTTGCAACATCGCTATGCACTTACCATGTGGCAGTCTGGCACACAATTTTTTTAAAAATAGAAAACTATAAAAAAAAATCACATATAATAACATAAGTGGGTCGGTTTTTAGGGGCACTAGCATGGTCAGAACTCAGATATAGCGGTTCGTAATCTAATTTCGGGCTAGATTTTTTTTTACTACTGGTTCGTAATCGAATTTCAGACTAGCTTTTCTTTACGGCAGAGTCAAATAAAAATCATTGTGGATCCAAAATTTATTATTTATGTTAAATGAGTTCTTATTTGTTTTAATGATTATTATTAAACTTATATCATACATTGTTTTACTCTTCAATTTTTTTTAAAAAATAATCTAGATACAACTCATACAATAAGAGGTAACTACGACATTTGAATTAAAAAAGCTAGATACTAAAAATAAAACTTGTATTAAAAAGATATTAAAAAACAAACTATTATGGAGATGTTAAAAAAAGAAATCCCAGTCAGCCATTTTTTAATACAATATTTTTTGGTATAAATACCATATTATTAAATTTATACCGATATTAATTGAACACTTGACTCTGCCGTAAAAATTTAATAGCATGATATTTATACGATAGATTCTTTGATAGGCATGCTATTTTTTAATATCATGTCATTTTCTCCCTAACCCGATATTATTTAATTATTTTTTAATAATGATATTGCTTTTATGCTCTAAAAATGTGATCTTATAAATTCTCAAACAATTAAATTTGAATTGAAAAAATAAAAATTCTTCAATTCTACCGGCCATTAAAAAAATACCTAGTTCGAGATTCAATTACGGACCAGGCCTTTATAAAAAAAAATGCACCTGGTTCTGGATTCAATTACGAACTAGACTTTTATGAAAAAAATAAGTCTGGTTCGGAATTCAATTACGGACCAGATAGCTGGTTCGGAATCTAGTGAATAACGAATGTTAAAAAAAGTTCACTTGTGTTATTATATACGAAATTTTTTTTCTATTTTAAATTTTTTTGTTGGGCACACAAGTATTAGAGTATTACACGTGTAACAAAGGATCCAGCACGTCCCATCGTCTTAAGCATGAAAAATCATTTTAAGAAAGAGAAAATATAAGCACGGCACTTTATAGAAACAGGTATGTATGAGTATGATGTATCTCCAACCTTTTTTACAGTGTTCAAGAAATCATTATTTCAATCCTAATAGTCCAGTTAAATAACCTACCCAGTTTAGACTTGAACACTTATTATAAAAAAGTAAACTGTTCATTTTAATCAAACAACAAAATTAAAATAATAATATTGCAATTTTCTTATTTAATGGTTAGATAATGTCAATCTGCTTTGTGCTAGCAAATGAGGTGTCAATTCTTTTAATATGTATAACCATAAGTTATCAAAGAATATTAAAATATGAAAAATAAACTTTAATAGAATTGACAAATTATGAATATAGCTTATTTATCATTTCTTTAATTTGCATTTCTTGTCTTCTTTCTTTTACAGAATTATTTCAAAAATACTACAAAATAATATTGCAATAAATTTTGTAAGTTAAAAATTTCAGATATTTGTCACGATAAGTTTGTTTTTCACTTTCTGAGTTTTTCTTTTTTATATCTTTTTTGCAGTTAAAAAAAATTCAGATATTTGTTACGATAAGTTTGTTTCCAGTTTTTGTTTTGTATAGTCCCGCTTCTGTGGGTCTCTTGACACAAAATATGTTTCGCTTCTGTGGGTCTCTTTGACACAAAATTTGGTTCAGATAGGGTTTCAATTATTGATCTGACTCGACGGGTTAATCCGATCCGATCTAAATCCGATTTGATCCGATATGATCAGAAAATAAATAGATCGGATATGGATTTATTTTTTTTTGACCTAAATCGGGTCGGGTTAGGTTCGGTCAACCCGACCCGACCCAATTAATTATATTTTTTAAGTAATTTTATGATTTAGTACTAATTAAAGCTTAAATATACACTAATTATATACTAATTAAGATTTATTATAAATTAATCAATATTTTATTGCTTAAAATTATATAAAAATATTTAATAAATATTAATTATTTTATACGGGTCGGGTCGGGTCGAGTTGGGTCGACCCGTGACCCGTCGGGTCAGATATGAGTCAAAAAAATTTAACCCGAATTTAATCGAGTCGGATTCGAATTGAATCAAAAAAATAATAAAATAATATGATCCGACCCGAACCCGACCCATTAACACCCCTAGGGCGTAGTTATACACCGCTTCTATTTCCATTTCAATAAATATTGTGTTACCATTAAGTTCATGCATTTCATAACAATTTTCTCACTTCAATAATCTATACGTCACCAAGAGAAAAAGATCTTAAAAACCTACTATTTCAAAATTGAATATTCCAATGAAAAAGCTACTGAATATATTTTCCTAAAACTTGTATAGATGTTTAAAGAGGCGGGTCCATTTATTATGAATGGGATCAGTTGATAATTATTGATTTAATGATTATCAACAATAAAAACTTCATTATTAGGATAAATTAGAGTATAAAATTTATTATAATTTAAAAATAGTTTCCCTATTGAAAGATTTAAAGTAGTGTCCTATTTTTAAATAATAGAGAACACATAATTTTAATAACTGATATTTAGGATTAGTTAATCAATTATTAAAGTAGTAGAAGAAAGTTAATTGTCTATATATCCTTCCACAAATGTAGAAATACAATATAATATAGAATATTCATTTATTTAACATAATTTCTTCTTTTGTGAGTTATAAGATTTTATAAAAATCGACTCTTAGCGATCAATCCAATTAATATATAAAATGGTAATGAGACATATTTGACTAATATAAAATTAATCTATCATATAATTTCTTATTCTACATGATTAAGGGTTTTATATTTTCTGATATTTAGAATTGTTGTCCAATATTTCTACTATAATTTCTTATTCTGCATGATTAAGGTTTTAATCTATTGAATGATAATATCAAAAATTAGTCTATGATTAGAATTAGTTTTAAAGTTAATATATCATATAATTAAAAAAATCATAAATTAAGGTGGTCCGCTGCAGGACCGAAATCATCTAGAGATATTTTTTTTTTGGAGAAAACCACACGTTAATCTAGATGGCTATGGAGAATTATAAATATAATTATGAGCATTTCACGTTATTGTTGGACCCGGTTAATATCTGAGGAGTGGACCCACGATACAGCGGCCGTTTAATTTCTGATGGGCATTTTTTAATTTCAATTTATTAGAAGGATATACATCAAAATCATGCATTCTTCTTACTTTCCGGAAGCGCCTCTTCCAAAGTTCCAAGTCGTTACTTCGTAGAGCTCCCTTTTCCCTTCCCCGGCGATCACGAGAAAATTCGCTATGATTTCGACGGTACGGTATCAATTCTCTTTTCGTTCCGATAATTATGCGTCCAATTTCAACTTTGCCAATTGCCCCCTCTAACTTCCTTTAATGCGACAGGAGAGCGAGTCAGTAGGGACTTCGCAAAGTCCCAGATCTCCGTCGAGGCAGCCTTTTGTGATGATTTCAGTAACGGAGCCAGTGAAGATGGGAACTGGAGTTCAGGCCTACATCTCTTATCGTGTCATCACTAAGGTTTCTCGATTTAGCAAAAGAATATTAAGTTTCCTTCTTTTACGTCATTTTTCGTTTGTTCAGTGTGAATTTCATGATAATTGAACTAATTAGTGGAGTTTCTATCTGTGTTTTTGTGGCATTTGATTCTGAAATTATCTATTAATTCTGATTGGCTGGATTTTGTCATTAAAAAAATCAGATTGATTTTGGAAAATTTGGTAACAATTATCAGATGAAAGGAATGTCAGATCACATAAATTTATACTGAGAGGTAATGATCAAAGCAAGAATAGAGACGCTGGGAGAGGCTTTACCTGCATGCTAGGGATAGGGTTCCAACTAAATTAATTTCTTTCCTTATTGAATGCAGACTAATATGATAGAATTTGAGGGGCCAGAGAAAATAGTAATTAGGAGATTCAGTGATTTTGAATGGTTACATGATAAGCTTGCCGAGAAGTACAAGGGCATTTTTGTTCCTCCTCTTCCTGAAAAGAATGCTGTTGGTAATTAAAACAGGCATTTTTCTTGTTGTATTTGAGGCTTGAATTTCAGTTGAAATTTAGAAACAAATTTCTTTTTTTTTAAATGCAGAGAAATTTAGATTTAGTGCGGAGTTTATTGAGATGAGGCGGCAAGCTCTGGATGTGTTTATCAATAGAATTGCTTCTCACTCTGTGCTGAGAAAAAGTGAAGATTTAAGGACTTTTTTGCTAGAAGAAGAAGAAGTAATCTTTCCATTTATATTTTTCATCTTTAAAACAATTGAAACATAATTTGAGTAAATAACATGAAACTTGGGCACGCAAGCTAACATATTTTCTTTACTGCATTAACAGTGCTGCTGTGGTAGTGATTTGTATTAGTTAGCTCATGGAGTCCTTGTCTTAGGATGTCTTATGATATTAAATTATGTTTATCAGACAGTGCTGCTCTGGCATTTGAACTGGTATCAAGCAGCCAGGGAGTCCTCATCTTATGATATCACTCCATATATATCATAACATAAGAATTGGACCAGTACAATGCTCAAAGTGTGTCAAATAATGGTTGAGGTCAAACTTCTTCTTTTTTTTTTTAAAAAAAATATATATAATTAAACTGTGCATTGCATCAAACCATAGGCTTCAAGAAAACTATGTTAAATTGATTGCAAGTTACATTCATCCTGTAATGCTGGCAAATAATTAGTAGTCGTACTAGTTATTATGTTTTTTCATATTGAAAAGATTGTGATGACATAAGAGTGATAGATATGATATAGCAATATAATTATGTTCTTTGATAAAGTTGTAAATAATTTGTGTTGAACAGAAGTGATAAGTATGATATAACAATATCGTTAACAAGAAACATGAAAGTTCCACAAGAAATCATAAATATCAAGGAATCGAGACTTCTTTTTAATCAACCCGAATTGGTAGAAATATTAATTTGGAGAGATCATTTGTTATCATTGGTTTATTATTGTTATTGTGATATTGAATTGGAATTGAATTCTTAGAACACTGTACTAATATGCCAGATTACAATCAACAACAACAACAAAGCCTTTAATCCCAAATAAATTGGGGTAGGCTAGAAATGAAACTCCAATCGGAAAGCATAAGATCAAAGATCTCAAATATCTGTGATAATAATGAATATGATGAAAGAAAAAGAAAATAAATAAATAATAATAATAATAATAATAATAAATAAAGATGATAATGATGATGATGATGATAATATGCTAATAGTAATAGCAATAATAATAATAATAATAATAGTACAATAAACTTTTATTATAAAACCTATTTTTAAATCCTAAAATTTATTTTAAAACCTAATTTTAAATTCTAAATTCAAAATCATATTTCTAAACTCCGCCTATGTGGACTAGTTTTCACACAGTCTGTATCAAGCCAGGATAAAAAAGGAGGGTTGTGGTGGATGTGGCGAGTCCTGCACTAAAACAACCGATCTTTATGGAAATGAAACCCAATCAATCTGCCAGATTACAATCACATTGCATAATATTCCAATAATGTCACATCCCATTTTTAAGATTTATAGAAGACAACATCACCTCTTCCCTGAGCAACTTGATATTTGTGTTTGAATAAACAGAGAATGGAGAGGATCAGATCTATTGAGGCTGGCATTTTCAGTAAGAAATCTTCAGATATTTTCCAAATGTTTAAGGTAAGCAATTTTTTTTTCTACACATATATTTAACTATTAAGGTTAGAAAGCTGTTGTTGAGCTGTTAGATTTTTTTTTACCTTATTGTGAAACATATTTTAGGATGTGCAATCAAAAGTGAGTGATGTCGTATTGGGTAAGGAAAAGCCAGTGGAAGAATCAGATCCAGAATATGAGAAACTTAAGACTTATATATTTGATCTCGAAAATCAATTAGCAGAGACTCAAAAGCAAGCTTTTCGTCTTGTCAAGAGGCACAGAGGTATTACTGCTAATAGTCTACTTCTTAACCTTTTTTTTTAATTATATTCTTTAGTCTTTACATAGTTTTATTAAGTTCTTTTAAATCTGTTGTCAGAATTGGGGCAGTCATTGGCAGACTTTGGGAAGGCAATGAAGCTATTAGGTGCATGTGAAGGGGAATCTCTAGGAAAGGCCTTCTCTGAGCTTGGTTCAAAGGGAGAAATTATTTCTCTAAAGCTACAAAAGGAGGTAATTATAAAATATCTTTATTTTTTTTTTTTGTACTGTGAGATAAATAAGTTAATTTTATACTTATTTGTTTGCAGGCACATAACCTTCTGATGAACTTTGAGGAGCCATTGAAGGACTATGTGCGAGCTGTCCAATCAATAAAGGTATTTTCCATTTTTCTAGGTTAATACAAATCTTCAGGACAAATAATTGCTCTTTTATCAGTTCATCATGCCAATCTTTGATTAACTTGCTACATCACAGGACAATAAAGTTTTCCTGTGTTTGATAGTGCTGGTAGGTCCAGTGTCAGCATGTCTTAGATCAAAATTTGGGGCACCAGCTGAAATTGAAATCCTTGGCAGAAACTGTGGAAAACACTGAAATATATATAAGTCTAAAAGGAGGTAATGTTACAAAAAATGAGCATATATTGGTATAATAAATGAATATGTAGGCTACCATGGTGGACAGAGCAAGTGCTTTCAAACAGCACTGGGAGCTAGCAGAAACCACCAAGCTCAAGGAGATAAATCTGTATGTTCCATCCATCATTCACCATGTCTTTGTAGACTATTTTCTTCGCATTTTTCTTATTTGAATTTGTATGTACAGAGATAAGTTGATGCTGATGCATTCTGAGAGAGCACGGGAAGCTGAAATTGATTACAAAGAGGCAAGTGACCTCCAACTTTTGCTTTGCTTTCTTGAATTTCCATTCATCCATATTGAGTGGGTACCTTTTTGTAACTTGCTAATGGTCCAATTTGTTATTATTATTATTAAGGAGGCTGATAATAGTCCCCATAGTTTTATCCCCAAATAAAATCTCCAAGCATTGACTACAATATAATCAGTGAAGCGTCTAAGTCAAAAGTCACGACTGTCCATTTTATTCCGATACTATTTATAGCAACCTGTAAATTTATTTACATGTAATAATTTTATTATTTATATTTTTCATAGCACCATAATCAGCGCACCATCAATTGATTTTCATTCTGACATTATTTATATCATTAGTTGTCCCTATTTATATTTACTGTGCCAGTTACTAAAATTCTAATAACTTAAAATATTGTTATTTGATATCCATGTTATTTATATCTACGTTTTTGGTAATTATTGTATCTATTGGCTTCAACTATCAATTTTATTTATATCTATTAATTTTTTGCTATATACATCAACCGGCTTTGTGGTTAAATTCCACCATTTATATAAATAAATAATCACAACACTTGATATAAATAGCACAGTATAATAGATATAAGTAAATTTGATAGTTTTTATCAAGTGCTAACTCTCTCTAATTTTCTTAAAGAGACGCCATTTCAATTTCAATTTTTTTTTGAATTATTAATGTGCTATGCAGTTATAAAAATGGAAAGTCAGAAACATATAAAAAGTTAATTGAATGTTTAAAATGGAAATTTTTCATTTGGGGACAACGAATGGGGATAAAATGCTGGGGACGATAATAATATTCCTATTATTAATACAGCTATTATTATTATCATTATTATTATTACTATCACCATCATCATCATCATCAGGATCATTATCATTATTATCATCATCACCTTACCGTCATTATCACCTCTTTTTGATCTTTGAGATCTCTCACCTCTATGATTTCAGATTGGGCTTCATTTCTAGCCTATCCTAACCTAATTTATTTGGGATTAAAGGTTTTGTTGTTGTTGAGTAAAAATACCGTTAGCTTAAACTCACGGAAGTCTTCCGTGAGCGTAACTCAAAAAGTATATATCAAATTATCTTTAAATTTTAATTTATCATGCTCATTAAATTCTTTATATGAAAATCTCGTGGGATGCAAAAATTTGAAATGTTTTGAGCTTTTAAGTCATGATTTTTAATTTTTGAAAATCAGCTCTAAAAATAATAATAAAATATTTAATGTTTGAACATCATTTTTAAAAATTAAAAATGGTGATTTAAAAAACTCAAAACAGTTCAAATTTTTGCATCCCACAAGATTTTCATATAATGAATTTAATGAGCATGATAAATTAAAATTTGGAGATGATTTGATATATTTTTTGAGTTAAGCTCATGATACATTAAGCTCCCGGTATCTTTACTTTTGTTGTTGTTGTGTTATTGTTGTTGACGCGGCCATTTCCTATTCAATGGGATGTTAAATAGTTCATTTAGACTAATAAATTATAAAACTGCAGTCAAAAGCTGAGAGTGAGGAAGCTACAAAGAGATTTGAAGCAATAGTAAAAACAATGAATGAAGAATTAGTGCGCTTCCAGGAACAAAAAACTGCTGATTTAGGCCTTGCATTTCATGATTTTGCAAAGAGTCAGGCCAAGCTGGCGCATGACGTTGCTGATGCATGGAGGGGTGTTCTGCCAAAGTTGGAGGCTTTGTAATTCCTAACCAATTCAATTGTAATTTCTGTACCGAATTTTTCTCTTTAGCTTTGTTCTTAGTTCTGTTTTATTTTGACCATTGTTCTTTCACCTCTGTACTTGGTTTTAGTGTTTATGGATTTTTTTTTATGCATGTGGTGGCTCGGATGGCTGTTTTGTAAAGTTAATTTTTTTTCTGGAATTTTAATCTGGCATAAGAACAATATGAAGAGAATGTGGTTGATAAAGATAGTGTTCAAATTCAAACGTGTATACTTTTTTTATTTATTTGCAGAAAACTGTAAGAAATAAAACTCAGTCTGCTGTTTTTGCATAAATTAATATGAGCAGAAGTTACGTCCGACAATCTCTTTATATATATAAAGAGTTCCACATTATAGTTAAATAGTTTGTCTTGCAAAGCATAGATTGTACTATAATATTTAACTCCGTTCCCGACTTTGAATCTGAGAGGAAATCTCTTCATGGCGACATTAATATTTAATCGGTTTTAAGAAGCTTAAAATGTTCTCATTTCTCAATGATGATCTGTCGTTGCCAACTCTCAACTGGTCTGTAAAACACTCAAATATTTCACAAAGATATTTCGTGGTTCAAGTGGAGAGGTCCGTGTTTGTTTATTTTCTTTTTCTCTATTCCAGTATCCCCTTGGAATGTGAGGCCGGAATTCGACTTGAACAAGACCCTATCTCGGCCAGTTGCTTGCTCTATACCTCGTATACTAATGGAAGCTCTTAAACAGCTCTTGATTAATTCTAATTTCCA
Organism: Schoenoplectus tabernaemontani; assembly: GCA_037127355.1. Taxonomy (NCBI): domain Eukaryota; kingdom Viridiplantae; phylum Streptophyta; class Magnoliopsida; order Poales; family Cyperaceae; genus Schoenoplectus; species Schoenoplectus tabernaemontani. The sequence goes on along the minus strand of CM073750.1, from coordinate 10,771,236 downwards.
CCAGAAATCTGCATCTCTCTTCTCTTCCCTTTCTCCTCAATCCAGCTTGAACAATCAAGCTATTCTTTCTATATCCAATGAGAATTCCTTCAAAACAAACAAGATAACATACTGTAGTAAAAACAGGAGAAATATTTACCTGCCGAGGGCAGAACCAAGAAAAGATGGAATTGTGCCAGTAGAAGATGGAGTTAGTCTAGGAACACTGAAATTGCCAGGAAACACTGATGTTGGTCGGTTTGAGACATTACTCTTTCAGGTATACTAGATACTCTTATTTGGTGCTAAAATATAAAGCTTAATTAGATAGAATGATTTTTTTCTCGTTTTCTTTTACTTATTCGAATTATTTATTTTATAGAAAAGGAAACAAAATAAAACATAAGAAAGCATAAATTAAGTTCTGAACTTGTTTAATTTCTGTGACAGTGGGCTAATAGCCTCTGCCAAGGTGCAAATATTCCCCTTCCTGTGCCTCTCAAGGTTAGCTCCTCTCATTCCATTTTAATCACTAATCTCAGTCACATTTTGACATGGGTTATATGTCCAATATAAAGGTGGACAAAGTACAAGGAGGAGCAAGGTTAGGGTTCATAAAACTTGACCAAGGGAAAACTGAAGTCTTAGTCTACATCGATTGCATTGTTTGTCAGGCAACAGACGGAACAGGGCCGGTTTTTCGTGCTATAAGAAATGGACCATTGAAAGATCAGACTCCACCTGAGGAGCCAAGAATCATGCGCAGCCTCCTTCAAGCACTCCAAAAATCAGTTCAAATTGCAAGTCTCTAGTAGCAATATGATTGTTTTCTTTCAATTTGTGAGGCGGGAGGACATTTCATTTTTCTCAGAATTACTCGATAGTTCAATTGGCTGGATGAATACAAAAATCTCAATAAACACTTCCATAATTCCATTTGGCTCCCGCATTAGTCAATTTTATACAATTCTACTTCTTTTCATTATGTTTGATAACGTGCTTTCCGAAAAAAGAAATGGGGAGAATTGCGAAAAAATGATCAAATATTGGGATGATATTAGGATAACAACATATAGATATCCAACTTCAAGGATTAATATATTTTGACAAGATTGACAATACATATAGATTCAACCAAACTTAAATATTGAAAGTAAAGTAATTACATTAATTATCGTGCTACTTAAGTATCATTTAATATTTCCATCAAGAACCAGTAATTAAATCTAGGCCATTAAAATCACAAGCCTTTGATCCATGATAAAACTTGCGTCAAAAAAGAATCATTTTCTATTTTTGTGATATACGTAATATAGTATTATTCCATTTGTAATGCCGATTCTAGGACTAAAAATTATTTTTCCATGATTTTCAAATTAGTTCTTGTTCAATGGATTCCCACCCAAATTACAATAAAAAAATATAAGAATGATAACGGGAATATATATCTGCATTTTTGTCTTTAATATTGATACAAAAAATAATAAATATAATGCTGGCTATGTTTTTTTGCTCTATATAATTCCAAATTTCAAACTTGGCCTGATTTTCGTTGAACTCGGAAATTAGGTTATACATCATATAGAATGATTGATTTTTCATCCATTCGAATATTATCTCGAGCCATTTTAATTCTTAAAATTAATCCATTCTTACTCTATTTGTGTCAGCCTTCTGTTGTCCAAACGAATCCCAAGTTACAGACTTATGGGTCATCCGTACACGATTTCGTGTAAAATCTTGCGTCATCTTTAATTGGGGGTTGTCCAAATGGTGCACGCTGTCTTCCAAATTATATATTTTATGCATTACAAAGTCTTCCATGTGACAGTTTGGCCTCACCAGTTTGGTCCTGCTAAGCTCATCTGTGTTTAAATAAATAACTTTCAGTTTTTTTACTACGCGTTTCGGATTCTGTATTTGTGCATTTGTAAATAAATGTTCGTTGTTTAGGGGTGGATGCAGGTTGTGGGTCAGTAATCGGATTTAGTAGTTTATTAGATTTAAATTTATTAATTAATCGGGTATGAAATAAAAATATTAAAATAATATTTTTTATATATTAAAAATAATAAAAAATAAAAGTTAAAATAATAAATAATCACAGTAATAAAGAAAATTTTCCTCGATAAGATTTTATATTTTAAATTTTAACACAATTCTTTTATTATCCACGATATTAAATATTTTTTCTCAACAAAAAATAATCAAATAATTCAGAAAAAATCAAATTAATAAAATATTAATTTAAAATTACTATTTTTCAAAATCCAGATGACATCAATTGACCCCCCTCTCAAACACTAGGTCCGCCCCTACCGTTGTCCCTGTAAAACTTGCCATTAGAATTGTACACCAGTTATCTTTACATTTACTAAAATCGTGATATATATTAGATATTGCTTGATTCTTTTTGAAATATCCCAAGCACGAACAAAATCAAAAGCGAATTCTACAGTGCAATGTGCATTACCGTTTCCAATCTACATGTAGAGTTTATTACATCACAATCCATGTCAACGCCAGTTAAAAAGTTAAAAGGCATGATTAAGAATATTATACTTGTCAGTACCGAATAGAAGTTCCAATCCTAACAGGAAAATGAAGGAATAGGATAACATTCTAAAGATGGTATATAAAAATGTTGATCAGTTGAATGCCTATTTATTATGTCCAACGGATGTTGACCCATTCTAACATATACTTTAATCATTAAATTATTAGGTCCATCCTGAGTGCCCGACCAAAGACCACAGAATGGATATGAGCACTAAAAGCTGTTAAACATTTCCTGATGAGTCTAATTTCAGCTTATAAAGATGACTTGAAAATCTTGTCTGAATAAATCATTCGAGACCAGATGCTTCATTCGGAGATAAGGGGTATCAGAGCACTAAAAAGAAAAAAAAAATACACAAGGAGCTTGTTCGCTCCAAAAAAGTTTGTCCATTTTCCTTTAGCCTGTGATATAGCCCTCTTTCTCAACCATAAAACACAGAGGTATGGCTTATTATCAAATTACAACACAGCCAACATTTAAGGTATAAGATAAACTAGAGCAATTGGAAATCAAGCAATTGGAAAATAAAGAAGTCACCCTGAATAATTGGGCAAAATCGTTTATTCCTATCAAGGGGATCTAAGGCAAAAAATTTGGTGTCATTATCTCAAGTAATCCTTTAGGGTTATCTACGTGAACCCAATGACCGGCATTTGGAAGAACATGAAATGAAACCGTCCCTTCTTCAGGGGATTGGTGGTCCTTTTTTGAGAGTGCCTCCAATTTCTGAAGTATATGAGGCTGCCATCTATCGCTGTTTTTTGCGTGTACAACTGCAATCTCTAATCCCTTTGGTGGATGCTCCAGCAAGGGCCAATAGCTCATTTGTCTGTTCGGTTATTTAAATGAGAAAATAGAAAGGGTGAAAGTGAGAAAGGCACAGTTCAACATTTTTATACCTTAATCAAGATTACCAAGTTGCAATCAGACACCTCAAGTTTCAAAGATATCCACTCAGAACTATATATCAAGCACCTATCTAACCTTCTAATTAAAGGCTTTCATGAGAGGCTCCAAGCAGTTAATTATAGAAATGAAAATATCAGATGGTAGTTCAGTTCTGTTGTCATTTAGAAGAATGAAGTTGTTAGATATTGATATAAATTATACCTATAGGAATTAAACATGTCAATAGCAGCATAAAGGTCAAAGGACCATGAAAGATTCTCTCCCGACTTCTTTAGGTTGCTGCCAATCCATTCAGATAGTGTCTTGGAAAAACCTAGGCCAAGCATGTGATCCACAACCCACCTTTTTACAATAGAAGATAAAAAAATCAAAAAGTTCCGACAACATTGACAATTACAGTGAGGTATTAATACTCTTTCAACAGTCCTGAGTGCAAGGTTCGCAAAATCGGAATCGAAATTAGCAAGTTGACTGTGGAATCAGAATCGGCTGAATCGATCAAAAACTCATATTTTTTTAGAAAATGCTTATTTTTCTTTAAAAATTGAAAAATGTAAAAAACATTTGTAAAAATAATATATTAGGACAAAATATTATACTTAAATAATTCACTAACTTAATATAATACAAACATTCTTAGCTAAACAGATAGCTTGATGCATTCTCATATAGAACAAAAAAAATTAATTATGAATTAAAAAATAATTACTATTGAAACTATAAAGGCCACCTACAATTATGCAAATAATTTCAAGGATCTACAGGTAAAACTACGCCCAAATGGTTTTTATTTAATGAACTTAATGATTCATTCCAATCGATCATTTTGACCAGATAATGTGGCATTGTGGCTCACGGTTTCTGTAAATTTTATCAGCAAAGAATCACCAAAAAAATAATAAAATATGTCGATGAGAACACCTCTCAACTCAACTCCTGCGAAGGTTTAATTTGTTTAATAACAGGCAAGTCTGTACAGTACCTTTCTCTCCCATCCAAATGGTCCCAGACATGCCCCTTCGCAGGTTTCTCCCAAAAAACCCCCAAAATCACCTAATCTCTCAAATTAGAAGGTTTCAACTCAGATTCATCTTCCTCGTTTGTGAAAATCGAGTATGTAATCCTCAGCCTGATCGATCTCAACCACTAATTTTGATGAACTGGAGTTTTCATTGGTGAAATTGTTAAAAAAACCCTTTTGGGTGAGTAACTCGGGTCAAAATCGGCTCATCACCAGCCAATTCCGACTCAACTCGGCCAAGTCTGAGGTGCAAAGTGCAAACCATGCCTGAGTGTTGGTGCTTAATTAAGATTTTAAAAGTTTGAGGCTAAAAATATATGATATGTGAAAATGTAGCTCTTAATATATTACCATTTATGAAAATGATAGAAAAACAGCATGGATTGACCACAAAGGCACTAACAGTATGATTAACCAAACAGAAACTTGTTCAAAAACAAATAGGGAGAGGGTATACTTGCGAGAAGGTGGGTGTGGAGGGAGGCTCTTAAGAGTGTGTAAAACCTTCTCCACTTCATCACTGCTATCCTCTGAATTAACTTCTCCAGGTACTGAATCCAACACCCACAGCTGCTCTGCAGCAAGTTCTACCCACCATTAGAAGTAAACTAGTAATTAACAGACCATCACAACATCAGGATCTAGACTTAACTGCATCAGTAAACCCCAGACAGCGAAGTAGCTTAAGGAAGAATACCCAATAATTGTTAGATTAACACATTTTATGGTAATAATTAATCAAATCATGAGAACATAGAAAGTATAAGTACCTGTTTAGGCAAGACAGCTGATTGGCCATAATCACCACGAGCACAGCTAGTAGTGAAATCAAGAGCAACCTTTCCACCCATAGAGTGACCTATCACTACATCCGGCCAGGCCCAATTTTGTGATTTCACCAGATTGGCAACATCTTTTGCTGCATTGGAGATGTCATGAGGTGGTTCGAGACCTTTGATCTGGGCTGATTGCCCGTGGTTTCTTAGATCCACCAAAACCAATCTCCATTCTGTTCGAAAGAAGAAAATAAAAATTGAATTGTATTTATTATCTGAAGTAGTGAAGTGTTATTTTTCTAATCCAATATATATCTGAATAAAAGGTCCTATCTTGTGCCCTAAGCACTTCAACAATTTCCAGTAACATTAAAGCGCCTTATATCTGTAGGTAACTTTAAATTATTCTTTTTCCAATCATTTAATTCGTCATTTACCACATAAGAAACGAGGACATAACAGGTCCGAAAATGAACCTTCTGTTGCTTGTTCTCGAATGAAATGAACGGAAAAGAAAGATACAAAATTCAAGGAATCAACAGGTTACCATTTTCAGGAGATTGTTTCTGGAGCTCTGAGGCCAGGTTGCGAGAGAAACTGCGCCAATTTCGACCCGATCCGAGAAGACCGTGGAGGACGAAGGCGGTACGATTAAATTGTTTGTTTGGTGAAGCCTGGATCTCCTCATATGCTAATGTTTGAACATGCCTGATCGAATCGTGTAGAGGTGAAGAAATCGGTCTAAACAAAAAAGCGATTGTAGAGGAGAACAGGAGGCGAGACGGGAGGGAGGAAGAACCTTCGAGTGTTCTATGCGCCATGGCTTTGATTAATCTGCCCGGTAACAAAAGCAAAATGAACTAAAGAGAGAGTACAACTGTACAAGAACGTGTGAATTGTTTCTTCAATGGTCTTTAGTCCAAGAAGAGATACAACACTCCAAAGACCTGGCTAGGTCGATCTTGGCCCAGTAAAGGAAGTAATTGTTACAGAGATTGAGATCTTCTGTGAATTAACTTGTATGGGAGATTGAGATCTCACTACTCACAAGTCATAAGTAATTAAGAATATTATTATACTTTAATAGACAGCAGCAGCTGTTACTTTTAGATCCCATTCGAGCTCCAGTATGTGAGTGAGAAAAAAAATGTCCATAATTTTTTCCCCTACTCACACAGTGACGAATGAATAAACTCCGTTCGGAGTTTTATACATAATATTTTGTCATTGCAGTTATTCATTGTATTAAATTGCAGCTATCATTTATGAGTGTTGATGCAACTGAAATGAATTAATATCACATTTTGATCAGATTCGCTACTAGTATCTTCCATCATACGTATCTAACATTAGTCATTCATAGATATATCATCTATAAATCTATGAATGTCCAAATCTGATGTGAAGTTAGGGGTGGACCTAGACAACTGATCATAGGGGCCAAAACTAAAACAAAAATTTTCAAACATAAAATCTACTGCACACATATATGTGATTCAATAACAGAAATTTTGTTAAATTTGAACGTAGCACTATAATAATAATTGCTTTAAAAAAGCACAACAAAAATATTTTTATATTTTAGCGAACCTTTTGGGTTATTTTTATATATAAAAAATAAAAATTATAAAAGAAAAAATATTTTTTAAAAATACAGAAAAAAGGCAGCAGAAAAAATGACCCAAAAATGGTTGGTCTACTCTCAACGTCAAACGTCAAATTCCGACGCTCATAACTTTCTTTTGATTTGTCAAAATTTAAAGTTCTTATACTTTTTGGAAAGGTAATAAAGTTATCTATAACATACTAAAATTTCATGAATATTGGAGCAACCAATTAAAAGAAAAGCACCATGAAATACTGAAAGGTCACTGAAATTTAGTACGTTACTTTAGAACTTTTCTGTGTTTCGGAGTGCTTTTCGCTCAATTGGATTCTTCAAAGTTCATGAAATTTCATTATGTTATAGAGAACTTTGCTAGCTTTTCAAGAAGTATAAAAACGTTAAATTTAGACAAACGACTAGACTTAAGTCACGGAATGGGTCTGCTGCCTAGATTTTTTTGGGTTGTTTTGTCTGCGCCCCTTCTTTTTTGTAATTTTTCTAAAATATTTTTTCTTCTATAATTTTATTCATTTTTATTTTATATATAAAAATAACCTTGCTGAAATCAAAATACAAGTATACCAAATTCAAAAGCGTACACAAAACATCTAAATAATGAAAATACTAGGTGGTTAGCGGAGCAAGTCTTCTCTACAAGTCTTTATATTTTAAAATCTATATATATGATTCTTAGACCTCTTGCATCAAGAAAAATCTATTTGAGGAAACTTATGATTTTAAAATCTATCATAATTTACCAGTTGCCACAGTGTTTGCCATATTTTTCTTTGTGACATACATCAGCCACATGTAACCTAGCTCAGAGCACCAATTACACTAGCTCGAACCAAAAGCTGATGTACCTCCATAGTCAATCTAACCTTCAAAGAAAATTAAGGTGCTTAACTCCAGGTGCAAATAAAATTAATATCATACTTATTATGTTTCTCGTCTTTCTACCTATTCAGGTATTTAACTCCAAAGTTCTATTAAGTTGAAAATAATTTGAATGTTTATAATTTTTGTAAGATCTAGATGTGCAGTTAGTGCCATTTATCCAATTATAGATCAAATTCCAGTTGGCTTAAGCTTGTCGATGAACATTTTTTTACCAGTTAGCATTCCAGGATAACATCTTTTTCTTCCATGTCTTCAAAGAAAGTATAAGCATTAATGCATTATGAACTTCTCTGTCTTAAATAAGCAATGAGAATGGCAGTTTGCAGATGTGCATCTTTCATGGGGATTCCATTGAATACCTTCTGAGCATGATTTAGATAATCAATTCCATTGAATACTATTTTTTAAAATTTAGAGAGGTAATTAACCCTCCGGATCAAGGTACATCCATCACTGCTTTTAACTTCTCGGATATCAACTCGGGAACAAAATTGAAACCGATCAAACCCCTCATTCTCTTTCGCTCACCCTCTGTAACCCTTTTTTTCAAACTCGGGAGCATAGCATTAGGTGCTTTCTTAGAGTACCTCTCCATAGGTGCTCGTGCATGTAAATTAAAGAAAATAAATAATGTCAATACATCATGTTTAAAGAAACTAAATGAAAATAATAACAACTTCTTTAATGTCATTATTTCCGATTTTCATGATAGGCGTTGCTTGAGAAAATAAAATAGAAAAAAAATCATTCAGACATAAAATCAAACACTTGTGATGCGTTTCTAAAATCCTGACTGTAGACAATTGATTATGGAATACAGATAAGCATCTGCCCAACACCTCTTATCTAGTAGCTTATTTGCCTTTCTAAAATCCTGACTGTAGACAATTGATTCTTTTCTGTTCCAGTAATTTAATCAAATAGAATATATTAGTATTACACTCAGTAAAACTTGAAAAGAAAAAATCATTTAATGTGCAAATTTATCAAAGAGAGAAAAAAAAAAGGAAAGACTTTGATTTTGTGCGCACCTAGTAGATATTAATTATTGAGAGCAAGGTAAATTGGATTGTGTTATCAGTTGTGACATAACTCAAAGTAGGAGCAGCTAATGGCTTGATACATTGCGCGAAGAGAAAATGAATTGGTGGAACAATGAGTGCGAAGGACAAGACAGTGAATGCGTGAGAAAATGTAGAGCAAGACCCAACTTATTGAAAGTTTTGGGCCAAAACACCAATAAAATTGTACATTTGGATTTATTTATTTTTTTTGAATTAACTATTAACAAGGTAGGTCAACTAACATGGTGGGTCAACTACAGGTCTACAGCACATCCATTTTCCAGCTTAAGCATTTCATAAGAATAGCTTACTAGTTCACAAAATATCCAGCGGATTAGCAACCTACCCCAGTGTTCACTGGACTTCAGTTTAGAACTATAAAGATACGAAAGGATTAAGATTAGGACACTACATAGATAGGACATAAATGTAGACCGCAGAAGAGCCTGACTTCTTTGCTCCAAAGCAAAATATCCAATGGCCGAAGAGCTGTCTCAGTTTCACTATTGACAATGGCGTCACAATGCTCTTGCGTCGCACTCAATCCTACAACCAATCAACGAAGCCAGTTTGGCAAAAGAAACAAACAAATAAACCAATCATCTCTTGCCCCATATTATCATTCAACCAATCCCTTGTGCTTAGTTCCTCACCTCTCTCCCTCTCTTCTCTTTCTTCTCACACATACACACAACGCAAAGAGATAGATGGAGGCTGAGAGTCGAACTCGAACAAATTTCACGGAGGAAGAACTGGAGCATGTCACGCGACCAGTAGCCAATACAGAGCACAGCTGGTGTCGTTCCGTACCAGGTGGTACTGGTACCACTGTTCTCTTACTGCTCCTCTCCAAGCCCATCGCAATCTCCTCTCTCCAATCCGCGCTCTGCACGCTCCAAATCAACCATCCCATCCTCCGGTCCCACTTGTCATTCCCTCAAGACTCCCCTCCTCTCTTTTCAATTCCGCCTTCGCCATCCCTCTCCATTAACACCAAATCCCTCTCCTCCCCTTTCCACTCTGTACTCGAACTGGAGCTCAACGATAACCCCTGGTTAGACCCCAACCCGCCCGAACCGTTACCGGTTTTCTTCGCCACAATTTACGAGTCGCCTGAACAGGTCGAGTCCATTTTGGCATTGAAATTTCACCCTGCGGCGTGTGACCGTACATCTGGTATCAACATGCTAATGGAGTTGATGGATTTGATGACGCGAGAGGGTGCAGGAGAAGAAAGGGGTATAGATGAGGTGGCGGTCAAGGCAGGGATAGAGGATTTGATACCAAAGAGTGATACTTATAAGCCATTTTGGGCCAGAGGGAAGGATTTAATTGGATACTCTTTGAATGGTCTCAGATCGGGTACTCTACAATTTGAAGATACAGACTCGGTACGAAGGACAGATGTAATAAGGGTTGTTTTTACAAAAGAAGAGACTGAAATCCTCCTTAATGTAAGTTTCTTTAGCAAAAATAATATTTTGTTTATTCTTAATTACTAACTTGCATCACAAGGAATTATTAAATATAAGTAAAGCGGATTGTAGTAATCTCTCATTTATGATAAAAAGATATGCTAATTTAAGGTGTTTGGTAATTAGGACCGTTTCTCCTGCATGTTTTTTTTCTTAATAAAAGGGTGCTGTTAAAATGAGGTGAAATGAAGAATCTTAAGCACCTTTGGATGTATAATAATCTATATAGTACAACTGCAATTATTTGCTACTAAATAAAATCAGACATCCAGCAATCTTGGTACCTCAATATATATAATTGCTATTGGTTAGAATTGAAGTACCCAAAGAGGAAAAATTCAAGTTAGTTCATATCCTATAACCTCGTGTTCAATTTTCAAAAACTTCAAATTTGGAGATTTTGGTTGCTCCTTTTAGGAATGCGAGGAAAGGGGAGTTAAGCTGTGTGAAGCAATCTCAGCAGCTGCACTAGTTGCTGCGCATGGCTCAAAGCAACTGGAGGCAGGCCAGAGCGAGACCTACTCCATAGTAACGCTAATTGATTGTCGCGTCTGTCTTGAACCTCCACTGGATAAACACAATACTGGTTTGTTAATCAATACCAATTGAACCTTTTAGATTTTGCGATTGTAATGCATTAGAGACAAGTAGATACCTATGATTGAAATTTCCAACAAAAAAAAAAGAAATCCGATTGAGGAAGAAAAAGAAATTATAGCATGTGCATAATATTTCTTTTTAATTTTTGGAAATTGCCCCCATCTCTCTTCAGACTGCTTCATTTATGTCCTCAAAATGAGATACAATTAAGATAGCAAATTTTGATTTATAGTTTGCAAAAGCCGTTTGTACAGCAATTTCGGTTTAAACTAACCTTGATTAAATTTTCCAAAGTTGGGAACTGTTGTTAATATCCCAAAAAATTAGCCTTGGTTGCAAATAAAAGAAGAGATCGAGTGCAATGCCATTAATTTTATGTGTCATCAAATGTCATCAACTCATTTTTAAATTTATATTTTAAAATTTGAAATTCATACCATTTATATTGTTAATTTTCACGGTAGATGTATGTTCATAAAATTTTATAATTTTTAAATCTCATTTTATATGAGATCAAATGATAATAAATGAATATATAAAAATTATTCAATCATAGTTAATTAGATTCATTCATTTTATTATAATTTGATATATAATATAAAAGAGCTCCGAAAATTATGAAATTTTATGAGTATAAATCTACTATGAAAATTAATAATATTAACTGTTTGGATTTTAAATTTTAAAATATAAATTAAAAAATGAGTTAATGATATTTAATGACATACAAAATTGATAGGATTGAAACGCTCCTCGTAAAAGAAATATTTCTCATGCCTTAACAAAATAAAACCTGACTATAATATCATGCAGGATTCTACCATTCTGCAATTACAAACACGCATACTATTACTGGAGGTGAAGGCTTGTGGGAACTAGCCAAGCGTTGCCATGACTCCTGTTCAAGCGCCATTGCTAACAGAAAACACCTCAGAGACATATCGGATCTAAATTTCTTGATGTGCAAGGCAATAGAAAACCCCCTTCTTACCACTGCTTCCTCTCTCCGCACTGCACTTATATCGGTGTTTGAAGAACCAGTATTGTATAATTCAAGTGATATGCAAAAGACTCTGGGTGTGGAGGATTATGTGGGCTGTGCTTCGGCTCATGGTATCGGTCCCTCTATTGTGGTCTTTGACACAATTAGCGATGGTAAATTGGATTGTATTTTTGTGTACCCAGCACCTCTGCATTCGCGGAATCAAATGGAAGACATAGTTGACCATATGAAGAGTCTGCTCCTTGAAGGATGTATTCATGTGGATTTAGATTAGGCAAAACCATTATTTACATAGGTATAAACCATATGAAAAGTGTGCTCCTTGAAGGATATATTCTTGTTTTAAGTTATTTTGTTGTATGTATATTTTATAACGCTCATTGACGAATAAAGCTAATATTTCGACTTTATATCTATATGTTTCTGAATTGTTTTTGCAACCAGATTATGAAGTTGTACAGAACGCATACAACCAGGGGCGGAGCTACTTAATAGCTTTGGGGTCCTAGGACCCCATTAAAATTTCAAAAAATCTCAGAGACCTCAGTAAAAAAAAATTATAGGACCCAAACGTACTCGCTTCACATTTGACTCTCATCGCGTACTTGCCTGAGTCGCCTCATGCCTTCTCCAGTCCGACTCACAACTCGACAAGTGAAAAGTATTTGTGTCTCCTCCATGCTCCAAATAGACTAGACCTCCAACATCCAGTCCTCTGACTCGCTGCTCGCGAGTCTTCCTTCATTAATTCATCTGGTTTGCCATCTATACTTGGTTTTTCATCTCTATACTTCATCGTGTTTATACTTGAGTTTTCATTTAGTTACTTGATAGTTGGTACCAGTAATAGTCTAATAGTAAGAAATATAGTCATTTGCATTGATTTTGAATTAGTATATCCATAAAGTATAGTCATCCAAATGCATTGATTTTGAAGTTTGATTAATGACTTTGTCTCAGATGTTAAATATATAAACATCTGATTAAGAACTATTGAAAGTTAATTGAAAATATGAACATGATACATATGGTACAAGAAAGCTTATTTTTTGTTTTATATTTTCAAACTAAACCAAATTTAAGTGATCAGAGCATTCTATTTGACATCAACACTCTCAAGGTTAGCAAAAATTTTCTCTCATGATCAATTTTTATTTTGCCCCTATTATATGTTATCATAGGAGACATGCGGCTTTTTTGTAAAAAAAAAACGAAGAAGTTATCTATAAGTCTCATGCTTATTATAAACCCTCCATAATATACTCAAGAAGACTTATACTTTTAGTATGGTTTGTTAATAAAATAGTTATTACAATTCTTATAATTCAAGCATTAGTCACTCGTAGCTGATCACTACACCACAAATAGGTTTTTACAACGATTATTTTCCCTAGTTAGTAGCGGTTGTACAACCGCTGTTATTGGGAGCGCTGCAAAGTTTAACAGCGGTTTTGTTGAAAACCTCTGCAAATTATTTACAACGGTTCTTATATAACAACCGCTGCCAAATACCATTTATAGCAGTTAAAAACCGTTGTAAACATCACTTTTTACAAAGATTTTTACCTTAAAAATTACTATAAAATTATTTTTGCAGCGGTTTTTTCATAAAAACCGCTGTAATTTTTTTTAATATAAATTCTTTTGCAGCGATTTCTTCATAAAAATCGTTGTAAAAATAATTTGTTTTTTTTAATTATTTTTTTATTTCTGTGACTAGCCCATATATACTAGTCATATATAATATTTTCATCACATGTATTTTCATAAAAATAATAATAACTACATTTAATTACTAATTAACTACATCTAATTAACTAATTTATCTAACATACACACATAATACAACAAAATATAACAAATATTTACAAAATATTAAAACTTGATAAAAAATGTCAAAATAAGGAAATCACAAACTCAATCCAAAGTTTTTTAACTTCCTCGTACTCGATCGATGTTAAAGGATTGTGGGTTTTGATACTCTGAAAAAAGAAAATGATAATTAGTACGTAAATATATATCAAAAAAACTAATAATGCAAGGAAGAGACTATGTCGCAGAGAACCATTATAACGATTCCCCAATCGTTATAACGATTCAATACATATCTCAAATTTTTTTAAGTTCTCTGTGTGTAGAAATAAGTTAAAATTAACATAGTGTATCGTTATGTAACGCTTCATAAAGCGTTCAATGATTAGAGAAACGTATAACGATTAACTGAATCGTTATAACGTTTCTGAAGATCAGTAGACTTGTCAGAAGGTTGGTCAAACAAGTCAAAACGTTGTAACGGTTCTGTAAACCATTCATCGTCTCTATAGAACGTTATAACGATTCATCCTATTCATTTTTGAATCGTTATAACGTTTCAATATAATTCTGACAAGGGATATTCTTGAAAATTCAAGACTTTCATTATGAAACGTTATAACGATTTATGAATGTTGTTAGATATAACGGTTCACAGCGCAAAAGAGAAATAAAGAGACAAACTGGACATATATATATATATATATATATATATATATATATATATAGAGTGGAGATAGCGTGAGCTTAAGCTCACGGAGGCCTTCCGTGAGCTTAACTCAAAAAATATATTAAATCATCTCGAAATTTTAATTTATCATTCTCATTAAATTCTTTATATGAAAATCTCATGGGATGCAAAAATTTGGAGCGTTTTGAGCTTTTTAAGTCATCATTTTTAATTTTTGAAAATCAGCTCTAAAAATAATAATAATATATTCAATACTTGAACATCATTTTCAAAAATTAAAAACGGTGACTTAAAAAGCTCAAAACGCTCCAAATTTTTGCATCCCATGAGATTTTCATATAAAGAATTTAATGAGAATGATAAATTAAAATTTCGAGATGATTTAATATGTTTTTTGAGTTAAGCTCACGGAAGGCCTCCGTGAGCTTAAGCTCACGCTATCTCCACTCTATATATATATATATATATATATATATATATGTTGTTAGATATAACATAAATTAGGAAATAAGGTTTTTTATTTATACCAAAAACTCCGAGGTTTGCTTCGCGAGTTTGAACTCTTCCCAATCCGACTCAAGTATGCCCCACTCGTCACATGCTCTTAAATTAACAAAATTAATGCATAATCAAATCAAAATTTATTTAAGCAAATGATCAATTAAAGATTTCAGAAATTAACCTTAACACTCGCCGCAGTCCGCTGCGCGCCACTGCCCGGTATCGTTTGCTGCTGTCGAGGTCCTGCTTGCCGTTGCCCACTCCGGACCATCTCCAATCACCCACTCTGAACCGCTTTCATTACCCACTTCATTTGAGAGAAGATAGAGGAGAAGTTTGTTGTTGAGACGGTAAGAGAAGAGAATAGAAAATTTGATCAAATTTGATGGAATTTTGTGTTATTTCGAGCTCAAAAAAATGCTCAAATTCGGAGCTTACTCAATAGTGGCGGCTGCTGGTTGGGGGAGAGAGAGAGTCTCAGTAACTTAGGGGCAAGAAGATTATTAGGAACTTTACAGCGATTTTTAGTTAAAAACCGCTGTAAATGGTGCGCTGCAAAAGGGGTATTATGCCGTAGTGGATTTAAATAATCTCAATTTAAATTATCTTCAATTTTATATTAAATTGAATTGTTTATTTGCGAATTAATATTAGTATATATTTGTGTGGCTTTTCTGTAATAAAGCCATTGTACTTTCTATTATACTTTTTTGCTTGTGTTGAGAAGTGTTGCATGCGTACCCTATTATATGCTGTGAATTTTATTAATTTGAAACCTCACTATTATGCTGCCGTATTGAATATCATTCAGTGGTTCATAGCGTTTTTTATCACACATTTCTTCCAGGGAATTTTTAAAATGGAACTACATACAACGTATCTTGGTTCTCAAAATTATCAGAACTTGTTTTATCCTATAAAAATTCCAAACTAACAATTAAGACGTAATTAGCCAAAGTATACCGAAATTTGAATATCTTTGCACAAAAAAAAACATAGCAGTAAGTTGAAGAGGAAACGAATCCCGAGCGAACTGAAATTTATTAGAATCTCGTCTGATTTTTCAAATCGTTAACAAAAATATTTTTTATTTTTTAAAAAATAACGATTGTAAGTGTATTTTCCGATGGATAATATCATTGTAGCTTCCAAATAAGTTTTTCTCTGCCAATCAAGTTTTCAATTGGAGGGTATCGAAGTTTTAAGTTTTCTTGATTGTTTTTTGAACAAAAAGATGGAGATGGAGTCTCCAAATTTTATTAATTTGCAAATGTTATATTGATCATTATATATGATCCTTGTATTACAGATTATAAAGGAACAAAATTAAAATTAAAAAATAATTTTCTAGTCTAAATCCCTATATCAGGCTTGATATTCAGATTTAATCTCTCACAAGGTCAAAAATTATCTTCCCTTGCTCTCTAAAAATTCTTTTGCATCTCTCTCCAAAATATAAAACAAGTAAAAATTTGCAATCTCCTCCAATGTAAGTCAGCAGTGTGATCAAGAATCATATTGAGATCACCATTCTTATAAGAGCTTGAGCGAATCCTATATATGAATACGACATCGTGTATGTAGCTTCTGAGTTTTTGAATTGTTACGCATTTAGAAAGTAGATGTTGAACCGTTTCTTCAGCTCTAGCACACATGTAACAGAAACTCGATAATTGCCATCCTCTTTTCTTCAAATTATCTGCTGTTAAAATAAAATTCTTCAGCATCAGCCATACGAAGATCTGCATTCTTGGTGGGACTTTTAATTTCCAAATATTAACCAAGTTTGAATTTATTTGCGGACCATCAGCCATGAACTTGTATACTTATTTGACAGTAAAAAAAAATTTCGATCTCAACCAGATCACCTCATCCTGTTGCTGTTCAGAAATGGTAATTAGCGAAAGATTTTGCCTCAACACAGTTAATTGTTGTTGCTCATCATCTGTGGGTTGACTTCTCAAGGTTATGATCCACTCTCCGTTAACCAGAGTGTCTTCAACTGAACTCATTTTGTTTTCAACCATTTGATATAAGTTCGGATATGCACAACACAAAGGTACTTCTAACCAATTATCCTCCCAAAATCTTATCTTGTTTCCATTCCTAATTTGAAATTTGATTGAGCAATTGAAGACTTCTTTCACAACTCCTATATTTCTCCAAAATATTGATGTTGTAACATCCTCCCATGGTCTATAAGTGAATGCAGTGTGTGGGGTCGCCTCTTTCCACCAATTTGTAGTTGTCAGCCAGAACCAAATTCATTTAGCCAATAATGCTTTGTTCATGATTTGTAAGTCTTTGACCCCAAGTCCGTCATACTCCTTACTCATTGTAATTACTCTCCAATTTACTAAACACATGGCATTTTTTTCGCTTTGACTTTCTTTGTGTCCATGCCATAGAAATCTCCTCCGAATGACATCTATTTTCTTTATCACCCACTTTGGTAACAAAAAAACAGACATAAAGAATATGGGCTTTGCTGACAATACTGAGTTTACAAAATCAACCTTCCTGCAATGGACATTTTTTCTGCTTTCCATCCTGGAAAGCCTTTTTGGATGCTGTCTATAAGATCCTGGTATTGCTGTCTGGAAAGAGGTTTGTCCGATAGTGGTAACCCAAGAAATTTCAATGGAAATGAAGAGGCCTTGCATTACATTATCTCAGCTAAGCTCTCCACTTGCTCTCTGCTAGAGGAGGTGATCAAAACTTCTGATTTTTGCAAATTTATTGTCAATCCTGAAATCTTTCCAAAAATCTTTATAATTGTGTTCAAAATTTTGATTTGTTGCACCTCCGGTTTCATGAACAATAATGTATCATCAGCATACAATAGACAGCTCTGACAACCAGGAAACGCTGGCTATAAAAATTGCAAATCATTTAACTTGTTAATCCAAAGAACTAGGAAGTCCATAGCTAGTATGAATATATATGGAGACGATAGATCTCCTTGTCTTACTCCTCTTTTTAAGAAGATTTTCTTTCCTCATACCGAGTTCAAAATTACCTGAGAATGTCCCTGTAATACTAAATATTTAATCCAGTTAATCCAATTTTCTGAAAATCCTCTTGCTCGGAGACAGTTAATGATGAAATCCCAACTAACTGAATCAAAAGCTTTAAAGATATCAGCTTTGAACAAAGCAATTTGTCTCTTCTGTCTTTTCGCTGCTGATATTATTTCTTGTGCATAAATGAATTCTTTAAAAATATTTCTCCCTTTTACAAAACCTGTTTGAGTTGGTTGAACCAATGCTGGTAAGTGTGGTTGAATCCTTTCAGCAAGAATCTTGGAAAGAATCCTTTGAATAGCATGAATTACACTGATTGGTCTGTATTCTGAAGGTTTTACTGCATTCTCTGATTTGGGCACCATAAAAATATAAGACCCATTTAATGGCGCTAATGTTGAAATTGGATTCCTCATTATTAAATTAAGAACTTGCTTTATATCCGGTATTAATAAGGCTTTGAATGTCCTGTAAAATTCTCCAGTGAAACCATCTGGTCCAGATGCCTTATTATTTGGCCATGTGTGAATTGCCATTTCAATTTCTGGCACAATTACATCTTGTTCCATCTCATTGATGTTTGCGATTCTTGATTGTCCCCTGCAGCAACCCATTGACGTTTTGCTCTTTGTCTCCATATTGCTGCCTTGATCATTGCAATTTTCTTATACCTTTTCATTATTTCATGCATCAATACCTTTTCCAAAGAAGTTAATGCTCTTTGCTCTTTTTGTTTATCCAGCCAAAAAAGAGTCTGCTTACAAGTTTCTTCTTGGCTATTTATGTCCCCAATCCTTTCCTTTTTCCAATTAACAATCTCTTTTCTGAGGTTTTGCAGTTTAAGATGTAGTTCTGCTAGATTTCTTACTATATTCTGAGTGGACCAGAACTTGTGCACTAATTCATGAAACTCTGGAATCTTCAACCAGTAATTCTCAAACAGGAATGTATTTGGTAAAGGAAATTTTGATTCACAAGTACATAGTAATGGGCAATGATCTGAAACAGTGTTGGATAGGGCAGTTTGAATAGTAGCTGGGAAACTCTGATTCCATTCCGATGAAATTAAAAATCTGTCATGTCTGACAAAAGTTGACTGATCTCTACCATTTGACCAGGTGAACTTTCTGCCCTGCATTGGCAAATCAATTAGGCCCAATTCATTAACAACGTTTCTAAATTCCCAATCTCTGAGTTTCAACATATTCGTTGATATTTCCCAATCTCTTGATTGTTGATACTGATTATATCGAAGTTGTAGAGCACAACCTGAAAAAATGACCTTAATTATGAAAGACATGAGCATTAATATAAATTAGCAATTTACAGATAGAAATTGTTTAACTTGGAAATTTCTATATATTCACATAGAGCAATTTGAAGAGCCTTGCATTACGCGCGGGCTGCAGTAAATTAACATCTTCGGATAAATAGCGAATATTATCATGTTTCGACTTTCGACAGTACATACATTTTCATTTTTTTCCTCCCAAGTTCAATAATCATATGTAAATTTTTTTTAGTCACTATAACAAAAAAGTGATTTGACATTGGTTATTGATCATGTTTAAGAATGATTCCTGAATCGTTATTAAATAAAATGTTAGAAAAATCTCTAAATAATGGTTGTCAAATCGGTTATCAAATCACAATACTTGAATTTTTTTTTTTAATGAGCTTCAGTTATGTGTCAGAACCATTGTTAAATGGATATTTAACAACAGTTTTGAGCCGAAAACCGTTGTTAAATACTCATTTAGTAACAATTTTGATATAAAACCGTTGATAAAGATAAAAAAATTCAAAATTTAACATTCTTGAATTAAGCAAATAATATATGATAATTAATATTGAAAGAAGACAAATTGAGTAATTAAAGAAGAATAATATGATATATCATTTATTCATTCAATTAATATGAAAGAAGTATAATTATTCATTCAATAAAAAAAATATTTACTCAACAATACATACATCTTGCTCATGTAATAATATAAAAGTTATATAATTTCTAAGAAAAAAACTAAAGAAAAAAACAGAATTTAAAAGGTTCAAATGCGTTTTTGAACTTGAATATGAGGTTTTTTTGTCCCTGAAAATGATGTAAGCGTTAACTTTGAATATCTCATCGTAAACTTTTTGTGACCGCGTAGTACATCTCAATCGGAGTTTCCTATCAAAAGTTATGACCGTTTGAAGTAGAGATGGTCGATTTCGATTTTTATTTCTGTTGTTGTTGTCTCTCTTCTTCTTTTTCTCTTTGTCTCTAATCTCTTTTTTATATATGAAAATAAATGATAAGGAGTTGGTAATATGTGAGATTTTAATTTTTAAATTTTAATTTTTGGATCGTCAGATTGTAATGAATGAACAATAAGAAAATTAATCCGTGGGAGCAAATATCATTGAACAAAGTAAATGTCTGAGTATATATCAAATCTAAAAAATAGCCTAATCATTTAGCAAGGACTCCTTCAAAGAACCGTTGTTAAATGGGTGGGATGCTTTTTGGGTGTTCTGGGAGTACTCTAACAATGTTTTTTTTTAATTACAAATTGTTGTTAAAAAAGTTCTTCATATTAAAATGATGTCACTGAGTCATTTTAACAACGGAATTTGATATATATCCATTGTTAAATGGGTATTATCTAAAATCATTTTTGTTGTAGTGAGTTTAACCAATAATGTTATGAGTACTTCAAATTAATTGAACCCAGCAAAAGAAATTAATTATTATTATAATTTTCCTTCATATTCTTAATCAAGTAAAAGAATATTTATATTCGATCCCTATTACACTTTTTTTTTGTTAAAAATGCTCTGGTACTAAACTATTAACATATTAAAAAGAGAGACAAAAGGAGAGCGGAGAAAGAAAATGATGAAGAGAGATCGAAATAGCGGGAGAGAGACGGAGATCGAAAGAGATGATAGACAGAAAATAAATAAATAATCGAGAGAAAAAGAGAGATCAAGAGAGCGGAAGAAATCGTATCATAGACAACCCATCATATATATAAACTGTTAAATATATAAAAGGTGATCTAAAATAATATACAATGTCAATAATCACAAAATACGGATTTATTATTGATGAGAGTCCGATATTACATAAAAGCAGAATAAACTTTAAAATAAAACATCTAACATTAAAGTTCAATATAGGTAACTCCATGTTATTATTTCTCAATATTATAAATCTAAATTTAAATATATATATATATATAGGCTATGGTGTTTTGCAAAGCACAAGAGTGTTGTGTGATTTGCGCTCTATTATTAATTTTAAGTCAGAAATGGTCGATTCAAACCGCTCAATCTAATCTCCATATCAAAATCTATTAGTAAACCAAATTTTATATTTTTTTTAGAATTTATTTGCTATTTTTTGGATAGGGGGAAACCCGTCATTTTTTGATGAACCAGAATTCTCATATCAAGTTATGTTCTCATCATCAGAATAAATAGCAAAAAAATTTTAAAAAATATAAAATTTGATTTAGTAATAGATTTTGATATGATGATTGGACTAAACGGTTCGTATCGATTATTTCTGACTTAAAATTAAAAATAGAGCGCAAAACACATAACGTCTCTCTGCTTTTGCAAAGCATCATAATCGACTATATATATATATCATGACAGCATCCGCAAGTGTCCTTACTTTCTATTCAGCTATATCTTTGTACTATGTACCTGGAACCCATAAACACTGATTTTTTTTAATATAGTAATTAGATTAATTATATTATTATTATTATTATTAATGATAAAAATAAAATTTTAATAATAAAAATGATAGTGCGTCACTGTCAATGACGCTTTGAAAATATATCATTGACAGTGATATCTTTTTTATTATTTTTTATAGTTTTGTAAAAAAAAAAAAGAAACACGCTAGTTGAAGTGGCGCACTCCCACTGACGGAAAGAAAGAGAACAATTTTGTATTTTTTTTTAAGATAGAAATAAGAAAAATAAAAAAGAAAAATGTCACTGAGAATGACGTCTTTTCAAACGCGTCAATTCTAGTGGCGCATATCTTATGCGTTAATTATAGTGGCGAATTGCTATTTTTAGTATTAAAATTTAATTTATTTCTGTTATTATTATTATTATTAATATAATTATTATAATTATTATATTCAAAAATCAGTGACCCATAAATTATGAAAACAAACGGGTAAGAAAAATATTTTTCTTAGTGCGGTTAAATTAAAACCCCTTTAGTTTTAATTAACAAACTTCAACGGAGTTAACATGGCCAGTGCTAACTCCCGCAAGCCTCTACAAATCACAAGTAATTATCACAAGCATTAACCATGACCCACAAACATACACATCCAATATCCAGAAATAAGTAACATGGGGTGGTCCGGATCCCACAATTTGGTCAGGTTCACAAATCAAAAACATTCATAAATAATATCATCACAATATTAAAATATTTTACATATTTCATCTTATAGTTCATTCATATAAAAAATTACGGTTGATGCAAATTATAAAATATACATATTTTAGGGAGGACTTTCACGATAAAAGAAATGAACTTGAAAATAAGAGTTTATGTATTCTTAAGCCTTGACTAGAAATTTACATACATATGTACTATATGTTTCACCCAAAATTTCATTTATAAGAGAGTCATGCCTTGGTCTCTAATCCAAACAATAAATATGGCCATCAATGAAGCCACCATAGTGGAGAGATGAGGAAGAAGGGACTACAATTTGGTGCCTGGAGTTGTAAAAGAAAGTGTGAAAAAAAAATGAAAAGGCACGGTTGTGGCTGCATCATTAAATCCAAAGTTCTCACATATAGTAATTTTTTTGTCCAGAAAGAAAGTTAAATTTCGGATTTTTGTAGCTATGTCGTGTTATTGATATTTTTTATCATTAATTTTATTTTTCTCTTTTTATTTATCTTAATTAAATGGCTTATTATTTTTCTCTTTCTTCATTTAAAGAGCTGATATAATATTTTTAAGATATAATTTAAATACTAAAATAATATAACTCTTTGTAATATTTTAAATAAATTATTGTATAGCTAATTATAATATTTATCATGAAATATATTTTTTATATTTTGAAAAAGTTATATTTATGTTTAAAAATTATTTTATAGAAAAAAGTTTTCAATTTAAATATTTATATATGCTATATTTTTTTGAGGCGAAACTCGATGAACGGCCCTAATTAACTTAATTAATGAACCCCACATCTTCTTTTTATTAAATGGTTTTTAAAATTTAACATTCCAACTTCTAATCTCTTAAGTCTTATGTATCGTCAACTAAAAATACAAAATTTCCTTTTTCTTAAGTGGACTAATCCTATTGATATTTACATGATTTTAGTTATTAATATATAATATAAATCTTACGTAGAGAGTGCATGATTATTCAAGACAATTCATTTTATATTTAAGTACAAAAATTGGTATTTAAGTTAACCATGATCGTGAGATCAAAAGTTGATGTACAAAAAATCTTAGTATCGATTTTAGTATTGATCTCGGTATCGCTCAAATATTTTCCTACGTTTTCAGTTTTTTCTTTTGAAAATTTTCATCTAAAGAGTGAAAAAATCATAAACGCATTTTTTTTAAAATCTTTCCTTTTTCAGGACTAAATTAAAAACAGAAGTTCATCTTGCCCAGTCATCTCTTCGACAGAGATTCTAGGAAATACTATTCTATCGTACGGAAATCAAGAATTTACCATCTAGAAATCCCTTTAAAACTCCATTAATCTTAGCAAATATTAAACAAAATATTTCCTTGTTAATTCTTCCATCATCTCAAATCTTTTGTGCTATATTCCTTCTCACCATATTTTCTCTAAAGCCCTATAAATTTCTCGCACAAGCCATTAGTCCTCCCAGAAGCGGACCCGGATCTCTAAAGCCCTATAAATTTCTTTGAGATTCGAGTTAGCACAATCTCAGTGATCCATTAGTCCTCCCAGATCTGATTCACTCAGAAGCCCCAGGTGTAAAAAGTAGAAACTAAAAGCACAGCATTAAAGGTTCTCACATGGCTTCCATTAAAACCCCTGCAATTGTTATTATCACCTTGACACTGGCATTGCTAGCCTGCCTCACGTGAGCACAGGAAGGGCATCGTAGCTTGCAACTGGCACCAGAAAATGCTCCAGCAAGCTTGCCAGACTATGCACCTCTATCTGATGACGTTAGCATTGGCAAATTGGAACCATTACAATCAAGCTCTCAAAAGAAGGCTGTAACATCAACGATGAATTGTGGCGGTGTGGTGGTGCATCATGTGGATATTCAGGGCAGAGTTCGGGATATGGTGGTGGGTCATGTGGTGGTCAAATGGGTGGATCAACTGGGTCGTTTGGAGGGATGCAATACAGTGCAGCTGAATTTGCTTCCTCCTTTGTCAGCATTGTCGCTTTCTCTGCGGTACTTTTGGTCACTGGACTCGTGTATCTTTGAGTCCATAGTCTCTATAAGTTCTGATTCTAAACTTATAATTTGAATTAGGAGAAATTGTGTTAGGAAATTATGTGGATGGAAAATTAATTGATGTTCTTTTTTTCTGTAACCAGGCTCTTCTATTTACTTACTTTTTTCAGTGGTGCATGTAATTGTTATTCCGCAAGATTTTAATTGATAGTCTGAATATAATATAGCTTTCATTCTTGAAAGATAATTTAAGAGAATGCTACTAGTTTGTTGTTTCAGGACGATATACATATACTTTTTGCTTTACTTTTCCTTCTTTTCTTTATGTTCTCTACTTAGTAACCTGAAATTTAAAGGCATAGTCATGAACGGATATTGGAAGAATATACGTAGGCATGGAAGATTGATTTATTTTTGAGATAAAAAATGAGAGTCTAATCTACTCAACTTTAAATATCTATAAAAAAAAAATTCTCATTCGGATTTAGTCATGGGTTTGTGGGACCTACAACCTCAAAGATTGATTTCTTTTAACTTTGACATTCGAAATAGCTTCTGAGAAAAACCAGCCAAGGCAAGCGTTCGTTGTGAAAATTATCCTTTTTCACCACACATTCAATTCAAGATTTGGAAACCGAAGAAAGTTTTAAAAAAATGTTTCGCAATTTCTATGAAATCAACGAGCCTCTGACCATCTGCAACATGTAATAACGAATTCTTGCTTTCTCCGGATTTCATTTAAACAAAAAACATAAGAAACAACGTAATAAATAAATTATGCTCCTAGTTTGAATATATGCGTTTCAAAACTCCCAATTACCCAATTTTTTTTTAAGAAAAGCGAACATGATTATTATGTTTTACAAAATTCGGTTAGCCACAACAGAGCAATTCTTTATAAAATATCAACGGTGAAGTGAAATTGTATGGTCTTTGACAAACTCACTCGTTCATACCCTAGTTTGGCTCAAAATGTTTTCTTGCACTAGACTAATAATAACCTTTTGAAACAAAAATAAATCTACGAACTTTGACAATTAACATCCACACTAACAAGTTCACAAATCCATTCGAAAATTTTAATCATAAAAAAGGGAAGAAATAAAATCTTAGGACAAAACAGTGTGAGCAAACTATCTCTCATTCTAATCGGTCTCATCAATTACCTTGGTACCTAGACCCTTCAACCCCTCAGCTGGTACCTCAGCAACGGTGACAAGAGAAAAGAGCTCCTCCTTGGCATCCTCTTCATCATTTCTCTTACGGGAAATGCGAACACGTACACGCCTGGGAACACTTCTGATACCCTGACTCCATATCTGCTTGTTCAGCTTCACGTCGATTCTGACATCAGTGGTCCCCATAGCCTTCTGAGCAAATTTGCGGATCTCCTTCAAGGCCTTAGGAGCCTTCTTCTTAAATGTGCTAAATATTCACAAAACAATGTAATTAATTAGAAAGATGTCATGAGGAAATATATTCATAAAAAATGGATTGTACAACATGAGTGGTTGAAAACATATATATCTATGCTATACGTATGACTGAACCTAGCTCGATGCTATCCATACTGATAACATTTGCATGTATTGTACAGGACATCAGAAATTATAAGATTCTGATATGGTTGCAGGGGCAATTGGCTTGTAACAACCATACAAAGGATTTGGATTCAGGATCATTTCAACATACACGGTATAATACATATCTGAAAACAAGTCAATTCATTCAAGAGATCATTCAGGACAAAATAAACTAATCACGCTATAGTTCCCTTGACTCATTGCACAACAAAAACAAACGTGATCCCGCATACAAGTTCTTAGAGGGAAATGTCTAACTCATCAGAGGTTTACAAAAAGTTATTAATGACTTCTCCCCAGTTTTTGGGATCGAACTTCTACACTCTCCAATATACAGTAACAGATGCAACATTACAGATAGACTAAACACATTCTACAAACTCACAAAAGCAGACAAAATGGAATCGCGCAAATCAATCAAAGAAGAAACTACATAGAAAGATGGAGGTGAGCGAGTACCAGCCGTGGAGGCGCTTGTGGAGATTAATGGTGTACTCCCTGGTCACTACCTCCTCCTTCCTCGCTCCTTTGCTACCCTTCTCCACCATTTTCGCCGCCGCTTCTCTCTCTTCGTTCCTTTCTTCACAGAAACTCTGGTCAAGTGCGGCTCGAGAGGAACCCTATCGTCTAAATCCGCATCGTTATATATGGTCCGGTATTGGGTTTTGTTGGGCTAATTACAAAATTCTCAAATAAAGCCCGTCAGAGTGTTTGTATTTGGAATAAATAGTTGGGCCGACAGTAAAACGATATTAGTTTCCCTTCTCAAAATTTTCTTCGGGTATGACCATTGATATGGTTTTAATTTTTATCTACTGCAGCAGTTCATTTTCACCCTTTTTTACTTGTGCTGAAAGCCTAAAAGTGATTTAAATTATTATAGTTATTGGATGACTGTAGTTGTTAGATTTTACATGGGACCAGGGAACCGGGACTAGTTTCACTTTTTTCGATTCTTAAATGCAGGAAAAAAAAAAAGTAGGATTTCCCTGTTGAATTTGTAAGTATTCTCGAGAGTACTTTATTATAGAGTAACTATTTTATATTATTACGGTCATAGAATTTAAAAAACAGGTTACCCAAAATCAATATCTATCTTTAAATTTATGGGGCCCATTTAATCTGAACATTTTATTCATGTAAAATATTTTAGAGAATGTGAATTTGAAATTTGTAGTGTCGCCGTCGAGTGTCAACAAAGCGAACGCAATTCTTAAATGAATTATTTTTTTAAATTGAATAATGAAAATATTGTACAAATTAAATTTTATAGTAAAATTATTAACATTAATGGCAACTAAATTAATTTGACTCATAAAGTTCATATGAGTGATGATACCAATTATTGATATCTCTTTAATATTTTTCTTTATTTTTCACATACGACCTAAAAGAACAAAAAAATGTTCACATATTTTTATAATTATTTGAAAATAAATTTTAATAAAATTTGTATTTTTTGTATAGAAAAATACATCCACCAAAGTCATAGGGTTGTGTTTCTGCATGCCAAATTAACTATTAATTAATCTAACACTTAAAGCCTAAGACATTATTTGCCCATGCCTTATAAAATTTGTATAAACTCATCTAAGAATCATCTCCTATAATTTTCGAGTTTGATATTCCCAAACTCGAGAACAATTCGACACTCATCTTGAATATGATTGTTGTTGTCATAAATATCTTGTAACATTATTCAATTAAAAAGAATAAAATCATAAATTTTTATGGTATTGTCAATTATTTTTAATGACTTTTTAGAATTGAGTAAAACTACGGTGAGATTAAGCTCACAGAGACTTTCGATGAGTTTAACTCAAAAACACATCAAATTATTTTTAAATTTTGATTTATATTGTATGATAAATTCTTTATATCAAAATTCTATTTTTTGAGTTTTTAAGTATTTGTTCCAGATTTATTAAAAGTGAAATGTTTTCATGTACAAATATTAATTATTTTATTAGTTTTTCAGCACCATCTTAAAAATGCAAAAAGTAGAAATATCAAATCTTTAAAAATATAAATTTTATATGCAATAAGATTTTAATGTAAAAAAATATTAAGCAACATAAATCGAATTTGGAGATGAGTTCACTGAAGGACTCCACACGGTAGTTTCATCCTTTAAAAAAAATATATACCATAAAAGTTGGATTTATTATCCAAACTGAATTTACATTATCTTATACCAAGGCTAATATCTTTCTCATACTCTTCCATCAAGGTTTAAGAGCAGAATTCTCCTTGATCTAACGATGGAAAGGAAAAGAAAGGGGAAAAAAGAGAGAGGTTTTGACTTGCCGCCACTCATAGATGTTCCAACTTTTACTTATACTTTGTTGAGATATAAATGTTCCAATTTCGAAGCATTATATTAGGAAATTATCTTTGAGAAAATAAAAGAGAGTACAGAAAAGGAGAAAACTGAAGTTAAATTAAACAGTGAGTTTCATTTTATTTACAAGCATTCTCAAATCATTTCCCATTCCAACTCGCATTTGAGATAGAAAAAAACAAAGAACAAACCCGTGCCATAGACACAATTGCCAAATTTATCCTATTCCTAATAAGTACAAACAAAGAAAAATGCACTCGAGCAATCCCACTGAAAAAAAATAAATGTCACTTCCTTAGAAGGCTATCAAAAAGAAATGAAGATTGGCACGTCCCCTCCAAGAGCGATGTCAGTGACTGCAACATAGAAACAAGCTGCTGTGGGTCCCGGGTTGATCGGCAGATCAGGTCAACATACTCCATGGCCTCATGAGGTAGAAGTCCGGCAATGAAAAACGGAAAGAGGCGAGAATGAGTTGATTCTGTTGCACTGACAACCCGGCCCACCCAGCCTGAGTTGGACCAGTTGGATATGTCACCCTCTATTCTCTGCATGCGATAGACTGAGTCTATGAGCGGGAAGAGCTCCTTTTCTTCTTCTCTGAAATGATCCTTGCAGTGTTCCTGTACAATTTTAATGAAATATTCAATTCCCTTTTTGCTAATTCTTAATACATAAAAAGAGAATTAAGCTTCCAAACTTTTCAAGCATACCACATCATCACTTTTCTCCATCACTGATTTTGTTTAAATCTTTTCATCTTTTAAATCCAAGAGTTTATATAAAATAATTTATCTCTCCTAATTTAAAATAATGTGTATTATACTTGAGGTGAAATTTAATTTTTAAAATGATCCAACTTTCTTTATATGATCATTTATAAATTATTATATATTTAATTATATTATTTATTATTATAACAATTATTATAATTATCATTATTACAAAGCATTTAAAAATATTATGTCTAAATTTTTTAATGTGAAATTTTATTAAATATATTTAAAATTTTATATTATTAATTATTTATTTGAGGACTATATTGTTGAAACAAATTTTGAGTTACAGCCTAGTTTTAATTAAAGAGTCGATGCTGGCTATTTTTTAAGTTTAATGACGAAACAATTTTAGAATGTGGTCATCCACCATTTCTGCTCTCCGCAATAAATTAAGAAAGGAATGCTTCTTTCAAATAATTAACTGGATATGAAATATGCCGATCACGATATGTTAGGTACCACAGTGAAGTTGGGACTTTTGTTAAAGTCCATGCCTATGCACGCCCAAAGCAAGAAAGATAACAATTGAACAAGCTAAAGGAAAAGCAGCACTTGTTGAAGCCAAGCATCATACCAACTGTTTTATGCGATTATCCAATATTTTAATCAATTTGCTTTCTTTTGGGATAATGAGGGGCCACGCAATTCTTCCATGAAGAAAGCGCTGAGTGCAGCAGTAGGTGAACACTGAACAACTAATAAAGGTTAAAGCTGAAATAGCAACGCCAACCTTCTATGCAAAAACAACAGCAACAAAGTCTTAAATCTCAAATAAAAGAAAATATAGTCATTTACACTGTAATTATGTATAATAATGTGAACATTATTTTTTCCAAATTTTATTATAAAATTAATAAAATATGAGTTATTTTAACTCCAATTATTTATGATTATATGAAAATAAGCATAAAAACTATAATAATTGAGCTCGTTTGGAGCTCAAGCTTGAACTAGCTCAGCTTGATTCGATTTTAGCTCGTTCAATTTAGCTCAGTTCGATTTAACTAGAGTTTTATTCATATATATATATAGAGAGAGAGAGTTAGACTATTGTGAAAACGTTTGCATTTGGAGCTCAAGTACATACAACTCAAATTTTATCGTAACACGGCCGAAATTCAAAATTATCATTCTCATTAAATTCTTCATATCAAAATATTGGGGGATATAAAAATTTGGAGTATTTCGAGTTTTCTAAGTATTTGTTTTGGATTTTTGAAAATCAACAACAACAATTCAATATTTTATTATTATTTTAATGCTGATTTTTAAAAAATCCAAAACAAATATTTAGAAAACTTGAAATACCACAAATTTTTGTATTACCCAATATTTTGATATGAAGAATTTAATGAGAATGATAATTTTGAATTTCGTACGTGTTACGATAAAATTTGAGCCGTATGCACTTGGGCTCGAAATGCAAACGTTTTCACAATAATCTAAATCTATATATATATATAGAGAGAGAGAGAGTCTGACTATGGTGCTTTGCAAAGTACAGAGGCGTTGTGTGTTTTGCGCTCTATTTTTAATTGTAAGCCAGAAATAATTGATCCGAACCATTCAATCTAATATTCATATCAAAATCTATTAGTAAACCAAATTTTATATTTTTTTAAATTTGTTTGCTATTTTTTCTGATGAGGAGAAAATGACTTGATCTGAGAATTCTAGCTCATCCAAAAATGACGGTTTTCCCCATATCCAAAAAATAGCAAATGAATTCCAAAAAATATAAAATTTGGTTTACTAATAGATTTTGATATGGAGATTAGATTGAGCGGTTTGAATCAATCATTTCTAACTTAAAATTAATAATAGAACGCAAAGCACACAACGCTCTTGTGCTTTGTAAAGCACCATAGCCTAATTTTATATATATGTTTTGGCTCATTTGCAGTCCTACATCTAAGCAACCCATATAAAAGCAAAGAGTGGAGCCAATAACAGTGAGATAGTAATAAACTGGTACGTAAACATGTCCTGAAAAGAGGAGAGCAATATACCTGGAGGTTTTTGAGCCGTTGAGAGAGATTGAGGAGTACTTCTTGGTAAATAGAAGTCCCAGCTTCAAAGGACAGCAAGGATTTGACATCCTCCTTTATTCCATTTAACATGGGCAGGTCCCCTGCGTGCTGCTGATTTGCTACTTTGCACACTCCTGAATTTCATGATTAAATAATTTCACTAAGATACCAACAAAGATGTCTTTCTTAAAACCTTTTTTGGAAGTCACTGGGCACTGGCATTAGAACAGGGGGTATGGTCCCTTCTATATGGTGACAATTTGTTTCTCAGGAAATAAAATATTACTCTTGTTTTGGTCAGAGGCAGCTGCTTCTCCTTTTGTTATGAAAATACACATCATTTGATTATTATTTTTCTTTCTGTTTAGAAAACTAAATCCCCTCCACCTTTTCTGGATTCTGCAATTTAGGACCTTTTGAGTTGTATTGATTGAAAAGTCCCTTATGTGCAGTTTTCAGCTACAAATGGATTGAATGGAATTATATATACTAGGTTGTCTCCAGTAACCCAGTGCATTACTTGAAATTAATAAAGAATACCAGACAATAATATAAAAATTATAAATAAATCCATTATAGACTGATTAGTATTTAAAAAGATAATGGTAATTAACTGCCCCAAAGTCTGATCTGATTGGATACTTTTGTTTCTTTTATTTAGTGCAATTTTTTTTTTCTTTGTGCCGGAGTCCAAAGATTGAATTCAGCTACCGTGAATATCGGGGACAAGGTTTCTCATCCCATAAAAAATACAAGGAAAATTAGCTTTACATAAGATCAAGAAGAAGGAATTAAATGGTCAAAAAACCAAATTTAACACCCTACTAAGTAATGCCACAAAATAATTATCCGCATTGCCCTTAAAAGACAAATTAAGCATTAATTGAGGATTTCTAGCCCAAAACAACCGAATTTGCCAAGAGTAATATGCTTGCATAACATAATCCAACTAATTGCAAAGAGCACAAACCTTTATATGCTGCCCGTTCAAGCACAGGGAACAGCAGACTCTCCTCCATTCTGGCATGCTCCAGCATCACCTCCACCAGCTCCCCATACCACCGGCTGATTCGTCTCCCCTCAGCCGCAGCACCCAGTTTTCCTCCCCTTCTTCCCAGCGACAGACATCTCCTTCACTGCCCGGATAATTCCCTCCAAATGCCTCTCCATACTCCTGTGTTGTAACTCTAATGCCAATACCACCTCTTCAGCCGGCTCCAGTCTCGACACAACCCCATTCGGCTCACCAGTAAATTTCTTGTCAATGCACTCCAATAACTCCTGTTCAGAGCCCGATATTACGTCTCCACCTAACCCACCAAAGCGCAAGAGAGGGCCCGGAAGAATCGGGCTTTCCCGAGAGACGAATTGAGGAGTAATGCCCTTGTAAAGCAGAGTGAGCCGGAGCCGCCAAGTCAAGGGGCAGGTTTCAGGTCCGTAGATACGAACCGATGGGTCCTCAACCGGGTCTATCATTGGATCTGGTTTAGTAGCAGCTTTGCTGGATTTGGCTTTGACGATTTCAGATGGTGGCAGAGGCGGCGATGGGACACGTGGAGGAGAGATGGGGTGGCGATGCGGCTGGCGGTGGGGCTCAGGGCAGCAGTTCCCCATTGCAATGTACCAGTGAGTTGTACTTGCGGTTTGGCCTTTATACGTTCCTTCTCTCACACTCTGTGTTTCTGGTGCGTGGAGAGAGAAAAAGAGAGACGAGAGAGAAGGGGGTGGGAAAGGGGAAAGTAGAAGCAGTGACCAGTAGGAAATAAAAAGATGGAAGAAGAGGAGAGAGAGAATGGAGGACTAATAAAAAATTAAACCCGGGAAGAAACCTCTGGCTCTGGCTTCCATAATTCCATTCCCGCCTAGCACGTGCTGTCACTGAAGCAACATTGGCACCGAAGTCGCGTGAATACGGGTTCAGACCAGAAGAAACAAAGATCTCCCGAGTCTACTGCTGATGTGATACATCATGCACATTGTGGGTGTTCACCTTGTCCCTCTTGGCAGTAGATATGAAGTGCGTTGGGATGCTGGCCCACAGGTCAGTAGCCCGCTTGCTTCATACATAGCGTAATGATGCGCACAATTTAAGCGAGAATAAGGATCAAGGATTCAAGGTTGCCGATTGCGGACCCGATGTGGTCGTCCTATGACTCCGACGGGATCGGTCTGAATCTGTTATGATTATAGGTAAGAGTGGGGATTCATTGAGAATGGGTTATTTTGATAACCTTGATAATGGATAATTAAATAAATACAAAATAAATTTTAAAAATAGAAAAAAGTTTATAGATGTGTTTTTTTTTATTTTTAGATTGATGATCATTTAAATTTCATGTAATTTCATTATCGTTCATGGTCCATCAAAGACCATCAAATTTTCATGTAATTTACAACAGTTTTAATTTAACGATCTTTGATGGACTATCAAATGATAATAAAATTATATGAAATTTGAATGACCATCAATCTAAAGATAGAAAAACACATCTATAATTGTTTTTTTTTTCATTTTTAAGATTTTTTTTGTATTTATTTAGAGGTCCATTGTCAAGGTTGTCAAAATAAACCATTGTCAACCGATCCCTTCTCTATACATAATAATAGAAGAGTGGGAATCTATTGACAACATTGACAATGAATCTCTAAATAAATACAAAAAAATAAAAAAATGGAAAAAAATTATAGATGTGTTCTTCTACTTTTGGATTGATGGTCATTCAAATTTCATGTAATTTCATTATAATTTGATAGTCCATCAAAGACTGTTAAATTGGAACTATTGTAAATTACATAAAAATTTGATGGTCTTCGATGGACTATTAAACGATAATGAAATTTAAATGATCATCAATCTAAAAGTAGAAGAACACATCTATAAACTTTTTTTAAGATTTTTTTTATATTTATTTAGAGATCCATTGTCAAGATTATCAAAATAAATCATTGTCAACTAATCCCTTCTTATAATAGAACCCTACTTCAATTATATCCACCGTTATTTACATGTAATGTAGGCATTAGGCAATGCTTTTTACAAAAGAAGACACCTTGATAAGGATTTGCTAACCTCCGACTACCAGTTTTTATTAATAATAATAATTATTAAATTAATATTATTAAAAATAAGAGTGAGAACCATAAAATTTCAAATATATGAATGGTAGCGCGCCACTGGTCAATGGCGCGTTTCATCTAAATCCCGCGCAAGTGAGATGGAGAGGCGTTGCACGTTTTGTATATATAAGAAGCAAACGCCCATTGCCATAGGTGGCGCGTTTCATAAAAATAATGAAACGCGCCACTATCTCTATGAATTTTTATTAGCTGATGTGTATAGAAAAAGTACCTCACATTTTTGTTAATCCTATGGAATTAAATGCCATGTCATGCCTAGGTCGTTCAGCCAAGGCATTTTACTGTTAAATGTCATGTCATTCGTATATTTAAAATTTTACGGTTCTCACTCTTATTTTTAATAATATTAATTTAATAATTATTATTATTACTAAAAACTGCCCGACTACCTTTCACTTCATATTGGAATATATTAAACTCTCAAAGATGTGTTTTCACTTTGATGACAAGATTCTCATCACGTACTTGCTCTTACATAGCTCAATCAATCTGCTAGAAAGTTCTGCTCAGAATGACAAGAAGTTTCCTTGGAAACAAGATTGTCAGACTAAAATGAGTTTTTTTTTAAGTAGGGCTGGCATTCGTTTGACAAATTAAGTAATAATTTTTAAAGAGTGATAAAATAGTATCATTTTGAAAGAGTGGTATTTTGAACTATTCGGAAGAGCAAAAATAATGTTTGGCAGTTGGTAGTTAGAATAGTTAAAATATGAATAATTATGATACTAACAATGATAATGATGATGATAATAGAACAATAATAATAATATAATCATGATATAATAATAATAATAATAAAATCATAATCATAATCAAAATTATGATAATAATAAATAATCATAATCATAATAATATAATAATAAATAATCATAATTATTTAATATAATAATATAACAATAAAAAATCATAATCATAATAATAAAATAATCCTAATAGTGTTGATAATATAATAATAATAATAAATAATAATACTAACAACGATGATAATATAATCATAATAATAATAATAATAATATAGTACTAATAGTGATGATGATAATATAATAATCATAATCATAAAATAATAATATAATCATAATATAATCATAAGCATAATAATAATAATAAAATAATAATAATAATAATAATAATAATAATAATAATAATAATAATAATAATAATAATAATAATAATAATAGGAGTTTGTCTATTGTGCTTTCATTAGCACTTCGGCCGAAATGCTACCAGTTCAAATTTTAATTTTTTATGCTTGAAATTTCAATTTAAGTAGCTCAATAAAATCTTTATATCATAATCTTATAGAATACTAATTTTTATCGTGTTTGGAGTAAGTTTACTATGCTTAATGATTTTTAGAAAGTAAGCATTTTTGACATACAAATTTATTATTTTTCTATTTTTTAGGGCTATCTTTCAAAAATCATTAAGCATAGTAAATTAATTCCAAACACGATAAAAATTAGCATTATATAAGATTATGATATAAAGATTTTATTGAGCTATTTAAATTAAAATTTTGAGTATGAAAAATTAAAATTTGAACTGATAGTGTTTCGGCTGATGTACTACTAGAAGCATAATAAACAAAACTCTAATAATAGATCATAATTATAATAATATAATATAATATAGTATAATCAAGTAATAATCATTATTCCGATGAGAGATAAACCGGTATACCACCTATAGCTTGGTATACTATATTATCACTCTTCGGCACTCTTCTACTTAGTCTAAAATTCGTTTGGCAAATTAATTCATCAGAATTGCAATGTTATTCCTAATATTTGCTATTTCATAGAGTGTCAAACGAACCTAAAGAATTACATGCTGTTGGTTTCAACTGATTTGCTTCATTTTGAGGTTGGTACATTATGTACGAGATTTTGCTCTTTACATTGCCAAACTTATTGTCTTGGTGATAGACGTGGACATGTAATGTATATTTAATGACTCAGATTTTCTTAATTTCTTTTTTGAATAATTTCACTTTGTTGTGGTCTCCTCTTTTGCTCGGAACTTATCAGTTATAAAAATGTTTGCATTTGTCCGAGAGACCTCACTGCCCTGAGCTATTAAGTGAAGAAAATATATATCATAAATGGATATATTTTTAATATTGTTCAATATTTCATAATTGTCACTCAACTTTTTTAGAAACAGTTAATACTTAAAACCGTTATTGAATGAGTGTTGTCTAAACTTCGGTTGTGGTAATTTTAGTCTGATAAATTATCTAGGTCAGTTCTTTTTTTTGTGAAAACGAAATTAGAAGGAAGAGAATAAATAATATATTCTCTTGAGGATTATGAAGAAAGGAAAAAAAGAAAGAAAGATTTCTAACTACATTCCATTCATTAATATTAAATATATTAATAAGAAATCATATGATTGTAGTTGAGTTGTCTAATTTTCCTTTGTTCGAATACTGCAGAGTTATCTACAATTTGCTCGGAAAGAACTCAACTTTGGATCTTAATACAGCATTTCCGGACCTTCCATTGGACCTTATCTTCAAAGCAATTTCATATTTTGTTGCGATTATGGATACAAATTATATCCAAAATTGCAATTGACCTAGCAACCAAGGACTAAGCATATATATCGACCATCCTTCCACGCAATCGACAACTTGGGCTAGCTGTTAGTTAGCCTTCTACTGATGTTGATATTAATCATTGTTAACATTTTTTTTTATTTGAGTTTGTAAGATTTTCTCTTTATAAAGTGCAGTCTTTATTGTTTTCCATTTTGATTTTATGTTGAATGTGGAATAATAAGACGTTAGTGCACATAATTGAGTGCTAAGTCTTTGGTGTGTCAGAAGATAATATGTTAAATCATCCTTGAACTGATCGTCTAATATGATTTGGGTATGATATTATAATTAAGGAGAATCGGTACCAAATTAACTAGTATAATATATATATTTTTTGCAACGTCTCATTTACTTGAGTCTAAGTGTAAAAGATGTCTGATGTGGCATCGAGTGAACTTCACACATATTTGATAGATGTCTAGATGATATATATTACGAATGTGCTTATTCTTGATTGTAGTACTACGCGTCTCTTTTCAAGTTATAGTGATGAAGAAAATAAAAAATAAAAAGATGTCGTCATCTATCTTTAACATGTTTGGTCGCTTTAAAAAATATTCAACATTCAATTAGCATATTTTATGCTTTTGATCATGAGATGATGTTTGTTTACTATAAATGATGATAAGATTTTGCATGACAGCGGGTTCCACCTAACATAATAGATTGATGAGCATTCAAGAAATAAAAACAAAAGATATCACTATCATGCAGGACTTTGTAGGCAGACTATCTCCATCTCCACAATCACAAAATCGGCTCTCTTTTTTTAAGGCCTAATATGGAAGTTAACTTTTCTTTCTTCTCACCTTAGCCATGTGGTTAATTTGATAAACTGGAGATAACTGAGGGCTAAAATTATCCTCTGCTTGGAGCCGTGATATTTCCTAGATCTTTTTCCGTACCAAATAAACCTTAGTGAAATGAAAGTTATTATAAGTAAAACTAATTTTAAATTGATGTAAACAAATTAATTATTGATTTCATAAAGAAGTTCATTTATACAGCTCTTGTTCGATGATCGTCGTAGAAGAAAGTTTAAAATTTGATGACTGCGGTCTACAGGAATTTTTTATATATTGGAATTTTACACATTATTATCGGACGTCTGGAATATAGAAAAATCTCTCGTTATATTTTGTTCTCTGTAGAGAGGCAAGTGCATCACTATCTGTATTAGATCTATTGTTGAAAGAAAAAGAGGAATAAATGAATAAGCAAGAGGAACAAGTCATTTTCTTAAAAATAGAAAAAAATTAAAAATTCGTATGTTTTAATATGATTGACATTTTTTTTCATCCACTAACATGGTTTGAAAGAAAAAATATATATTGGGGCTAACCTCCTGGCTTGATTTTTTTCCCCGGTTAGCTCCTTCCCATTTTTTTCCAAACTGATCGTATGTGTCCTTGGTCTATATTTTTAAGTTTTAAATAGTCATAAATTTTAATAAAAACATCATGAGAAAATGTATAATTACTTTTTGAATATGAACTACACTTGGTTACTAGGCTCAACCGTAAAAAGTATTTTTCAAGCCAAAAAATGCTTCAAGTCTCGCTAATTTGACGCCAAATTTTTTATGCCGAACAATGTTATTTCAATATAAATAAATGCTCATATTTTTTTTACATAATTCTTAAATATATTATTTAACTTAAAAATAAAAATAAAAAATTATACCTATACTTATTTTTTATAATTATTCAAATCATAATTATAAAATTAATTAAATTTCTTTAAAAAATAGTTAAAAATGGAAAAAAAGAGTTGGCCCAAAAAGATTCGGGTCAGCCCAATATTGAATTTTTTGTTGTTAGTCTGAGGAAATTGGAGTTAGGGGTTGGCCCAAAATAATTCAGACCGGGTTTATTGGCCCAAAAAACCCAACCATGTTAATGAATGAAAAAAATTTGTCAACCATGTTAACATATACGAAATTATTTTATTTTCCTATTTCTAAAAAAGGGGAAAAAGGCCTAATCCAGATATATAATTCCAAAGTTTGAATAAATATTAAGAGTTAGACAAAAGAAGGCTCAATGAATTTTTAATCAGTACTAAAGAATGTGTTTGCAAGAATTAAGAGGTCTTAACAAAGCTTAAGAAGGAAATCAAACGGTCATAAATCATAAATTAATGAAAAGATCTTTTATTATCTGGGCATTTCTAAGAGCTTGTTCAACTTTACGGGGTGTGGATGCAAATATTTACTCGCCCGCTACGTTCAATCGTTCATCTATAATAAACGGCCTATGATGGATCAAAGGGGACGAACCCGAATCCAACGGTTCACGTCCACTAGATATACCTCATAAAACCTCTGAGCTCCTTTCTCTACTTCTAAATCCCTAATCCTAGGTTCAGGCGGCGCCTCCCTCTTCTCTACCTCAGATCGAAGCGCTTTCAGCTAGAGAGACCTAGATGGTAAAGCGGAGTTGAAATCTTCTAAATTTCGATATAGTTTCTTATCTCAGCTTATTTTTTCACTTGTTTGATCGATTCTCGGTCGTGTTATTTTCAGGCGCCGAAGAAGGATTCGAAGGCTCCGCCGCCTTCGTCGAAGCCTGCTAAGTCCGGCGGTGGCAAGCAGAAGAAGAAGGCTAGTTGCTTTCACCTGACTCTTTTATTTAGTTTTTTTTCGCTCGATCTGTTGTAGTTTGATTGAAGTTTTGGTGTTCTAATGCTGTTTGTTGCGGTGCAATAACAGAAGTGGAGCAAGGGAAAGCAAAAGGAGAAGGTAAACAATGCGGTGCTGTTTGATCAGGCCACCTACGACAAGATGCTCACTGAGGTGCCCAAGTTTAAGCAGATCACCCCCTCTGTTCTTTCAGAGCGTCTCAGGGTATGCGTTCTCACAAATTATATTGAATCTATGTTGGAATTTTAATTTAGGATGCATTAGAGAAATGGAGAGTACTTAGATTAAAAATCATTCCATTGGTTTATTTTTGTAATGCTATCTAAGCATTTCTATTTTGTTCATTGTTCCATCTGTACAAAGAAGCTGTTAATAGCAGGGAAATCATTCATGTTATGCATATTACATAAGAAGGGGCGTATATTCTGTTGTTCATTACCTGAAAAGTATGGTCTTGCTATTCATGTCAGACCATCCAATCTAACTTTTTTTCTTTAATTAATTAAATAGAAAAAAGTCCATAATAGCATTTCTTCTGACAGTCAAAATATTTAGCATACACTTTGCCTATTACAATTCATCCTTTTATGTTGTAGGAAACTACATACCACTGCAGAATTTAACTTGGTAAAATCATAATTATATCTGTTTCATGTGATGTATATCTGTCCGTTAGCCTGCATTTGGTATAACACATGCAATATCATGCAAGTCATACCGATGATTTTCCTCTAGAACTTTTCGTTGGTAGATTGAATTAAGGGTATTTGGAACCCATATGTATATGAGCCCTTTATTGTAGATTGTCCTTTCCATATGTTGATCAACTAGTGCTCAGAAACATATATCTAATACTTCGATTGGTGTAATCCACAGATTAACGGATCACTTGCTAGGAGGGCTATAAAGGATTTGATGGCAAGGGGTGCTATAAGAATGGTCACAGCACATTCTAGCCAGCAGATCTACACCCGTGCTACCAATACCTAAATGCAACTTTCTTCCTAAGCAGTGTTTTTAGTGTACTTTGTTGTTTTCAATTAGTGTTGTCAGCAGCGATGCTTTAATTTTGACTAAAGATGTTTCTTCTCTTTGTTTGGACGGAGATTAAAATTTGCTAGGTGCCCTTGGTATTTCGTTTGTGTTGTCAATTACATGGTTTGATGGATCCCACTTGTGTCATGGTTATATTTATTAGGAAAACTATATTATAGATTTATCGATGAGTCCATTATATTTGAAGTTGATTTCCCTTTTCCAGTAGTCATTTCTAATTAAATCACAGCATAATTGTTCTGTTAACTGAATCACAGGTTTCATGGAATCAAGGTCTTTTTGCACACCTTTAGTTATAGCATATAAAGTGATAATACTGGCTGCCGAATTATTCTTCGGTTGGCTTGTTTGAGTATGACAACTTATTATCATCATCATTACTAGTATTTTTATTATCGTTGTTACTATTGATTTTTTTTTATCTTAGATATCGTACTATTCTTCGGTTTGGTCTGTAACTTATTATCATCTTGGCCTACTCAATTTATTTGGGATTAAAGTAAATTGGGATTAAAAACTTTGTTGTTGTTATTATTGGGCCTGTATGACAACGGTGTACACTTCTTATTCTTCTTATCTGTTCAACGAGTGAGATATAAGTTCGTTCTTAGTCCTTACTCAGTGAAATTATACATTATACATTTGAAGGAAAGACTACTAAACTGGTTTTTATTTTGGTTAAGTTAAATTTAGCTTCAGCTGGTCGCCTATTTTCATCCATCTTGATCTGGAGCCCAAAACATTTTAACACAGGGGTCAGTAGAAATACAGAAATAAGGTAAGAATCAGAACCATTATGTAGTATCGCCAGAATGTTAGGACTGCCCTTGTTAAACCTCAAAAGGTTGCTTACAAACCGTTATTGGAGAAGGTACAAAACAGATGCCATGTTGGAAGGCATCCCGGTTTATTTCCCGTCAAAATTATGTCTATTAAACAAAACACATTCACAAAATTCGAAGAAAGTTCTACGGGATGGCCGCAAGGAAATACAAAGGAAATATTTAAAAGAACCAAATCTTATGGTTTTGATTTGATGAATTTTCATAATTATATTTTTGTTGGTAATATGTTTTTACAATCAAAAGTGCAAGAACCATAACAAAAACCTATATATAGTCCCAAATAATAATGACAAGAAAAACATACACTACTCTTTACATTATTAAAGGAGTTATCCTTTTCATATTATTTTTAAAAATATCTATTACTCATATTTTTATTGCTTAACAGAATAATAATGCTGACATACAGGGCGCAAAATTAATAAAGTATTTAAAATGTTATCATTGACCAAATAGGCACGTATTGATTCTCTCAATCTATCATATTTTTATTTTAAAAAACCCACAAAAATGCCAGGTATGTTTCTGCTTAAAAATCATAAACCGTACATAAGTTCTGAAATAATAGTAGAAGGGAATTTATGTTGACAGGACAAAATTATAGCTAAACTCACAGACCAACACTTCACAGTTATGTCATTCGCATCAATATTTGATCTAGTTCTCGGTCATCCATCTTTAATCTACTACAAACATATTGAACTTTGGCAAATTTGACAGCTTGTCGTCAGGCCAAAGAGAATAAGCAAATTGGGAGTTAAGAGGCATTGAGACAACCGATAGAGCTCTTCTGCTTAAAATGGATACAGCAATATGTACATCAGGATCAAGGATGGTGAAAGGAAGTAACTATCACACATGCTGCTTGCTGCTCACTGCTCACATCAAACTTTGGAAAGCCAAACAATCGTTTGTTTTTTTGGAGGAAATGGGGCTATGCCATCAGCTAGGAGCAGGAACAGAAGACGAGCTATGGCGCGACAACTAGATCATTGGAATTTTAAAGTATAAATTTCCAACCATTTATTCTCATGTGCTCAACACAGAAGCTTCAGTTGCAGACTGTTTTCACCATGGTTCTTGACAGATACCTCATATATGCTTTCACGGTTTCACCACTATCACAAATAAAGCTCAACAAGCTACAATTGAGACTTCACGGCCTTCAACTCACAGAAAAAGAAGATGATGCAATAACTTTGATGAAACACCCCTCAGGCATTTTCTCCACGGGTTCAGCTTACAAATTTATTTATCAATGTTTTATTCCTCACGTAGACACCACACACCGCTGACTTTGGTCTGTCAGAGCTCCTCCATGAGTCATTGTCTTTGCTGAGTTGGTGTCAAGGAACAAGATACTAACATCTGATGTAGCCTTATCTATGGGGGTGGATCATGCCTACATATGCTACTAGTGCCGACCGCCGACAGCAGTAGGATTTATCAGCCACAAGTTATGGTCGTGTCAATTTAGAAGGAACTTATATCCTGGATACACAATCACCATCAGATTTTAGTAATAATAAGTTTTATTAAATTAATATTATTAAAAATAAGAGTGAGAAATGTAAAATTTTAAATATACGAATGACAGCGCGCCACTTTGCCCGGTGCGCGGCGAAACGTGCCGCTGCTGCCAGTGGCGCGTTTCATTATTTTTAGGAAATGCGCCACTGCCAGTGGCGCGTTTCTTCCAAACCCCGCGAAGTGAGATGGAGAGGCGCTGCACATTTTATATATATAAGAAGCAAACGCGCCACTGCTAGTGGCGCGTTTCGTAAAAATAATGAAACACGCCACTGCCTGTGGCACGCTGCCATTCGTATATTTGAAATTTTACGTATCTCACTCTTATTTTTAATAATATTAATTTAATAAAACTTATTATTACTAAAATCTGCAATCACCATCTGCACCATATAGGGCTGCAGACTAAGTTGCAATCCTCATTTCTAATATAGAAGAAAAATTCTGGCTGCAGCTTGAGAAAACAACAATATTTGTCATATGGGATGGGGGGGGGGGGGGGGGGCGCAGACAGATCTTTACTGAAAAGGACACAACAAGAGAGATCCTTAATGAGAAGAAAGATTGGTTTAACTGAACAACATATTCCTCAAATCTCCTCAATACATATTTTAACATTTTTTTTCCTTCTGTCCTATTATTTTCCGTTTTACTTCCTTATAACATCTTGAGGGCTTGATCTTCCTAAGGAGAAGAAACAAACGCATCAAAAATATTTTTTCTTCACTGGTTACACACATAACACCAGAAATATCATATGAAAAGGTTTTATCTGGACAAAAAAGTTGGCGTATAATAACACCATAGATATCATACAAAAATGTTTTATGATTAAAAAAAAAAGAATCTACAGTAACACCAATGACACTTAATGCACCGATTGAAGGAATTCGATAATAAAATGAAGGCACAGGCCTTCTTTTCTTTTTTAACTTATAATCAGCCTGAGGATTGGGTGAAAAAAACTCGTATTGACATTTTTCCCTGGACCGAGTGTACTGATAATACAGAACATGAGAGAATGAGATTCTACCCTAGAACGTTGCTCACTAGACACTGCTAAGGAGGGTGTTTTATGCCAAAAATATCAAATGAAAACAACAATTCTGTTGGCAAAGCAAAAAAATACTAACACTACAATTCCACAAGAGAACTATTCTGGGATGCAATTATTTAACTCTATTTAAGATATTCCAAAACTTCACGTGATATATCTTGCAGAAAGGAAACAAAACCCATCACATTCAAGGGAGGCATGGATCCATCAATCTCTTGCTCTTCAATGAGATAGTTTTCGAAAAGAGTTGCATCATCTTTACCGCCCTGGATGAATGTGAGCTTAGGAGTGATGCACCTCTCCTGCTTTAGCTTGTTTATGGTCGCCCTCAGAAGACCTAAAAACACAACATACCGGTAACATGATCAACAAATGAAAAAATAAATAAATAAGGAATGCTGG
Organism: Schoenoplectus tabernaemontani; assembly: GCA_037127355.1. Taxonomy (NCBI): domain Eukaryota; kingdom Viridiplantae; phylum Streptophyta; class Magnoliopsida; order Poales; family Cyperaceae; genus Schoenoplectus; species Schoenoplectus tabernaemontani. The sequence continues at coordinate 10,726,882 of CM073750.1, read as the reverse complement.
AAGAGTGAGAAAGAGCGGTGCTTACAATCATGAGGGGGAGGGAAGGGGAGAGAAGGGTCAGCGGTGGAAGAGTAGTATATGATTATGTCAGTAAAGGAATCTAAAAGAAATATAGGACTTCCACTTGTTATCAGAGCTGCACGGCTCAGAGAATGCCGAGGATATGCCTGCTTATCTGGTGAGGTGTATGACATCAGCACTGGATAGATTGCCTTGTGAAGAGATGAAGGATCTAAAACACTACAAGATAACATCACAGAAATTTAATTACTTATAAAGTGACATCTGTAATGATAATTTTAATTGTATCATCTCATCTGTATGCACTGTAGAGAAGGGTAAAACATATGTAATTAGTTTTTTTAATATTTTTTTAACTAATGTACTGAGCATAGTATTTGATATCATTATATTGTTCTGAATGCCTGAGAAAAAAAATCAGATAATAAATGGTCTGTTGTTCTTAGGCAACATGGTTGTGGGTCAAGATAGGTTATAACCTTTCCGTACCAGTTCACAACTCAGATGTAAAAATTGCATTACCTAAAGAGGCATTGCAAATAAACTCTGTAGTCAGGGTGGATACCCTCTTCGTGCAAACGCAGAAGTGAGTTCCTTAACAGTGCAAAAATCAACCGAGGCAGCGGTTGCAACTCAGGACATTGTGAGAATGACACATCTATTTGCAACATCAAACTTCCACTGTTGTCACTAACAGAAGGTTTGTGGGTTTCATACTGAGCTGTCAGAATAACAAGCCAGTCGTTCAGTAGGTTTCTCCCTTCCCTCACTCCTTCCTCCAATGATGCCAGAATGACCTACAACACCAAATCAAGATGGGCGTTCAAGCGTTAGCGATATTAGGGTCCAGATAATCTTAAAGATAAAGAAAGCGGAGAAAGAAGAATATGAAGATTTTTAAGTTCTGATATCAGGTTCACTACACCACAATTATATTTACTTTAACTTGTGGCACTAAGAAATAAAAAGTAGCTGGCACCTATGGGGTTTTTCAAAAGATCAAAAATCAAGGCCGTCAGGCATACCTTATGAACAAGAATAGACAATATTGCCTCTGTATCAACGCTGTCATAGATTTCATGAATATTTCTTGCTACTGCAAATTGCAGTGTCCTTATTCTCAACCTTCTCTTTACACAAAAATTGAAGCTGCACGGTTTGACAAAATTAGAGTGCAAGATGACAAAGTTGGTGATTATCAAATGAATGAATACCCAGAGCAGCATTTGATTTTATTAGTTGGCAGTGTGAATACTCGTAGAACTCCTTTCTGTATAGCAGAATCTTTTGAGGTATTACCTTTTTTTTGAAAAAAAGAAAGATATGATAGATTGTTTTTTGTTCTGCCCCTTTAGCATGCCTAAAGCATGTCATTAGCAACAGTGTAGAAGATTTTTTTCCTCTTTTTGCCCTCTGAAGTACTATGCAGCTGTTACCAGATGAATAGACTGGACCAAAGAAGAAAAAGAACACTGGAACTATCTTGCTATCGTAAAATAATTTAGAAAATGAACCGTATAGTACCTTGTAGAACTATTCTGGCCATTAGCAGAACTCTCAACTACAGGTTCAATAACGCTGTATTGGAAAGCTATCTGCACCATAGGATGGTCACTGTGTCTACAGAAAAAAAAAATGATTTAAGAGTAAGAACAAGATGCAAATTAGCCAATTTAACAGGCTAGGAAAGAATCTTGTCAAGGCAGTCCTCTCTGTACCTTGAAAATCCCTCCTTAGTGTCAAATGCAAAGTCATATGCATAAGTAGCAAAGGAATCACAGCAGATGATATGTTGCACATGTTCATACTGCGGGTCTGGAAAGAAATGACCATACTGCAAAAAAAAAATCAGTTAGTGAGACCAAACACGGCCTTTGCATTCAAAAAGCTTCGGATGTGTTCATGGGGATGCATGAGTTGGTGATCATGCTGTGAAAAAACACGAAATGTGAATATATAGTTTAATGAGAGTCCTTAAAGAATTGGGATCCTTTCCTTCTTTTTTTTGTCCCTTTTTTAACTACCTATTGCTATTATTTCCATGTTCATTTTCATTTATTCATTTATCTATTATGTTAACTAGCAAAGAACCTGTGCCATCCATGGAGGTTTATCTTAATTCTTAACAATGACAAGTATTCTACAATTGGCTAGTATATTTGTACCTTGTGCCTTATTCATTCTTCATGACTTTTGTTGTTTAATTAACTTTATTTTGATGCATGAAAAAAAATATAAATGTAATGTGATAACTTTATATCCAACACATTGCAGTCCGAGAAGCTTTGATATTAACCTTTCTCATAAGCGCACAATTAGACTTTAAAAATAAATGAAGTTATTTTGGTCATTACACTTTTTTTTTGCAAGAGGTATATCTAACATTTTACATTTATCAAACACTAAACAAATGGATGCTGGTACATACGCTTTTTATAATATAGTATAGATTACTTTATTAGTACGTATCAATGTTTGGACTTTTCTGTAGTGAGTATTGACCCTTACCGCATTGCCAGGCTTGAAATCAGAAGATGTCCTTAGCCTCAATATGCACCCAAATGCATAAGGCCGACTTAACATCCGATACCTGCTCAGATAATTAAACAATCAAAATGCCTTCATTCTAAGGGGAAAAGGAATGTAGTCATGGTAACTACATGTAATCTTGCAATCAAAAGTACTGATCAATTCAGCAAAATCAATGATGCAAGAGTAAGCTAGAGTGATTTAAGCTAACTAAAGGCGTTAGCCAGTCTTTACCTCAAAAACTATCGAATGGGCTTGAAATGAAGCATTTGAATCATTGACCACTTGATTGATCCACTTCATGAATTCACAATTCAAGATATTGATGAATGAAAGTCAATTTTTGTTATGTGTTTATTTTAACAATTTCCAACCTATTGATATTCATGCAAATTTTCAAGTTTGTTTCAAGCTGATATGACAGTTTTTGCAATTAAGCATGAATTCCCTTGGTGAGCTTGAGGTCATTCTAGCTTTGTTCATGCCTCAATGCAGAACAGCAAAAATGATCATAATATAACATGGTAAAGAAAGCATAACTGAAACCTTGATGATGAACTTGTACTTACATGTCTTGAGGTAATGTGGAATCATCAGTATTAGAGAAATAGAACAAGGACCCACCACTTTCTATGCTAAGAAACTTGAGAGATGCTAAATCAGTATATTCATCTGTCACCGCAAATAAATCCACACATACTCCTGCTTGAACTGCATCAGCTGCCTGAAAAAGTATTACAACAGTGGAGTGCATACCATTTACTTGTGGAACTCTTGTCTGATGCACATTCTTAGAAAGTTACATTTTAGCACATGGTTCTTTGAAATGTCCATAAAACAGTGCTAAGTGTTCTTAAGGATGCAATAGTGGACAACGCCACTAACAGACAACTCCAATATAACTTTTTCAAATTGTTTTTTTAAGGTAAATATCAGGCAGGGCACATAAGCAAATCGCACTGGACTGCTTTCTCGGAACTGTTGAAATTTGAAAGCAAATACTTGAACCCATAACTTTGTAATTATATGATTTCATGCAACGGAATCGGTAGCTCTCTGAAAAAAAATAATAATAGTAATAAGAGGATGAGCTGAAAATTTACTAGGAAATCCTTAACTACTTTCTAAAGAAATTTACCAGATCTCGGTAGAATGGTGTTTGTTCAGGCAGCAAAGCACGATCTGCATCTTCACGTCGGCTAGCATACTGCTCACCATAACGTCTGGTATCTAACTGTCCTGCACCATAGTCTGGCGCCCCCGATAGAAATGCAAATACTCTTGCTGCTCTCGTTCAATTATTCAGAAATTTATATTTATTGTCTACGTTAGAGCATTAAAAAAATCTACACCTAAATGCTTTAGGTACAAGAGTATGCATTATAAGTCCCATACCCAAAGCAAAGGTAGTCCCGTATTCTGAACCCAAGTAGTCGACAAGGGCAGTCATGGTTGAACCAAAGCCTCTCCCACCAAAATACACTCCATCTGTTTCTTCTCCTGCAGCTGCTTGGAAAATTCATTTTTCATTTATAACTTAGAAATGAAAAAGGAAAAAAAAAATGAATTACAGGACCAAGAAATGAAATAGGTCAATGGAGATATTACATGGAGCAGTTCTCTCCCAGGATGTGGCTGGTCTTAAAGTTTCAAGGGCAGCCACTATTTGATCCTTACATGTCTCCACCTGTAGGCATAAATTTCTTCAATCAATTACCAGGTCTCACATGTACAAAGTCAAATTGTCAATTCATGCTACCAGTAATTCCCAACATGTAATATCAATAAAAGATACTTCAAAGAAAAGTTCCACAGTTTGCAAATGTACCGGGGCAAGGAAAGAAAGCAAAGGCATGACATCTTGAAGAGGCATATGTAATGTGCTTTCTAAATCAGATGGGATGAACACATTCTTCACAACAGGTACAGGCCCTTGCACATCATATAGACCTATCTTATGGCTGAAAGTTACCAGCCCAAAAAGGGAGCCCGGGACAAGTGCTGCCAAGTACAAGTAACATAAGACAAACACACATTACCAGAAAAAAATGAACCCAGAAATTGTGCTCACAGAAAGAGGTTTGATTTTGCATGCAATGAAAAAAAAAATGAGCATTATTATTGTTCTACAACCAAAAAGTTGCACAAGGTGATAAATATGGAGTATGCTACTTCATCACCAAATTAGACAAAGAGAGCATGTGACTTTCTAGTAAAACGTCAAATTGCGAAAAGATGATTGGAGAAACAAACCTTCAAGTGCAGCCAAAAGAGCGCTCTTTATTAGTTCTATGAATTCCTCAGAAGCTGTGACAATGAAGATGAAAAAAATAAAATAGTTCAAGATGATCACCTTTCACATCCTTTCAATTATATATCAGAAAATGGTTAACACATACACACCATTGAGGCTTCTTTGATTTTGTTTGAATAACAAATTTCATCCTTTTGAAGACAAAAAATCCATGCACTGGTTTACGTGGTTTCTGGTGTCAAATTAACTAATTACCAGAGTTAGCAAAATACAACACTACCATTTTTGTCCTTCAGATGCTAGAAAAGGCCTCTTGATCAAATTAAATCACTAAATGTCAGTAACTCAACATGGTACATAATTGCACCATCAATGATAAGTACTTGGCTTACAAATATGAGTCTTAAGCAATAAGAAACATACCAATATAGTGGACTTATTTTGGGAAATAAGAAGTGAATGAGATAAGAGCACTTACAACAAAGGTCAACAACAGCCACATAAACAGGACGGGCCTTTAACTCAACATCTCCTAATTCATCACCTTCATGAAAAAAAGAAAATAACTTGGGAAAAGTTTCATATTGCCTGAACTCTGAATCTTCAAACAGTTTTATTAACTATCTAAATCAGCCATTTGTTCCCCACTATTTCTTATAAATCTAACAGTGTCCCCAGGTTACCTCCTATAAATTCATGGCTCAACCATTCTAGGACCAATAATTGAAAGAAAGAGTTAGATCCTACAGGTGGCAAATTTCACAGCAAACAAGGTCTTAATGTGTCTGATGAGCAACTTATCGCTTCGGTTATTACTCCTCTCTGCTTTTCAATCAAAAGACTACAACTTTAAATAACTCAATTGTTCTCAAACTAGTTCGCAGAAAGACTGAATTATGAGATGTTCTCACACCAAAATCAGAAAACTTACCTGTAGGTTCGAGCTCCAGATCAACAAACGAAGATGACAGCTCGGGGCAATCAGAAGAGAAACGCTTGATCGAATCGGAAGTGAGACCGTTGTAGGTCCCACAAAGAGCGCAAGTCCATGCCCAGTTTTCCAGATCACAGTACGTGCTAAAATATGCCCAACAATGCTCGCAACGAGGCAAGATCCGACCACCTCCATCAGCTCCCCCCCGGATTGGCGGCGCTCCGCGCTCGTCGGTAGCGGCGAAAGGAGTGACAGTGATCCCCCATGGCAACCCGGAGGATTCCTGCTCCTCAAGGTTGACTGGGAACCGCGAAATGCTCGATCTCACCGCCATGTAAGTGTAAGGTGATTAATCGTAATTCGAGCTGTCAACTGAGAGCCTGAGACCAGAGAAGGGGTTATTGCGAAAACGCCATTACTGTGATCTAGCTCTCGAGAAGTAAATCACTGCATGGATTTCTGTTGATTTTACAGAAGCTGCTGCTGAAAATGCCCCATCCAGTACTGATGTACTAGGCTAATATGGGCAATATTTGATTATTTGGGCTATAGCCTGGCTCGAAATGAATCAAATTAGAACTGAATCGAAATGAATCAAATTAGAACTAAATCAAACTTAAATTGAAATCAAACTCTAAATAAACTCAATTATTTTAATTTTTATATTATTATAAATAATTAAAGCTAAAATAATTAATATTTTATCAAATTTATATTAAAATTTAAAGAAATTAACTAGTATTTATTAATTTTATAATAAATAATTATGTTATTGCTCATATTATTGTCTAAATAATTAAAAATATATACAGATAACTAGATATCGAACTCAAACTAATTCATTAAAAAAATTATCGAACCGAACTCAATCAAACTTAATAAAAAATCTAATCAAACGAACCGAACTGAAACTAAAATCAAATCGAATGAATTACAAACTTTTCTTGTAACCTTACTATAGCCTATAAATAATATACCTTAAAATGTCGTTTTTTTTTTGTAAATGCCGATAGTTTTTCATTGAAATAACTACTTTAATTTCATTGAAATAACTACTTTAATTACATTCAAACTGCATATCTATATTATATATGATAATAAAACTCACATCTCTACAAAGTAGGCAGATTTAAGTTGTGACAATGATTTGTGAAAAGAAATATGCGTAGAACTAATGGGATCCGAATCTGTTGTAATTATTCCGACTGGGGTCATCGGTTCAGTTTTGAACGATTCGGATGAAATTTTCTCTTCCCTCTTTTGAATAACAGGACCATTCATTCTGGATCCGACGATCACGATTAGAATAATAGAGTCACTTTATCCCAAATTCAGATTTCAATCCGAATTAATTGAAGTTTTTCTTTTAATAAAACGTTCAATTACATCTCAGGAAACAGAAGGTGAAATCCTTAACTGATACCTCTTTGAGCCTTGCTTAGTTTGCTAATTGATTGGCATGAAGCGTAGAGTATAAAAATTATTTGGTGTTAATTGTATGATGAAACATAAAAACTTTTATAAGGAATGCATTCGTTTTATATTTTAAGAAGAATATTATAAGCCCTATCAGGGTTTTAAATCGAACCATTATAACTATTTTTTTAAACTATTTGGTGTAGTTAAGATTAGTTTTTTTTTCCAAGTATTTTCATTTAATTTGTAAATAAATGACTTATTAGATTGGCGTGGCATTAATTTTAATTTCCGAGATACAAAACACTTATTAATTTAGCAACTTATTGAATTGGTAAATTATCTAAACATATTACATAAGCATTTGTAAATTCATTGCAGGTGATATGAACATCTCGATCCCTGCAAACTGCAATGACCAAAAAAAAAAATAACCTCCCGTTACTAAATTAGCAGGGCAGGGAGGGATCGATAGAACTCAATAGAGGGTCACCTTTTTTTAAAAAAAAAAATACAGCTCACATTAATCGTGACATATAGTATATTTTATGTGTGATGAGAAATTATCCTTTATTTTATCCCCTCACTTCGTCTACTTTCACCTACACGCGGGTCTCACGAATGATGTGTTTTTAGGAGACCCATTTATTATACGAGAAGGATTCAATTATTATCATTTTGATGTCACATCGATGTCATTAAAATTAAATATTAAATAATTATTATTTAAATTTTTAAATAATAAAACTAATTGAAGAAATATTTTATAAATATCATCTTATATATGTATACAAAAAATTATATCATTTCGATATTATTTATATAGGCATCAAGTGTTAATAAAATCAACGGACCAAATTTTACAATTTAGACACGTTACTTGATGGCTATTCAAATGAAGTTAAAATTTTATGATTTTTCATATATATACAATTGAGATGATATATAATACATCAAACGGTTCACATTTTTAAATTTATACATAAATAAATAAATAGACATCATGTGCAAAAAAAAATGGTAATTGAATCCCTTCTCTTATTATATATATATATATATGATATAAATATTATGAGACACATTAGAGCGTTCAAACATTTTATTTTAATCATGGAATACGTTACCCTCTACGTACTCTATCATGTGGCAAACTTTGGTTATCATTTCTTCGCGTGATATGCCTATACTGTATCGATAAATATATTAAAAATATATATTATTCGTGATATGCTTATACTGTATTGATAAATAGAGAAAAAAATGTCATATTTTAGTCAACAATATTCAGAAAATATGTTTATATTTTCACTTGATAAATAAGGACAAGTCTTGTAACGACATGCCTGCTGATATGATCTCTCCATACTCCGATCCAAGAAATTAGACTTCCCCCTATGTTCCTATCCACATGCAAATTAAATGGTCTTCATTGTATTCAGATATATATTGAAATTTGAAGTCATATCTTATCTATTGACGATGATTTTTGCCGCCAAAGCACAAATTATGAATTAAAGATAACATTATGTAAGTGTCCATGGGAACGAATATGTAATTAATTAAGTTGAAACGTTTTTTTTTTTTTTGAGTGGAGAAACTTTTGAATTCAAAACTTGCAATTTTGCCTAAGAATCCATGTCCTATGATACAATGTATTCAAATCTTATCTATGACTGGAGAATTAATTAATGACTGATAAATATATAATTTTCCCCCACAATAGTATAGTCGTGCGTGTCAGAATTAAGTAATTAAATCGTGGCAGGGTAACATATGTGAGTCAAATTAGTCGTTACAAAAAGTATGCTAGCTGTCCAACAGTCCAAGTCTTGCAACGTACAAATAATTGTATTTTGGCATTTATTAAGTAGACTTGAGTAAGAATTTTTCTAAAGAGCACGAGGCATTAGTTTTCCTATATAATTAGACGAGATTGAAATATAACAAATACTATCAGTGTATTTTTTTTTAACAAATACACGGTGCACTCTCAGAATACATAATCTAACATTAGGATCAAGATATACGTAAATCTGGAAGATAGTTTTTGGGAAGAAAAAACTAAGTGCACTCATAACAAGTCTAAAATAGCGCAGACTGTAGTCGTGTTCATCATTTGAATTTGCTGTAAAAAATTATGAAAAAATGATTTAACAAAAATGTGGACATAGGTCAAAGAAGTTACAGTTCTTTTTTGGTAATTAAAAAGACGTTACAGTTCAACGTGCAGTTTTAAAAATAAATTTATATTTCATGTTTTTCCTTTTATTTTGCTTTTATTTTGACTCCTGTATGTACCAAATATTTTCTCTATAAATAGGTGGCTATCCTCACATGGAAACATCAACCTTTCTTTTAACACCCAACCTCTGAGAGAAAAGAAAATAGCAAAGAAAGAGAAATAAAAGGGAATAATGGCTAGGAATAAGATCAAATTGCAGTTCATCTCGAACAACGCACTCCGACGTAGCACGTTAAAGAAGCGTCAACGTGGCCTGCTCAAGAAGGTACGTGAGATTAGTATCCTTTGTGGTGTGGATTCATGCGGGATTGTTTATAGTTCGGAAGGAGGCGCTCCTGAAGTCTGGCCGCAACCAGAGATTGCGAGACGAATCCTCATAACATTTTATAACTTGCCGGAGACCGAGCGTGCTCGTAAAATGACCAATCACATGGTATTTATGGAGGAGCGGGTTGCAACTTCAAGGGACAAGGCTGTCAATCGTGACAATGGCAATGACAAGCTTGAGGTACGCGCAATACTATATGAAGGTTTCTCGGGACATGACTTCAGTGGACTCGGTAAATATTATTCATGGGCTGTTGGTGAAGCCTTGGATGAGCTTATCACCAAGGTGTATGGAAGGATCAGCTACATGAGCCTTCCTCCACAAGCCCGAACTGCAGGTGCTCCTGGTGCTGGTATGGGGAGTGGTGTGTATGTGGGACCTGGTGTTGCACTGGCTATTGCTGCACCAGCAACATTAGCTAGTGCAGAAGCTGAACCTTCTAATCAAGCACTGCGAGGCAGTGAGTTTTCTGAGGAAGAACTGGGTGATATTTGGAGTAGTGATGGTGCAAGTGAAGATGGTGACAGTGAGGATGATGACGAGTGATTTGTGTTTTCATGGCGGCAGAGAGTGTTTCTTGTTGATTTATGGTAGTGTTTCTAGCCAGACGGTCTGGTCTGGAAATCTTGTAGGGTTTGGTTGTCCTTTTCATTTTAAAGTTGATTTCCTAATTTCCCTTATTATTAATAGGTAGATCTGATTTGGAAGACAATTTGGAGATTCTTTACAAACCATTCTGAAAACAGTATTGGGAGATACTGTATTTCAGAGTTTCTATCAATTTAAATTTTAGATTGTTGTGTTCATGTCAACCCATCCTATATTTAGGATGGTTGATAGTTTAAGTTTTATATTGTTGTGTCAATATCAACCTATATCTTAGGTTTAGGAGGTTGATAGTTTTAGTTTGTTGTATTTGGCTCTCTGTCGTTGAGTCTTTATTGTAGTTTATGAATTCTATGAATGTGAGTCTGTTGCTTTTTTATGTCTCCTCTTTTCAATTTATTTATCTAACAAAATCAGTACATATTTTTTGTCCGGAATTTCATTTTAGTTTGCATTATGCAACCAGATTGCAATACTTAATAGGAAGGCACTAAATTAAGAAATAAATGCAAGTATGCGACAGGATTAAAAGCACTTGTTGACTTAAATTTTAAATATTTGATGTGCTAAATTTTCGTGGAGTCAAACGGCTAAAATTTTACCTCCTTATTTTGGTGAAATCGGAAAAAGGAAAAGCAAGGTGAGAGCCATTTTTGAATAAAATATAAGTCAAATAATTGACATATATATGCTGGTTTAAATGGCAGAAACAATCAGATATACTATTGCAATGTATTGCCAATTGTTAAAATTATTCAATTTTTAATATATAAGATTTTCAATATATGATGGCATTAAATATATTAGAAGCCAGTCAGCCACCACTGAATATTCATTATGTCAAAATTTTACAAAATGTAATGGACAACGTTAACTATTTGTTGTCAAATTATTGTAGAGACATGAATCAACAAGTGCAATCCAAAAAACGTGAACGAGCACTTCATAATGTTTGAACGAGGTAAAAATCAATGTTAATTAATAAATTCAGTAATCGGTCAACACTCAACAGGCATCCTATATAGTGGGCTTGGTACCGACTATATACGATAATGTACAATTTAAGACATGTTCCGACCCTGTACTGAGCCATATCATATCATATTACTATTAACTTTATCATCTCGACGCTGTACTAGCGTTTCAATCAAAATATCCCACGTGGCAGTTTCTCAAAATCGCAGGAAAGAAAAAAAAAACCTACAGCAAATCGAATGCATTAGAAAGTGGTACTTGTCCCAGCTCAAGTACTGATGACCAGAACAAACAACCAAAAGACCTTCCTCAGCCAAATCCTAACAAATGGAACCATCATTGCAAATGGCGATTCTTACCATAAATTTCTTAGAGATATTTGCTCCAGCAGTATTATAATGATTCTCCCTAATAATTGGAGGACAAATATATAGTTTCAATCAGAGATTTGATATGTAAGATGTTTTATCGCGACGAGTACTTCTTGTCAAATACCCAATCTTATGTAATCTTTATCAATTATTTAAATGCAGCAGTGTGGACCCCATATGCGTCTGTGGTGGTATACTGGTATGTCCGCAATCAGAATAGCATGCAGCCTGTTTCATTCAGATTTGATTAATGCGCCAATTTCTTTTGACTCCACCAAACCGCATCTGCATAAGGAATCCACATAGCGGTACCCCTTATATGTGGTATGCGGTACCCATTGACATGCATGAAAAACGCATTTTAAAATACTGGTGCCAATAGATATTTAAGGCACAATTGTGATAATAAAAAGTTTTTTTTCAAAGAAAAATAACAATTGCTTATATGCTAATTTCTACACGATAAATTTCAAAAAATGACCACACAATTTGCAGAAAGGGGCACTATCAAGATATAAATAGCTTAACAGAAAATGTTCACAATTTAGTAAAAACCAAGGATATAACAAGGTTGAAGAAAAGATGGAATTAACAACTCTCAACCAGTGTCTCCTCTTGAGAACCTGTGTTGGCCTGACTTTCTGTTATATCCTCCTCAGCCTTCCTTTTCTTTTCTGTCTTTTGTTTTGGCACCAGATTTCTTTGCGGCATTTTTCTTTCTAAAATCTAATCAGTAAAAAAAAAGTGTTCACAACACCTAATACTATTTAAAAAATAGTTGACCCATGACTTAAATTTACCAAAATATAACCCGAAAAAAAATTAAAATGAAAGCATGAGACCCATGAGGATAAGTGATAAGGGGGGATGTGACTTTTGGAGAGTTGGGGGTCACTGGAAGATACAATAAAGTTGAGAATTATTTTTAGTTGTATTAAGATATCAAAGCAGTCAGGACTTCTAAATGATTCAAAGCTTATAAAAATATGAACCAATAGGATCAATGCCCAACCGCATTATAGTTGAGACTGGAATGAGCTTCATAAAAAAATATTTCCATTTTTGCCCCTACATCACCTAATGAAGGCTACTTTATATCTAATAGAAGAATAGGATGCCACAACAGACACCTGACTCAGCTTAGTATATGAAGAAGCAACAATTTTCAATATAAAAATAATTCAAGTTATTTGTAAATTTAGTCCTAGTTAAATGGAATGAATGTATCCCATTTTCTGAGGAAAGCTGTCTGATTGGGCTCACCTGTCTTTCTAAAGATGATTTGGTCCATGCAAATCCACAAATCCCACCCACTATAAATTCTTTGCATGGTGCCAGTAAAACACCAAAACTGAACAAACCAGATCAATACCCAAGTAGTGGTTGCTCACTGAATCAAGGAGCATGGTAGCGGGATTTAAAATTTTGCTACATATGCATAACTATTTTGCAACAGTTGCTTTGCACACTGATTTCACTTGCAACCATTAATATTGAACTAAAGAAAATGTCGAACAAAAATACAAACCTTCTAAAGCAGATCCAAGAGGCTCAATAAATTCAGGGAACTCAATATCCTCAAGTGCCTTTAAAACATCCTCTGCATTAATTGTCTGTCTCTTGGATTCCTTGCATATGTCATTGGCCCTATTTAATAAGAAATTATTTTTCTTCAAAAATGGACCACACTAAATACTTGTATTCACAAGAATTATAGAACAAGCAATATAAACAACCCAAGAATATTTATTTAATATTCTTAAAACTTAAAAGGATTTTTCCTTAAGCCTGTTGTTTATGTATCTTTTCAGAATTCAAACCCCCATATTTATTATAAATTGGCTCAATTATGCCATCTTCAACTAAAATCTGACAAAGTGTAGGTGAGGCTAAACCAAAGTCACCTTCTCTTAGATATAATAATTCAAAAATAAAAAGTTTTAAGAATGGAATCCAAAACTGTAAATTTTAAAACTAGAAAGTTTGCATTCACTGTCAGTGAATCAAATGAGGTCCTATTCATTCTCTGCAAACCAGTTTTATATATCTAGAAATTTGCTAATATATTATATAATGCAGTTGTGTTTGGAATCGGAGGAGTTCCCAAGCCCTTAGGACCAATTTTGATTCCAAAGATTGTTTCAACCGTCAGATCAGCATCTAATCATGATGAAACTCATTTCTATTCTCATGCTTTTTTCCAATCTAAATATTGATCCGACGGCTGAAACAACCCTTGGGAACTCCCCCCATTCCGTTGTGTTTACATACAAAGTTCATGAACCAAAAAAGATGGTTCGCATTCATTGTATGCGAACTTCCCACTACTATCAATTGTTCATTCAGATTTCCAATGCACCCACTTTTTGCCTTTTGCCTTTTGCATTATTATTTTAATAAAAATTTAAACCAAAATACACAATTTTGTTTGAAATACAAGGATTATCTTGATTCATGCATTTTATTTGAAAATGCCTCAAGGATAGCCTCTTGGAATACTAAATGAATGCGTCCAGACGACAACTAATAAGTGTGAATGTTTTCTGTTTTTCCCTCATTTGAACACCCAAGGAAGAAATTAAGAAGGCACAATCCTTAATTTTATATAACAATCAATTGAGAGAGAGAGAGAGAGATTACGTGGCAGAAAGATAGTGGATGAAGATACGAGCGCTCTCTCCAAAAGCGAGAAGCGCATCTTTATTCACAGTGATATCTTCCTCTCCAGCTAGCTCCGACAGCTTCTCCTTCACCAGTCTCCGTACAATAGCCCGTGGCAGATCCTCCACTTGCACCTCCGGCACCGGTGCCGTAGCAGGTGGAGCCTCTTCCGCCGACCTAGAAGTCGACGGACCTGGATCTGCCTCCTTTCCTTCCCCTCCCTTCTTCGCCTTCTTCGCCTTCTTCGCCATTCTATCTCTCTCTCTTTTTTGCAAAGATTTTTTGAAATCTTCGCAGAGACTACATATGCAAAGTCGTGACGGATATTCAACTCCTAACCTCTTAACCTTAGCTGCCACCGTTTCCCGTCTCTCTCTCCCTAAATCGTAAAACCCTCGCGCCAAATGCAAGTACACATTTCACGCTTCCCCGTATTTCGCAAAATTTCCCAGGACTGTTGTATTCAAGGTTTTATAATGCGCATTTCAATATGCGTCAGATCACTGCATAGCCTATGTATGATAGACGGGTGTATATATAATTTTGTATGTGTATTTTAAAAGAAATTTATAATATTTAAATTTATCATTTATTTTTGAAGGTTTTTAATGTTAAATAATAAAATATAATAAAATATTAATATAATTTTAAATATTTTAAATGAAAAATATAATATAATTAATTTTGTAGATTTAATATGATAAATATTTAAAAAAATAATGTATATTGTTGAATATGTAGATGCATATTTTTATACATGCAAAATCGTACCGTATAAACATAAACGGACTGAATATGCGGCCATGCGACCGTATTTTAAAACAATGGTTGTATTATATATATCTAACTGTTGGGCCAGAGATGTTGCTGCTTTAGGAAAAACTTCCATGTAAATGCAACTACTGGGCTTTGTTAGGCACATCATTGAGGAAGGAAGAAGGTCCAGTGAATTCGTTGTATAAAAATTAAAAATGTTGACAGATTTATTTTATCTGATATAATTATTGTATTTTAATGTAGATAACAAAAAATTTCGTTGGTTTATCTAATTCAGAATATAAAATAATATTTTAATCTATAATTTACAACATTATATCTTTCGAGCAGATAAAAATCAATTATGTAAACGACAATCTGTAACATTTTTTGTTACATTGTTGTGGGATCTTGATAATCATTTATTTTGACAATCTTGACAAGCGATTTAATATAAATTTAATTAAAATATTAAAAAATGAAAAAATATAGAAATATATTGTTAAGCTTATGCATTGATTATGTTTCAAATTTCATATAATTTAAATATTATTTGATATTTCATCAAAAGTCATTAAATTTAAATTGTTAAAATTATCGTATAATTTGATAGTCTTTGATCGAATAATATATAATATCAAAAGTATATTAAATTTAAAATATAAATAATCTATAAGTTTAAGAATATATGTAAGATTTTTTTTATAAATTCATTTTAAGTTAGTTGTCGAGATTGTCAAAAAAAAATGGTTGTCAAGAAATCCACCCTATTATTATAATATGCACAAGTTACAGTCTCTATTAAAAATCGTTTACTTTCTACTAATTGAGGTTTATATTATATAATTGTTAGTTTATTCGACAGGACAAATATCAGAGGAGACAAAGTCAATAGTTAGTAATTGATTAGGTTCTCACATGTTGCCAGTTTTATATTATTTTACTTCTAAAGATCACAAAATAATGGCCAGCATCAAGTCAAATCTCGTCTGGCGCGCAGTACGCGCGTAGCCGTGTACTGCTGTACTGTATAAATAATACGCGCGCTATCTGAATCCCAAGTTGAGCAACCTTTGAACTTTGGAGAGATCGCCATTCGCCAGGATTATCATCTTATTCTTTACCGTCTGGAGAAAGAAACAGGGCAAAATTATATAATATTTCATCGTTTATCTCAGTGAAGAACATTTCTCCGCAGCGACAGAAACAAACATCAACTCCTCAATTGGTACAACTTCAACGCCTCATCTACTAGTGGGCCCCCTCGAATGCTATTGGAAATACGGTTTCCAAATTCGTTGGCCTTGTTGTTTACAGTTAATCGAAATGTAAGTTCAATTCAAAAAGACCCCATCCAAGTATTGCTTTCTGTAACTTCCATTCTGATATTTTGTTTTCCTTCTTCTTCATCATCTAAACTAGACACAAAGAGCTGCGTTCTTCCTCCCACCTCCTCTTCTCTGTAGACTGTACTTCTATATTAAATCACACCGAACAATCTCAGTCGAGATGGAAACAGACGATTCAGATCTCCCGCCAGAATCAATAGTTGTCCCGATCACAGAGGATACCCCGTGGCAGTACTCAGCCTATGACAGTGGAGACTCTGGGAGAGAAATTACTAACCCGAAATCGCACTCTAACCTGTTTCCTCGGTCCAAGACCGGACTGACATCTAGCCAGGTTGCAGCCACAAACCTAAAAGCTACAGCACGATCTCCAATTATCAGCATTCCTACCAAGTTCAAACTGCCCGGATTTGCCCACAACCACGGCCCGGCTTCTATTTTTCCAAGGTGGCATAATAGCAAATTGAAGAAATCAGGTTTGGCAGATAATGAACCTGGTTCTCCCAAGGTGTCGTGTTGGGGAAAAGTTCTATCAGAAAGAGAGAAGGAGAAGCTTAGGAAACAAAGAGAGGCAAGAAAAGAACTGGAGAAGGCACCTTCATGCTGTAGCAGATTTTCAGCGATGATGACCTGTGTTGGCGATCCAGCTGCCGGGAGAAGAGGCGACTCTCATTTTCAATTGGCTGAAGTCAATCCACCACACGTGGAGGACATCCGGCAACCATCAGAAATGAACATTGTTTCAGAGTTTATTGAAGTCCCGCCGCGACAGTTGGTTGAAGTGGAGGCAGAGGCGGTTGGATTAGGGGATCTGAAACGATTTTCATCGGCGAGGAGGGCTGAGTCGTGGGGCGCTGACTTGGATGATGAAAAGGAGGGAATCGCAGTTGTTGCACAAGAAAATAGTTCAAATTAACAATTGGGTTCTATTGCTGACGTGGTTGTTTTTTGGAGGACGTGGTTGAATGTTTGTTTTTTTTCCGTTTTGACTTTTGATTTAGTGTTTTTTTTCTTTGACCTTGGAGAATAAATAAGTTATCCGTCTCCTATCTTTTGGGTTCATTATTAGCTGCAAAGATGTAATTTCAGGTGGTGTTAGTGTACTAATGTGTATAACTGCGTATATTATTGAAATTTTTTCTTCAAATATTATTTTTTTTAGTTTTGTTACTATTTTTGTTCGAAATGACTAGGGCTGTCTAACGTTCATAACGATCACGAAAATTAAATTTTTCGTTAACTGTTTCCTTTTAGAGATGATTAATTTTTTTTGCGTTAACCATTTAATTGAAAATACGGAAGCAATTTTTGTTACTTTAATCATTTCGTTTAGTTAAACGAAATAAACGAACAAAACAATCAAAATGTTATGATTGTTTACAAAATATTATCAATACCAGTAATCAGCAAAATCAAATTGAAGTAATTAAAATTTTGCAAACGAGTATGTACTAGTAAATATCAAAATCGAATTGAAATAATCAAAATTTTGCAATTGAGTATGTACCAATAAACGGCAAATTGAATTAAGTAATTAAAATTTTATAAACGAGTATATACCAATAAACAACAAAATCGAGTATGTATCAGTAAACATCAAAATCATTTAAAAAAAATCAGCAAACGTGTATGTACCAGAATGACTTAGACGAAAATTTCAACAAACCAGATGTAATATCTTTTTCCCAAAAAGATCAACCAATTTTTATGAATAAAATGAACAAGACCAAATCTAATAAAAAAATCAGGCAAAACCTTCTGTTTCTTCAACAAGAAGCCTTTATAAAAATAAAACACATTAGAAATTTACCTAAATTACCCCCAATTTTGTCCTAAATTTACAGAGACTGTGATAGAAGTATAAATGGAAAATAAAATAAAAAAAAGCACAATAAATAAACCTAGCATCGTGATCGTTAGGTACCTTGCTCTATACTTCGCGACCATCTGCCTTGAACTGGCCATCTTCCCCTTTCCTCCTGACACGGAACCCTAGCTCATCTAGACGGCTTTCAGTTACGCCAACCTTGCCCAAAGTTAGAGAAATGACGATCAGCATAGAGTTAGTTCAAGACGAGATGAGAGAGAAGTAGGTGAGCGGCTGAGCGGCGTAGGAAAATTCAAAAAGAAAGGTTTGTGAGCAACTGAGTGATGATGGAAATGACGAGACGAGTGAGCGGCGTAGGGTTAGGTCCGTGTTTTCTCTGATTTTCAACATCTACAATGAATATAAAAGGCAGACATATAAAATATCGAACGAAATAACGGACAATGATAGCTGGAAAGGTTATTTTCGTTAATTGTTTCGTTCTAAAGACAATGACTGAAATTTATAATTACTATTTTGTTACTAAAATGAAATGAAATTTTTTGATCGTTTCGTTTCATTTACCATGAAATGAAATAACAAAACAGTCAAACTTGTTTTCGTTGACACTCCTAAATATGACCTGGAAAGCCAAGAAAGTATTGATGCCCGTTTGAAAAACGTAAGTAAAAAAGAAGGGGAGGGGGGTCACTTGACAAACTTTATTTTGACAATCTTGACAATGGATATTTAAATAAATTTGAAAAAAAATAGAAAAAAAATATAGATAGATTGATAGTGATTTAAATTTCATACAATTTTATTATTATTTTATTAGTTCATTAAAGACCGTTAAATTAAAATTGTTATAAATTACATAAAATTTTGATGATCTTTAATGAGTTATCAAATAATAATAAAATTTGAACCTGTATCAATCTATAAATAAAAAAAATACATCTATAATTTGTTTTTCTATTCTTAAATTTTATTTCATATTTATTTGAAAATTCATTGTCAAAATTATCAAATAACCCATTTTCAACGATCCCTCCCAAAAAAGAATGCATATTAATTTTAAAGAATGTATTCATTAACTACTGTTAAGTGATTCCTCGTCTTATGTAATTATTCTAGACCCATTATTTTTTTAGTGTCACAAAACAACAGCAGATTTAGATTCGAGAAAACAAAATCAAATGTATTATATTACAAATTCAAATCTAACGCAGCAATTCAACGATGCACAGGGCAATTAATGCCAATGGAGTTGTAGTTCAGGATCATCCATGAGACCATGACCATGATATTAAAGTGACACAAAGGTTGTTCAAATGGGCCAGCTGTTTGAAAGGCAACATGCCTACATCACCCAATAAGAGCTTGCATGACTTGAACATTTTATATTCAACATATGTAGATTTGGGTTGGATCTTAAAATATGTTTATTTGTGTGATTGTACAGCCTGATTCGGAGTTATTGAGTCTGGCCCAACCCAAGAATCATACATTCATATGTAAAAGTCTGGCTCTCATTTGTAATACTTAATGGATACCAGATATAATTTTGTTCTCTAGAGATTTTTCACTTGTAATTTGACAATATTTTTTTTTTTTTTTTTTACAAGGTAACCATATTTTTTTTATGAAAAATGGGAAATAAAATAAAGAAATAGAATAACCCTATCTGTAAAGTCTTAATTCCATCAAAGCATATTGTTTTGGTACACAACTTCAGACGAAAAGTGCAAATTTCAAATTTTAATCAACGTGAAAATCTGGATCAGCTATTTCTTAGGTCTGGAGATATTTATTAGTCTCTTTGATGTGGATATTTTTTATATAACAATTTTTTTTATCTGTCTTGAGATTTCCGTGGAATAAGTAGATGGAATAATAGCTTCAATATTGACATTAAAAAAAGAATAATAAGATATTGCTGATATATTCTGGGAAAAAGCAATACAATAAATGCGAATTGAAGATTTAAAAAAAAAATCAGCTCAATGAGTATTGAGGTAAACACAAAACTTGTAAAAAAAATGCAAATGGTTAGGTATTTAGGATACAATAATTAGACGCTTTTCTTGGATACAGCAATTAATGTAATTGGTTAGAATTTGAATTTGACCTTTACATTTTTAAATAACGATTCATTACTTTCGACATGTATAATGGCACTTAGGGCGACAAAAAGAGGTGGGTCGTCTTGATGTAACAAAGATTATTCAGAGGACCTAGTTAGAAATATATGCTAGTTAATAATTTTATTGACGAATATAACTAATTAGTTTATTTGATATACCCTCCTGTCAGTTTTAATTAAACTAACTGGACCCTGGGCCCAATGTAACTTACATGTCGTATGATGTACTGGATGTGTGCGGTCTCGAGTCGCGAAGTCATAACCTTGGCACTGTTAATTTGTGATTAAATTCCCAAACTAAAAAAGCAAAAAAAAAAAAAACAATTTTACAGTTAAATTCCGTGTCAATTCGGATTATCCGAAGCCGAAGTGCAGAACCATTTCTCCCGTGAGACTGACTACTGGGTCCCGCCGCCCCGGTATAAATTAACATTATATGATGTATTTGGGATCGGTATTCTCTGCGGATATTTTCCGTATGGAGATCTCCGCAGAAAAATCATAATGATTTAAAAAAATCATAACGGCTGTGGAAAAGTCTAAATACGAATTTTGATGCATGAGACTGTTTATTATTATTAAATTAGAACGGTTGATAAATGATCGTACAAATTAAAAAACCGCATTATTAATTAACAGTTCTTTATTGAATTTGGCTGTTTTGCTCCTTTTCTTCTTCTCTCGCCCCAGTCCACCCACTCTCACGCAAACCCTCTTACCTTCTCTAATCCTCACATCATCCTCCCCCATAAACCTCCAATCTCATCTCTCCACATCCCAAATCAGATGGCTAAAGTCGATGCCAGCAATACCGAGTCCGGCCACAGAGTCATAGGCAACACCGCAAGAGACGACTCAGATCTTCCACCGGACTCTATAGTCGTGCCTATTACTCATGAAGCCATCTGGCAAGATCTTAGCACGGCCTACGACAGTGAAGACTCGACCAGAGGATCTACCAACCCGAAATCGCACTCCAACCCGTTTCCTTGGTCCAAAGCTGGATCCGCCTCCAATCGGGTCGCCACCACGAACCTCAATGCGACCACATCTGCGCCAATTATCGGCCTGCCCGCCAAGATCAAACGGACTGGATTCATCTCCCGTCACCGTCCGCCGTCGATCTTCCCGAAGGGGCGGAATAGCGGGTCCAAGAAGTCGGGTTTGGCGGATTCCGAACCCGGTTCGCCCAAGGTCTCTTGTCTGGGGCATGTTTTATCCCAAAGAGAGAGGGAAAGGCGTAGGATACAGAGGCAAGAGAAAAGTGAGACGCAAAACAAGGCACAAAGTGTCACGTGCTGTGTTGGATTCTCATCAATTTTGCATTGTGGCGGCGACAAGAAGAGAAGAGGTTCTAGCGCGGAGGAGTCCGAAGTCCGGCAGTCATTGTCGGAAAAATCTCAAGCACCAACAGCGATAGAAGTCAAGAGATCAGCAGTGGATGAAGTTCAGCGAAAAAAGAGAGAGGAAACCAAGCCATCTCCAGAGGAGGAAGTCCGGCAATCGCCAGAGAAATTGGATACGGAGGCTTTACCTCCGGGGATCTCAGCAATGAAAAAGTTCTCTTCGGGTAGGAGGGCTGCGTCGTGGGGTGATGATGTGGTGGCTGAGAACCAGGGGCGAGGGGCAGCAGAAAGCGATTGATTTGTCAATGATGCGTGGAAGTGTGGGACCATGCTGACATGGAGGAAGGCTTTGGTTTGGAAATTTTTCATTTCCTGTGTTGAATTTTTGTAATTTGTGCTTTTTTTTCATTGTTAGGTAAGATGACTCGTTTTTCCAGGACCTTTTCAAAATTTCATTAGTTGTTTCTCAAAGTGATAGTGATTTATTCCGGGTGGTATTATGTAAAGTAAAGGATTGTGTACATAATTGGGATTGTTTAAAGACTTCCTTTGCTCGAAGCAGGTGGGAAACTTCGAATTGTTTGCCTTTTATTTTTTGATTTTGAGGGAAAAAAATAATAAAAACAATAAAAAAAATGATGAAGTACCTTATTTATTTTTGCAATCTAGAAAGACCGGAAACGGTCATTAATAAGTTGCTTAATTTTCCATATGAGTCAAAAGAACATGTGGAAACTGGAAGTGTGTCTGCAGTCTGCATTAATGAAAATGACTTTGACAGCGATGAGCCGATGACTTACAAAAATAATTGAAGTGAATGAAAATGGAAATAGTTTTTTCTTTCAACCTTTCAAGCCAATGTATAACTAATTTGATATCCGATATAATCTCCTAAATATCTTAAATAAAAAGCTATCGTTACAAAAATAAAATAAAAAACAAATAGATATATAAAAGTTTCATATGTAAAGAAATATAAATGCACTTGATAATTTTGCTATGATAGCTCCAAATATTTATTTTGTGCTGCTCTCTCTAACTGTATTGTGATACGAATGAGAAATTCTTCAATCAAATATTCAATTAATGAAAGTCTTAAATGGAAGATATAACCAAAAAAATTAAGGTCATATATTTCATCGATCTGACTATGTTCTAATTATTTATTTTGTTTCAGTTAGTCAAACTTATTTTGAAATATATTTCTTACAGCTATTGTAAATTAACCATACATAATTATTTGGTCGGAAAATTAATTATATGCCACTTCAAAATGTAACAATTAAAAAAAATATCATTTCAAAGTTTAAATTTAGTTTAATATCACTAGAAACTCAATTAAATTAGTTTTTTATCATTATAATTATATAAATATATAATTTCAATATTAAAAATATCATATTTTACTTAATGGCTGTACCCTTATTCAAGCTGCTGAGAATAATGCTGTCGTTGGCCATGTTTGTACACTCATCCACCAGTCCTTGGCCTCACACAGCGACATGGAGCTCATACTCACCCAGTGCTACATCGGTTTAGGGCTGCAATGTCACCTTTTGGTTATTTATCCGATCCGTATCGTATCCGATAAGATGGATATGGGTAGGATTTTATTTTTGTTAGGTCATTGAGTATGGGTTTGGGTATGGATAAGAAAAAAAATTTCGTTAACTTATCAAGTATAGATATGGATAAGGAGTTTTCATTACCCGTTATCCATTGAGTAAATTATATAAATATATATAGTTAAATATATATAAATATAATTATTTTATATTTTTAATAAATATATATAGTTAAATTATATAAATATATATATATATATATATATATAAAGTGAGTAAAGATACCGTGAGATTAACCTCACGGAGGTCTTCCATGAGGTTAACTCAAAAAGTACATCAAATTATCTCCAAATTTTATTTTATCATCATCATTAAATTCTTTATATGAAAATCTTATTTAAAAATTTGGAGTGTTTTAAACTTTTAAAGTCACTATTTTTAATTTTTTTAAAAATAATGTTCAAGTATTGAATATATTATTATTATTTTTAGAGCTAATTTTCAAAAATAAAAAATCATGACTTAAAAATCTCAAAACACTCCAAAATTTTGCAACCCATAAGATTTTCATATAAAGAAGTTAATGAGCATGATAAATTAAAATTTGGAGACGATTTGATATTCTTTTTGAGTTAAGCTCACGGTATCTTTACTCTATATATAGTAATTAGTATATATTTTTTATGATAATTGACATGAAAAAATTATATGATTTTTATTATATCTAAAATATTAGTTATTATTGTACTTTATTAGTATATTTATTTAATACTATTTATTTTTCTAAATTATATAATTTTTTTCATTGAATTATTTTTATTTTTACTCGTTATCTACCATTACCCGTTCGTTACCTGAAATTTTTAATGGGTAAGGGTAGGGTACGGGTAAGGAAAATTTTAATGGGTATGAGTAGGATATGGATAAAAAAAAATTTAATGGATATGGGTATAAAAATATCTTGATCCGTACCCTACCTTATCATTGACAGCCCTACATCGGTCCCACGTCTTCCCTCATTTTTTTGAAAATTATATATTTTGTTATTATTTTTAGAGTTAATTTTAAAAATTAAAAATAGTGATATTGAAAACTCAAAACATCTCAAATTTTTATATCCCAAAAGATTTTTCATATAAAATTTTTAATGAACATGATAAATCAAAATTTAGATATCAATTGATGTTCTTTTTGATTTAAACTTACAGAAAGTCTCTCGGGAGTTTAATGTCACGTTATCTTTATATATATATATATATATATATATATATATGAGAGGAAGTCTAAAATGTAACGTGTTGCACGAATGTGCCTGTGCATTACGTTAAAATCTTAAATTTCAAGTTAAAAATGACTAATCCAAACCGTTTAATTTATTCTCCATATCAAACTCTTGTAGAAAATCAAATTTATTACTTTAAAAAAAATTATCATTTTTTTAGGTAAAAAGAAAATCATCATTATTAGACAATCCAAAATCCTCAAATCAAGCAACTTTCTCTTAGCTCAAAAAAATAGCAAAAAACTTTTCAAAAAATATTAATTTGATTTTCTACAATAATTTAATATGAAGAATAAAATTGAATGGTTCAAATCAGTCATTTTTAACTTAAAATTTGAGATTTTTATGTGGTGCACAGATGCACCGTGTAACGAATTATATTTTAGACTTCATATATATATATATATATATAATTAGGCTATGGTGTTTTACAAAGTACAAAAACGTTGTGTGCTTCGCGCTTTATTTTTAATTTTAAGTCATAAATGATCGATCCAAACTGCTCAATCTAATCTCCATATCAAAATCTATTAGTAAACCAAATTTTATATTTTTTGGAATTTATTTGCTATTTTTTTTGGATAGGGGAAAAATCATCATTTTTGGATGAACCAGAATTCTCAGATCAAGTCATTTTCTCCTCATCAGAAAAAATAGCAAAAAAAATTCTAAAAAATATAAAATTTGGTTTACTAATAGATTTTTATATGAAGATTAGATTGAACGGTTCAGATTAATTATTTCTCACTTGAAATTAAAAATAGAACGCAAAGCACACAACGCCTCTGTGCTTTGCAAAGCACCATAGTCGGACTCTATATATATATATATAGAGAGAGAGAGAGTAAATCTACCGTGAGTTTAAGCTCACAGAAGATCTCTGTGAGCTTAACTCAAAAAATATATCAAATGATCTCCAAATTTTAATTTTTCAATCTCATTAAATTCTTCATATTGAAATCTTGTGGGGTACAAAAATTTGGAATGTTTCGAATTTTCTAAATCGCTCTTTTTAATTTTTGAAAATCAGCTCCAAAAATAATAATAAAATATTCAATATTTATAAATTATTTTAAAAAATTGAAAAGAGCGACTTAGAAAACTCGAAACATCCCAAATTTTTGTACCCCATAAGATTTCAATATGAAGAATTTAATGAGATTGAAAAATCAAAATTTGGAGATCATTTGATATATTTTTTGAGCTAAGCTCACGGTAGATTTACTCTATATATATATATATAGTTGGGCTATAGTGCTATGCATAGCACATATCGCTCTCGTGCTATGGATCAGTTCTTCGTTATCAAAGTTCAAATGGTTGATCCAACCATACAAAAGGACTTTAGTATGATATCTAAATATAAACCATTTTTTATATTTTTTAGAATTTTTTTAAGATAGTTAGAAAATCACTTATTCTGAATGACTCATAATAACTAAATCAAGTAATTTTCTAACTATTTTAAAAGATAGTAAACAAATTTTAAAAAACATAAAATTTGGTCTACATCTAGAAATTCATACAAAAATTATTTTGTATGGTTGGATCAATCATTTGAACTTTAAAAAAAATCCGATCCATAGCACGAGGGGATCCGTGCTATGCATATTGGATATTACCATAGCCAACTATATATATATATATATAGTAAAGCTAGCGTGCTCCGAGGAGCACAGAGCCCCTCCGTGATCCTAACTCAAAAAATATATTAAATGATTTCTAAATTTTGATTTATCACTCTCATTAAATTCTTCAAATTTAAATCTTATGGGGTGCAAAAATTTATATTGTTTCAAATTTTCTAAATCACTCTTTTCAATTTTTAAAAATTAACTATAAAAATAATAATAATATATTCAATATTTGTACATTATGTTTAAAAATTGAAAAGAGCCACTTAGAAAACTCTAAACACTCCAAATTTTTGTACCCCATAAGATTTCAATATGAAGAATTTAATGAGAGTGATAAATCAAAATTTAGAGATTATTTAGTATATTTTTTGAGTTAGGATAATGGAGGGCTCTGTGCTCCTAGGAGCACACTAGTTTTACTTTCTCTCTCTCTATATATATAGACATAGCTATTGTGAAAACGTTTGCATTTCAGCTGATATGCAAACGCATAAAAAAATATTTTAAAATATTAAAAAAATTTAATTTATGGTTTTCATTAAATTTTCACATGAAAATCTTATGGAATACAAAAATTTGGAGCATTTTAAGTTTTTTAACCTACTCCTTTGAATTTTTGAAAAAAAAACTGCTCTAAAAATAATAATAAATATTCAATGTTTGTGTAGTTTTTTTTAAATTCAAAAGAGTGGCTTAAAAAACTCAAAAATGCTCCAAATTTTTGTATCCTATAAGGTTTTCATATGAAAAATTTAATGAAAATCATAAATTATTTTTTTTGTGATTTTAAAATATATTTTTTGACTTTTTTGCATATCAAACGTTTTCAAATACAAATATTTTCACAATAGTCTATCTCTCTCTTTATATATCAAATAAAACCAAATTATATATATATATATATATATATATATTAAAAAAATACTCTTTCAACAAAACTGTAACAATCAGATATTGACAACAAAAATCCAACAATAAGCACAAGTAAAACTATTTAATTAAGAATTATCTAGCCCAAAATTGATCCAAACGTTTTTATGCATTTCATGCATCAAAGAAGTTTATAATATGGCAGCGCATTGTATTATCTGATATGGAAAGGACAAGGAGATCGGTGGAGGGAGGAGATTTGAGTTCTGAAGTCGGATTTGAAAGGCACAACTGTGAATTGGAGATATCAAAGCTTAAAGAGGCGAAACTCAAGTGTTCGTTTTTGAAAAAATGTCATCCGAAGAGAGAGAGAGAGAACAATTAATAATAAAAAAAAGTTAATTTTTTATATACTTCTCAACTCTTATTAATTTTTTTATTTCTTCCATTACTCTTTAACATTTTTTATTTACCACTGAACTTTTGAATAAGTTTTTTATTTACCCTTTGAATTATAAGTACAAAATCAATTATATATATCTTCTTAAAAACTGATGATTAATTTCTGATGGACTAACATAAAAAGAGAGAATATATCTAGTATAGTTACTAACATCTCCCATAGATAAGTCGACATCATTTACTCACATCTCCCATGGACTAACACCAAATCCAGTAGATAGAATAAATCAGTACAATTAGACAGAGAGGCTAACTGAAAAACAGAGACGAGCGTGACCCTGACAGAAAAAATCATGAGAAGAGGTAAGAAATTAAAATAGAAAACAGAGTATACTCAAATGAAGTTAAACAATGAAATAAAAGAATACGAGATGCTCATTAAATTATTTAGTTACTAAGGCTTTTTCGTCTTTACTAATCAGGAACTAATTATCAATTTTTAAGAAGATAATTAAGATTGAGTTTATAATTTTAATCCAAATGCTAAATAAAAAATATTTATAAGAGTTGAATGATAAATAAAAATTATTAAAAGTTAAGGGATAAATAAAAATAAATAAAAAAAGTTGAAGGGTATATAATAAATTAACCCTAAAAAAATTGGTCCCATTAAGAATAGAAAATAAAAAATTTCGCTATTCGGCAGAATTGGCACGCCACGTTTCAGCGCCAATTCGATATTCGACCATTGAGTCGGAATACCAGATTAGCTTCTTCTCCAAGCTGTTCCAGTTTTGTATTTCGTGTTCCGCTATTCCTCTATTCCTCTATTCCTCTATTCCAGTTTTATATTTCGTGTTTGCCCTGTTCTTTCGGCTGACGCGCTTCTCCTTGTTCTCCTCTTTTGCCGAAACTTGCTGTCGGTGGCTTTTTTCTTTTTCGGAACTCTGAATCTCTCTGTTGGAGAAGTTCCTTTTCGTACTTCTTATTTATTTATTTTAAATAAGTTAAATGAAAATTTTATCATTTGTTATTGTTGTTACTGAGATGTAATTATATGATTTTTTTTCACAATACAATTGTGAATTTATGGAAGAGGGGACTACATCAAGCAATCATTTATTTTGATAATTTTTATTTTCTAAAAGTAAAATTTAAATAAAAAATTCACCATTATAGATATGATATGTGTTATACACGTATCATGCATACAAAATATAATTAGAGTATGCTTTCCCTTTTGACGACTCAAATTCAAAAGCCCAATTACAACTAATTAACTATAGTGGCTGTATTTACGCTTTATCCTTTTTTACAATTATCTCTACCATAAATCTTGAATAAATTATAAACTCCTGAGTCCCTGATACATAATTATCGGTCATAGAGCACAAATTTGACCCCATTATGTTTTTTTGACATCTAGGGGATCACCATGATAGTTCCCCGTCATATAGCTAGAGAATATTTTTTTTTGCTTTGATGCTGAAATTTAATTAAAAAAATATTTTATCATTGACAAGTTTGTTATTTGAAACTAATCTGACAAGGATTAAAATTTTGTCTGTGGAATGTAATACTAATACGAATATGTAGAGGTGATAATTGAGTAAGTAGCATCGGACCGGATCAGATTAAAGAGATTAAAAAAATAAAATAAAAATCAGATCGAATTTGAATCCATACGAATATGAGATTTCTTATATCAGATCAAAATTTGTCAACTCTATAATATGACACTCATAATTTAAAACGGGACTCTGTAAAACATAGTTTATTATGTTTTCTTACCCTATCAAAACTCTTTTTCTATGCACACTACGATAAAAAAAACTATTTAATAACGGTTGTTGATCAAATTTAACAACGGTTATTGAACCATTATTAAAGGGAGCGTTAGAAAAGGTGTAAGTAACCGTTGCCAAATCTCTTTGCCAAATTATACGTTTGAATTTTTTAAATTAACTTTTAGCAACGGTTCTGAGCCCAAAAC
Source organism: Schoenoplectus tabernaemontani (assembly GCA_037127355.1). NCBI lineage: Eukaryota > Viridiplantae > Streptophyta > Magnoliopsida > Poales > Cyperaceae > Schoenoplectus > Schoenoplectus tabernaemontani. The sequence goes on along the minus strand of CM073750.1, from coordinate 10,697,392 downwards.
CGTTGTTAAATACACCTTTAACAATTGTTCTGGCACAGAACCGTAAACCGTAGCTAAAGGTCCATTATTATTTTTTTACAAATTTAGCTTTCAGTAAATATGAAAAAATAAATAAGAACAGTAAATAATATAAAAACAGATGACAAAGGATAAACATTGTGACATAAATCATATTATTCATTCAATAAATAATATAAAAGAAATATAATCATTCATATAATGAAACAATATATTTACTGAATAATACATCTTTCTTACTCAATAATATGAAAATCTATATAATTTCTAAGAAAAAAGAAAAAAAGAAAAAAAAATAGAACTAAAACCTTCAAAAAAAAAATTTCAAATGCGTTTTTAGCTTGAAGATGAGAATTTTAGGTCCTAAAAATGTCTGTAACGGCATAAATGGTTAATCCTATAGATCTTATCGTAAGATTTCCGTGACCGTGTAGCACGTCTTAATCGAAGTTTCCTATCAAAAGTTATGATAATTTGAATTTGAGATGGTCAGATTTTTATTTTTATTTCTTCTGTTTATCTTTTCTTTCTTCTTTCTCTCCATGTCTCTCATCTCTCTTTTTTATATATGAAAACAGATGACAAAAATTGATAATCTTTGAGATTTTAATTTTTGAATTTTGATTTTTGGATCGTTGGATTGAGATGAATGAACGGTGAGATGAAAAAAAATCTGACAATATGTGGAAGCGAATGTCATTGGTAGAGAGATCTATCAAAGCAAAAAGTGAAATAAACATTTAACAACGGTTATCTGATTAAAATTGTTGATAAATAGAGTAAAAAAATACTAAAAATCAACGCATCCATTTAACAATGGTTCATGTTGCCAAATAAAAAAAAAATCAACACACCATTTAACAATAGTTCTTTCAAGAATCATTGCTAAATTTTATATTAAACAATGGTTATTTGAAAAAACCGTTGTTAAATAAGTGTGCAATTTTTAATATTTTTTAGATTTATTTTAATAACGTTTTTTTATTAAAAATTATTGTTAAAGAAATTATCAATATTTTAAAATGTAGCTGAATCATTTTAACAATAGATTTGATTTATAATCGTTATTAAAATGATATTGTCTAAAATCATTTTTGTTATAGTGAAATAAACGGCTGAATGAGGAATTAGATCATTTCAAGACTAGAAAAGCACTTAATTGGCTCGTTGTTTCTGCCAGAGGAAAAGGAACTAAGGTGTATGCATGTGTACGTTTGCTATTTTGACCTATCAGCATCATGCTGTTTGATAAAACAATAAAAGCAAAATGAGACTAAGAGTTGAAAGCCTTGAGAAGTGAAATATGCGCGTGGAAGAAGAAACATTGTAGAAGATCCGATCCTGTCAACGATTGCGTGGGTGCACCGATGGAATCGTATGTCACTGAAAGATCAACCAACTCAATAATTATATGCAAATAAAGTAATATATCGGTGATTTATACCTCAACCTTTTAATTTGTTTAGCGGATTACACGAGCCTTTGACACTTGACAGTGAACTATTTAATCTAAGGACCATATAATGTTGACACTTGACAGTGGACTATTTATTTCGCCGATGGTTGATAGATAGTTAATGGTGCTCTAAATATCATTTTTAATATATTATTTTTTGGCAATTGTTGCAATGCAGACTTCAACAATGTCGGTGCGAACATAATTAGGTTTGTTAGTCCAACAAATCAACGACCGAATTCATAACAGGTAAACATATATAGAAATGATATTTAGGCTCCGTGTATCAGATCGCGCATATATTAATTATTCATGTTTAGGCTCCGATATTTCATTTCCGGATTATATGCACCGAAAAATTATTGTTAATCTCCCCATAAGATAATTAATGCCAATTTATTTATTTTATTTTTCTGCCAACATCTCGATTGAGGACATCAAGGCTGGGAAGCAGGACATCGGTTAGCTTTTCCTTAAAAAAATAATAAAAGAAAATTTGGTACTCCATGGTCCATACTATACCTCTATCTTTGTAGTAGGAGAAAAAAATGGCAACTAAAAAAAATCTATAATTAATCTCAAACAAATAATATGTTTATCAGCTAAGTGATAATCGATAAATTTAATCTTTCATTGTAATTAACATGACACATGTTAAAAATTGACAAATGAAATATTTAATATGTCAATAACAAGACATGACAAATAACAAACATCATGTAATAAAACGAGGAATTGACATGATTAAATTTATTTTAGTTAAATCATACTATAAGGAAACTCGTTCGTTGTGCGGAACTCTTTCATTTTAAAAAAAGGTAGTGTATGCTGGATTAGTGTATCTTCTAATTTAACACAAAATAACATATTGTCATAAGGTACAATTAATTGATGCATCTTTTTAAAGCGTAGTTCATTGTATTTTTCGAATTGATGTATCTTTTACCAACTAATTTCTGAAATTAACTCTCGCTTCATCATAGAATAACATCTCATTATTTTTTTTCATAAAATCTGATCATAGAATGTATATGTTGAATATAGCCCAAAATAATCCTACATTAAGAGTTTTTTAGAATAACTAAATTTATATCAATATTATTGTCTTATTTTTTTAAATAGAACTCTTATGAATCGCAACATATATTATTTTTTATATTTTTTTTCGAAATTTAAATTTACATAGAGAGACAAGATCTATTACCATTTATATAGGTATGTGATATTATCACCATTTATTTTAGAACAAAGTATTTTAAACACTTAACATATACCGTACACAAAAATAATGAACGTCTATTCTTTATATAAGGATAGAATTGATAATGCATGAAATAGCAAAAAGTAAGAATATAATTGCTATTCCCACGAATTAATTTGTCAAACGAATTTTAGACTCAGTAGAAGAATGCGGAAGAGTGCTAATCCAATATACTAAGTTATAGGTGGTATACTGGATTAGCTCTCGTCGAATAGTGATTATTATTTGATTATGTTGTATTATATTATTATATTATGAATATAATTATAATTATGATTAATTATTATAATATTATTATGATTATAATATATTATTATATTAATATTATGATGATTATTTATTTATTATTATTATTATATTATTATAATAATAATGATTATTATATTAACATCACTTTTAATATTATTATTATATAATTAATTTATTATTATTATATTATTATATTATAATAATTATGATTTTATATTATATTATTATATTATGATTATAAATATGATTATATTATTATTATATTATTATGATTATGATTATTTATTATTATTATATTATATTATTATGATTATTATTATATTTTTATTATTATTATATTATTATTATTATTATTATATTATTATATTATTATTATATTATTATATTATTATTATATTATTATATTATTATGAATGATTATGACTATGATTATTATTACTATTACTATTTTATTTTATTTTATTATATTATATTATTGTATTATTATTATATTATGATTATGATTATAATTTTTTTTATTATATTATTATATTATTATGATTACGACTATGATTATTATTATCATGATTATAATAATTATTTTTATTATTATTTGATTATGTTGTATTGTATTATTATATTATGATTATAATATTATTATATTGTTAGAATTATGATTATTTATTATTATATTATTATGATTATGATTATAAGTATATTTTTTATTATTACATTATTATTTATTATGATTATGATTATGGATTATGATCATTATTTTATTGTTATTATTATATTATCATTTTTATTATTACTATTATTATTATTATTATTTTACTATTATTATTATTATCATCATCGTTATTAGTATCATAATTATTCATATTTTAACTATTCTGATTAATAACTGTCAAACGATATTTTCGATCTTCTGAATAGTAAAAAATATCACTCTTTCAAAAATACAATATTCTATCATTCTTCCAAAATTACCACTCTTCCAAAACTATTCCTTAATTTACCAAACTAACCCTAAGTTATTTATAATATATAATATATTGTAGATTACTCTCGAACTTATATAAAAATTAAAAAGGTCGAACAATTTTCAATCACTCGTGACCAGATTACTGGATATAATAAAACACTTCGTATACAATTCTCTCTCTAAAAAAAAACGTCGTCGTATACAAATTTCTTTAATTTACGCCAACGTAACAAGTCCAACGACTTTGAAAGTCTCAAGGGGCGTCGTTCATTACCCACTTTGGAAGCATTTTAATTGGAGCCTAGGAATCGGCATCACAACATCTCATTTTATAATTTATTTATTCTACTCAGTCATCAGTCATCATTCGTTTAGAATCGACTCGTTAGTGGACCGAATAATTAACGAGCTAATTTAATAAATTCGTTAAGTTAATAAGTCGAGCTTGAACTTTGATTGACTTGGCTTGTTAGGCTCGTTTGACTCGGAGAACTATTAATATTTATTATTTATATAATTATTAATATTTATTATTTATATTATGAATTTTTAGTATAGTAAATAATTTATAGATGATATAAACTTAAAATTATTATATCAATTTTTATGAAATATATTATCATTAGTTATTTTATTAATTTTTATATAAATTTTGATATAATATATCATTAAAAATATTATTAATAATTTAATGAGTCAATTTCAAGCCAAAACTATTGACTCTAATGTAGTTAACGAACTAGTTCGGCTCGGTTCGTTGAGCTAATGAGCCAAACATGAGTTTAACCTAACTCTATTTGGCTCGGCTCATTTACAACCCTACTTTCAAGGAAATATATGTCATTGTCAATTATTAAGTACAATTAGAGGGATATTATATTTTAGGTCCGAACGGAACTTTAAATTTAAATACGCACAAATAGGTTTATTTAGTTATTTTTGAAAATTTTGAATTGGTCACAGTAGTTACTGGTACAAAACAGCAGTATGAAGAACATATATTTGCTATGTTAATACTTAATAGTTACGAAACCATGAGCTTTCTAATAAGAACATTAATGCAACTTATTAAGGTTTTAATATTTAAGGTGCATTAGAAACTGGAAAAAAAAAAAGAGAACCGTTACAGTCAATGACTTAACAAAAATGCCAGGATAATATTATTCTCCTAACGCAATACTAATCAATCATGTACCAACATATTCTCTCTGTCACGGAATAATTTAAGCCACTTCCATAATTTATTAATTGGTATGTTAGTTTGAGGAGTATTAAAAAAAAATCCGTCAACAACTTAGATAAGTTTCTAATTTTTAATTAGACTCATCTTTATAATTATCCAAAAATATATATATATTTTTTGAAAATTATCTTATTAGTTCATTTTTCTTGTTGTATCTCTCTATCTATGCAACTATCGATCAATACATTCGTACTAGGTGTGTGCAATGAGATAATTATTTGACACTATGACACGTTAGTTCCGATTAACTGATTAAGACAGTTCATTTTCAAATTAACGATCCAAATTTCATGTACAAACGGTAAAAAAAAAAGAAAAAGAAAAGAAAAAGAAATAACTTCGAAGGAGCCAAGCAAAGCTGTTTTAACCATTGGTATTAATTAGTGGGTTTTTGTCATGTGTTGTCGGCCATTACTAAAAGGACCAATAAATAATAGGACTGGTACTGCTATTTCCATAGCTTAAATGGCTAAAGCGAAAAATGACATGAGTGATGAGTGATGACTTAATTTATATGTTTGTTTGTTCCCGGCGCCCATTGGTAAATTGAAGTTCTGATGATTGAAATCATTGTATCATTAACCATGCATGCCTGGTTGAAGCTGAGAGCGTGGAGGGAATTAATGGAAATTATACGAAATGAATAACGAATAATTAAAATTAAGTCTAGGTGCTATCAAGACTCGGGAGATGTACCAATTGAGTTGCATCTAGGAAGCCTATATACGATAGAGACATTACGACTTATGAAGTGTAATTGAGATTTGAGTACTGATGCGGTGTCGGTGCTGAATTAAAATACAACATTACTTTTCTTTGATAGAAATTGACAAACGCTAGCTTTTAAATTCTCGATTGCATGTATTCAGGCAACATCTTTCAAACTTGTATCATATTTTTGTAGAAACCAAAACATTGTCTTGTCGCTATCTTCTTGTTTTTTCCCCCAAAACAAAAGCGGCTTAAACGGGGATGAAGGCCTACAACTAGAGAATTTTTTTCTTAAATCAATCTAGTTCTGCAAATGATTTGAGATATCGAAATAGTACGATCAACAAACTTGTTCTAGAAATAACTTCATTTTGTAAACAAGAAAAATTATAATTAAACACCCTACAGTACAGATTCTCTGACTTTTTATTGAGATGAAAAAATCATTTATCACCGGTTTCAATAGATTTTTTTTTTAAACTCTGCAGCTAGTGTCTTAAACAGGCCAGATCAGTATTCAATTTCATTGACGGGCTCTTACCCCAACAAGATTATTAATCCCTTGCACTGGGCTTAATTAATAGGCCTCCTCTTTTTCATCCATTACGAACACGAAACAAATCACAGAGGGAGAAATTGACGTGGGACCCAAAAGTCAGTTTCTAAATCCCTCAAGAGGCCCAAAACCATCTCTGCTCCTTTCTCCGACCAAAGCCACTGAAGAAAGGCGGTGATCCATGGCGTCAAAGCGCGTCTTCAAATCCCTCCCATCTCTGATCGCCAAGCACAAACGCCTCGTGGACCCCATGGCTCCACCTCTCCTCCCTCCCGCGTCTCTCCCTCCCATTTCCCTTCCCTCTCTCCACCCTCTCCCCGCTTCTCTCTCCCCCTCTCTCTCCTCCCTTACCCCGACCAAGTTCACCCATTTCCTTTGCCGCCACATCCTCTACCATCCCAGGTCGCCCCCCATGGCTTTCACCTCTTCATGTGGGCCCCATCTTCTCTACCTTCCTTTCGCCATGACCACCATTCATACCTCTACATGTCTCAGTCCCTGTCCTTTTCCTCCCGCTTGTCTCACCCCCGTATCATCATTTCTCATCTCAAACTAAACCCTTGTCCTTGCACGACTTCTCCATCTTTTCCTGTCCTTTTCTCTAACATATTTACAGTACTGCTATCGTGGCATTTTTTACCGTGCCGGGTGGTTATAAGATGCCGGCTAGCTACTCTGTTGATGGTAAAATAGGGTCTTCAGTCAGTATATCATATTTTACTTCGTGCATATATACATTGGGGTAAGCATAACAAGGCACTGCATTTGTTCGACAAAATGCTTAAAATAGATTTTGTTAAGCCAAATGCCTATACATTTAATATTGTTATAGATAGTTGATGTAAAGGCGATACTGATTTGGCATTGAATTGGCTGAGAAAGATGAAAGACATGGGATGTGAGCCTAATGTTATAACTTATAAGAGCCTTTTTTTTTTCTCAAAAGGAGAGGTTTAAGGAAGGTGTTGGAGTTGCACGTGAGAATCTTGACCTTGGTTGTCAGTTTTCTATGGCCACATGTGAGATTTTAATAAATGAATTATGTTATAATGGAAGAACTAAAAAGGCAGCTGAGCTACTTATTGAGTTACTGCTGAGTGATTCTACCCCTAAAGACGGTTTTGATTGCCAGTTATTGATCGAGTGTCTATGCAAAGAGGGCAGAATAGAGAAGGCATTACATGTGCTTGATTTATTGTCTGAGAAGCCAAATGGCTCTTCTTTGAGTTTCGTCAGTTACATTACATTAATAGAGGAGCTAAGGAGATCCGGAAGATTGAATAATGCTTGCAACGTAATTGAGAGTATGGTTAAAGAAGGGTTTGCTCCTGATACAATTACAATCAATTGTCTATTTGAGGATCTTTGTGATCTGGGAAAAACATTAGATGCAAATCGGTTGAGGTTAAAGGCTCTGGAAAAGGGTTTTGAGACAGATGCTCACGTTTTGCAAAAGAAGGGAGAACTGAGGAGGGGAAAAAAGTTTTGGATGAGATGCTGGATGCAGGTTTTATACCCAATATCATCACATATAACAGGTTTTTAGATTTTTTACATAAACAAAATGGCATTGGCTAATATAGGATCGGGAAGGGATATTTTTTTACACAAATATTGTGTTCTTTGGATTGGTTTTGTATTAAAATAGAGACAATTTGGATTTTTTTTCCTCATTTATCACATGCTGATCAAATCGAACCATTTATATTTTGAATGTCTATGGTGACGAATTGTTTTCCAAATTGCACTCAATTTCATGCACAGTGAAATTATTTGTAAGTTTACCTTTTTATTTCAATAATTTTCTGTGGGTTGTCACAGCCGTCAAATATTCTTGTAGGCAATATAAGCTATCCCTGTAAATAACTGTGTTGGATTTTCATGTGGAACAGTGAAAGTGTGATCAAACAATTCTTTTTGTGCAATTCCTTTTTCATTATTTTTTGGCATGATCCCGATTGGATTTAACTTGTGCGATCATTTGCATGGAGATTCCAAACCTTAGTGCTGAATTCTTACTCACTGTTCATCAAAGTTATATAACCGCATATCCCTTGTTGTTTCATACACTAAAGGGTGACTGATTTGTCAGGCGACTCAAGCCTATTGGAAATTTTGGTTTGCAACGATTCTCTGTCATTGTCATTTTCATGTTTTCCTGGTAAAGTTGTTGAACTTTATATCTTCCATCGCTCATCTTGTTATCTTTGGCGAAAGCATTCAAGCAGGATAATGTGACTTTTATGGTGATGGATGAGGGCAACTTATGCTATTCTCCTATCCCTGATGTCGTAAAAAATAAAAAAAATCTATATTTTTCTTATAGGGTGTGTTTGGATGGTGTAGAATAGTATTGTTTTCGGAATAGCAGTACTGTTTTCGGATTAGCAACTATCAAAATACAAAATTAAAATAAAAAATAGCAGCAGAACAGTGCTAATCTCCTAACCCATAGAAAACATTGGGTTAGCGGATTAGCGTCCATGAGGATAGTGAAAATAATAAGAAATTATTTTTTTTCTTTTATATTAGTATGAAGTAGTATTAAATAATTAATATTATTAAATAAAATACTAAAATATAATTAATTATTTTAATTATTCTCTCAATTGTTCTCAAATTTCTATCCAAACAATATTTTATTAACCCGAAATAGTAAAAAATAACACTTTTCTCACATTTCCCGAGATATCACTAACCTCACACTATTCTCAACTACTAACCCAAACAGTGCTATTCTTTCACTAATCCCTTCATCATCCAAACACACCCATAGAGAATTACAAATTGGGGCTTGGATTCTGATGTTGAGATGTGTTCTCTGATTGTTTGATGCTCCATGGAATAGCAAAAAGTAAGAATATAATTGTTATTCTGACGAATTAATTTGCCAAATAAATTTTAGACTAAGTAGAAAAGTGCTAATCCGGTATACTAAGTTATAGTTGGTATACCGGATTAGCTTTCGTTGGAATAACAATTATTGTTTGATTATGTTGTATTATATTATTATATTATGATTATGATTATGATTTATTATTATAATAATATTATATTATTAAATTAAGATTATGATTATGATTATGATTATTATATTATCATCACTATTAGTATTATTATATTATTATATTATTTATTTTATTATTATTTATTATTATTATATTGTAATAAATATGTTTTTAGTATTATATTATTATATTATAAATATAAATATGATTATTTTATTATTATTATTATTATTATTTTATTATTATTATTTTATTATATTATGATTATGGTTATATTCTTGTTATTATGAATATTTATTATTATTATATTATATTTTGATTATGATTATGACTATGATTATTATTACTTGTTGTTATTATTATTTTATTATGTTATATTATATTCTTATATTATGATTATAATTAGTTAATTATTTATTTATTATTATTATTATTATTATTATTATTATTATTATTATATTATATTATTATGATTACGATTATAATTATTATTATCATTATTATGATTATGATATTATTTGATTATGTTGTATTATATTATATTATATTATTATGATTATGACAATACTTATAATTTTTTATTGTTATATTATGATTATGTTTATTTTTTAATTATATTATTATGATTACAACTAAGAATATTATTATTATTGTTTCTATTATTATTATTTTATTATTATCTTCATTGTTTGTATCATAATTATTCATATTTTAACTATTATATTTAACAACTGTCAAAAGATATTTTCGCTCTTCTGAATAGTCAAAAATATCATTCTTTTATCACTCTTCTAAAAAGACATTATTTTATCAATTTTTCAAATCTATTTCTTAATTTGCTAAATGAAATGCTTGCACTTGTTGATGGTGTTCGCAGAATGCATCTGGATGCAAAATGTAGCATTTTTTTTGTTATTCAGTTAAAAATATGAATTCTGTTTTCATTCTTTACAAATACTTAAATGGACAAAGACTATTATGAATTGAGATCAGGACATGCAGAAGAGATGGGAGGCGAAAGGGACTAGGACCAGTAGGCTATCTATTTTCTATTTATCGCGAAAACATAGTAACAAAAAAAAAATTGCAATAGTTAGAATACTTTTTCTTTTCAAAAGCTGAAAGTGATAAACAGAAATATTATGGACCAATATGTCAATTGGAGTTATTCTTCTGCCTAATTTTTGCTTTGGTTGGCAACTAGTCTCTTTCGTCATAAGACCTGCCCGAATCAAGTGTTGTTTTATATTATTATTTTTTTGTTTCTACAATGTTAGTTAGAACGATCTGTCTAAAAATATCTTTGTTTACAGATCACTGTTCTTCTTTCGACTTTTCTTCTGGAAAATTAATTATTCTGGTATGAGTAGTTGAACTACTGCGATGTTCTACATTATAACAATCGATCAATAATTTCTTTACCAGTTATATTAGGAAACGATAGAGACTTCTGGATTTCTTTCAAGCTGAATAAATCAGAACGTGTGGAAGAACTAAAGAATACAGATGTACCTTTAAATGTGATCATTATCTATGAACTATTACAACAATAAATCGTACGAAAAATAAAATAAAAAAATGACCCAAATAACATAAATCTATCTCTTGGTTAGTGTCTCTAATGTATAACGCACAACTCCACTGGGTAGGAAACATCTTTTCAGCTCTGAAATCTGCACCACAATAGTGTTAAAGTTAAGATTCTAGACGAGGATTTATAATAATTAGTATGTTGATATTCAATTGAAGCTAGACTCTGTATAATGCAAAAATTGCGACCTAAATGAAGATGTGAAGAATATGCAATGAACATCAATATTTTGATATGTATTAAGACTATTATCAGTCTCTTTTCTTGAAATGAATAGGTTATAATGCTAATTATACGATATCAATGACATGGAAACAAATTATAATTTTAAAGTATATTATTATTTGTCAACATTTAGATAGTTTTGTTTCTTTGTTTTAAGAAAATAATTAAATAAAACATAAAAAAAAAATAGACACCATCAGATTGGGAAGGTTGTATCTGGACTCTGGATGGAGCAGGGAATATTAACTTTTTTATTACTTTGTTTAAAAAAAATATTCATCACATGATTACTTTCAACAAAAAAAAACTGACCCTAAACACGATATAAAAAAGAATTGGCAATATTGGTTCATTGAGCACCGCCCATTTTGCAAACAAAGACATATTCGGCCCTTTCCATGAAAGGTACTTGTCAGATGCAAATATTCCCATCCCAAAGGCCTACAAACTTTACCTTGATTGGTTTTAGCATGCATATGCATACTACAGTACAAAGTAATAGATATACCAAATATTTAGATAACTTGTAAGATAAGACTGGGGACCTAATAATCTGGACCAGTCTGGCTCTGATGGCAAGTAATGATGTAATTCTAATTTGGCTTCAATAGTATTCAGTGTTGTTTATGTTTCTGGAATTGTGCTTTCTACGTTGGAGCAGGGTTCTCTGTTATAATGTTTTTTCTTACAGGAATAATAAAATATGCAAAACTTATTCCAGTAAGATTGACACTAGAATGGACTTAATATAACATGCAACGAAATTATTTTCAAAAGAGAGAACTAAAATAAGAATGATACAGACTTTTGGAATAAAGCTTCTGATAAGTTTTTAACCAGGAATTCCCTTGGAGAAGTAAATCCTACTTTTAACAAAGCCTAATGTTTACAATAATATCTATAACTAGGCCATCAGGTAAATTTTGAAGTTATGTTAGTAGAACCATAATATATTCTCTTAGTAATTATAAATTAAATAAAAAAATGATATGAGAGAAAATGATAGCCTAATTACCTGAATATCTATTATGATGGGTAACTCAGCAGTCAAGAAGTATAAATGTCAGCAAGAACATGAAATCAAATATGATTGTCTATCTTAACATGTGAACCATTCATCCATCCACCATCCAACATTTCTTTTTTGAGTGCAAAGAATAATGATAAGGAGAATAAGTGTGGGAGAAGCCTTAGAAGAATATGGCCGCCACTAGCACAAGTATTCCCACTCCATACGAAATCTGTCATTTGAAAGAAAGAAAGAAAGAAAAAGAAATTAAGAAAAAGGACAGTTTGACAAAGCTAACTTTTTTTCCTCATATCATATTTGTCAGCTAGTCTAGCTGGAGAAAACAACCTCTTAACAAACTTGGTCAAAAAGTGATCATGTGTTCATAACTTCTAAATTGTAGAAATACTAGTGTCACAGTCTGCCTAGTAGATTGATACAGTCATAAGTTTCTTTCATGCTCTCTCAGAATGCAAAGGATTGGAATTTCAAATTGATCACCTTCTTTTATCTATTTCAGAAGAGTTGAGATTGATTAATTGGGAGCAAATTGGATATTACATGTTTGGTGGAATCTAATCCTAACCCGTTGACGCATACCAATTACGCATTTTTTTTTGTTTGCTTTGTGCAAGAACCATTCTCACTTTACCTCTTATCTCTAATTTGAATGGATCCCATGACTTATTAGAAAAACGATAAACAGGTGTAGGAGAATAAATTTGTTTGGAAGGAAATAAAACAGTACTTTAACCAAAAGAAACTACCAAATTACTAATCCCAGAACATCAAACTGCTAAATATTGGGGAAGAATGATTCAACATACCCTCAATTTTGAAGTTGAAGATTCGAGCCATGATGAAGTAAAGTATGTCCCGGTCCCAGTCCTGGTCCCGGATCCGGTACCTTGTAATCCGATATTGTAAACAAGTGTTCCGTTTGGGTAGAATAACCCATAATTCCTCTCTGAAGTGGGTCCCGGTTTCAAGTTCTCATTGAACAGTGCAAAAACATGCACATCAATGGGCACATTAGGTTTAAGTGGTGTGCCTTGATTCATGGACACCCGTTTCAGCAAATTTCCATTATATGCTGCAGCATTCTCTATACTGGCACCTACCTCATCTGAATCCCCTTTTGATGGCCAACCCGTTTCAGAAATCCTTATACCAATATCAGTGTGTCCCATTGCCTTCATGGCTGCATAAACCGCATCAATTTGTGCATATAACATATTATCATAGGTAAGGTTTGTGTTCGGATCTGTTTGACCAGCATTGGATTCAAATAAAACATAAGGAAGTGAAATGCTGTTGGGATCAGCTTTGTATGCAAAAAAAGGATATGCATTGATCAAGAACGGTGAGTTGATTTCTGAATGGAAATTTAAAAGGGGTTGGAGGTATGATCCAAGGTCTTCTCGGAAGGTCCCAGAAGAGGGAGGGTAGCTATTTCCTAGAATGTCTAGTGAGTGTGCAGTTGATACATTTACTTGGTTTTGTAGGCCGAGATTTGTGAGTGCTTGGTACAGAGATTGCATTGCGGGAAGGAGATTCGACTTGTAATTTGTGTTGTCTCCTGTATGTAATAAATTCTCCATGTTAAAATTACTTTATGAATGGTAAGTTCTAATTATATCACACTGACGAACTTCTCCAAGTTAAATTATTTTACTGCAACTAATTCCATTATATGAGGGTGTTGCATCTAACAGCATATTCATTACTACATAGTGAAAAAGCAATTAACACTAACAAGATTTAACTTTCTTGCCTAATTTATGTTGGGTACATGTGAACTCTTATGTATCAGCATTTATTACGATTTCTCAGGTCTCATGATTTATGGAGCCAATCAGTCAATTTGGTTATTAATTTGAAAAATTAATAACCAAAAACGAATTGGACATAATTAAATGTGAATAAAAAATAAGAGAGGGCGTCACTGGGAGTTGGAGAAGTACCAATTAACAAACAAAAATGTTTTGGTTACTGAATTACCTGTGAGGACTTCGTTTCCAACAGTGATACATGTGATGCGGGTCCCCGCAATGTAGGGTTGTACGTTCTCAGTAAGCCAGGCTTGAGCCTTGGATGAGTCGGTCATGGCAGACATGTTTTCATTTGAAATTGAGATAATGAACTCGATATTTGTACCAGCAAATGCGCTTAAAACTTTTGGATCGGCATCGTACAACTTGACCCTATTCACATTCATAGATTGGAAGAGGCTCACAACTTGAGTAGGAGAGGGGAGGTTGTTTGCTATCTGCCCATAGTTTATCCCGAGTTTTACTGCCGACGCTATGTCGATCCATTGCGCTGTTACAAATTAAAACAGAATTAAGAAACTTCAGACCCACTAAGGAGAAATATGCACTTACGATTTGTAATCATCATTCAGATTTTGTAAATTAAATTATAATTGAAGAAAACTCGATAAAGATGGTAACATTAGATAGAAACAGATTCAATGAGTGGGGAAATAGGCAAATTAATTTCTTTCAAACATATACTCACACAAAAGCAATGCGATGCTAGTGATTAGGAAGTGAGAAAAACACAGAGGAATGGCACAAACAGTGAGATGTCTGTTCATTGGAAAAATCAATAACTTATTAACTCAGCAACCACCATAATTAGGCTCACCAACCGAAGGCATTCTCTGCCAAGAGTTAGACGTAGAAAGATTGAGGGACCTCATCCAATAAGAACACACAGAAATTAAATTTCTTTCCGAGAGAGATTGAACGAACTAAACAAGGTATTGGGTGAAAAGAGTGAAACAGAGCACGCTATGGCACTTGACAATATAATTTGTACATCAAAGCTGCGTACATACCTGATATAAGAAAGCAAAACAGTAGACAGGCGACCCCTCCCATCTCTCTCTGCTTCCTTCTCGCTCCTCTCTCCCTCTTTTTTCTCTCTCTGTAGCCAGCGAAACGGATACTTATAGAGGTGTTTAGAATCGCAAGCGTCGTTTTGATTCGTCGAAAAGTTCTTCCAATATAGAAACGGAAAAGTAGTGAGAAAAGTGACCAGCCAACCGACACGTGGCGTTCTCCTTAAATTTTGCTTCATTGACCTTTACCTCTTTCCTGCGATTTTCGATTTTTATTTGTTTTGCTTTGCACGGAGAAGAGTGGACTCAGAGGAGAGGCATTGCTGCCGTACCCGTTGTTGTTTCCTCGCATCTTTATTCACTGACCAGTGAATACTGTTGTAATTAAAAATTTGCTAGATTTGATGTTTAGAATTCTAAACGAACTTCGTGTAGCAACTCTATCATTGTTGACCTATTTGGTTGAATAGTGACCCGCTACAAATGCTGTCAGAGGAAAATATTCTTGAAACCTGATAATTGTACCTCAACCTCAGTATCCTATCAAATACTCAAACTCAAAAAAATGATTACATACTTCAATAACAATTAAATCCGCGTTCTCTTAATATCACTCTAAAAATTTGTTGTCTTTATATCAACCTCATATACTTTTCAACAAAGTACCATTTCAACTCAAATTCATCAAAGTCATCACAACAAACAAATTACCATTACATTACAACAATCAAATTACCCAATGCTTCAAGTTGCTATCATGAGTGAGAATCTTGTAAGCAAGCACAAGACGATGTTTTTTCATATCATCCTACAATTAAAAATAAATTAATTAATAAATTAGAAACAAATTTCACATTTATATCAATTTAAAAAATAAAAAATAAATATAAATTACTTGGGTGAAATCCATAAGAAGTCCAGTTACAAGTTGTACATGTAATGAAGCAAAAATATTTCACAATCATTCGAATTTTTCTGCTTTGGGCAATCCATAAATTTATATGGTGTAGAGTTTCAAGATTCTTTGTCTACAAATAGTAATATATGTATCAATAAATAGCACAAAATATATACTACATATCAAGTCTTAATAGTTATGATAATAATATCTTTATATAACATAACTAGTTTCTATATTTAATGTACAATATCTATATATGTGTCATACAAAAAAGTTTTCAAAGTTCTGATATTAAAATTTTCCAACTGCAAAAAAACCTGACTATAAAATTTCATAATATTTTCAGAATATAGATATTCTTATTATATTTATTAAGGCCTTATAATTGATAAATTTATATTTAATATTTTTTTAATATCTTAAAACCTTATAATTTATATTCATAAAAAAATAATCTCAATAAATAATAAAAATAATTATGAAAAAAATAAGATTAATATTTAATATAAATAAGGCTTAATATCTACCATAACACATCTTAATGTATCATTCAAAATATAATTTTTAGTTTAATATTAATTTTCACTATTATAAACAAATCTAAATATAAATTATATACATGCTTCAATATGTAGTGTATATTTACCAACTAAAATTTATATTAATATATCATTCAAAATATAATTTATAGTTTAGTTTTATTTTTCATTAGTACAAACAATATAGTCTATGTAGTTTTGTGTTGAAGTTCTTTCTTTCAACACATTCTCTTTGTGCATGAGAAATGAAATGGTCATCCAAACAATTAGAACATTAGAGCACTTGTTTAAATCTTCACATATCATCTCCTTGACCTAGAAAAAATATTTGATCCATCGATTGAGATTTACCCACACTAAATCGTTCCAATCAAATTTCTAACTGAAATACTTTATTCCTTAATTTCTCTCAAATCATTGATCCATTTCATGTATAATTTAGCTCATTGTGTTCTTCTCGTCGCTAGTTTTCTAACGATATATATCATGAAGGGTAACTTTGAAAGATGAGAGAGATATCATTGGAGTTTTTGTTCAAATGGGATCAAGTACATGATCCGTGTTTTTTTTATTTTTTTTTTCAAATCTAAATTGATTAACAGTTCAAAAATAGTTAGATTAGTTAAAAATAGTTGGGATATATAATGAGATATAGAAGTTGGAGTATATAAATCTTTTCTCAATATTCTTTATTAAAAATTCTCCTTTCGTGAAGGAGAAAAAAGCTTCGTAATAATAAATTAAAATTAAAGGAATAACCATCCGCATCCGGAACGCGTGATCGTAGGCGGTGCGCAAAGCCATTCCACTGAGTTGCGGGCCCCACCCGACAATTATGGGCCTTTCGATGAGAATGCGACCGGCCTACAGCTGCAGCACGCAGAGAGTGAGGTCGGCAAAGCTACTCAACTTTGGCATATATTTTTTAACTCAGGGTTCAAGTCTATTTATTATGCATCTGTTTTTTTCTTTTTCAATAATAAAAATTTTAAAATTAAATCATTGCATTGGACTAACATTATATTTTTTTATATAAAAATATTCATTTTTACTTTAATTTTATACGAATCAATAAATAGAAAATCCATGCTTATAAAAATCATATTTGTACATTTCTTATAACCTCTTTGTTGTCATGTGAAATAATGTTCAAATATCACATTTCTTTATCTATAATTCTATACATAAATAAAGTCAAACGGTTGTATTTTTATATTTTATATTTAAATTTTGTGTTATTATAAAATTAAAAAGTGAAGACATGATTCAAGCATAAAAATAAAGGTATTTGAACTCTCCTCATAGTTAAAATAATAATATATTTATCATACAACGAGGCCGCAAACTAGCTGAGTCGAGCTCAAACAATAGACATACTCAATTTATTATAATCTTTACATTTTATTTTCAGATACATGTAAACAACTAGAGTCAAAATAAATATATTTTTCTTTTTTTGGATTATATAAATTAATTCATCTACATTTTGTTACTTTTGTAAAAAAAAACTCAAAAAAATGTTTTTCTTTATAAAAATAAATATATTGAGCCGTTACGAGTCGAGTCAATCTGATGAAGAAATCTAATTAAGCGAGACAAACTCGAGTTAATACCGAGCCACGAGCATAAGGTTTTTCTTACATTATTGCATTACATTATTCTATCAGATCATTGAATCGGCATTGATGAGTCGCAATATCCATTCCAATTTCCAAATTGTTCCCACTGTGTGAAATCAAGAAGACACAGAAACGTGACCATATTTATTGTGTCCCCTATATTATGACATCACGTCTTTTATTCAATTAACATGCGTGACACCATATATCCCTATCATGACTCATCAAGGGGTGAAAAAAAATGCAGCCGAGTCCAGATACTTTGATCCTAGTAAATGTCAACATAGAAGTAAAGTAATTCCATGTACACAATTATGACGTTCCCATGGTTATTGGACAATGGAAAAGGCGGCTAATTTGCTTGTTGAAAATGAATTAATATTTAAATAGAGATTGTAGGCGCCTCAATCTTTAAGCAAGAAAGAAATCAATATTACAAGATTTGAGTCAAAGGTGAGGTGAACAAACAACAGCTGAAAATCTTATCCGCAGCAAAAATCTTTTTCAATCCCTCGTTTGTTCCACCACCTCTTGCACTTGCAATGTAAATGGCCTTTCGGAGAGATGAATTAAGATGAGACGTGCAATCGAGGACCAGCTTTCATTAAGGAACAGAAATGTTATTCATATACGGGAGGTTATTCATAACGATTGTGCAACTTATTCTGTATAATATTCTGTGATTTAACTAAGAGGAGTTATTATTTAATTGAGTAATAAAAATATTGTACATAATAGGTTGTACAATAAAATTGTCTAATATTCATAATGAAGTTGTTATCTGACGGAATCAATGATGGGCATCTCTCACACATTTTTATAAATTAATGAAAAGGATGAGGTGCATAATTAATCAATTATTTATTGTTACGCTATTTATATTAACTAGTCTTTTAATATAGAGGGTTACAAATGTCACATAATTTTGATAGTTTTTTTTTGTGTAATATTAAATGAAAGTTGATTATATAAATTTGAAATTATATAGTCAATCTATAAATCTAAATATATACATATAATTTTTATTTATTTTTAAATATTATTGTTCAAATTGATTAACGGATCTGACGTGTAACCAAATCTCTTCTAAGGGGAACCTCAGCGGACTCTCTGAACAAAAAAATTTCAAAAAATACATTTAATGGATCTAATTTGATTCGAAGGGTGAGGCAAAAATATGCATGAGGTATGTGCTATAAAATCAGAATCATGACTTGTATAAACTGAAAAGCATGTCTTTCTTCACAAATAAGGTATCCTCTTCAGTTATTATATATCACCCGTAGCTTTAATTATTTGCAAACGTATTTTACCGTGATAATTAAATATTAACTATTATTTGAAGTGCATTAGAACTCTACCATTTTAAATGCTAATCTCCCTTGTCATACTTAATAGTTATTATACTCAACACTTTTTATGACAGAATTTTATTAAGTAGGACCAAAATGACATCAGAAACAAATATATATACAATGAAAATTAGTAAATAAATTGCAAAGCCCTGTACACATGCAATTCCCACAATCGTGGGGGCCACTCCTATTCCCTCCGCCCCGGAAGCTCTGATGTGCATTAATTATATACCTAAATTTAATTCGATGGAAAGAACAATTCTCCGATGTTACCAAAATTTTATACAAAAATTTACTCCGATACTTAAATAATCGCACAAATATGAGATTAACCGATTGGACGGTAAGTGATGCCCATCCTCTCATTTCAATTGGGTGCGTTTGGATGAGAATAACATAATAATTACTATTCTCACATGTATTTAAATACAAATTTATTGTTGCATAACAATGAAAAATAGTTATTATTCTGTTATTTCAAGTGAAAGATAAAATAACTCATATTATTATCAATTCTTCATTATTATTTCTGCTTATTAAAATAATATTATTTTTTATTTAAAATAATAATATTTGTTCACTATTTTACGTTCATCTGAAAATTATTATTTTTTATTATTCTCAATTTATATTTTCTTCCACTATTATTTGTACGAAGTACGAACATACTTCATTGGAATAGGTACGTTTAGGACTGTCACTGGGTCATATTTGAATTGAATCTTAGAAAATCTAAATGTGAATTCAGTAAAAATAATTTATAAGATTTATATACGGATTGTATCCAATAAAATTTTGAGTAGAGGTGGCAATCGGACGGGTCGGGTCGGGTTCAGGTTCGGGTCGGGCGGGTCGGGTCAGTTTGACTTTCTGGAAGAAATCAGGTCGAGTCGGGTCGGGTCGGGTCAATTTACATATTGTGTTTTTTCAGATCGTTGATAGATTTCGATTGGATTGAAGACCATTTGATCTCGGGTCAGGTCGGGTCAATTTACATATTGTGTTTTTTCAGATAGTTGATAGATTTCGATTGGATTGAAGGCCATTTGATCTCGGGTCGGGTCGGGTTCGGATCAGGTCGGGTCGGTTTGACTTTCTTAAAAATTCGGATCGGGTCGGGTTCGGGTCCCGGTGTGGGTCGGGCGGGTTTGTCGGGTCGGGTCGGGTTCTGCCACCTCTAATTTTGAGCATTCATATTTGCTTTTATGGCGGATTCGGATTCGATACATACCATATTTTGGATCTTGTATAATAGTATTAAAAATATTCTAATCCATACACGTCAAGAAAAATTATCATGTTATTTTAAAATTATTTCAGACGAAATATTAATCATAATTCATATTTACCATTATAGTAATTTTAAAATTATTTATTCCAATCATGAATGTAGCAGCAGTCATAACTCCAACTACTAAAACATATAATAATTTATTTTCAATTTAAACTTAATTGGATATATACATATGATATAATTTTATTTATGTGTCAAATTTATAGCGGATTCAAATTTGAATCTTATAAGATCAAAATATATATTTATTATATTAGATGGATCATTTTATAGAATCCATATATATATTTAATAAACTAATGGATATATTTTAAGAATTCATATACGGATTCATTTATGCGAATTTGAATCGGATTTTTAAATTATGAATATTGATTGACAGCCCTAGATCCGTTGGTTGCGGCCTCCAGGATCCGATTCGTCAGATGCTAGTATGCTAGTCAAATAAGTCCGTTGGTTCCAGGATCCGATTCGAAGCACGTGCGAACTGGAGAAAGCAGCCATCATGCTGCACGTGCGTAGACAAGAAAGTTGTTGAGCGGTTCATGTCTTGACGCCGTCTCATCTCTCCTACCAGTACCCGAGGACCCACTTCCCAAATGCCAAAAGATAAAAGCCAAATGAATTTGAGTATTTAATTTGGCGGGAGTCGATAACAGAGATTATTTAATAAGTAATTATTAAATTATAACAAAATAAAATTATGAGATGCCCTATATAATATTACCTCATTACCATATATCAAATTATCTGTCAGATGAAACTCCAGCTCACCCCCAAACCCTTTTCTTTCATTTCTTACATTTTTTTGTATTTCTTTCATAGCGCTTCTTTAGGGTATTAATATTATTTTATTTGAGTAAAGATGTGAGTATTATTATTAACACTAGACCGAAAGTTCATTCTCAAATATTCTAATTTTTAATAATAATCTGAGAGTAAATTAATCAAATATAGATCATGATATCTCATATCAACAGTCCAAGTCGATCTGATCTAATTTATTTAATTGTGTTTTAATACTAATCAATTATACATGCAATAATTATGATCAATTATATATTAATAAATATTGCTTAAAAATTATATATAGATAATTAATAAATGCTTCGATACTTTATTCGGGATGGGATGGATCACAAAAAAATTATCCGATTTTGAACATATCAAATTGGTTTGAGATAAGAAAAATAATGATGACCCATCTGATATTGATTTGGGACAAGAAAAATAAGAAAAATAATGATGACCCATTGACGTCCCTAGTATTGATAATTTTATCCTCTCTTGTAAAACTTGAGATTATTACTCTTTTCTTTAATTTAATAAATTTAGCACACAAAATCATGCTATTTAGGAAAACTAAAGTTAATTTATTTTCGGCACATCAAGACATAGTATATATTTATTGTATTAATAACTACTGTTTTCTTTATAGGATTTTAGTATTAAATTTTAATCATAGTAAAATTAAAATTACAATAAGATAATGAAGAAATGATATAATATTTAACGTACTTCGGCTATGAAAAGCCTATGTCTTCGGGACCCACAACCACCAACTATCGAATTGCGCCGAGTCACTAAAACAAAACAATTCGTACAACTTCAAACCTTTGTTCCCTTATACCAAATAATGGATAGTCGTCGGTCAATTCAACAAACAAAAAAGGTGAAAGTAGTCTCACACAGAAAAAAAACTCTTAAGATACTCACTAATCTCACTTGATTTAAAATCTAGCAAAGTGTTCTTGAGATTAAGTAAAAGGATTATAAAGGTTTGCAGCAATGGAGCAATGATGACTAGGTTAGGTTTAGATCTGAAAGAAGAATTTCGTGAAAATCACTACCTTGAAAGGAAGGATCATCTTCTTATATAACAGTCACACAAATCTTGTAAGAAATCACCATATTCATTGCAATGGTTGTCCATCAGTTGCAACGGTTAACTGATTCTAACCCTAATCGAGATTAATCATTGCAACAGACGTGAGTTCCGTTACAAAGTTTGTGTACAGATTATAACAATCAATTTATTTATCTTTCATTGGTATTTGTCCTTTATGACAGAATAATGATCTGTTATAACGGTTATGATGGAATATGCTCTGATAACTTTTGGATCATTTTTGTACAGAAAATGATTTAATCCGTCATAACGGTTGTGATAACCATTGCAACGGTTATAGTTTATACACAATAGAATCATGTCTTGAAATAATCCGTCACAATGGTTTTGGATCTGTTGTAACGGTTATGAACTGATCATGCTCTAAAAACTTTTGGCTCCGATATGTATTGAGATGATTTTAATCCGTTACAACGGTTAAAGCATGACACTTTCATTTTAATTGTTTTAATCTTAAGAATAATTTGGTTACCTAATTTTTTTTACTTCTCTAAAATATATTAGTTTTAACATGCAATTATCAATTGCAAAGAAACTGTTAAATTTATATAAAATTATTTTATAAATCAATAAATATTAAATCTGAAAATTATTTATAACAACAACTACAATTTCAAATCTTCAAAATTGAGTTCTCTTCGTTGAATTCTCATTATCTGAAGCACGGTGTTGTATTGCATGTCAGAGCAATCATTGGATTTACTTGAGATGTGTACACACAGAGTTAAAAATGAGGTACCCCATATTTTCCACCTATCAGCGGGCGTGGCGGTCTCTCTAAATATGGATTTAAGGCATAATTTAGTGATGTCTCAAAAAAATTACCCAGAAAATTATGATATTTGGAGATTATTTATACAATATGAAAAGAAAAAAAAAAACAGTCTTTAGTTATAGTTACAAAGACAATATGCTCCATGTTAGAGATAGTAAATTCAAAATTCATATTAGGAGTTACTTATAGACATTTAAAATTAAGTAACTTAGACTTATATCTTATCTAATATATATATATAGAGAGAGTGGATATACCGTAAGTTTAAGTTCACGGAGGCCTTCCATGAGCTTAACTCAAAAAGTATTTCAAATCATTTTCAAATTTGAAAATTTCACTCTCATTAAATTCTTCATATAGAAATCTTATGGGTACAAAAATTTGGGATATTTCGAGTTTTCTAAGTCATTCTTTTTAATTTTTGAAAATCGGTTCTAAAAATAATAATAAAATATTTAATGTTTGTATATTATTTTCAAAATTTTAAAAAAGTGATTTAGAAAACTCGAAACATCCTAAAATTTTGTACCCCATAAGATTTAAATATGAAAAATTTAATGAGAGTGAAAAATCAAAATTTGAAGATGATTTGATATACTTTTTGAGTTAAGCTCACGGAAGACCTCTGTGAGGTTAAGTTCACGGTATCTTTACTATATATATATATATATATATATATAGCATAAGGAAAGAAAAAAAGAACTAACTGCACCTAATTATCTATTATTTATTTTGATCATATTGCAAATTAAACATACTCTAATATAATAAAATCATAAATGCACTTATGTTTTTCAAATTACAAATTTTAATTATCAATTCGGCATATGCTGCAAGCTCAAGATTTCGAGATATAAGCATATACAAGTCCTTTTATGCCGCTGATAGATGTACCGAGATAGAAGCATATATAGTCTTTTATGCTGCTGATTAGAAGTTTGAAGAACTGTATTGAGATTTATTTTACTATTTATTTCAATCCTTTTTTTTTAACATCAAGAGTCTACAAGCAACTAATTTTATTTAATAGAGATGATTATATTATAATATAAGAAAATAAAAATAAAAAAAATTTCGATTTAAAACTAAATAATACAAAGTATTAAATTTTCTATCTTATTTTAAAGATTAGAGAGATAAATTTTGAAAAAGTACCAAATTTCTTTCTAAACTTGTTGGGATTGAATTGTACTCCACAAGACTTTAGTTCATTAATTTTTATTTTAAGTTTGTTGAAGACAAAATATAATTTATTTTTTGTAATAACTCATGACACAATACCTCTTATGAAGAAAAATAATAAATAATAACTTTTTGTTAGAACAAAAAGAGTGAAAAAAATAAACAAGAAATGGAGAAAATTGAATGAAAAAATACATTATAGAAAACAATTAATAAAAAGTAGACAAAATAAGAAACGGCTGGGAGAAGCCAACAGATACTTCTTACTTCTCCCAACCGAGTTTTTTTTAATACGGCTAGATTTCAATATTTTCGGACTTCATATGTTATAATTTAATTAATAAAACGTCATATTCCAACTATCTCATCTGGTTGACTCAAACTCTGTTGCTGACTAGATGTTGCTATTTTTGTAACCGGATAATATATTTTTCTTTTATGCTGCTGATTGGATGTTACTGTATATATTTGAAATTTCTTTTATACTCGTACTCTTACGTGTAAGTTTGAAATTCGAATTCAAAAGAAAACTATGTTCGAAATTAGTTCACACTAGCATATATTTGTGATTATTTTATTATTAAACAATACGGTATGTCGGTACATAGCCTTGTAAAACCGTGTTGTTTCAACCGCATTATACTTTTCTGTGCCATACCTATATATAATATACTGTATATCTGTACAGCCCACGACCAGCTTTCTATGCATATCAAAAGGGAGTTGTTCAACACATTTGTATATTAAACTAGTAATAATATATATGGGGAGATCTCGGCAATGGATTATTTCGATAATATTGACAATAAATTTTAAAATAATTATGAAAAAATTAAAATAGAAAAATATTTATATTTATATTTTTTTACTTCATATAATTTTATTATCATTTGATAGTCTATCAAAGATCATTAAAATTCTATATAATTTATAACAGTTCTAATTTAACGATTTTTGATGGATTACCGAATGATAATAAAATTGTATGAATTCAAAACACTACCAATTTATAAGTAAAAAATATCTACAAATTTTTTTTATTCTTAAGATTTTTAATATTTATTTAAAAGTTTATTGTCAGTTTATATGTACTAGAGCTGTAAATCGGATTTCGTCCCGATAAAAAATAGTTATCAAATAATTAATTAAAATTATAAATATATTCAAGAAAATTTTCACATTAAAAGAGAATTTGAACATTTTTTAAATACTAAATACATGAATAATAATAATTATTATAATTAAATGTGATAATTTTTACAGAATAATACTAAAAAATATATCATTTTTAGGAGTTAAATGTCACCTTAACTATATCACACACGTTATGATTAAATGAGAAGAGAGAAAAATTATATATAAATTATTGAATTCAAGTAAATAAAAATATCTAAATAAAATTAATAGTGAAGAAGTCTTGATAATGTAACATGTGTGAAAGACTAGAATACTTAACTCTCTTTGTGGTGTATAATTTGTGACTTTATTTTGTACAGTACTTATGCATATTAAATAAATTATTATGTGTATTAATAATATTTAAGTTGAAAGAAGTATTATATAAAATAAATTATATAATATAGACATTAACATGTATGTTAACTCATCCAATAATGTACATAATTAAGCGCATATCCATATATATCAACAAGCATATCTGCATAATATTTTCCATAAAAATAAAGCCGTATTCACAAATTGTCCCCTGTTAAATTGTACGGCATGTGGCTTTAATTTCCAAAATAAATGAATTCATGCCGGTACAGCTAATCTATATATGTAACTTTTTTTAAACCCTGGCAGGAAGCGGCTGCGAAGTATAATAATCTAACTAATTATAGCACTTAATGCTAATTAGGTGAAATTGTCTAAAGGTTTATTTTTCTTTCTTAGACGCGAGGTTGGCGCAACTATAATTGAAGATGAATATATAATACTCATGGATCCAATTATTTGAAAAAAAAAATACAAGCAGTTAGAACAAAATGATTAGGCCATGTTGGTGAGACCCCATTGAGAAAATGCCAGCCTACCAACCTTTATGAATTTGAAAATATTCTAAAAGTTTAAGATATATATGTTTCTTTTATGGAATATTGTGCTTATCTTCTTAACTAATAAAATTGTCCCAAGCAATTAGTCAGAATTAGCATGAACGTTTAATGTCGTTTTCTTTTGGAAATCTTAAGCTGCCTATTTCCAAATCATCATTCCACGCTGCTGCACCCGGATTTGCACTAAAATATCTTCAAGAAATGAAGAGAGAAGTATAATATTTCTATCTGCTAGCCTGCTACTTGGTGGCCTTTCGTCATTATAAAAATCAAATATTTTTTTCCTAGAAGGTAATTATAGTATTAAGCAGCTTGAACGCGATCCAAAATAATTTAGGCGTACAGAACTGAAGAGGAAAAATCCGATTTAATTGTGGGGTCTTAATTTACGACGATGGGCCCCATTTATATCACACAGGGGTTCGTTCAACAATTACAAGTTCCCCTTTCAGTTGGAAGGCTAGAGAGACTGAAATGCTAACATGAGAAATAAAAAGGCCCAGTTAAAAAGATTTAGAACCCTAAAAAGCAAAATGTACACGGACTTCAGGAGAAACTTGCAAACAGGCCGTATACTTGTACTCACAAATAAAGATTGCTTCAACTAGTAATAGTTGCATGAAAGCAATGACATACTATGTGCATACCGATAGATGAGTAGTTGCTGTATAACATGTTCAGATGGTGAGACTACTGTGCATCAAATACATGAAATCACAAGAAATATGGTCGTATGGCAAATAAAGAATAAGATATTGAAAGAATGAGAACAAGATTGCATTTTTTAAAAGATTGTGTCCGCTCCCTTACTATTAGAAAATGTCGGATGTTTTGAAGAACCGGCGGGACTAGATTCAAGGACCGAGTTCTTATGGGCAAAATAGTATTTAGTAAAAAAAGTATCAGTATTCTGTGTGTCCCATTTAACAACAATCTGGTGTTCCAACTTTGAATCGGAATATTGAATTAGATGTGTTTGGATGGTGAAAGAATAGCACTTTTTGGGTTAGTAGTTGAGAATACTGCGAGATTAGTGATATCTCGGAAATGTGAGAAGAATGATAATTTTTACTATTTCGGATTAAATATTGTTTGGATAGTAACTTGAGAACATTGAAGAAAATAGTTAAAATAATTAATTATTTTTTAATATTTTATTTAATAATAATATTTATTTAATACTACTCCATACTAATATAAAAGAAAAAAATATTTTTTTATTATTTTCACTACTCATGGACACTAATCCGCTAACCCAACGTTTTCTATGGGTTAACGGATTAGCACTGTTTTGCTGCTATTCTCAATTTTATTTTTGTATTTGAATGGTCGCTAACCCGATAACAATACTGTTATTCCAAAAATAGTGTTATTCTACGCCATCAAACACACCATACAAAAATATGATTTAGAAGTTAGAGTCTAAATAGTAGAGTTATAAACTTCATATTCTTAGATTTTTTAGGATTATAGGATTTAGAATTTAGAAATAGATTTTAGAAATAGAGGCTTAGATAGGATTTTAGGATATAGAATTTAGAATTAGGTTTTAAAATATAATTTTAGGATTTAGAAATAGATTTTATAATAGAGATTTATTGTACTATTATTATTATTATTGCTACTATTATTAGCATATTATCATTATCATTATCATCTTTATTTATATATTATTATTATTATTATTATTTTATTTATTTATTTATTTTTTCTTCCATCATATTCATTTTTATCACTGATATTTGAGATTTTTGATCTTATATTTTCTGATTGGATTTCATTTCTAGCCTACCCCAATTTATTTGGGATTAAAGGCTTTATTGTTGTTGTTTGATTGGATTACAAATTATTTGATCTTGATTTGGATCGAATTCAGATCGGATTCGATCGGACTCAAATCGGATCGATTTTACTTTTTAAAAAGTCAAATTCAAATCTAAATAAATCAGACAATTTCTCGAATCAAGTCGGATTTTACAACCTCTAATTTAGATAACTGCCAAACAACAACATTTAAGAATGCATGGCATGCCAATGCTGAGACAACTAAGATATAATAGCATTAAATGTGTCATGCTATGAACAAGCGTAGGCTGTATCATCCAAATGGCTACGGAGATTTAGATCCAGTATTATAAAATTCTTAAATAGCAATACAATATGTATTTAATATATCTTATTCCCCAGAACTAAGCCAGCGATGGTCCAACCATGGCACACTACACAACCACCAAACCAAACAAAAACACTAGTATCCCAATTGAACCAAAGAAAAAGAACTGCTTCCATGAGAAACAAAAACAAATTTGGCCCAAGCAAGCATGAATTTTTTTTTAATTGAGCTCTTCTTCTTTGTGGGTGTGAATGACACAGTCAGACTTAGGATAGGAAATGCATGTGAGCACATAGCTCTTCTCTTTCTGATCATCATCCAGAAATGAGCCCTCTGACTGGTCCACCTCACCCGATTCAAGTTTACCAGCACAAGTGGAGCATGTCCCAGCACGGCAGGAGTAAGGCAGGTCCAACCCAGCTGACTCACCTGTCTCTAGAATGTTGGTGTCGTCTGGTGCATCTAATTCATGCTCAGTCCCATCTGGAAAGATCAATTTGATCTTGTAGGTGGCATGTGTTCGGCTTGTTGATCGGTTGGAGAGTTTTAGGGATGGTAGATATGGGAGTGAGTGAGCAAAAGAAACAATGGAGCGGGTTTCCAAGCTTATTGATGGTTTTCCAGGTACGAGCTGAGATTTGAGTGCCCAGTGCTGAGGAAGAGTGGCAGTTGATATCATCATTTCACCTTAAATAATTTGAAAAGAAACACAATCAATGCATAAGAATCTAAGAAAATCAATATATAAAAATCATCAACATAAAGAAGCTCATTTCAATGAAAGCTAGATTTGTAATAACACTTCTCAAGTAACTCCAGCATTGCTCAATTTGGTACAGTTGGAACCACTGTTCAAAACAGCAAAATAAAAATTCTAAATGTGTTCTCTATCATTCAGAAAGGACATATCAAATATTGCCACTTCAAAAATCACTTGGCTATTCATTGAATGACTTTAAATATTTATTGATTTAGTTATTGGTTTGTTGATAAATGACCAAACAAAATGCAATTAGGAAAGTGTTTAGCCATCCAGCGAAATCAAATATTGATACTGTATATTAAGTTCTGACTGCTTTAAAATTGATGACCAAACAAATTAAAACAAAAAATAATGTACCTGGAACTCAAAACGAAGACAATACATTATATGCAAAATTTTATTTTATTTTTTTAATTGGATAATTTCAACAACCGTAATGAAAAGCATATTCAATGTACCATGAAAACAGATTTATGCAACTTATTGCAACAAATACCCAAAAATGTTACAGCTACAAAACTGTAAGTCTGTAAAACATTATTTTTATTTATTTATTCATTGCATTTAAGCTTTCAAATGCTCCATAAGACTTGGGCCTTCTCATGTAAAATGCACGTACTTCAAAAAAAAAATAACGGCTATCCTAGAAAACAGATGAGGTATGCAAGAACTAGCAGATAAGGACTGGCTAAGACGTCCATCTGACAATGAAATGAATACCCCGATAAAGCTCCCAATTTATCAAATGTTTTTTTTCCCTTTTCACAATTGGATTTTGACCCAAGAAACCCCAAAATTTGGTAATCCGTGTTGTCATTTATTGGTCATTGATAGGGCCACCTACTCGACATTGTTTAATGGGTTTGAGTAGGTCCTTAAATCGAATTTGGAGGTTTCTACAAATTCATAATCCTTTTTATCCGTTATGAGGGCCCAACTTCGAGCTCAATTTTGAAAGCTCAATCTCGAAGTAAGGTATTTTAAATGTCCACTCGCGAACATTAAGCACCATAAATATCACGCACGATATATCATGAATGCGCATGCATAACGTTAAGTATCATAATTATAATTTCAAAAGTAGAAACAAATGATATAACAATCATATAACACGAAAATAAAGCTTATATAAAACCTATCTCCAATATACTGTGGACAACTTTTGACACTGCTTCATACATACACACACAAAACAATCTATAGAGAAAAGTAAAAACTTGTCGAACTCCTCTCTCGGTAATTAAAAATATCCATATCAATCACGAACCATGACTGATTAGTGAAGTTAGTTATCTAAAGCAATTGACAGCCAATTCCTAAAAGCACCCAAAATTTCTGGCACAATCAATACAGGTCATAAATTGGCACAATCCAAATTCAGGCAGAACATATTCGCTAACTTAAACCTGAATAAACCCATTGGATGCCAATAGCAACCTAACTAAGCAGGAAAAAGAGAAGACAGGAATCACCTCTTAATAATGAAAAATGAATAAGATCGAAGGTTATCGCCAATTCGGCAAGCAAATAAACAAAACTCAACTAGCTAACAGGAGATATATGAATGAATTCATTTAACACGGAGCAGCGACAAAGCAAATGAAAAATCGAGATACAAATAAAAGAGTTCGATCATACCTGTTGATGCGAACGGCGAAACAATTGACGATTGGATGAAGACAGGAATTGAGCTGCCCAATTTAATGTGTATAAAAAGGGGATGAAAGAGAGAGAGTTTGGACCTCTTTCTCCGGTCATTTGCCTATCTGTGAAGGCGAAAGGTCAATTTATTTCTTTCTGTTTTGCAATAAGAAGGGTCAATTTGAGAGTCAAGAGTCGAGAGTCGAGAGTCAGACGAGATACTCAAAAGTCTCATCGCCGAGTTATAGCACCACTTGTTCGGTTCCAGATTAAAAAAGACAAAATGCGTTCAGCGACGCTTGCAAGGGTTGACAAAATTATTAAAGGAATATTATTATCGTCCCCAACTTTTTATCCCCATTTGTTGTCTCTAAGCGAAAATTTTCCATTTTAAACATTCAATTGACTTTTTATCTGTTTCTGACTTTCCATTTTTATAACTGCATAGCACATTAATAATTCAAAAAAAAAATTGAAATTGAAATAGCGTCTCTTTAAGAAAATTAGAGAGAGTTAGCACTTGGTAAAAACTATCAAATTTACTTATATCTATTATACTGTGTTATTTATATTAAATGTCGTGATTATTTACTTGTATAAATGGTGGGATTTAACCACCAAAGCCGGTTGATATAAATAGCAAAATTTAATAGATATAAATAAAATTGATAGTTGATGCCAATAGACACAACAATTATCAAAAACGTAGATATAAATAACATGGATATCAAATAACAATATTTTAAGTTATTAGAATTTTAGTAACTGACACAATAAATATAAATAGGGAACAATTAAAGATATAAATAATGTCAGAATGATAATCAATTGATGGCGCTCTGATTTTTTGTGACAAATTTATTGTTGATGTAAATAATTCAAACATTTATGGACAATTAATATAAACTAACGGTTGATTATAAATGAATCGACCAGTTGCCTAAAAACAGAAAAAAAATAGTGAATCTAATTTATGTCGCTGAGATTGCATGTTATGGTCACAAAAAATAGCGATTTTTTTGTGCCAAATGATTGCAGTTACGGTCAACTCGCGAAAATTCAAAATTTTTATTTGTCGCTGCGATTATGGTCAAATCGCGAAAGAATTTTGGCGGTTCAACTACTAAATTCACGGGAGTCAAAGTTTGGGGATATTTGTGGGGATAAATGCTTGGGGATTATTATCAGCCTCCATTATTAAATTGTTGTTTGGTTTTTCCGATGCTTGGGAGGGCATTCCTAATTAAATATAATTAGTTGACAAGGGCGATATGGTAAAAAGACGTGATTTTTAAATAAAAATATAAATAAAATCTATTTTTAATAATAAATAATATTTAATTATAATTTGAATAATAAAAATCACAGTGGAATGAATTCGAATGAGTTAAATATAAATTAAAGACGTCAGTCTCTGACGCATTTGTAGAAAAACTCCGTTACAACTGATATTCTAAAAACGCCACTGCTCTCGTGCCTAATGTGTCATACATATTATTAAAATTAAAATTAATTAATATTAATTATTATAAATATGATTATTATATTTTTATTTTAAAAAAAATCACGGATACAAACAAGTAAGTTATTTCTTCTCCTTTTTCGGGCGTATTGGGCCATCGCCTATCGCGACAGATGTTGGAATTCATTTTGAAAACAGTGGGATCTCATTAATATGAAAATGATGGAAACATATAGTATAATATTATTTAGGATTAATATAAATACTGGAACGGAGAATTTACGAAATTATCATTGTTTTTCTATAATCACATCAATTATTTTATTATAAAACAATCATACTGTAATTTTTTTTAAAATAAAATAATATACACTTTTTCATCACTTGTTATGGTGAAAAAATATTGTTGATTCGTCAAATTATTTATTTATTTCAATATCACAAATAAATTAAACCAATTAAGTTTATAATTTGTGGATGTACAACATTTTTCTTTTTTTTTAGTTGGTTATTAAGAAAAAATAGTTCTACAGGCCGTTTCACTCAAAACAAGAAAAAAAAGAAAAGAAAAGATAAAAAAAAAACATACAAGGAACAGAAGGGAAATGAATTGAAAATAGACAACTGCAAACAGTATAAGATCAAAATGTTATTTTTATACGTTGGAACACACTCTTTAACATGAAATTTTCCGAAAAAAAAAATATCAATTTAATATTTTAAAATACGTCAAACATTATTCAAGTAAAAAATAAAATTGTAGACTATTAAAACTTTAGGATTAATGGTTAAAAATGCTATTGACTCGAGTGAAATATATTTAGGGTTGATTTGTTAGATTATTGCTACTAGAGTTGTAATATTTAGTGAAAATGTTGCTTTTTTTGTTTTTTATGTAATGATAATATTGTGTAATATCATGTTTAAGGTTCATATCGCAAGTTAACAAATATGTACATAAAAATAATAATACCTATTACAACACGCGGGTATTATGTTAGTTTATTATAAAATGTACACTCATTAAAACAAGTACATGCTGTCAAGCATAAGGTATGTATCATTCCCATGATGATATTTTTGGTATTGTGAAAAATATGAATTAACTTGAAATATGTAGCAGAATTCTCTTACAACTGAGGACGCGGTAGTGTGAATAAAGGAAAACAGATTTTGTGGAATAGCATCCGTCTCTCAGGTAAGGTGTATTCAACAGTAACATTTCAGACAGGACAAATTACTATTTACTTCTCAAGTCTGTAAAAGATATTCGTTAACAAGCCATCAGGAGAAAGTTACAAGTATTTGCCTTGAGAAAATAATAACATCCCCGAGATATATCGATTACTGTTCTTTGAATGATTGCAACATTACTATCCATGCGCGGACGAAAATGCCACTAGTACAAATGAATATTCATCAAACTCGAGGGCTATTGCTAGGTTAAATAAATCACCAATAATTTTTTCAAGCAACGTGGAATAGGAATACCAATAAGCCTGCATACAAAGCACCATATTGAGCATAAACATTCTTACAAATCAATATCAACCAAATAAGAAAGCACAGAAATTATAAAGAATGGAAAAAAGATCAGAAACATATTACCTTGCCATTTTTTTCCCTTTTTGGTCTATATGGGTTCTGGAACCAAACCATTAGCTGTCTGGCTTACACCTATTTGTTTATATTCCATAGTTTTCTTTCTTTTGGTCATGTACACATATCTGTTTACATTCCATGGCTTCCTTTCTTTCGATCATGTAAGCAAGCACAGGGGCGGACCTGGCGTATTCCGGGGTGGGGGGGGGGGGGGCTAGATTTTGAAAAATAGTATTTTTAGGTAATGCTTTCGGTAATCTACCCCCTCTGGAAATTTTTTTTGCCTCCCCCTAAATTGTTTGATTATGTTTATTGAGAAAAAAATATTTAATATCGTGCACAATGAAATAATTATATAAAGATTTCAAAATATGAAGTTCCGTAGAGAAAAACATTCATCATCAATTTGATTATTTATCACTTTGAGTTTTATTTTATTGTTATTTATAATATGTAAAAGGATATTATTTTGATGATTTTTTATTGGATAAGAATATATATTCAATTATTATTATTTTTATTTAAAACCCGATTAGTTAATGAATTTGAACCCAATAAGAATAAGCTATTACAATCCGATAATTGCCCCTCTCTCCTGACCGAAATCATGCATCCGCCCCTGAGCAAGCATATATTTTGGCAATGGAAAATTGCTTAGTAGATCCTATCCTTTTTTTTATTTAAAAGACCAAACAAAGTTCAATAAAGGTTTAGGCCTCTTCAGTCAGCAGATTAATTTGTTGCTTCCTTACCTCTTTTTCTTTTTCTTTCTTTTTTAGGACTTTTGTTCTTGAACCCATTGATTCAGCAACTATTACAAGTTAACCAACAATATAGTAAAATAAAAGCAATAGAAAAAATAAACAGAACACAGGAACTTACAGAGAACAAGGAGAGATACAAAGGCAGATTTAGCTAAAGGGATACGATATTGGTTATACTGCGGATGACACTGTTACAAAAGTGAAATGAAAATAAATAACAAGAACAATAAAAATTGCACAGCTAGTTAAAGGGAAAAAAACTAATGGATCAAAGGACGTTACCTTATCAACCAGCACTCCATTAATATTTAGAGGCGATGCTCTCACCTCATCCATTATCTCCCCATCCTTCTGTCTTTTCGTAAAGCTTTCCCTGCCCCTATTATGCCAAAATTTCCTCAACAAATTCCAGTTTGGCCTCATTACACCATTCTTGTATGGATAACACCTAGCACCTGAATTAGCTGATTCCAAATCCAATCCTCCAATCAAACTGCCTTCCACTTCATTAATAGGAGCTATTTCTTCTGGTATCTCCACTATCTCTTCATGATTATTTGTATTTGAAGGTGAATCATATGTTCTTAGGATGCCATTTTCTGGTTCATGAGGTTCATGACTGACATGTGGGGCCACATTGACAACAATGCCTGAAAGAAAAGATGCCAGCTCATCTGTCTCATGCTCTGATGAGTTCAAAAGATGTGAATTTTCACTTGAATCAACCTGGTAGGAGTTATTTAGGTTTTTTTCTACTTCAAGAATTTGCTCCCTTATTGCTTGGACAAATTGGTTAAATTTCAAGATTGCATTTTTCCTTGAATTTGTATTGTCAGATAATGTGGCATAATCGACAGCCCTTGCGAAATCCTCTAACTACAAACGAACAAAAGCACACAACTTTAGTAACAAAGAGATGCAGTTGTATAAATGATTGCTATTGTAACATGTGTGTTGGTATCCTATCAGAGAAGAATGCACATTCCTAGAAGTGTATGTGTTCCATACCCATTAAATTTACAGGTGTAACTGGGACTTGTCATCAATGTCCTGAGCCCCACTGGTATGGCACAAAACAATTTAGTAGCTTTTGCTGATCAGTGACAATAATGTTACCAATGAACTGGTAGTAGTAGGATAAATTGCAGTTCTTTGATACAGAAGGTTCGTAATTTGTGATCTCTGATTTGCAAATAGCAGAAATATTGCAGTGAGAATAGATCATAGTTCAAGGCATTAGAATAAATCACGTCTGTTTCCATATTGAAATAATAGCAACTGGAACTTACTTGCCACCGGGTAGTTTCCACAGCGGTTGCTACATCTCTCTTGTGATACTGTATAGCAGCCAGAAGATTTGAAGTTGAATTTTGTCTTTGAAGCAGTTTCTCTTCATGTAAGAGCAGGCGATAAACTGACTCCATCCTGAAACAGCATTTACCAACACCGAATTGAAACTAAATTAAGAAGTTAAATTTTTGTGTAATTGGACTCCAGCAAACAATTAATTGAACTGAAAACAGCGTTTTTTGTATAAAATTCAGGTGAAATCACTCTCCCTCATACTTCTATAATTGCAGTCGCCAGTCAATTTTACTATTATGAAAATATTAATGCATTGCAGCAGGTAATCACGGTGAAATTACAAAATAAGAACCCATAAGGCACTAAGTTTACTAGGTTGAGAATGTTTGAAAGAATCAACACTTAAACATGAAAACAGAAGGAGAATTCGGAAAGAAGTGAAAAGAGAAAAATAGGAGGTGTCCATTGGACCCTGCGGTACCGGGGTGTTATACCAAAAAAAACTAAAGTTTCTTAAAGGTTTTAAATGAAGCAGGTTGTAAATCCACTTTTTCAAAATAATAATAATAAAAAAAATAGGTGGGAAAAAGGAGCGAACCTATCAGCTGAATCTTGAACAATTTCGGCAGCAGAGAACAAGGGATCCGCCTCCCATCTACTATACCTCTCTCCCATTACAGAAAATCTCTATAGCTCGACGAGATTTATTTTTTTGCTCAATATAAGGGGTAATTCTCCAATTGCAAAATTAAAATTTTGCAATTGGAGAATACCGATAAAGGATTTTCAGTACGAGCTAAATTTTGAAAGGGTCGAGAGAGAGGATGAGCGAGATCGCGACGAAGGGGGCAAAAGATTTCGCTTCGAGGTTGCAAAGGGACGAAATTGAATGAACTGCGATTCTTACATATTTCGCTTCCGGGCTTCCTCTTTTGCCGTTTATGTCCTTTGAAAGAATATTTATATCTAACACCGGGCGAACAGTGTCTGCGGATATTTTCTGTGCGGAGATCACCGCAGGGAAATCACAACGGCTTAAGAAAATCACAACGGCTGTGGGGAAGTCTAAACACGAATTTTGATGCACGAGGCTGTTTATTACTTGTTAAATCATAACCGTTGATAAATTATTGGACCGCTCGAGATCAAAAGAACCGCACTGCGAGCTTTTTCATTTCGCAGTGATATGGTTCCTCTAACCGTATGTAAGGAGCGCAACTATTTTCTTTTCTTTATTTAAGTTTGATCAAATTCTACAGATTTTTTTATATATAATAATTATAATAATTATAATATTAATAATAAGAGTGATAATCTACGAATAGCAGCGCGTCACTATCAGTGACGTCTTTACTGAAACGCGTCATTGGGAGTGACGCGTTTGTCTCCTACAAATAGCAACCGCGCAGATAGATACATGTGCGTGTATATAAGTGATCAAAAACTCATTTTTAGGCAAACGCGCCACTGCCAGTGGCGCGTTCACACAAAGACATCACTGACAGTGGCGCGTTTGTTGCGCCACGCGACGAAAGCGCGTTGCTCGCGCGCCAGCGCGC
The DNA here is from genome assembly GCA_037127355.1 of Schoenoplectus tabernaemontani. Taxonomy (NCBI): domain Eukaryota; kingdom Viridiplantae; phylum Streptophyta; class Magnoliopsida; order Poales; family Cyperaceae; genus Schoenoplectus; species Schoenoplectus tabernaemontani. The sequence continues at coordinate 10,659,419 of CM073750.1, read as the reverse complement.
GATCATTATTCGTAGATTTAAAATTTTGCTTATATCACTTTTTATTATTAATAATATGATTTTTATAATTATTATATATTAAAAAAATGCAAATTCTACTTAAACGATTATTTATTTGCCACTAGGAAGTTTAAGATTTAGAAAGCCGGAAATTTTACATTTAAGTAAAAATAAAAATAAAATTAAATATTAAAATAAATGTTAGATGAAATTCGAGATTTACACTCTACGAATTTAGCATTTACGTGGAGTGCTTTCACTCCACGAAATTACCCCCGACGTGGAGTGAGAGCACTCCGCGTTACTGCCGTTCACGTGGCGTGATTGAATTTTAAATTTTATTTTTTCTTCTCCTCTCACATTGGACTGAATAAAAAAATAAAAATTTTGACTCCACATGGGAGGTAGTCCCGTGAAGTAGAAGCACTCCACGTGGGTAGCATTTCACGTGGGTGCTAAGTCCGTAGAGTGTAGTTCCCGAATTTCATCTACAATTTACTTTAATATTTAATTTAAATTTAAAATTTACTTAAATATAAAAATTTCAGTTTAAAAAAATTTATAAAATTTCAATCGAAAAAATTACCACTATATATTTAATCATAATTAAAAAATCAGAAAATTAAAATATCAAAAATACACTTTAGATTATTTTTGTTTTATTTTGATTCATTCTCCTGTCCCAGCTAAGCGGCTCCATGCTCGAGCACTTTGTCAACTCATCATCATTTCCTTCAACCACGGTATTCGCGCCTACACCTCCATTTCCCACCATCGCAATGCAATCCATTTATCTCTCTCTATGCTCAAGTTTAACATTGTATCCTTTTTCGCCTTCCCATTTTTTCTCTACTACTATCTCACCAGCTAGATCAAGGCTCAGATAAGTGTCCGACTCAGGCCTTATGGAGACATCCACTGAGCATAACCTCTTACGTGGTGATTCAGAATCTGTCTCGATGTGATGCAGCTCAGGCACTGGAAGAAATGGCCTGTGTGCATACTGTACTAACTTGTTTTGTGCATATCCTGATCTGAGTCAACTGGGCCCAACCCAATAAGAGCCAGGTTTCTCAAAATGAATACAAACAATTCCTTGATTATATTTCCTGATCGAATTTCAGCAATAATGGCAAGAAATATGTTGAAAGTGGTAGGATTTGGTTTTATTCCACATTTCGATGTCATTTCTCTCAATACATCGAGTGATCAATTGATTTTCCTATAATCCACACAACTAAATATAACAGAATTCCAGATACTGGTTTCAAGAATCAACTCTTCTCTAAGTGCACTTATTACCCATATTAAAGATTATACATCTAACATCAATTATCAAGAATCAAACCTTTCTCAAAGTACCCATTTTGAGAGTACACATTCACCATTTGGTTTCCATGCGACCAAATTTCTCTAGGGAATTCTATCGAACACCAGAATCGCATGATCCAAGTAGGCACGCTTCACATAAAAATCCAAAATTGAACGGGCGCAAAAAGGAACAGACCAGTTTGACGAGAGAAGCATGAATCTGACGGCCGAGAGAGAAGACTAAATGAGACGTATGACTCGACTTGATTACAGTAGGGAAGGTGTGTTCATTGGGTACAATGTCGAACTCGAGCATAGAGTGTAGAAGTGAATGGCGTGGTTGAAGGAAATGGCGGGTGAGTTGACGAAGCGCTTGAGCATAAAGCTGCTTGGCAGGGACGGGAGATTGAATCGAAATAAAACAAATTAATTCAAAGGGTATTTTTAGTATTTTTAAAATTTCTGATTTTTTAATTATGATTAAATATGTATAATGATAATTTTAAGAATAAATGAAATTTATAGTGGTAATTTTCTTGATTGAAACTTTATAGTGATAATTTTCTAAATTCCAAACTTTATAGTTGTAAATAAACAAATTTTCCAATATAAATGATATGTGAAATCTAAATTGACATCGGCGTCCACATTAAATTCTACTGTTAGCAATAAAACATGTATAAATGCTAAAATAGATGGTGTCCAGTATTTTTTTTTGGAGGAAAGACAGAGCAAGATTGACTTTGTACATCAAAGTGTAAGCCGTGCACGCTATTATTTATTGACGTCGTCCTAAAATTCAAAAACGTTTGATATCAGTTTTAAAATTTCATGAACTTTGGAGCAGCCGATAGAGAGAAAATACCCGAAATATAGAAGGGTAAATGATTTTAGAATTTTTAATATACTAATATCTGCTACATGTAAATGTAATAACTTTTTGTAGGTTTTATCTCATTAATGAGTTCTAATACTTTATGAAAATTTTATTAAAATATCTATAACATTGGTTATAACATTGGTGAAGAACACTAAATTATTTGAATAAAAAAAGTATGAATTAATGTCGTGTAGTCCGAAAACCTATGAATGCGGACCACAAAAGATTACTAAGACCTATATAATATTATCCTTAATTATTATTTACAAAAGTATATAATTTTGACATGTTTCAATATGACAACGCTACTGGAAAACATAAATAAATTTTGAGTTCTTATCTACATAATTGAAATTGTAAATAACATTTCTCGATCAATGCCTTAAAAAGGTGTATTTCATAATTTAAAGTTCATTTCAAAATTAGTTTTGTAATTTTATATAATGTGTATTTCAATAAATATAATTCAGACAACTACTAACCATAATGTTATGTAGGTCTCGATAATCCTTTGTGGCCCGCATTCATAGGTTTTCAATCTTTCTGACATTCAATTGTTATTTTCATATTTTTTTCTTATTTAAATGACTTAATGTTCTTTGCCAATGTTATAGATATTTAAATAATATTTTCATAAGTACAATAACTCATTAATCAGATAAATATATGAAAAGTTATTGCATTTACAATTAGCGGATATTAGTACATTAAAATTCTGAAATCAGTGATGTTTATGTACTTCGGAGCGCTTTTCTCTCTATTTGCTACTTCAAAGTTCATGAAATTTTAACATATTATAGATCTATGTGAGTTTTCTAAAAAGTATAAGACATTAAATTTCGATAAATGAAAAGAAAATTATAAGCGTCAGAAATTGATATTGGCCCAGCTTTTTTGCATCGTATTTTGAAAAATAACCCTGTGCAATCAAAATCAAATATTTAAAATCATATTTCATATAATATTTTATCATCAATTATGACAATAAATATAGAGCAAAACTATTATAAGCTTAAGCTCATCAAGTTTTAGGAGAGCTTGGTTTAAAAATATGTTTTATTTAACATCTCTAAATTTCAATTTATGTTGTTCAATTAATGCTTTATATCAAAATCTCATGGATATAATATTTTTGAAATTTTTTGAAATTTTTAAGCATTTATTTTGTTATTCTTATAAATGACTTATTTTCATACTTAAATATTTATTAGTTGATTATTATTTTAGAGTCATCTTCAAAAATTAAAAATAAATATTTAAAAATTTTAGAATTTTTTTTTATCCAAAAAGATTTTATTATAAATAATTTATTGAGCAACATAAATCATAATTTGAAGATGTTGAACCATATTATTTTTTAAATCAAGCTCATCAGAGAGCTTCATGCCTTGATGAGCTTAAGTGGGGGAAGACTTAAGGGGGTGCCCCCATTGGGGAAGTTATAAGGGTGTCAAATATTGATCTTATCCGATGGGTTAATCCGATCCGATCCGATCCGATTTGACATGATCCAAAAATAAATGGGTCGGATATGGATTTAATTTTTTGACTCAACCCGACCAGACCCGATTAATTATATTTTTTGAAGTAATTTTGTGATTTAGTACGAACTAAAGCTTAAATATACACTAATTAAGATTAATTATAAATTAATTAATATTTTATTATTTAAAAATATATAAAAATAATTAATAAATATTTAATTAGTTTACACGGGTCAGGTCAGGTCAACCCGTGACACGTCGGATCGGGTATGGGTTAATATTTTTTAACCCGAATTTAATCGGGTCGAGTAAAAAAAATAATAAAATAATATGACCTGATCCGAACCCGACCTGACCCATTGACACCCCTAGGAAGTTATATGTTGAGGTTACTACATATTTTTATTTCATACAGTGTATAGTATATCTAATTTATCAATTTCGATACTCTAATTATGTATATTCGTTTCTTGGTCCCTCTATATTAAAATCTTAGTCCATCCATGAGCTTGAGCTCATGATTGCTTTGCTCATAAACATATTTATAAATCTTGGTAGTCTGTTATGGATTTTTCTGTTAATTTATCAATCAACGATAATAATTTCACTAATCAACCTCTGTTCTCTTGTCACATTAAAAAAATATATATCTTAATCATTTGATACTCAAAATCAAATAGACTAAAATTGTTCCAAAACACAGCAGAAATATCTCATATTCTTTTTTTATACATTAAATAAATAGACACTATGGGCACAAAAAAAATAGTAATTGGATCCCTTCTCTTTTTTTTTTTACCAAAATACACAAGGAAAAAGTTTGTATTTGCCAACAATTAATGAGTTGTAAACAAAAAGGGATTGTTTTTCCTATGTTCCAATATGCGATAGCTTTGCATCATCCATACACGGACAAAATCTTGTTTGGATAGTAAGAAAGATGAATAATAAATTTTCTGATGTCACGGAATTCCTGTAATTTAATGACTAATTCTCTATTTATTCATTTCCGCTCATCAAAGCCTCGATACCTATTAGTTACTGCTCTCTTAGTATAGTTGGTCGCTATGTAACAGAAAATAAACCTGGGAAATCCAACATAACACGGACACAAATATGCACAACAAGACATTTTCAAAATATCACGAGCAAGACAAATTGAAGCTAGTTCCTCTCTTATTGTTCTCTCCATTTTGCTTAACAGAGCAAATAAACATGAAAAATAGAAAGAGTGTGATCACTGATCAGAGAGATTATTTGGTTGAAGAGAATTAATTATTGTGTTTGTGCATTGGAGGAAACTAGCAAGAAAAATTTTCATAATATTCTACAAACAATTCATACGAATTTCTTAAGTCATTTACACGCTGAATTAATTATTTTGGTAAGAACTCATACGGATTAACCAATTATTTCTATCATGCTCGTATTTTGAACGAATTAATAAAATTTACATCTTATCGAATCGTTAAAAATTCGAATTTTGAAACGCTCAAAAGTCGTCAGTTAGAAAATTTTGGTACGCCTCGACTCGTCAACAAATTTTCTAATAACGTGTAAGCGTCAAAAATAGCAAAAATATATATATAAATAAATAATAAAAATAGTGACCTCAGCCATCAAAGTGAAAAGAATAATTTCACTTAATAATCCTAATCTGAGAGACGGGAATGAATTAGTCTGCATTGAAGCGAAAAAAAATACACAATTTATCCTCAATCCTCGCTTATAGGACTCGACAAAAAAAAACAAACAGCAAACAGCAATAAACACCTACAAAAGAACTTGACCAAGTATCAAAACTGGCAACAATCTCCCTAAACACAAACCAAAGCAAAACAAGATGCTTAAAAGACTCTGTATGGCTTGCCCATTGTGCTCTTCAGGTACAAGCACCTCACCTGAAATACCAAAGGCAACAATTTCATTATGATCAATATAAGCATAGCTCCAGCAGAAGATAAACACATTCAATATAAACCCAAACAAATTCTACAAAAACTGTTCTGCAGTTGGACACAATGAAAGCAAGATATTCCTGACATATTTTTTCTTCCCTTTGTCCACAAATGCTCAAAATAAACCCCAACTTGACTGGCTATTGGGTAACTTAAATTACTTCACCAGAGGTAATGTCCCTGCAATTTTCTTTAGGTATACAACTACAACAACAACAACAACAGCCTTTAATCCCAAATAAATTGGGTAGGCTTAGGCATACAACTGTGAAAAAAAATTCTTATGGATAGTGAAATGTTACATTTTGCCAGTTCTTCTTGAGGAGGGAGACGAGGAAGTTGACAGACATCTGGACATTTTGTTGAATCTGCTTCTCCTCCATGGCACAATTGCCCACTGCAACACCCATGCAAAGGACCTTCTTTAGTTGGAACTTAACGGTAGCCTTTGTCTCATTCACCTTTGATTCCAGGGTCTCCTGGTGAGTCACCAATGTGGGAAACTTACCTGTGCATTCAACAGTGCAATGTACCATGTTAAAGACAGGGTACTACCATTCTTTGCAAGAGCATCACCAAAAAGATAAGATTAGAGTGAAAGAAGCACATACCAGCCTTGTTGAGACCTGGACCAAGGAGACGGGGAATTTGCTTAATAATGGCCTCAGAAGCAAGGAAAGCATGGTACTTCTTTGCCAGCTTCTTCACAAGCTTCTTGTTCTTGTTCATTTTCTTCAATGATTCAACATCCATGTACTCCAGACCAATTTTCTCAGCCTGCAATGTGAATCAATCAAAATGGTATTGGTTAAGAACAACCATGGTAATTTATATGAAAACTTGGTTAATAAATCTAACAGTAGCAATCAAGCATTATCAGTATAGGCAATATACAAATATAACTAGTTCCAAACATTGGGACTACAGAATTCATAATTATTGCAGATATTTATCATAATTACATGAATGAACTGTAACATACATAAGAACCATTTTCTAGAGATAAGAATCTGCCCTTCCAGTTGGATAGTTTTTTTTTATTTTGTCTCAGAAGCCTAGAAGAGGGTACCACTCCAAACATATTCTCTTTCATTTTTAGTGCTTGGGTGGAATCATCTACCACAAAATTCTCTCAATGTTGGAATATAGGGACACTAAAGTATTTGAATAATTATTAAACCAATATATGGACATGTACTCTATAGCACTTCTGTGTTGCAGGAATTTAAGAAGCATCTTTTGTGTTACGGGAATGAAGCTCACTGCAGACAGAATTAGAAAGCCATTTATATACCTCACAAATTATGAAATACCTCCTAGCAACATCATTCTATTTTAACGTAGAGATAAACAAAGAGGTACCTCTTCCACGTGCTGGGCATCACCAAGCATGCAGATCTTCATCTTGGGGCGAGGGATATGAGGAAGCTTAACGGATCCACTGAAACGCTTGTCCTTTTGCGGATCGTAGTTCTTCAATCCGATCTGGAGCTCAATTGTCTCCGTGAAATTGCGCTTCTTCTCCCTCATGTCGTTCATAATGCCAGAGATGGCCTCCTTCAAAGCCTCGACCTGGAGCTTACTGTAATTCAAAAAAATGTGATGTAGGTATAAGCGACTGAATCCAACAATCAGAAACTACTAGAATAAGTGTTACCTCTAAGCATTTTATTTCTTTATTTCTGGTGTGATTTCAATGTAATAAAGAAGTAAAATGGAGCCAAGAAAACAGAGAAAGATATTGAAGTGGTACCTCATTCTGACCACAGGCGACTACTCGCGCTAAGCCTCTTCCTACAAATAAAGGCAACCAGCTCTTCAGACAGAAAGATAGATTGAAACAAACAGATTATCAGGAGCAAGTTGAGAGATCGATTCTCACCGAGAAGGGAGACGGCGACTGCGGCGGCTGGAAAAACCCTAAACGGAGAAGAGTTCGTAAAGATCGTATGGATGCTTATATATATGAGCTCGAGGCACCTAGAGGCTAGAATCCAATTCGATGCTTCCAATTTGGGCCGGGTATGAACGGTAACCAGCCATGGGCTTTTAGGAGTACATTTGTAAGTTGTAACGGGCATGACCTGATCGGCTGATCCGTTTAGAATTCTTTTCTCATAGAGGGTATTATGATTCATGGTATCCGGCCCAATTTTCTTGCAAACGAAATAAAATTTTAAAATGCAACGGTACGTCCTCGGTATATTTTTTGCTCTAAAGGTAGTGTATTGACAAACATGTATGTCGTGTGTGTCACGTGTGTGAGCACGTGATGTGTTCGATATGGAACGTGTCGTGTCAATATGCGTTCACGTGTTTGAATGTGCGTATTTTAACGTGTCAAAAACTTTAAAACCCGAACACGCACGTCTAAGACACGTGACACGTCTAGCACGTCGTGTTAGATGTGTTCTTGTTTATACGTGTTTGGCACGTGTCAACACTTGTAGCACGTATAAATTCAATAAAATTCAAATAAGAAAAATATATAAGAAAAATCATGAAAAATTATAAAATGATAAAAAAATTTGGTAATCTTGATTTAAATTTAAAAAAAGTTAATTAAAGAACAAATTTTTAATTTTTTAAAAATATCATCAAATTGAATTAGTTTTGATACCAAATTAATATCGGCATATCGCATTTAAAATATGATTTTAAATTTAAATATCATATTTAATATTTAATTTAGGTAGTGGTCAACCAAGTCATCTTGTTTTTAGAGTGACATCAAATTCTTTAGACACGTCTTCATGTATTCTGATATGCTCTCTTTTATTAAAACCCTTGAATTTATATAAGATATTACAAGAATTATCACTCAAAATTGCTTATTTTCTTCAATAGTGTCGTGCGGTGTCCCGTCAGCTGAACCATCCATGTGTCTGGGGTCCACTCATGGCAGTTTTGGTTATATCGATAAAAATTGAGGATGTTAATAGACGTGTCAGACGTGCTGCACGTGCTATACATGATACACGTATTAGACGTGCATGTTTAGCCGTGTCGAAATTGTTTATATATTGATCACATACATTTAACAACACGGTACGTGTGACACATGAACACGTCACGTGCAGACACGTTTAGACACGAACACGTATTCGTGTCCGTATTTACACGTGCGTGTACATATATCTGACACGTTTATCATTACCCTATCTTAAAGTTTAGAAAATTTGAATAATGCAAAGATGTTTTATCTTATCTGGCTAAATAACGATGGATTCAAAGTAATTGCCAAAGTTAGTTAAGATTCGGAGTGTTACAAGTCCCTATTGCCCAAAAAACCTCCATAAAAAGACTTTTACCTTAGGCATCCACATACAGCCCTCTTTTTAAGTACATTGTCGTACTTGCAAACACACAGCCAAATTTTCAAGTAAATAAAATTAAAACAATTGAAAAATGAAAATAAGGTGTCAATTAAATAACGGCTATTTACAGAACTACATCCATGCATATATGGATATAGAGGGAAAACGCGGTTATTGTCGTCTATTTTTTTTGTTCAATTTTGAAGTATTTATTTATAGATTTTTTTATTGAATAGCTTATTTGCAATCATGTTTTACTTGTCTCTCATAGAATATGAATAATATTTCACTATTCATTCTGTTGTTAAATCCATGTGCAATAATTTGTAAGTAGTATATTTATAGACCTTTTATAAGAAAGGTATACGATTTCGTATACTTCCAACTATAGAGTGTAAATGGATCGTTCATTATTTTTGTATTTTGATCCGTATTCGAAATATTTTGAATATAAATATTAAAATATGAATAATTAATTTGTAAATATGAATACGGATGATGATAAGATTTAGATGGATATAGATACAATATACGAATATGAATACGGTTTAATTTTTTTGAATGGGATATGGATTTGAACAAGTACATATATTCTTTTTTTTTCAAATTGGGATATCCGTCTTCAAAAATGAGTAAGAGGTTGCTTGTAGAGGTGTGTAATCAGTTAGTTCAAATCGAAATAAATATATCCAAAATTTTATTTCGTTTGACAAATTATGAACTAAAATAAAATTTATAAAAATATCAACTGCATAAAACCCAAAATTATACTAGTTAAAGATAATAAAATATATCAATAATTACAAAAATTAATAAAATTTAAAAAATAACTAAATAAACCTATGTAAGATAAATATATCAAGATTATTTTGATATGGTCATATTTATATAAAGTAAAATGAATTTTCTTGATAAATTTTACATTTATTCGGTTTATTTGATTTAGAAAAATATAAATCAAAGTTTGAACAAAAATCAATTAGCTAAAGCTTTTAACTGAATCAAAAATTTTGAACCGAAAAACTGAACCAAATAGTTTAATTTTGATAATAAAGTTTAAAATCAATTAAACGATCTATTTATACACCCTAGTTGCATGAACCATGACTGAAATAAAGAGGTCTTGATATCTGTTGCGAAAACAAATCATTAGATCTTTCTCATCATCTCATGGTTGTGGATTATTTCAAGTTTCAAGACGCACATATTCATTGAAGACAAACTAAATTAAAATGTACATGATATTGTATGTATCTTGATCATTCTCACAAATATTTTAATAACTTCTATGCATTGTAAAAAATCTATTTTTATTTCAATATTTTAATAACATATGTATTTGTATGCGTATCTGTTTATCTATTATTATTATTGTATTCGTATTTGTTTAATATCTGTTTATCTATTAATAACATATGTATTTGTATATATCTGTTTAATACTATGCAACCGTATCTGTTCCTTGTGTGCCTTTACTTCTAACCGATGCTCTTAGACTTAAGACTTGCTGATTAATTATTCGTTCTCTTCCTGATTAAAAAAAAATCTTTCTATTCAAATTTTTGTACTTCAATTCCTTTTTGCTTTATATTTTTCTCGTGTTGTCATTAATTATTTTGGTCTATCATGTGACAAAGACAAAACGACTGGACTCAAAACCTGTATGCCAAGTACTTGTGCTTTGTACATATTTCCTTCTTTTCTTAATTTGTACTTGTAATTGTCAGTGAAAGTTTACAGAAAAAGTTAAAATTCTGTCATAAGACTAGTGAAGTTGACTGATGAATATGAAGGTGACTGTAACTTTTTTTTTTGAGTGTATGGTAACCGTAATTTACTTTTACTTCTGTCAATTATCTGTATACGACTTTATGGCAATCGAATTTTCACCAATGCGTTGTGTTGGCATGTGTTGGCATTACTTCACATATTAGATAGCACTAGTTATATACTCGCGCGTTGCAGCTGACTCTTTTATTTAAATATTAAAATATTATAAAATAAAAAAATTCATATTTATCTAATATTAAATTATAAATTCACCAAATTATAAAAAAACCAATAATAAAGACCATATTTAACTTTGTATGAGATTTTTGCACAATATAAATTAATGATTCATGATTTTTATGGCAATAAAAGTAAATTATTTTAACATATATTATCACCATTAATTTCTTATCAAATATGTACAAAGTTGCTAAATAAAAAAATAATATTATGCAAATAATAGTATATATGGGAAAGAAATGGAGAGAAAGAGGGGATCAATGGACGCAATCACATACGTTCGATCAACCGAAAATAAATATTATCTGTCTAATTGAGAGATAAAATGAGTATAATAAAAAAAATATCATGACAAAAAATAAATCCTCCAATTCTTAAATACTTTATATAATAGTATAGATATCGTTACTTGATTTCATTAAATAGTAAATACCTGTTCCAGAACCGAGTTGATATCTCAGCCTCTTTCAACTGTATCACTTTGAATTCTCCTAGCAAGCCTGATGTCAACATCTAATATTTCATAATAAGAACTTACGTATATTTTCGTAGGCTGTAATGGATTCAAAATAAAAAGCCTAAATACAATACACTGAAATCTATCACCGAAGAGATATCCTTAGAAATATGAACATTCTGATATTAAATCAACTAAACTAAACATACCAACCATTATTCTGAAATTGAAAATGATGACCTTGAAAAATTCAATACTCAATTAACTCACCTAAAAAGAACATAGTTTTATGAAACCAAATTCATTTGAAAGATAAAAAAGAGTCATAACCCTAATTTCATGGAGCACAATTAATATCCAACATTGCATTAATTTAACAACTTACAGATTTTGCATCTCCTAAATCATCATATATAAAGCCGACCTAGCTCAGGAAAAAGCTTTTAGAGAACTCTTATAGCACCAATATTACCGCCAATAGATTATCCTTGAAATAGTACATATTAAGATAAATAAAAAAGATAACGACGTGGAAAATAAATACATATAACATTACTCATGTTTCTCTGTGTAGCGATCCTATAGGCATTTTAATTTTGTGCTATTTAATTATTTAATTTCAGCACTCCTCTCACATTAGATCAGTTCAGGTTTCTTTTTTTTCTTTTGGGAGAAAAGAAGCGATGTCTGTTTTCGCAACGATAAAAATAGAAACAAGGTCTGATTAAGTACCTGTAACCATAAACTACCCTAAACCAATATCTAACCTTGCTAAGAGCTATTTCTGTTCTCTGCTGGTACTGCCCCATGCTACCATGATAGGATTGATCAGGAGAAGCACACGGTTACCAGAAGTCTGAGATAACCCGCTTGAACTTGTAAACAGATTCTCCAGTTGCAGCCAAGAGGTCTAGGTAAGGGAATGGATTTTGTTCCTATGGGGGGGGGGATGTTCAACGCATTATGTCAATTCTATACAGCTTCTCTATTTATTTCTTCTACTTCCGTCTTGGGCAACCCTACGAGAAGAAGCACAAAAATGACCGAAAAGCTCTAGCTCCTGTGTGTTGGTGTATTTGTGTGCGTGATGAGTGAGTGTCAATGAGAAACACCTGAGAGAGCGGAGAGCAAAATCTTGCTTTAAAGGGGCAGAAAAGATCGCTATTGCACGATAACGCTCAACTGGTTCTCCTATCGTGCATCCGGACTACGCCTCGTTAGTCCCACAATATCAATCGCTACTGCTGCGCTCAACCGGTTCTTCCATTGTACATCCGCGCTACCGCCTCATTAGTCCCACAATGTCCAAAGATGGAGAGAAGATTCGCTGGGAGCTTATAAAAGGGACAGGAGGCTTCCCCATATCACTGCGAAGTCACTCATCGAGCGGTCCAATAATTTATCAACGGTTATGATTTAACATAATAAACATGGATCAAAATTCGGGACTTGGTACCTCCATTACACTTGTGAGGAGCGGCCTAACATCTGAGGAGAGCGCCTAAAGTGGCGAGTGAAACTAATAATTTCTTATTTAGGATAGGGTGAGGGGTCTGGGGCGCAGCGCGCTCGGCCTCTCGGGGGCGTGGGGCGTCCGGGCTGCATGGTGCCCGGACTCTCGGGGGCGTGGGGGGTCTGGGCCTTACGGCGCCCGGCCTCTCGGGGCGGGGTTCGGGCGCGGGCGCCCGCCTCTCGGGGGGGGGAGTGGGGGTCCGGGGCTGCGGGCGCCGGCCTCTCGGGGGGGGGGGGCGGGGGGGGGTCGGGCCTTATGGCGCCCGGCTCTCGGGGGCGGGGGCGGGGTCGTGGGGGGTCCGGGCCTTATGGCGCGGCGCCTCGGGGGCGGGGTTCGGGGCGGGCGCCCCGCCTCTCGGGGGCGGGGAGTGGGGGTCGGGGCGCGGGGGCGCCGGCCTCTCGGGGCGGGGCGGGCGGCGAAGGTCTGGGATATTTTACGTGCGGAGATCACCGCGGGGAGGGGCGTGGGGGTCGGGCGCGGGCGCCCGGCTCTCGGGGCGGGGCGGGGGCGGGGGGGTGTGGGGTCGGGGCCGTGGGGGTCGGGGTCGGGGCGTCCGGTTCTCGGGGCGGGGGCGGGGCCGTGGGGGGTCCGGGCTGCGGGGCGCCCCCGGCAATCAATTTGCCAAAATCCATACTTTTTCAAAATCCATACTTTTTCTTGTGAGGTCACTACATATTTTGCTGTGAAATAATAATATAATAATCATTTCCGCATATGCTGAAGAGTTAAAATGGTTTTCTAAAATGGCCTTTAAGTCACTGTTGTCTAATAAAGATCCTTTTTAAAATCTTTTGAATGTTAACATTGTTTAAGATTTTCAGTTTCTAAGTATTAATTATTATTATAAATATTATTTTTATTTAGTTGCTATATGTAGTATGAGATTGTATGATTTAATATTTTTTAAATATAAAAATGATAGAAAATAATTATTTGTTTTATAATTTAATAGTCGTGGTAATTTCATTTTAATGTTAAACCGTTAATAGCAACCTCATCGTTAAGAATCGTTAAACATATGTGACTGATTTTTTAGCATCTTAGCAAAATTATCACCGTGGTAGGGATCATATCAAATGAAAATAAAGAAAATTCTGAAATTTATCATACTCAAAACTAACAGTTATTTATTTCCCTAGAATGTATTCATCATATCAAATGAAAATAAAGAAAATTCTGAAATTTATCATACTCAAAATTAACGGTTATTTATTTCCCTAGAATGAATTTATGAATACGAAAATCATTTGGAATATCAAAGTTTTTTTAAATAATTAAGGAAAAAATTACAAAAGTGAATGAATTAATATATGTTTTGGAGGAAACAAATTGTTGGTGTGTAGTTTAATCTTCCCCTACGTCATCCAGCTTGGCCCGTCGGCATGGCTGCTTTTTGCAAGTTACAACTCTCTTTGTTGACCGTGTGCTTGGTTATGAAATATCTCCAATTAGTATTACTAATGATATTGAGTACAAGAGTAGTTAGTTACGCATTACATTAGGCATGGTGTCTGTTTACCAATTTCATATTTATATTTATTCCTCGCTAATTAAACTTCCCCTGTTGAATCGCCTAGTTACGTGTAGAATCAAATCAATCTTTAATTAGATTCAAATAACTATCTATACTCGTTGTTTACTATACGTATTAATTGTAGTGGTTGGAATCTTAACCGCTGATTGAATTCAACGGACGTTATTATATTCCGACCCGCCCAGAATTCTCTTTGAGTGTCACATTTGCCCAAGATCTTTCTCCTTGATCTTCTTCCTTTCTTGGAAATGTTACAGTACACTCGCCATTTTATGGGTTTGTCTCTGGCTCTCACCGTGCGGCGCTGTGTGATCTCCCAATTCATTGAACCTTTTTTGACTCAAAGGATCTCTTATATGTTGTCAACTACGTTACGTAGGCCTCACTCATCTCCTCATTTCCTTTCGCTCCTACTTAGATCACAAGTTCTTTCAATTTTCCTCTTGCTTTAAAATAACTTGGTAAGTCCAAGCTGCAAAATTAAAAATTTTCAATCAAAGCACGTTTGTCCAAACTATTTACCCTTCGGGAAAATTTCAAGTGGTAACCTATACTTAAATTTCAAGATTATATCAGGTTCATTTTTGTAAAATTCCATAATTGTTAGGATCATACTGAGATGTTTGTTTGCTGATGAATATGGTAATGTCTGAATATTGGTTTTCTCGGACTAATAGAAATTCTTTGTTTTAATTGAACTGATTTATCATAATCTCTGTTTTGCTCCCCAAAAAACTGTCTCCTACGAATATACAGCTTTAAGTTTGAACTAGTTATATACCCGCGCGTTGCAGCAGACTCTTTTATTTAAATATTAAAATATTATAAAAAAATTCATATTTATTTAATATTAAATTATAAATTCACCAAATTATAGAGAAAACCTATAATAAAAACTATATTTAATCTTGGATGAGATTTTTGCATATTATGAGTTAATGATTCATGATTTTTATGGCAAGAAAAGTAAATTATTTTAACATATATTATCACCATTAATTTCTTACCAAATATGCACAAGGTTTCTAAATAAAAAACAATATTATGGAAATAATAGTATTTAAGGGAAAGAAATGAAGAGAAAGATGAGATCAATGGACACGATCACATACGTTCGATCAATCAAAAATAAGTATTAGCCGTCTAATTGAGGGATAAAATGGGTATAATAAAAAATTACCATGACAAAAATGGATCCTCCAATTCTTAGATGCTTTATATAATACTAGTTATATACCCGTGCGTTGCAGTAGATTTTTTATTTAAACATTAAAACATTATAAGATAAAAAAATTCACATTTATCTAATATTAAATTATAAATTCACCAAATTATAGAGAAAACCTATAATAAAGATTATATTTAATCTTAGATGAGATTTTGCACAATATGAGTTAATGATTCATGATTTTTATGGTAAGAAAAGTAAATTATTCTAACATATATTATCACCATTAATTTTTTACCAAATATGCACAAGGTTGCTAAATAAAAATAATAATATTATGGAAATAATAATATATATGGGGAAAAAATGGAGAGAAAGAGGGGATCAATGGACGCGATCACATACGTTCGATCAACCAAAAATAAATATTATCCGTCTAATTGAGGGATAAAATGGGCATAATAAAAAATTACCATAACAAAAAATGAACTCTCCAATTCTTAGATGCTTTATATAATAGTATAAATATAGATATAGATTTCCAATTGGTGCTTGATATTCTCCTTCAATCATGCATTTAGTGCACGACAGAAATTAATTAACATGAAGAATCATTTTTTAACCCAAAATCTTTTTTTTTTTTTGTACTTTTACTTTGTCCCATCTGGTTGGATCTCTGCCTGGAAGTGTTTCATACCTAATTCTGCGTTCATTCTGGGTTAAATGGGCCGTTTTTGTTATTTCCGGCCTATATCCAAACTTGCATTTATTTACAACATATTTCGTTTTGAGAATGCATGTTTTTATTCCTTGCTAACGACTTAGCAACAATGAGGGGATTTTTTTAGGGATAATATCATATATATCCTTTAACTCTTTTTTTATTTTATATTCACCATCAACTATCTAATATATTATATTTACCCATCAAGATCTTTTCATATTTATTCATTTAATATTTCTAATATATCCTTAGATATTTTAAATTCTTTTATATTTACTCAAGAACTCATAAATACATCATTCAATTTATACATTCATTCACATTGAAATATTTTTATACCATTAAATTTATATATTTATTCATCATTAAAATATTTTTATATATACCAAATAATTATTTATGATAGTTTGTACATTTTTAAATTTTTTATATATATATTCATAAAATCAAATTTTATTTAAATAAATTTGGATAGATATTATTTAATTATTTTTTTATCTAACTCGATGTGATCTATTTGATCTAGCTTCGGGTTATGTCGAGAAAATTAAATAATGTCTATCGAATAATATTTAAATAAATATAAAAATATTTAAAGAATTAAATAATAGATAAGATATTTAAATAATTATTAGGCGTATATGAAATATTTTTATATGATATATTTGAATTTATGGATAAATATGAAGAATTTAAAGAATTCAAGAATATATTAGATATATTAAAAAGTACATGGGGATAAATATGAAATATTAAAAAGTTTATGAGTAAATAAGAAATAGAAGAAGAGTTGAAGGGAATATATGATATTATTTTTTTATATTTATAATTAATAGGGCCTCCTACTTAATACCGTCTAATGGGCTTGAGTAGGTTCACGGGCCGAACTCAGAGACTTCTGCAAGTCCAAAATTCCTCTTATTCGTCACGACGACCCAATCTCAAAATAGCGTGTTATAAATGTCCAGGCGTAACATTAAGCGTCATGAATGTCCAGGTACAACATAACGTGACATGAATATACATGTACGACATTAGATGACATAATATCTGATCCCGAATATAACGACTGAAACCGCCCTATGATCATATGACGTAAAATTGAGCCTGTATAAGATCTAACCCCATTATACTAGGGATGAGTTTTGACACTCAGACATTAACATACATATACACATACAGTCTATAGAGAAAAACAAAAGTCTATCGAATCCCTCCATCAGTGATGGATAAACTACCCGTATCAATAATAAAACTCGATTGGAGGAGAATATATATACGACTAATTAACGGATGAAAGTAGGTCCAGTGTCGACAGAATTAATATAATGTAGAGCCACCAAAATTACGTTTTTATAATAAGGCTCGAAATTTTTCTCAAAAACAAATTACGTTTTGATCAAAGAATCTCGTTTGTGCTGCTTAGTTTATGTTTCATGACTAGGCACTGACACTGACCCATTAACTCGAGGATAAATGTGAACAAATTTTATTTTATTTCATGACTGCTTCATATTTTTTATTATTATTTGTCGCCTCACTTGTGGGTCTTGATTATGGTGGTCCTGGTGGAAAGAAACTCTAATTGTTTATATACGACAATTATCAATGCTACATTTGTTATCATGACTTTCCATTTTTTAACAGTCCCTGTTTCTTCTAGAGAAATATCAACAATATCTTAATCAACACAAACAAATTTGAAGTACTTGTATTGTAGATTATAATACAAGCCAAGCTGCTAATAAATCTCATAGAAGTTGTATTCCGAACTTTATGATCAACTTGTAAAAATTAAGAAGATCCGAAATCTGAAACAGAATAAAAAACCTATACTCATTTATTGGATTTATCGTCTTTCAAACCGCAGAATACGTTGATTCAAAAATAATTGATCAGAAAAAAAAAATCCGAATTTGATACATATAAGAACCTGAAAATTTTATTGCGGGAAACTAAAAAAAAAGAATAACATGCCGAGAATAATTATCCTAGTGAAACTTTTACTATAATATTAAAAAAATGACTTTTCTTCAATTGAAATCAATTTTTTATATAATAATATATAAAAAGAATTAAGCTCCTAAACTTTTCAAATATGTTGCATCATCACTTTTCTCCAAATTAATTTTATTTAAATCTTTTCATTTTCTTGAATCCAAAGATTCATATAAAATAGTTTATCTCATCATCTAAAATAATATATATAATATAATTAAGGTGAAATTTAACTCTTAAAATAATATCCATTTCCTTTATTCGCACCACTGTGACCATAACTCCACCACTTCATCACTGATGCCTAGTTCCTTTATTCGCAGGTCGACTCGCCCACCCCTTTCTTTGTAGATTTTTTTTCGTAGGAATGCAACTTGTAGGAGTGGAATCAAGGTAGATGTCAACCGGCGTCCGAACACTCTCTCGGTTATCGTACGATAAAAAATAAATTTTCTTTTAATCCGAATATTCTATTTATTTAAACGAGCCAACCACTTGAGTTTCCACGGAGTGATTTTTTCCAATTTAATTAGTATCCCTTTGACCCGCTTTAATCTGCATTTTTTTCTTTGTTGATTAATTCCTTTCAATAAAATTGGCCACGTTGCATTAAATTACTTTTGTGCATGCAATCCAAGAACACTTTGGGATAAACACTCATCCAAACTACTCCAACAAGAAAAAGGTAGAAATATGAAAACTTCTCTGCCATTTAGATCGGAAAATTTCTAAAGGAAATTGGGTATAAATTTTCAAAAATTACACGATTATATAGCCAAAGGGATCTTTCTCTGTCTTGATCTTTCTTCGTCACGAACACCATATCCCTATAATGATGGTAGAGGAAGGGGTGGCCTCGGCATAGCTATTACAAGATAACATTATATATAAACAAAAAGACTCGAAAGAGTTCTCGATTTAATTGACAGTGATCTGATTTCAAAGAGCAGTCATGCATTGTTCAAGGGTGCTAAATTGCAATTTGAGCTGAATCAGAGAAAGATCAGGTGGTCGCTGGTATAGTGAGGAACAAGAGGAGAGAAAAAAGAAGAAGAAATAAGAAGAGGTTGAGTGATTGAGGTTATTTTGGAAAATATGAAATTATATTTCTAAGTACATATATTTTTAATTGAAATTGCATATGATAAATATTTAATTTCATTGAGTTTATAGTGAGCAAATTATATCTTAATTTAAAATGATATTTTTTTAATTTTTTAAATTTTAAATAGCATCTAACTATTTTTTTATTATTTTTAACTATTATATATATATATATATATATATATATATATATATATATATATTATTACTAGATATACTAATCATGCTTTCTAAAAGACTGTGATTCTTATAAATAAAATGGGTACGTTTTATTTTTTAGATGTTTTATATAATAGTATAGATTCTGTTTATGCAATGATGTTGTAATGCTTGTTGATGCGAGAGGGTGGACGTAATCTTTATTTCAGTTACTATAAATGGTGATAATGTCAGTCTATTTTTGAAAAAAAAAAAGAATACGAGACAATTTTAAATTGTATGTTCGCGCTTTAAAGATGGAGGAGCAAAAAAAAAAAAAAAAAAAACTATACCGTTTCCTTAATTTGACAACTACCAGAACGACTAAATGATTACAAATTATTGGAACTTAAATAGTGACAAAGTATATATTCAGAAAAGAGTTAATTCTCTAATTTTTTTAGTAATGTCATATCATTTATATTTTTTATTATTGATCTTGTTTTTTTTTTCATTTATCTTAATTGGCTCATATCATTTTTCTCTTTAAATGATTTCTTCATTTAAAGAGATGATATGATATCTTTAAGGTATAATTTAAATATTAAAGTAATATAATTTTTATATTCTTATTAGTTAGTTATAATATTTATTATTAAATATATTTTTAATATTTTGAAAAAACATATTTATATTTTAAAAATTTCTAATAAAAGTTATTTTATAGAAAAAAATATTTAATTATTTATATATATTATATTTTTTTCAGACGAAGCTCGATGAACAACATTAGTATTATATAAATAAGATAAGTTGAGCAGGAAATATAAATAATAGGCTATTAGAAAATTATTCTAAAAAATAATTGAATTAATTAAAAATTGGGCTTCGAAATTTGCACAAACACGGTATCAGATGGCTATATTTGTTTTAGAATTTTGGATCCGTTTGGCAAATCAAGGAATAGATTTGAAAGAGTAAGAGAGTGTTTGGCACTCAATGGAATAGCAAAAAGTTGGAATAGAATAGCTATTTCGACGAATTAATTTGCCAAACGAATTTTAGACTAAGTAGAAGAGTGCGGAATAGTGCTAATCCGGAATACCAACTTATAGGTGGAATACCGGATTAGCTCTCGTTGGAATAGCGATTATTATTTGATTATGATGTATTATATTATTATATTATGATTATGATTAAGATTTATATTATTATATTATATTTATGATTATAATTTATTATTATATTAATATTATGATTAATATTTTATTATTATTAAATTATTATTATCATTATTATTATTATATTATTATTACCATTATTGTATTATTATATTATTTATTATTATTATAAATATAATTTTAATATTATATTATAATATTATAAATATAAATATAATTATTTTATTATTATATTATTATGATCAAGATTATTTATTATTATATTATTATATTATGATGATTATGATTATGATTATTATTTTATTATGTTGTATTATATTATTATATATTGATTAATTTATTATTATATTATTATTACTATAATTATTTATAATTATTTTTATGATTATGATTATATTTTTATTATTATATTATTATGATTATGGTTATATTATTATGATTATGACTATAATTATTATTATCATATTTATGATTATGATTATTATATTATGATTATATTATCAAAATTATGATTACTTATTATTATATTATGATAATTATGATTATAATTATAATTTTTTATTATTATATTACTATATTATGTTTATGTTTATAATTTTATTATATTACTATTATAATATTATTATTTATTATGATTATTTCTTATTACTTTATTATTATTTTATTATGTTGTATTATGTTATTATATGTTGATTATAGTTATGATTAATTTATTATTATATTATTATAATTATTTATAATTATTTTTATGATCATAGTTATATTTTTATTATTATATTATTATGATTATGATTATGGTTATATTATTATGATTATGACTATAATTATTATTATCATGATTATGATTATGATTATGATTATTATATTATGATTATATTATTAAAATTATGTTTACTTATTATTATTATTATATTATTATAATTATGATTGTAATTATATTTTTTTTATTTTTTTATTATTATATTACTATATTATGATTATGTTTATATTTTTATTATATTACTATTTTAATATTATTATTTATTATGATTATTTTTTATAACTTTATTATTATCATCTTACTATTATGATTATTATTTTACTATTATTATTTTTATCATTATCATTATTAGTATCATAATTATTCATATTTTAACTATTCTGAGTAACAACTGTCAAACGATATTTTCGCTCTTCCAAATAGTCAAGAATACCACTCTTCTACCACTCTTCCAAAAAAATACTATTCTATCACTCTTCCAAAATTACCACTCTTCCAAAGGTATTTCTTGATTTGCCAAACGGACACTTAGAATAGTGTATTTTTGGAAGAGTGGTATTCTTGACTATTTGGAAGAGCGAAAATATCGTTTGACAGTTATTAATCAGAATAATTAAAATATAGATAATTATGATACTAATAATGATGATGATGATAAAAGTAATAGTAAAATAATAATCATAATAGTAATAATAATAATAATTATATAATAATAAAATCATAATCATAATCATAATAAATAATAATATTCATAGTTATAATCATAGTAATATAATAAAAATATAAACAAAATTATAATATAGTAATATAATAAAAAAATATATAATTATAATCATAATATATAATAAAAATCATTATAATTGTAATAATATAATCATAATATAATAATATAATATAATATAATATAATAAAATAATAATCATAATCATAAACATGATAATAATAATTATAGTCATAATCATAATAATATAATAATATAACCATAATCATAATCATAATAATATAATAATAAAAAATTATAATCATAATCATAATAATAATTATAATCATAATAATAATAATAATACAATCATAACTATACTCATAATATAATAAATAATACATAATTAAATAATAATAATAATAATAATAAATAATCATGATCATAATAATATAATAATAATAAATAATATCATAATACTAATAGTGATGATAATATATATAATAACAATCATTATAATAATATGATAATACTAATATATGATAATATAATAATAATTATAATTTAATAATAATAATAAATAATAATCATAATTATAATATAATAATATAATAATAATAAATTATAATCATATTCATAATATAATAATATAATACAATATAATCAAATAATAATCGCTATTCCGACGAGAAAATAATCCGATATTCCACCTATAAATTGGTATATCAAATTAACACTTTTCTTCACTCTTTTACTTATTCTAAAATTTATTTGATAAATTAATTTATCCCAATAACAATTCTATTCTTACATTTTACTATTTCACGGAACGACAAACAAAACCTTACATTAGGCGAAGAATTGGCCCAAAGTCAAGTACACAAGAAAAAATGAATACAGTATGAACCAACCGATAGTTGACAAAAGAGATGAAGAAGATAGACCTAGTCTTGTCTTTTTATATTTTGTAAGTATTTATAGTAAATTGCAAAAGAAATAGTGTCGTGGGGACTTTGTCTCTGATGAATTTAATATTCAACGCTGGTTTTGTTCAGTACTTGGCATCTCTGAACAACCCCAAACAGAAACCCACTCATAATTTCTCAGTTTGTTACAAGCACTCTATTATCTCCGCATCCTGCCAAAATTTTATAACCTCTCAATCTCTCTCCCCTTTAGCCCCTCGCTTCTCTCTCTCTCAGGTACTTTAAGGTCACAAGGACAAGATCTTCACCTCAGTACAACAGATACAACACCAGTTGCACTGCACGGCGCAGCACAGCAAAAAAGCATAGAGATTTTCCATTTTGATCTAGAAAGAAGTGAAATTTTCATTTTCCTGTTTTCCCGTCCTTCATCACTGCAGAAGGCCATCCTTTATCACTTTTTCCTGTTACCATCAGAGTATCAGTATATAGCTAAGGTGGAAGGATCATGATAAAGAAACCTACAAAGCTAGAGAGCAAACTGATGTGAAGGAAGCCCATACAAAAGGATTTGATCTAAAATTTGGAATATAGTTCTAGAAGGACAATACACTCTTGGATGGCAAATGAAAGAACCCAGCTAGTTTACGGAGTGCAAGGCAGTATACATATTTCTACCAAGTTTCTGTATGTATATCCTTTTTGTTTTTCATTTGAAGAAAAAGTTGTGAAGGGATCAATTAACATGCATATATCTTTTTGGTTAAGTGTGCCTTTAATTTCCTCGTAAATCTCTTGTATTAATTTTTAATTACCAGTGGGTTCTTCCTTATTTTTTTTTTCCTGATACTGGAACTACCTTTTCACCTCCTTTTATCTTTATAACCGACCACATGCTGTCTAAATCCCCGTTGGAGTACACATAACCCACCAAATACACATAAAGCATATACTTAAAGTCATAAACATAATATAGAGAGGGGGTTTTAGTTATTTAATTCGCATACTTATCCATCCAACACATAAAAGATTATCCAGTAATGAGTGATATGGGATTTGGCTATTGCTTGATTAGTGATGAAGCAGAGTCAAATTACTTTGGCGAGTTGGAAGAGGCTCTTATCCATGGTAATCCCATAACAAGCAGTCATGGTACCAAAAAAGGCATGCTCTATCTCTCTCTCTCTGTATTTTTATTTATTTCTTTCTTTTTGAGTGGCAAGGTACTCTCACTCTCTCTCACTCACACACACACACCTTTAACAAACTGCTACCAGAAATACTAGCTTTATCCCAGACATCCACACAAGACACAACAAGTCTTCCCTTTTGTACCAACAGTGGCCACATGCTAGTAAGTGCACATAAATGGTGTGATCTCCCAAAGATAGACCGCTTCTCTCTCTATCTTTGTTTTTCTCTCTCCCTCTCCCTCTCTCATATTCAATACATCCGTTGAAGTTTCTATTGATATTAACTGGAGAACAGAGGACAAAGAATAAGTGCCTTTCTGAGAAACCAATTCTTGTGTATTTAATTTGTTGCTGTAACTAGGTAGACATATCGGCCTTGATTGATACTGTGCACTGAGCACGATCTATAGTGGCGTGTTGATTTGAATAGAAATCGATTCATATAGTATCCTGCATAATAATTGTTGTTTCTACTGTTTGGTGGTATAGGTTTTGTTGAAACTACAAGACAACCAACACTCGAGATCTTCCCTTCATGGCCAATGAGGCAGCAGTATCACCAACTCAACACTGTAAGTCCTTTGACTTCTCTGCCATCCTCAATTTCAAATCCTCTCCATTTTCTTCCGAACTGTATCTACCAGTACTTAAAGAAACATAAAAAAAAATATCTCCGAATTAGCTACCGTGACCGAACTCGGACTGATTTAATTGACAAGCTGCCAAATTCAGAACAAATTAAATAATACAAAAATATAAGACAGAAGATAAAATGACGCAACATCTGCAAGTCTATGTATGATTCGCTTATGTAAGAGGTAATAAATGGTGGGGATGGATGGTCATTTGATGCTTTTGTTAAACGTGTCAAGGACCAGAGGAAATCAGAGCAGTCAGTGGGCAGCAGCGAGGAATCAGGCTCAGTCAAGGACGCTACCAATACAACTACTGGGCTAATATCAGGAACAGAGTCTCAGATACAGTGCAAAGGCAGAGACGCAACAGAGGGAGAGGCGCAGAAAGGGTTGGCGGGTGTCATGGCAAATGGTGCTTCGCAAAGGACTGGGACACAGCAAACAGCACCTCCACATCCCCCTCCAATTCAATATGTTAATCCACATGCTGATCAGAAGGTATTTCTGTGTATGATTATATATACTTGTTTAATTTTTTTTTATACATCTACCATCTTTAATTTGGTTCTCTCTTTGCTTATCCTTGGGGGTTTTCTGACAGAGAATATAACATGATTAGAAAATATTTTGACTTTTGCTATATATTGACGGCGAGATGTTATTCTTCTAAGATTCATATCTCTAGAAATGGAATATATGACTCATATTTCAAATTTAATATTTTATTTAAAGGGAGTTCAGTTCAGATATTCCATAAATTCATGCATATTGTTCACTTGCGCTACAACTGAGAGTCTTGTAATATGTGGTGAGATTCCTATAGAAATATTTAGTGATAAGATCTTAAGCTTTCCATTACAATAAACATTTAATACTTTTAGTGCTCTATTTTTTATTCTGTATTCCTTTTCCTCTATATATGATTATCTTTTAGATAACTTCGTAACTATCCATTTATCCTTTAGCTTTCTTTTTCGTATTATTGACTTCGTCATGTCCTCCCATTTTTCTATATAGCAATAAAATATATGACTAAATCATTTACGGGTTCAAGGTCCAATTATAAAGGATTCTAGATTTACGTACCGAGTACGCAGTGCAATTTTGTCTAAGAAATGGTCTCATTAGTTCTTGTATCTGCCAAGTTTTTTTTATTATAATCCACAATATGAATGCTCTATTCTAATTAACTTGATATATTTTTAGCATATCTTGCTTCAGCCTCCAATCTTCAAAAGCATTAAAAAAGTGCTAATATTGTCTCATTCCTCAGTGGATTTTGCCTGCAATATTCAAAAACATAAAAAGTGCCGACCTTTGTCAGGTACCTAAATGGTCGACTAAGCCCCTGTCTAACAGAAAAGCATAGAAACAAAATGCTGGGTTTAGCTTTTATCCTTTTGTATATTCATATTTGGTTTGCTTCGCTTCTGAAAGAACAGTGACTTTTTTGTCTTTCGCAGAGTAAGATAGCTGCTAGTTCAACCAGAAGAGATGGAAGGCTCCTTGATGCAAAAGTACAGACCCCCCCCCCAAAAAAAAAAAAAAATGAAATAAAATGAAATATAAAGGAGCCCTCATAACATGCGCAGAAGAATGCAATTTTATTGTCATTTCTTACCCTAACTCTTACTTGCAATTACCAGACTTTAAGACGCTTGGCACAAAATAGAGAGGCAGCTCGGAAGAGCAGGCTCAGAAAGAAGGTGAACGACAATATATATGCATCGATCGTACTTTTAATTTTCCAACTGATAAAAGACCATATGAGTTACAAAAACAGAAACGGTGAAATTAAAATCAATATCTTTTTATATACTTTAGGCATATGTGCAACAACTTGAATCAAGTCGAATTAGGCTCCAACAAATGGAACAAGACCTCCAACGAGTTCGAACACAGGTTACAATCTGTTTTTCTAAGTTCCTTACTTTTTAATGATATATTTTATTCCAACCTTTTCCTATAGTCATTTTTACTAACTTGTGTTGTGAACGTAATGGCATATTTAGGGAATGTTCATAGCAGGATGTGGTGCAGGTGGAGAAATGAGTTCAGGTAAAACTTACAAATAGTTATTACTGTCTTACAATAATTTGATACATATATCCTATATATGAAATAAAATGTTTGCGTTCAAGCTTTTTTAGGTACTTTTCTTTGTTTAAAAAGATTAAAGCAGAGACCTGCCTGCTTACCTCAGAATAAAGAAAAAAATGTTTGCAGGTGCAACAATGTTCAACATGGAGTACATGCATTGGTTAGACGAAGAAAGCAGGCATGTAGCTGATCTACGCGCGGGATTAGATGCAAATTTAACTGACAACAACCTCAGTTCAATCGTGGATGAATGCATAGTGCACTATGATGCTTTGTTCCACCTCAAGGGAAGGCTCGCTCAAACCGACGCATTCCACATCTTGACGGGTCTATGGACTTCACCAGCTGAGCGGTGTTTCATGTGGATGGGCGGCTTTCGACCCTCTGACCTGATTAAGGTTTCATTTCTTGTTCTTTTGTTATTTACCCTTCTTTTGTGAAAACTAGTTCCCTGTCTTAATTTGACCGTCTATATATGTTTTCACTTTTAAAAATGATACTAAGCAGATTGTGACGCCGCATTTGGAGTACACTCTGATGGAACAACAGAAGATAAGGTTATGCATCCTTCAGCAATCGTCTCAGCAGGCCGAGGAAGCGCTGTCGCAGGGCTTCGAGCAGCTCCATCAATTCCTCTCTAATACATTGTCAAGTGCTCCCCTCAGCACCGATGCTGGAACGGATGTCAACATGCGCATTGCCATTGAGAAGATCTCAAGCCTGGAAGGATTTGTCAGACAAGTAAATTTTCCTAATCTTTAATTACTGTGACCCTTATTTTTCCTGTATAATAAAAATTAAAATTTTTAATTATTTTTTGGTTGCCTTTATTCCAAAATACAGTTGAATTAAACAGTACCAAAAAATATTTTCATTACCAGTTATCAATACGCAGTAAACGATACATTAGGTGAATTATTAGATGTTCCTTAATTTGTTCATGAAAGGACCCACACGTAAGGTACATATTTGGATAGAATTAATGAATTTTGATATTATTTCTTCGTGGACAGACCACCCGTACACGCTGATATACCATATATATAAATATATTGAACGAGGCTGTCAAGCAATAAGTCTCGTCCCTCCTATTATAAAATTTGAACTCAGAAAAGAAAAAATAATCTAATTAGACAGCCCAATGATTACAGAAAGATGTTGTCCACTGCTAGGGATAATAATCATCAATTAATCATTTAATTGTGATATGATTAGAGACGTTGGCACAATTAAAATAGAAAAAATATATATTTAAGAAGTGGGGGTGGGACTTCTGGCGATCCCACCTATCCCTTTCTATAAAAAGTCAAGGAATATAATATTTGGTGTTCTTTACTCTGCCTATGCTAAAATATTCTCTTTCCCTATTGATAGATGGTAGCCTTTTATTCAAGTCATTGATGCTTCCTTTTTATTGGCTGGTACATGGAACAGACCTACAACATCAAAGGCCATTTGGGATCATTAAATGCTTCCCATGACTTGTATAAAGTCGGAAAGGTTCAATCCATGAACAGTAGTTTAGAAAAGGACACTCCAACAGTCCAGCCTATACAAATGTCCTTTGATCAAACCACCACTTACCCGCCCTATAATTTTGTTGAACAATAAGCTAGAATAGTTGTTCATATCTCCACCTAAATGGGAAATATTGACAACAAAGCACCAAAAAAGAAGTTAAGAACCTTACAGTTGTACATACTATGCAA
Organism: Schoenoplectus tabernaemontani; assembly: GCA_037127355.1. NCBI lineage: Eukaryota > Viridiplantae > Streptophyta > Magnoliopsida > Poales > Cyperaceae > Schoenoplectus > Schoenoplectus tabernaemontani. The sequence continues at coordinate 10,630,619 of CM073750.1, read as the reverse complement.
TCAACAATATGCAGGAAAATTGCAATTTGAGTTGCTTTATCCAGTACAAGCCTACAAGGCCTATAGAGACTTCTGAAATGTCGTCCTAATTGTTGCTTAAGCTTAATTAAGAAAAAATAATATGAAAAAAGCAAGCTAGAAGAAAGCAATAAAGTACGAACCCTTCTGCTCATTATACTTCGATAATTGACCAAATCCCAATCTCATCACAATTATATACCTAAACCAGAGCATTTCTTCAACATCATTTAATTGATAATTACACTCTGCATGTTATGCTTTATGCCAATAGATCTTTACCAAATTTTGGAAGCTCCGCTCTGATACTCACAATCTTTTCCTCTTTAAAACAGATGATTATAACAGTAAAATTTTGTTACGCAGGCTGACAATTTGAGGCAACAGACATTGCATCAGTTGCGCGAAATTTTAACAACAAGACAAGCTACCAGATGTCTTCTAGCAATTGGAGAATACTATCGCCGCCTCCGAGCCCTCAGTTCCGTTTGGGCTACACGCCCTCGCGAGTATTCTCTCTCTCCCTCTCTCTTATTAGTGGGAGACGTAGTCATTGTTTTGGTTAATTTCCCAAATACGTTGGTTTCCTTGTGTGTAGCGTGGCCCTTAGACTTTTCTGGATTGAAAAAACTGAGAGGCATTAATATCAGGAAAAGTCTAACTTGTGGTACCTAAAGCAAGTTAATCTCAGCTTTTTACCAGAAAATATACTAGGAAATACCGAAAACCACTAAAAAAAGAAAATAAATGTGGATAAAAGATATAGATGATCTATGACTCTTACTCTTCTTCTATTTTTTCTATTTCAATTGTTAAATAATAATTGATAATATTCTCATTTTTTTATTGATTAAAACAAAGGATTCTATCTCTTAACAGGGCCTTGATAGGGAACGAAAGCGCCAGCCCTAATACAGCGTCGGACCTACAAACCATCTCTCAATCTCAGTACACTCCCTATTCGGAATTCTAGAGAGAGAAAGAGCAAGAAGAGGAGAGAGATGGAGATGTTATTTCAGGCCTCTGTCAATTTTTTCCAAATTAAAAAAGAGAGATGCTATTTTTCTACTTGTAAGGGCCATATTAGTAGTACATGGTGATAATTAGGCATTTTCTTCTCGTTCGTTTTGTCCTTGATGCGGGTCTTTGATATTATTGTCTCTTCCAAATGTCAAGAGTTGAGATAGAGGCAAAAAAGATAGAGACATTCTGATATGATAAGAAATAAGAACGAAAGGAGAAGAATGCCAAGAAACCAAATAGTTCGATTTATATATTTAAATCCAAATGGAAGTTAGTGTTGGATGATAGGACTCCCATCTTGACATAGCATTATAAAAATGTCCAAACCCAAAAATGAATGGAGATTGATTTTTGTATGATTGAGGAAACCGTCCTATCACTCTCTTCTTTTATTAATGTGGGCCCAGCTGTCCAGCATCTCTATTAATTGACAAGTATTTTAACCAGGAAGCCAATAAGCGCAATACAAAGTATCTTATCTCATATTTCTTACTACTTATCTTATCTTACTTCTTATTTCACTATATTAAAAAGAGCTAAGAATTGAAAAATCCAATAATGATACAACATTCTTTTAATGATTATAATATCCTTCTATCAATCAATGATTTAGATTAACAGTTAAAATATAACGAGCGACTGTGATCAACGTTCGTGATTTCTTCTCTCCAGTTCGCTTCGATGTTGTCGCTCTTTCGCTGCCTCTTCATTTCGATTTCAAAAACCGCCCTTCTTTCTCAGTGTTGTTCCCAAACATCTCCGCTCCCCTCCCCTCCCCTCCCCTCCCCTCCCTGACTCTCCTCTCTCCCCTTCCTTCCGTCATCCATCCTTCCCTCTCATCACCCCATCCTCTTTGTCGCCTCCCCTACCACCTTCCATCCCCCGATCCACCCGTCTCTCTCAGTTCGCTACAGAAACTGCCTCACCTTCAGCGTCTCACTTCGTTTCCGCCTCCCCCTTCCGCATCTAGCCTAGCCTTCTGCATCGCTGCACCTCACTCCACAATCCGTCCCTTCACAGACACCCCTCTGCTTTCAGTACGTCTGATTCCCTCCGCTTCGATGGTACATTTATCTTCTCATGCTTCTCTCTCTCCGATTGAAAACCGTAAAATACAATTTTGATTTGCATTATACTTATTAATTGATGAACTCGGCTAAGAATGCATTGAGATTGTAACCGTCTATTGATTTGATTGGAATAATGTTCAGTAAATACGATAACAATACCCATCTCTCTCCACTTGAAATTCTTCTGCGGTTCTTCCTACTCCTCCCACACTTTCTTGATCATGGACAGTTATAATCGTGCAATCAAATTAAAGTGATAATGGCAAATCTTCGATTGGTGCTACAAGTAGTACCTGTTGCGCTTGATTGGGTCTTTGGTCGGCGTGAGTGAGAGTTCTTGATAATTTTAATGTTCTTTATTCTTTGTTTCTTCTTAAAATTGATCGAATGTGATTATTTGATTGAGTACCTTTGAGGAAAAGACTATTCATTTTCTTTGTACTTCTTTGTGAAAATTTGGGGTGACAATATGCCTCCCATGAATTAATTTTGATAAATTTGAAACTGTTGGGGTTCACCACTGAGAGAAATAGACATCGTTCTTTTCTTCTATTTATGAAGTGGAATCGACCATTTACCTTTGGAAAAACATGATTTTCTGTAGTTCCATTGCTTTCATCATCTACTATACTTGCTCTACTCTTCTTTTTCTTCTTTTCTAACTTCCCGTTTGTTCAATCTGCAGGTTCAGACATACAAATTCATGTATGTATCAAAGATTAATTCCAAAGACCAAGATGGATACTATCAAGCGTATGACTCGCCAGTTTCAGAGCTCTTAAAAATCCGAACATACCACAATTTCATTTGAAATTTCTTCCTCTTCGACCTAGATTCTTCATGTCTGAGAAATTGGCTCCTTTTTCCCCAAGACAAGTCAAAAAGCCACAACAGCGCACCATTAAGTGTTGGTCCCTTCATATGGAGATTCCATGATTGAATCTGATTCTGCCAGATCAGATTTGTCCATTGGTTGGTTGGAACCTCACATGCTGGGTTTTGAGCTTGGGAGACAACAAAAGGATTTCAGCTTTCACAGTTCTTGTGACCTGCTACAAAAGTGGTACCATTCAGCAAGATGTGAGTTCCTTGAACCAATTTTCAAGTGTGTGTGTGTGGCAATTCCAGTACAGTCTCTGGTGAGTTTAGATTTTAGTTTTCATATTGGTACAGTCAAGTACATTCTGGTACTGAACCAGAAAATAATTACTTCCATGATAGACTTGTTCTTCAACTGGTACTAGCATATTTGAGATTATTATTTTTTTATTTAATAACAAATGAATTGAAATTTGGTATTTAGAAAATTATAATGGGTATTTTGAAGTATAAGAGGAACAAACAAAAATTTTGCATGTCAGGAAAGAACATGTGATACATGTTGCAAAAAAATGTAGAGGAAAAAAATTGATTCAATTTTGATAGGAACAAAAACTGAATATATTGAAGATTATAAATAAGTGAGCATGGAAGTGCTTATTTTTTTTTCAACCCACGTGAATGTTTAAACATTTAGATTTGGTCTTTATAATTACTTTTTCTACCGTCAGTTGGTCATATTTTAATATAAGCTTTTTCTGCATTGATTTTCTCCTCCTTTGTTGAGAAAAATAAAAGAGTCAATGAGAATAGATACGTAACAAGCAGCCATGGCTTTTTTTAATTGCAGGATGCCTGAAAATTCGCACATACGTTGTATGAATATATATTGTGACAAACCATTGAAAATAAAATTTTGTGCCTGGCCAAATCATTGGGACACAATGATACTTTTTATGTTGCTTGTTATGTTTACATGGTAGCTGATCATGTGAGAAACAAAATATTATTTGCATAATTGCATTCCTTCCATATTTCTAAATTTCTATCAGATCTTTTTAATTATTCAAGTACGAATTTTGGATATTAAATAAAAAAATTGATATGAGATTGTCATTTAGTCCCTATCCCTTGTTGTTTGATCCTAATTTATTACTATTACTCTGTAGTTGCCCAATATGACTGTAGGAGCTGAATTTAAAAGCAAAGAAAGAGAACAAACTTAAAAGATCAATTAAACACCCTATTTGTTTTATGCACATGGTGAAAGCTACATTGAACAAAATTCAGTGTTTGCTGGTTCCAATTCTTTTCAATTTAAATTCTCAAATATTAATTTTATTTTCATGATTTTCTAAACAAAAGTTTGTGTCTTGTATCCAATTATTTTCAGACTTTTGATATTGTTATCTGTCCGTTCTTCGCAGTTGTAGCTACAGGCTGATTTTAGGGTTTAGTTCTTCAGACCACCTGAGGCAGCATGCCCAACATACATCAGCGACTGCTAATGATCAACGGGTAAAACCCCCCCCCCCTAATGCCAGTTCAAACAACCTGGTGTTTGCACAAACCAGCAGGAACAGTAATCTCTTAGGTTCATCCAACGGCATAAAATAAGACAGCATGGATTAAGAATTTAATCCTTGCTAAGGAGTCCATGCTCGACAAATCATTATGATTAAAATCTATGATTAGTATAAAATATACATTTCAATGTAAGAACGGTGTAAAAGATTAACTTGCCCCTCCATATATGAAAACTAGCAATATTGGCAATGGATTAAGAAAATATTATGTACCATTTGAATCCAAAATTTAGCATTATAGTACAGTCAATCAGATTAGAACTATCTTCATATATGTATTATAATAAGTATAATCAAATGAGATATCAACTTGTTAAAAAAATGTTGTTTTTTCCTCTACTGATACAGCCTGCGATATCACAATGGATAATGCTAGCAGAGGGAACATGATGTAAAATTTTGTATTGCAAAGAATAATCATAAAATTTTCCACCATAAACTAGAAAATATTAGCAAAAAAATCTAATTTAGGGAGGATTTATTCACCAATAATATTGCACCTCTGATTACCGGTGTGCATCCCATGCCAAAAATTAAACATAACCCTTCATTATGAAGTTATATTTTCTGAGAAAATTAGAAACAAGAATAAACTGAAATGAAATTGAAGAAACCTCTTAACCTAACAATAAAAATCATCGCAAATTATATATTTTTTTTATCTCCTAAGAGATGTCTGCTAAAGTGGGCCTCAAAAGATAGAGCGTGTCAATGCGAACTCTCTATAATATTAGACAATTTGATTTCCACATTCACCTTCTGGCAATCAAAGATAGGAGGGAGAGACATTTTTTTTTCTTTCAGTATGTTGGAAATGCGCACAAGATAAGAAGAGAGAAAATGGAAATGAATAAAATAATTTGCAGCACTAAGAAAAAGGAGTGAGCAACTTTGTAATAAAATAGAAGGCTTTGAACTCTTAAGGTGCCTCAAAGGAAGCTTATCTGTTTAAGAAGGGGTGCCTGGATTAAGAATTTGAGCTAAGAAATTTATTTAATCCAGCTACAGGAAAACTTGTTTGGTTGGATTAAGAAGATCTAAGGAGCATCAGCCAAACAGCTATTTGAAGTGCCCTAATATTGGTTGAGAAAATACATCTAAGAAATTACAGTTAACATTTCCAACACCTATAGTTTTAGCATTCAATAACATGAGTGAAAAGCCATTGAGTACTAAATATTTAACTAAAAAGGGCTTCCTGCACACGATGCTAGATTAGTACTCGGTGGTACATACTGAAACCTCGATAAAGTCGTTGTATTAACTTGCAGATTCTCGACTCTTTTAGTTGCATACAGACAACATATAGAATGTTATCGCAAATTAATTGTTACACCATGTGCAAATAAGAAGTGCAAAAGTTGAAAACCAATGAGAGTCAACTAGGAAACAGATTAAAGCCTCTAAATTCAGACCATCAGAACAACTTGCCTATTTGTACAACATTTGCCAGTAAATCTTAAATTATCTGTTGTTTTGTACTCCAGCACTTGGTGAAGAAAACTTATATGACAAAATAAGATGGGAAAATAGACACAACAAGATCCCAGTAAAACTGCTTATAAAGCATGTGTGTCACCTTTTGCGAATGTAATCAGAAAGAATTGGAGCAGCATCTGAATCTGCAGAAGTAGAAGTTGAAGACCTTTTTGCGGAGATGAGATGTTCAGACCATTCCTTCAAGCTTTTCCTATGGAAAAAATTCATTTTTATAAAAGGCCTCTTCTCTTTAATGATCTTTTCTGCTTGTTTCCAATCTTCAGCTAAGCCTAACGCTACCAAAATTGCACACATCACACAAAACGCTCCTCCCATGACCTATTTATACTTTGAGAAATATTATATTTAATTTGTAATACCGATACTAGAACAATTGAGAAAATTACCCAAGTACTCAATTATATTATATTAAACTGCAAATTAAAAAAAGTAAAATGAACACTCACCAAAGGCACAGTGCACATAAATGGGTTTCTTTTGAGCCTGTTTCCTGGAAATCCAGCGCACAGCTGACTCAATTTGAGATGGTTGTAGGCAGTGGCGGATTTAGGATTTTGATTAGGGGGAGCAATTATCGGATTGTAATGGTTTATCGGGTTTAAACCCATTAATTAATCGGGTACTAAATAAAAAAATTAATAATTTAATATATATACTTAACCAATAATTTTTTTATTAAATAATAACATTTTATATATTAAAATAACAATAAAATAAAGTTCAAAGTAATAGATAATCAAGTTGATGAAGAAAGTTTTCGACTAAGGAACTTTATATTTTGATATCTTTGCATAATTATTTCATTATGCACGGTATTAAATATTTTTTCTCAATAAAAATAACCAGACAATTCAGGGGGGGGCAAAAAAAATTTTCAGAGGGAGATAAATTACCGAAAACATTACCGAAAAGCACTATTTTTCAAAATCCAGGGCGTGCCCCCCTGGATAACTCCTGGGTCCGCCCCTGGTTGTAGGGCACGTGTGTCCCATGTTGCAATACACAATATGCCTTTCCATTAAGAGCACTGCTCTTCGGTAATTCACATGTGCAATCTATCACAGAAATTTCACCTGGAGGCAAGTCCTCTAATGAAGTAGGCCAGCCTCCTACATACAAACCCTCAGAGATCTCTGTGTATAATGGTTCTCTCCTGTTGAACCTCCTGTTGAAACTCTTCTTTCAGCTAATGAATCAGGAGGCTCAATGCTGCTTATTTTCAAAAAAAATAAAATAAAAATTAGTACCATTTCATTCGAGAGCAAGTGAAGGAGAAGAAAGTCGAGTTGATATATGTGAATAGTGAAGATCAAGTTGTGATATTTTCATGAAGCCACTACCAATCATAAAGTTTGAGAAATTAAAATCTTCTCGGCATGAAGGATGTGAAAGAAATTAAGTTTAAGATGAGTGTTGAAATATAAACTTAATTATCATTAATAATGTTAAGTTTAGTGGAAAATAAATGAAAACTCTTAGAATTCAGCAGTTGATGGATTTTTATGGCTGATTAATAAGCGAATTTGAAGGGACAAATAAAATTGGATTCTAGTTTTCAATGGTTTAAGTCTAAGTCTTTTGAAGTTTCCAATAAAAAGTTACAATTATTTTAGTAAATGTGTGTCAGGTAAAATAGTGGCTGTTTAGTATTCTATTTTTAATATGAATTTTTAGAATTTTCTTTTGTTTAGGAATATAAAGGCTTGTAATATGTTGTTTGTATGCAAGAGAAATATATAATAATTTACAATAAAAAAGCTAGTTTTATCCATTTTTTCTCTTATCTCAATGTTTAATATCCACCATTATCTTTAACACTTACTGCATAAGTATCCAGGTCAAACCCACCTAATTCAATTTCTTTCAATTAGTCCAGCACATTTCAAGGATCATATAACCACAAATAAATTTGAAAACTTCCATGCTTCAATAGAAGCTTTCCTTAAATGGAGAGGAAAAAATCTACCCAATTGGGAAACAAAAATCAGGACCAGCCGAAAGTTGCAACATATTTGTACTAGTACATATACACGATTTGGTTCTCAATAACAAAAAATTTCAAACAAAGAGAACTGAAAGAAAATTACAAGGAATAATTGATATCTTGATGAATAGTTATATTTTTTGAGACACCAATTAGGTATCGTCCTCAAGAGTCGGGTCGGGTTTTTTGAGAGCCGGATCTAACGGGTCTACGAGAGGATCAGATAAGCATTGGGTTTGATAAGGACTTTTAAATGACCGGGTTTCGAGGACTTAATTTTTAAGGAATAAATTTGATCCTTATCAAGCTTTCTGGGCTCTAAGGATCAATATAAGAGCATAAGCATTGAGTTTGATAAGGACTTTCAAATCATTTCGAATTTTAATTTATCATTCTCATTAAATTCTTTATATGAAAATCTCATGGGATTTTGGAGCGTTTTGATTTTTAAGTTTTTTTTAATTTTTGAAAATCAGCTCTAATAATAATAATATATTCAATACTTGAACATCATTTTAAAAAATTAAAAATGGTGACTTAAAAACTCAAAACACTCCAAATTTTTGCATCCCACAAGATTTTTATATAAAGAATTTAATGAGAATGATAAATTAAAATTTTGAGATGATTTAATATGTTTTTTGAGTTAAGCTCACGGAAGGCCTCCATATATATATATATATTGTTGATTAAGTACTTTTTAATGTTAATTTATATTTATATAAAAATATTAAATTATATTTTTTTATTTGGGCATTTTATTTTTTTTTATTTTTCGATTTTTTAAGTGTAATTAATATTCAATAAAAAAATATTAAATAAAAACTTGGGAAGGGCCGGATAGGGATTAGAAAGGATCGGATTTAATAAAAATCGAGTCAGAAAGGCTTACCTTTTAGAGATTGAACCCGGCCTTTGAGAACCCAACCCTTATTATTAGAAAGGGTCGAGTCGAACTTATGAAGACCAGATAAAGACCGAATTTTTCAAGAGTCGGTCGGATCGGATTCAAAAATTAAGCCCTTATAAACTATGTCTAACTCATGGAGAAGAGCATCCTGTCATATTTTTATGAGAAGAAAAAAATAGGCACAAAATTATATCACGGGCTAAAGCTGGGCCTTTGATGTGGCGCAAAAACATTCGAATATTAAGGGTCCGTTTGGCAAATCAAGGAATAGCTTTGGAAGAGTGGTAATTTTGGAAGAGTGATAGAATAATATTTTTTTTGGAAGTGGTAGAAGAGTGATATTCTTGACTATTCGGAAGAGCGAAAATATCGTTTGGCAGTTGTTACTCAGAATAGTTAAAATATGAATAATTATGATACTAATAATGATGATGATAATAATAATAGTAAAATAATAATCATAATAGTAAGATAATAATAATAAAGTAATAAAAAAATCATAATAAATAATAATATTATATTAATAATATAATAAAAATATAAACATAATCATAATATAGTAATATAATAATAAAAAATTATAATTACAATCATAATTATAATAATATAATAATAATAAGTAATCATAATTTTAATAATATAATCATAATCATAATCATGATAATAATAATTATAGTCATAATCATAATAATATAACTATAATCATAATTATAATAATATAGCAATAAAAATATAATCATAATCATAAAAATAATTATAATTATAATAATATAATAATAAATTAATCATCACTATAATCAACATATAATAATATAATACAACATAATAAAATAATAATAAGTAATAAAAATCATAATCATAATCATCATAATATAATAATATAATAATAAATAATCTTGATCATAATAATATAATAATAAAATAATTATATTTATATTCATAATATAATAATATAATATTAAAATTATATTTATAATAATAATAAATAATATAATAATACTAATGGTAACGATAATATTATAACAATAATGATAATAATTTAATAATAATAATATAATGATAATAATAATAATAAATAATGATCATAATATTAATATAATAATAAATTATAATCATAAATATAATATAATAATATAATAATACTAAATCTTAATCATAATTATAATATAATATAATCAAATAATAATCGCTATTCCGATGAGAGCTAATCCGATATTTCACCTATAAGTTGGTATACCGGATTAGCACTATTTCGCACTCTTCTACTTAGTCTAAAATTCGTTTGGCAAATTAATTCGTCGGAATAGTTATTCTATTCTAACTTTTTGCTATTCCATTGAGTGTCAAACACTCCCTAAGTTTTTAAGGAAGCGTATCCTCTGGAGTAAAATTGTTGTTGTTCCTAGGGCGTTTTTAATCTGATTCGTCCGATTTGATCAGACAGATCATATCAAATTATCTCCAAATTGATAAAAAAACCTGCCCGCTGAAATATTTTCTCCCCGCGCTTGCGTCAAAAAAAATTTGAACTCACTCTCTGCTCGCACATCGAAGTTATCTCTCCTAATCATCTTTCTAATTTTTCATTTCCCCTTTGTTTCTCCTGATTGTCTCGCACAAAAGGTGAGTTTTTTATTCTCTTCGTTGGTGAGTGAAATTGTCAGCACCTTTGAAAGAGGAGAGATGATTTTTGTCAAATTTACAGTTTTTTCTTAGATTTTATTTCTTTATTTCACTAAAGAGGTCAAATTAAGTCAATGTTACATTTTTTTTCTTAGATTGTGCTGATTTCTTCCGCTAAAGAGGCAAAATTTAACAGTGCATATTCTGAGATTTTGGAGGTAACCACACCGTCTCAATTTAAGAATTATTTTAGCTAAATGTTGATAACAAGCACAATTGTGAATCGTAGAAATATAAAATTGCAAAGTACCCATTGTAATAACCAACATAATTAATTTTTGGAATTTGTTTTCTTCAATCACTCGGTGAAGAATTTGTGCTAGGAGCACTAAACAAATGTGACTCAAAACTAAATGCTTAATGTTATACTATAATCTCAATTACATTACTCATATTTTGTTTTATGTTTTATTATTTATGAAGGATATGACATCTAAAGAAAATAATTTTATACCTAAGTTGGGTATGAAATTTTAAATAATATACGAAGCATGGTTTGTTTTGGAGGAATTATGTTGGGAAAAAGGGTTTTGGGATAAGAAGAAGTTATGATAGTTAGAGTAAAAAAGATGGTATAATTACTTTGAAGGTTTTTTTGCTCTAACGAAGGTGTACGGAAAAAAGATAAGCGAGATCATTTAATGAAGAACCCTCGTGCAGAGACGCGAACAAATTGCCAAGTTCATTTACAAATAAATTTTGATAGAGGATCTCAAAAATACAAAATCATAGATTTTGTTTCCGAACATAACCACCCTCTCCAAAAACCCCAAGCTCATTTTTTAATACCTAGTCAACGTGAAGTGTTTGAAGTAGTGTGCATTGACATTTATCTAGGTGATAGTTTAGGAATTCGGTCCAAAAAAAGTACATGAGTTGTTAAGTAGACAAGTCGGTGGACTTAGAAATCTTGGTTATACCATTATGGATCATCATAATCTTTTGAGGAATATGCACAAAAAAACAATGGAATATGAGCAACCATGCTATAATGAAGTATTTTGAAAGAAGGGCTTTGGATAATCCATCTTTTCAACATTTTGAGGGAATCAATGAGGAGTACGAAATCGTTAATATCATTTGGGCAAATGCAAAAATGACTGTGAATTATGTCCGGTTTGAAGATGTAGTTATTTTTTATACTACATTTGACACCAATAAGGAAAAATGAGCATTTGATGTTTTTGTTGGATTCAATCACTTTAGAGAGATTATGATTTTTGACGTGACTCTTATGTTTAACAAAACTATTGAGTCTTTTGAATGAGTGTTCACAAACTTTCTAGAGGCTCATCAAGGTAAAAAAAAAAACTATCACCTTATTTACGGATCAAGATAGCGCAATAGGGGTTGCTTTAGAGAATGTAATGCCGGAAACGAGACATGGATTATGTGCATGACATATAAGCCCAAATTGTGCAAAATATTTGATGTGCTATAACAAGATGTCAAATTCAAGAATTCAAGAAAAGTTTTAAACATATGTCAAATTCAATAATTGCCTAAGGCGCATAACACACATGAGATCAAAGGATAAATTAACACCAGTCAACTGGTCATTGCTTACAAGATTAAACACAAAATACCTATCTAATATATTATAAAATAAACACAATAAATAAATATAACGAGAATTAAAATTAAAAATATTAGAACTAAGGTGCAACTAAAAATAATACAATTAAGGTGCAAGACAAAGAAAAAGCACTCCAATAAGAGGTTATATTGGATACAACACCGAGCACAAACTCAATTGAGTACACATATGATGTATTAAAATTGAAATCCTCATGCTGGGTTCTTGCAGAATCAGGTTCAGAATCAACATTCATTTCAGATGTTCCAAAAAAATCTACATAAATACATTTAATTACTAGTCAGCTGAAAAATAAAATAAAATTCAGGAGCATCAGAGAACAAGATAATAAAAAGGCTGAGATGGCAATTTACCAGTAATACTTTAGGCAATTTACCAGTAATACATTTACCAGTAGTTGAGAAAGATACTTTATATTCATGGAGTTTTTTTTTTTTAAATTTGGCATCAAACTAACTCAATATGATAAGGCTACGTTAGTTGATTTTCTTTGGGGAAGTCTCTTCACAAAAAAAGAAAAAAGAAAGAATTCAAACAAGAACTAAATAGCAACAGGAGAAACATAGGAGAGGAGGTGGAGGAAGAATGGAGTCTGGTCCTCCTTCGTGCATCGAGATGGAGATTGTACGAGAAAGCCAACGAGCTCAGATCCTTGACCTAGGGTTTGCTCGAGGAACGAGTTTAGAAATAGGGAGGGGGGGAGAGAGAGAGACCTGGATCTCCATTGGAGCGATGGCTGCTTTCTAGGTGGCGACAGCAACGATGACGACGAGATAACGCTGATTCCAGAGAAACCCTACAAATACGCGCAAGAGAGATAGAGAGAGCTTCATAAGGATATTTCTAAGAACTCGGGCAGGAATTCAGATCGGGCAGTTTTTTTTTTCAATTCAGGTACGATCTGATTTAATCCGTCCGATCAAATCGGACGGACCATATTAAAAACGCCGCAGGACCGCACCAATTTAACCCCCAGAGGATGCGCTTCCAAGTTTTAAGGGGTTAAAAATAAAGAATCGAACCCCAGTCCTCACTAATCAAATCAAAATCTTATAATAAAATATTTGGCGCCGAAATGAACAAGCAAATGAGCAAATAATTGACCGATCCAGTGCTCCACCCAGTTCTCAATGATTAGAAAATAATCATGAGAAATCTGGCCAGCTTAATCTCTAAATGCGGCAAAGATGCAAACTATCGGCTTGGCGCCTCTCTCCATGCTGTCGCAATTAAGTGCGCCAACAGACGTGTCCTTGATGAATGGAATGCAATTATCTGTATGTACTCAAAGTGCGGTCTATTGGATAGTGCAGTTAAGCTGTTCGAGGAAATGCCTCTCAGAGACTCCTTCTCTTGGAACTCGCTTTTACTGGGCTGCTCGGTGAAGCAGGAACCTGGATTTGCATTTGGATATTTTAAACAGATGTACAGCTTAAAACCATGCCTATGTGACAGCACAACGCTCACTACAATTCTATCGTGTTGTGCAGAGATTGAGCTCCTATTTTCATGTTATATGATTCATTCATTGATCACTAAAATTGGTCTCGAGTTGGAGGTCCCTGTGGGAAATGCAATGATAACTAGCTACTTTCAGTGTGGATGTCCAATTTCAGCACACAAAGTGTTTGATCAAATGCCTGCGAGAAATTTGATCACATGGACATCTATGGTTTCAGGCCTGGCAAAGAGCAGTTTATTCACAGAGAGCATGGTTTTGTTTAAAGATATGAGATCCTGCATGAAGGCCAACTATATGACCTATTCTAGTGCCTTAACGGCTTGCTCTGGGTCAAAGGCGCTTGAGGAAGGTCGGCAAATTCATGGGCTTATTGTGAAATCTGGATTCACCCCTTATTTGCATGTTGAAAGTGCCCTAATGAATATGTACTCAAAATGCAGCTCGATGGAGGATGCACTGCAAGTTTTTAAGCTGTGCAAAGAATTTGATGATGTCTCAGCAACTGTCATTCTTACTGGGTTTGCACAGAACGAAATGGAGCAAAAAACATTCCATTTTTTTGCTGAACTTGTGAATTCTGGTGTTGAAATAGACACAAATATGGTCTCAGCAGTTTTGGGTGCATTTGGTTCAACTGCATCATTTGCTTTTGGGAGGCAAATCCATGCAATATCCATTAAGAGAAGGTTTACCTCAAGCACCCATGTATGCAATGGGCTTGTCAACATGTACTCAAAATGTGGCGACCTTAATGATGCATTTAAAGTGTTTCATCGTATCAACAATAGAAATTCAGTGTCATGGAACTCTATGATCTTAGCCTCTGCAAGGCATGGTCATGCATCAGAAGGTTTCCACCTATACAAATCTATGAGAAACGAAAGTATAGAGCCTACAGATGTCACCTTCTTGGCATTACTTCAGGCATGTAGCCACACGGGATCTCATAAAATGGCTATGGAAGTCCTAGACTCCATGTGGTCACGTAAGATTACGCCTCGCATAGAGCACTATGCATGCATCGTTGACATGCCAGGTCGAGCTGGCTTTTTGAATGATGCAAAAACGTTCATCGAACAATTAACTTTTGTGCCAAAAAAGTTTCTTTGGCAAACTTTGCTTGGGGCTTGCAAAATCCATGGTAACATTGAAATCGGCAAGTATGCATCCGAGCAGTTGGTCGGCGAGGAACCAGACTCTACAGCAGGTTATGTATTGTTGGGTAATATTTACTCAGCCGAAGAAATGTGGGTGGAGAGGGGTAGAATAAGGAACACAATGAAGAGGATGAGAGTCAGAAAGGATACTGGGATGAGCTGGATAGAAATAGGCAAGGAGACTCATGCTTTTTCCGCAGTTTCTCTGATTCATCCCGAGTCCGACATGATTATAGAGGTGATTGCTCAACTCATTGCAATAGCTAATGATAGGATGATCATGATGGATACGGACTTGCTTAATTATGACAGTATATATGGAATGTCATTGTTGTTCTGATATGTGATGCTGTGATTTATATACAGCAAATAAACAAGGCAGTACCAAATGGAAAAAAGGTGAGATTAAAGTATCCCTATTTATATTGACAGCGAAATTTTAAACAACTAGACAAAACTAGCAGACCGTTCTACCATTGTTATCATAACAGATTAGATTTTTCCACTATTGTTTTCACGAACGAAACATTTTCATATGAAGTACACAAACTTTAAATTAAAGTGTCATACTGCTATAAAAAAAAATTACCTACTTTTCTTTTAACTTCAGGCTGAACCCAAAGAGCTAATAAACAACAAACGAACAACAGTGAATCAAGTCCTAAGAAAGGAAGATTATGATCCTTTTTTTCATGTTTGAAAATCACCAAATGCAGGTGAAGCTACGCCTGAGGGTTCCCTTTGCCTTCTGTGCATGAACATATGCCTGCTCTGTTATGGCTTTGAGTAACTGCATTTCACAGTATAAAGCTTTCAAAAAAGATGTTTACATTATATCATTGTTGTTGCCACAGAAAAAAACAAACACATGCAAAGAGTAGGGAGGGTAGAAAAGCACGATACCATATGGCGCTTTAACTCCAATACCTTCTTCTGCATGTCAAATAAGATTACTTTGTTATTACAAAGAAATATGGGAAATTAAAAGAAAATTGAAGGAAAACTAATTCCATTACCTCCTCTTCTTTGAGGCGTGCATTCTCTTCTTTCAACTGAGTCAACTCAGCTTCAAGCTCAACGGTGTATGCCTTCACCAAAACAAATGACAGCATCACAGCAATGAACTCTAGCTTAATGATAGAGAGAAGCACCAACTAACTGAGACATTTTGCGACAAGAGAAGCTAACAAAGCGGTTTTTTCTCTTCTTTTGAAAAATGCTGACCAAGTACGAAACCAATACCATATAATGAGCAAGCTGAGTCTAAACGTAATTAATATACTTAATTTAGTTTATGAATTTACTTTGATTTCATTGTAGAGAACTAGAAGGACATGATAATAGCCCCCCATACCTAACAGCATTCTTGTCCATTTCCTTTGATATAAAGATGAACATATACAAATAATACATATACTAATGGCTTGCATGGATTCATGGAAGTGACAGAATGAAAATTAGCTCACAAGTATTGGTAATTAACAATTTTATCGATGTTAATTTACTAATTATTTCCCCACAGTTCAGTTTAATGTAAAACTCTAGCCTAACTGGTCTATTATAAACTGCACCAGACAAGAATATGCATCTACCAAAAGTGGTTTTATTGTTGTAAGACACAATCCAAGATCCCATACTTAATTTTCTATGAATCAAAATTAAAGTTCATGGGTGCAACATGCTCCAGGAAGTACACTGGTCAACACTGCAGGTCTGAGTCTAAAGTCCAAGGATCAATAGGGTAAGTGTGCTAATTGTACACTACCTGGAACAAAACAGCAATGATAGAAATTACACTGCTACTAAAGCATCCCAACTGGCCTATATTGGTATATGCCGATAGTTAGCCAAATTTAATGAAATAAATTAGAAAAAAGGAAAGATTCTCGTTAGTGCGGCATTTAATGCAAAATAACGCATAACTTACTAATAAAGATATTTGACTTTGTACATCTTGTTATTGGTTCAACAGGAAACAAGGGGCGTGAAAGCCGCCCCGCTTCCTGTTTACGCCCACTGCATTTAATAACAGTGTGCAATCCATGCAAAAAGCCACAATTACCAACAAACTGAGACTTACTGGTCACACAAGAAAGATAGTTACAATGTACACCCTAACTAATAATTAAGCTAGCGTGCATATCATTATTATGTTGAATATTCTAATGGAACCTTAACAACAAATTTTAATAAATTCTTGAATGAACTGACCCAATAACGGAATTACCTCAAGGGACCAGCACAGGCTACCATGAGACATAAAATCATAAAATCAGTTCTATATATTTTGATATGGAGGATGACTAATATAAAAACGTTTGCATTTTGGTCCGAAGTGCACCCAACTTAAATTTTATTGTAACATGTCTGAAATTTAAATTAATCATTCTCATTAAATTCTTCATATTAGAAATATTGGGAGATATTTTGGATTTTTAAAAATGATGTATAAAAATTCAATACTTTATTATTATTTTAGAGCTGATTTTCATAAAAAATACAAAATAAATACTTAGAAAAATCTAAATACCCCAAATTTTTGTATCACTCAATATTTTTATATAAAAAATTTAATGAGAAGGATAAATTTGACTTTCGGACATGTTACAAAAATATTGAGCTGCATGCACTTCGGACCAAAATGCAAATGTTTTCATATTAGTGGCTGCTCTATTGATATGTGCAATAGAATGGAAGTATGGATATAATATAGAACTATTTAAGGTAGACTGTCACAAGAGCAAAATACAATTTTTTCAATCTGCTTGGAGATAACTTAGAACAATGTAGCTCCTCAAGAAAAAGCCAAGGTTGATGATGGATGTTTTTGTTATTTTTGCCTCAGGGCCATTTCTATGGTCTAGTCTTTCAGCATCCCATTCATAATTCAGGGCAGCATGATTGTTAAGTTTTTAACAAACAAATTAAACGAACTTTTTGGAATGATTCAGCAATTCACAATAATGACAATTGTAACATGAAGTAACCTGTTTCCTGGCGCGGGAACGGGCGGCGGATTCACGGTTTTTTATCATGCGACACTGCCTCCTCTCGACCCCCTTCCCAATGGCCGATCCCTCTCCATCCATCCCTGCTGCACCGACCGACCTTTTCCTCCCATTCAACCTATCATAGCCTGCCACATCATCCCCCATCCCATCAGGAGTTCCAGGACTCCCTACTGGCCCCACCATCATCCCATGCATCATACTCATGTTCAAGTTCATATTGGCCCCTCCCATCATTGGAGCTCCATACATACTGCCTCCCATCTCTGCCCCCATTTGGTACACAGGTATTTGCCTGAATTGAGGCGGTGCCACTCTGACACTGACAGTTGGTTCACGCACAACCCCAGCCTTGATGAGAAAATCCTCAAGGGTCATCTCCCCGAAAGTGGGCTGCCTTCCGCTTGAGGCCGCACCACCTCCATTTACTGCCCGGTGGGTCCCACGTGGGTTGACTGGCCCTCCCTGGGCCCGGTGTATTTCTGTCCACACCTCCTCCACTGTTTTCCTGTTTAGTGACAACGGGGCGGTGAGGGAGCCCTGCCTCTCTAAAGGTGGAACCACACCTCCATTGGAAGTGGCATCAGCTCCGTCGGCGCAGGCGACGGCGCTGTTTGCTTGCCCCAGGGCCTGGCCTTCCTCGGCATTCCATATGTTGGTCAAGAACTCGTCCATGTTCATGGACCCAAAATTGCGACCCGGCTCACAGACGGTGTTCTGGATTTCATCGAGAGTAAGAGAGTAGATGGAGTTTTGCTGCACGATGGGGTAACCGACACCGAGGTCTTTCTCAGAGTATTGACCCTGATCTCGGTTATGGATGTGTGGTGCACGGTGATGTGAGGTGACCTCCGTTTCGTCGGAGGCGGGGTGCCTACTATCAGACCGAGACGCCATGGATGATCACTGGGAGATAAAGAAAAAAATAGTTTTCGAAGCGGGGTCCAACAAAGAAAGAGAGTGGTCGCTTTCGTTTTTCTATTTACGGGCAGTTGCGTGTCGCTTTAAATCTTTCTCGCTTTGGCAATCACCGCTGAGCCTCACTTTTACCGTCTGAAAGAGGACGAGAGAGATTATAAATTGGTCAGGGATCACTGTTGGTACTTGGTAGAAGAGACTCCAGAGTCAGAGCGACGAAATCAGCTGTTCGTAATTTCAGCGAGCAGCACCCTGCTCTAAAGCATCCAACTAGAGGTGGCAGCACCCTGTCCGGATCGAACCCGATCGACCCGATTTTTAAGAAAGTCAAACCGATCCAACGAATGACCCGACCCGACCCGAGATCAAATGGCCTTCGAAATCTTCAACGATCTGAAAAAACACAACATGTAAATTGACAACGATTTCTTCCGGAAAGTCAAACCGACCCGACCCGCCCGACCCGTAATTTTTCCGTAAGTGTTTGATCTTATGAATAGGATGCTGCTCGCTTAAAAAACAAACAGCAAATTTCCTTCCAGGGTCAGAGAGTAAAAATATTATTGTAATTACCGATTCGGGAGTAGAGATGGCAATTGATCGGTTAGGCGGGTAAAATATTAATTTTGTGGCTCAATTTATCTATTAAAATTGCATATTTGTCATGTTCGGTTCATATATTCGAGCTTGAAAATCTCGATCCGTTCTGCGAGTGAGCCAAGTTTTTATAATCCGGTTCGGCCTGTTCAGACCCGTTCTGCAGTGCAATTTTTTAAAATCGACTGAGAAACGTATTTTTTTTAGAATTTTAGATTATGAATTTAAAAAATTTAAAATATGAAAGTTATAAATTTTATTATTATAAATCTATAAAATTTTATTTCATCTTAATATATTTTTTCAGTACAAAGTTATGATTAAAAAGTATTCAGATGTCTAAAATTTTTCAGCAGCAAACCTTCATAATATAAATTTTTGAGATTTATATGTTCTGTTTTTGAAAGAGATTTATATTTTCAAATTATCGGTTGATTTAGAAATTCTCCAAATTCACCATGTGATTTAGAAATTCTCCATTATTTGCTTATTATATGTCATAAATAAATAAATTATAATTATTTTTTAACTAAAAATTTATATATAATTTTAGTTAATTATATATGTAAATAATTAAAAATAAATATATTTATATTTTTTTAATAATTAAATTAAAAAAAATATTATCCACAAGTTAGCTATTAATTATTTTTTAAACTATTTAGACTCATTTTATTATTTATATATATGATAATTATTATTTAAATACTTATATTATTGTAATGAGCAGTGGGTTGGAGAAATTTCTAAATTTTTGATGATATTCGAAAATTTTATCTTTAAACATTTATAATTTTTGGTAGAAAACTCCGATCGAGATGTTTAAATTCAATCCAGAAAACTTGCGAAGAAATCTATTTTTGATGTGAGCTACGCTTGGGTCCTTTCAAGTTTGAACTGAAGGGCGTGAGCTGGGCTTACGTCCTTTTAATTTTAGTTTGACGTGGTCAGCTTTTAGGCACAAAAATATATTTTGAAGGACGTTAGTCCGGATTGAGCCCTTCACTTGATCATCTGTGAAAAAAAGTTGAATGCGTAATTATTGACGTAAATTACCGCTGAAAATTATTTAAGAAAAAATTCTGAAAATGAAAAGGATAAATGACAGCACGGATCGAGAATTGGAGAGTTAAGAGTTAATAAAAATTTATAATATTTTATATTAAAATTTATATAAAAGTGAATATAATAATTAATGTTGTACTACACCTTTTTGATTTGTCGATTCGCAAAATAACCTTGAATTTTATAATTTGTCTTGTTTGAGTTTTGTGTAGGGATTAAAATATAAAATGAATTAATGCACAATAACCAAAATTAATGATAGGATACAAGAGCTTAATCAAAACTACATTAGACCTATGTTTAGTTAGACTCAAATTAGGTGAATTGGTTAAGATAAATTGAGATTAAATAATAACAAAAAATGTTTTTGTCCAGCAAATCATTATAACGGTTCATCTCAATACTTAAAAATATTTTAAAGTGGAAAAGTTCTCAAACAACCAAAGAGAATCGTTGTGTAACGGTTAAGCAATCTTTGCAACAGTTTGAAAATCATTAATGGTTGATCAAATCGTTATAACGTTTTATGTCGAAAATAGTCTCTTCATATGTTTCGGAAGATCTATTTGAAAATGATCAACTCTCTCACTAATCATGAACTGATCCATCTAGCTAAATTATTTTTCCCATAGAGCTTACTAACTATATACAAAATGAGAAAGATAAGCTCTCGAGTGAAAGACACACTTAATTAGCCAAATTCTTGTTTAAGCTCAATCTAGCTCCTCTCATTTTCCCAACTTGATCCTTCGTGATCTACTCTCCTTGTAAACTGTTTTTGCACTATAGTGTTTATCTTTTTTTAGTGTGTTTTCACTCATATTTTTTAGTGTGTTGTCACTCTTGTTACCAATAGATTTGGCAGCCCATTTTTATGTAAGAGACTAAGTTTTACAAGTATAAAATTATTTTTTTAGTGTTTCGTCTCAACCTCAATTGTTAGAGGTTAGGAGTCCCGGAGATGTAGGCATTAACTCTGTTACATCTTGCGTTCTTATTTGATCTTTTACTTTCTCTCGTTTATTTGATTGCTATACTCTTGTGAGAATTGAATTGAATTAAATTGTCTTCCGCTGCCATTACACTTGAACACTAAGCCCCAAATCAATTTATACATTTTTACCTTAGATTATTTACAATCTTGCACTATTCTAACCTTAAATACCACCACCCTAAGTCCATCAAAGTGGTATCAGAGCAGGAGCTCAATTTTAATTACTTTTTTATGATATTTTTGGTCCAATATGATTTTTTGATGCATGTGAAAGAACCCCCAACTTTAGATCTTAATTGCAAAAAAATTAACTTTTAAAAAAAATATATGGTGAACTAACTCAATATACTAGACTTTTGGGATGTTGTCCAACATGATTATGTACCACATTATGATCTAGCAAACTCACATTGACATAAAAGGTCAAAGAACTAAAATCTCAAAATGATTATGCCATTAATGTTATTTTAAATTCAGTTAGTGAAAGAATTGCTATATTATTTGGTTCTACCAAAATTACTAGTGAAATGTGAGAGACCATATTGAATAGATTTGAGGGCAACTCTCAAATGAAAAGAACAAAACTAATGGATCTAGAGTCCAAATTTAAAAATATTTGTATACAAGAAGAAGAGTCAATTGAGAATATATATTCAAGATTAATGAATATTCTAAATGAATTTGATGAAATTGGTGAATCGTTATCTAACTCTAAGATTGTAGGCAAAATTTTAGGGCAATGATGAGAAGACCAAGATGGGAGAGCGTGATAAGCACTCTAGAATCAATGACATGCATATGTCTCTCATGTCATAAGAAGGTCACACAACACATGATTGTTCCTTAGTCTTCCCACATAAGAAAAAGAAAAACATTGAGAGAATTGGTACTATGCTAGCCGCAAGCAACCATGTTGAGAGAAAAAAGGATGAAAGAAATCTACTAAACTTTGCCCTTATTACGAAAGTAGAGGAGAGTTCACTCGTGGTAAATGTTGATGAGATTATAACAAAAAATAACATCACTAACTTGTGCACATTGGAGATCCTACATGACATTGTCATATCCAAGAATATGAAGATGAACTCATTTGCACCTAAGGTACAATCTTCTCAAGAATTTCAATTGCATAATCAAGTAGTACCATACACTACATCCACTTAGGATGATAATGATGATGATCTTGTTGAGAATGATTAATTTTATGTTAAAAATATAAATGATTTGAATGAAGAGGCTGAAATTGAAATTTTTTATCTAATTTGGAGAGTAATATTTATGGTTCATCTTCTCTGAAAGCCCTAGGAATGATGATATTTAAAGTTAAAATAGTGCAAGAATGTAAAGAACCTAAGGTAGAAATGTATAAATTGATTTGGGGCTTAGTGTTTAAGTGTAATGGCAGCGGAAGATAATTCAATTCGATTCAATTCTCACAAGAATATAGCAATCTAAGAAATGAGAGAAAAAAAAGAAAAGATCAAACAAGAACACAAGATGTAACAGAGTTCGACTTAAAATGACTACGTCTTCGAATTCTCAACCTCTAATAATTGACGTTGAGCCGAAACACTAAAAAATATATTTTTACACTTGTAGAACTTGGTCCCTTACATAAAAATGGGCTGTCAAACCTATCGGTAACAAGAGTGACAACACACTAAAAAAATTAGCACTACAGCTCAAAAAAAAGTTTACAAGGAGAGTAGATCACAAAGGATCAAGTTGGGAAAATGAAGAGAAGTTAAATTGAGTTTAAATAAGGATTTGACTAATTGAGTGTTTCTATCTCTTGGCTTATCTCTCTCACTTTGTATTTGGCTAATAAGGTCTCACAAAGGATCAAGTTGGGAAAATGAAGAGAAGTTAAATTGAGTTTAAATAAGGATTTGACTAATTGAGTGTTTCTATCTCTTGGCTTATCTCTCTCACTTTGTATTTGGCTAATAAGGTCTCTGGAAGAATGATTTAGCTAGATTGATCAGATAATTATCAATGAGAGGTGATCCTTTTAAAATAGATCTTCTGAAACAATGAATAAACTATTTTCGGCCTGAACCGTTATAATGATTTGGGAATCGTTATAATGACTTAGAAATAATAGTCGTTGGATTTGATTGAGCTGGAACGTTATAACAATTCATTGAATCGTTATATATTTCATAAATCATTGCAACGATTATTGAATCGTTACATAACAATACGCTCTGGCTTCTATGAGAACTTTTCTGTCTTAGAATATTTTTTAGTATTGAGATGAACCGTTATAACGATTCACTAGGCAAAATCATTTTTCTTTGTTGTTTAAACTCAATTTATTTTTACGAATTCAACCTAGTTTGAGTCTAACTAAACCTAAGTCTAATGCAATCTTGATCAAGCTCTTGTATCCCATCATTAGTCTTGGTTCTTGTGCACTAATTCATTTGCATTTTAATCCCTGCACAAAACTCAAATAAGACAAATTATAAAATTCAAGATTGTTTTGCAAATCGATAAATTAAAAAAAATATTTAGTGTAACAATTTCTTCCTTTTTCGATTTGCAAAACATACATGGATGCATAGACATAACATATGATATGTATATTTCACTCAAAAAAATTAATGAATTTTACAAAACATAATTAAGCAAATTTTAATTTATATCAAACTATATCCGTTTAATGTTTAATATGTATCACTTAATATTTTATCAACATTTGTATTCAAATTTTATCAGCAACTTTCGTGCCTGAAAATTTTAAATGGATACAAATATGATTTTATTATCACCGTCCGATCCCTTTGAATGCACTTCCACACACAGTAATTTTTTTGTGTTGAACATAAAAAGCATGTATATATAATCATATTAAAAAGACATTGTAGATAAGATGAAAAAAAATAATGCAAAATTGCCCGTATCTTTGCAATGCAAGTGGTACGAGACTACGAGTAAGATAAATACTTAAATAGCCGCCTTCGGCCTTTCCGTAGGTCGTTAGGTGTAAGTAATCCGGGAAAAAAAGATGGACCCACAAGGAAAGAATTTATTTATGCATTAAATCTCACCGTATAAATTATTCGGCGCGCATCATAACTCTGCTTTACCATAACAAGATGGTTCTAGACATGCGTGCTGAAAATGCACGGTGGACAACGCTACCACGGCATGCGTCGGTGGGGCCCCTGGCCCCGCTACCTACCGGTTATAAATATATATAATAACATTTTCAACAAGAAGCATATTCACCTGAATATTCACATAAAAAAAATAAAATGGATGAAGTGCAAAATTGAAAGTAATATACTTATATATTTACATTGGAATATCTGAGTCAAAAAAGACCAACTGGTCCCCATTGAATCCCGAAGACGGTAGAACAAAACTGCAAAAGGTACATCTTCATTTAATAAAAATAACCCACTGTCCTGACAACGGATCCCTCCACTTAATTAAAAATAATATAAAATATATGCAGCAATAAATTACAATTACAGATAAATAAAATAACCAGCTAATTATGGCATAGAACAATATATTTTGATTAATGGGAGCCTAAATTACCTAAATTTATTTACATATATACGAAGGATATTATACGAATTTCAAATCTATAACCTCCCACATGTCACTAAATTAAAAGTTAGTTCACTTATAAAACAACAGATAAATAATTAATTTTAAAAATAATAAGGTGGCATGGTATTTCAGAACTTCTATAATATTATCTTACTATAGTATTATTATTTCTACTATGTATATTAAGACCCTTATTTTTCAGAAAATTAATATATCATATTTGTATTATTTTTATAAAATTTATATTAAACATTCATTTATCAGATAATCAAAATTATAATTTTATATAAATATTAGTTTAAACCTAAAATTTTCATTTTTAAATGAGATAATTCAATCAGATTAGTCGATTAGTGGGCTTAAAAAATTGTGACAAAATATCTTAATAATAATTATTTTTTTCTGACGAAAACAATGATATTTGTATAGGAAGTTACATATTCGAAATCAAATAATTTTTTTAATGAATATTTAAAAAATTAAGTAGTCTAAATTATCATATTTTAAAGACTGCAGATTCGGCTATATCATGCAGTATCATCCGTGTCGGATACTCCAACTGGCGTATCATATTATTTTATTATTCTTTGAGTGGCTAATACGGTTCCGATTCGTCTGGATACATGTTGATACGGATAATTTTCATTTTGATACGTTTGAGATACGGATATTTAATTCATTTATGTTGGCATAGTAGAAGCAACGTAGATTCTACCGCATGGATGAAGCCACAGCTGATCATGTGAAACGCTGGAAACAGAGAAATCTCAGCGAAAATGTAAATTTTCGATTGTAGGGAATCGAACCTGGACTTCCTGGCCTAGCCTTCGCTCCTACTGTAATTATATGACGTTTTACTTATATATATATTTTAAGTTAACCGTATCTAAGATTTTTCAAAACTTACATATCGCCTTACCCGCACGGCCGCATCTAAGTATGAAATATGAATCTAGTTGAATCCGTTGCGCATTACCGTACAGTATTTAAATCGACACGAACTCAAAATAATTTAATAAACCATATGCTATATTGCTGCACAATATTATAATCCTCATTGAGTTGTGCATGCGGCTGTGAAAAAAAGAAGTTAGACTTTGTGACTCAGTTCGGAATCAGCTCAAATTTGAGCTAATTTGGTTCGAAAAGTTAATTTAGTTCGATGATTATATGAGATGAGTTTGAGTTAGGATTGAATCAGCTCGTGACTCAATTCAGTTCGAATAATAATAATTCATATTTTTTTTATAAAACTCTAATTCGATAACTCCTTTTTTCATTATTTCTCATCATCTCAGTGGCTTACCGACGCCTCTTACTCTCTCATAATTTGATTCGTATATCTAACTTGATATTTTTTTATCAGTTCATCCGTTCAAATTATACAGTAAAGATATCATTAAAAATATAGTTTGTTAATATATCAATTATGTACCAACCATTGTACTAGTATTATAGATATAATAAATCTTATAGTTTATAGATATATTAAATCAAATGTTAAACTGAGTCAATACATATATATTGGCTCGTGAGCAACTCACGAGCCAACTAAAATAGTAACGAACTGAGTTTGAGCTAGATTTTTCGTATTTCACAAGCTCAGCTTGACTCGACTCAACTCATATTTTCATGAGTTAAACTTGAACTAAATCTAATTTGAACTCGGAAGCGGGAAAATTCAAACGGCTTTGGACTAAAATTTTAATTCAAAGTCTCTTCTACCTTTAAATTACATTGAAATTCGTAAAGATCATTATTTAAAATTAGAATAAAAAAAATTAAAGTACGAATCTGTAAAGAATAATCATCGATGGATTTGGATTTTGAACTAAATTTTTAATCCAAAATCGTTTGAACCTCCCCTTCATTTGAACTCAGCTCGTTTGCAGCTAGTTGCGCCGAAAATAAAATGAATAAGATCACAACGCGAGCTGATACGAGCCTACCAAGTTTATGATGACAAATTAATTGACAATTGGTGATCACGTGATTCATGCGCAGGAGCGCTTCTACATGTTTATGATGGCAAGTTGGCAACGGAGACAATTGTAACAGAGCCCAGAGGCCACCAGTATCTTCTCATCCTTTAATTGACAAAAATCCGAAAAACCGTTGTAGCTAGAGAGACGATACCGAATAGTTTGATACCGGTTAACCAAGAAAAGTAACTTAACGGTGCATGCACTGATGCACCGCAGTGGAGAAAGACACTGCGTACTTCAGCTTTAAGGAAAACACTACCATTTTCTTTTTTTAGGAAAACATTACACAAAAAGGAAAAAAAATCAGACCGACTCTTTTAGTCTTTAGTCTTTATCTTTTGAATTTTGGGAAAGAGATTTTCATTAAAGGAATGAATTAAGGGTAATAAAGGCTAAAGCGGGTTTGGCAGACAAATCGTGAGAGGATCAAGAAAACAAATCTCTTTGCATGACACGTAGGGACATGCTACCTATTAACGAGTCAATCAAATCAAATGCTCCTTCCCAAGGAGGCAAGGCCCCCAGCCCTTTAGCCTTTAGACGGGCCTATACAGTTCTGCCTTTCTATTTCTCCAGTAATTTTTTTTTAAGTTGGTGTTAACTTTTCAATTGACGGTTTTACCCCGCAAAGGACGAGCAATTGGTGCATTGGGCTCGATTTATTTTGGGGCACTATCAACACTTTTTTTTTCCAGCAAGTTCAGTTCTGAGGTTCTGAAGGGAAAGTGATGGTGGAATATATCTTCCAGTACTGTACATACGGCACATGACGTAATCTAACAAGGACGTTATCTTTTTCTTATCTGTATCTTGAGTTTTTAGTAATAATAAGTTTTAGTAAATTAATATTATTAAAAATAAGAGTGAGAAAAATAAAATTTCAAATATACGAGCGCCGCGCGCGATGGCGCGTTTCATTATTTTTACCAAATGCGTCACTCGCTTAGGTGGCGCATTTTCTTATTTTTACGAAACACGCCACTACCAAAGGGCGCGTTTGCTTTTTATATATACAAAATGTGCAGATCATTTGCGCGGGGTTTGACGAAACGCGCCATCGCGCGTGGCGCGTTTCCTAAAAATAATGAAACGCGCCACCGGCAGTGGCGCGTTTCGTCCGCGCCATCGCGTGTGACGCGCCGCCATTCGTATATTTGAATTTTACGTTTCTCACTCTTATTTTTAATAATATTAATTTAATAAAACTTATTATTACTAAAATCTGCTGTATCTTCCACTTTAGAAATTGAAAAAGAAAATAAATTTTAAATTTGAGCTATATATGTTGATCTGAATTTTTATATCGGGTCATGATATTTTTTTAATTTTATTTCTGGTCTGAATTCAAATTTTAGGCAAGTAAAATTAGAGTTTTCGTCGAATAAAAATTCACATTCTTCTCTTCCTCTTTCAGCCATCATTATTTATTTTTTTCTTCCTCACACCAATAATTATTTTTAAGTTTTTTTGTAATCAAAACTATAAATATTCTACTGATCAACATTTATTATGTAGGTGAGATTATGAACATACTAATAGATGTCAATTACATCATTGATATGGATTGTACAATATATATCTCTAATACCATCACTTTCAAAGACTTAAGGAAGCATGTTTATACCAATCTCGATTTGCTTCCTAACCGGTACAAACTTACTATCAAAGCACGAATCAACACAGTACAACCAGGTTCAAGTGTTTATTATCATAATTTATTTTGTTTCTTCAAATGATATATGAGGAGTGATCAAGATGTCTGTGACTCTAGTTATGGGATTTCACACAATAAAATTGGTTGTTGAGTTTGAACAAGTCTCAAATGCTACTGATTACGATCCATGTCCAGATAGTTTTTCTGCTAGTAGCAACTCAGTCTCGGTTGATGTTCCAACCTAGAGCAATCAACAAACTGTCTAAAACCAAAATGATAAAAATGAACAGTGACATTTAAATATTGAGGATGATATAGATGAAGTAGATATGGAGAAAATAGAGAAATATATTGATGTTGAAAATGTGATACATGAATGGTGTCACTCAATTTCATTTAGTAATCGAGAAATGAGTGAAAATTTTCCAAAAGGTTTACGAATTATATCAGTCATTAAGTGCAATTGCTCCGATCACAATATCCCAAAAATTATCCGTCCAATCTCAGAGCATTTTTTTTCATATTAATAAATAGAGTTGTTCTGCCATGGAATGAGATTTTATTTTTGAAAACTTGTTTGGATTAATCTTGACCGTTTATTTCTAAAAGGGCAAAATTGGTATTGCTCCTCTCCGTTAGTATTATGATTTCTTTCCCCTTCCAAACAAAACCCCGATCAGAAATGAAATAGTGGAGGAAACGCGTAAGAGAAAGACATTTCCATCCTTGTAGAAAGAGATTTCCCAATGCTCGCATTTGGAGGGTTAACCATCGTCAACTTCGTCGCTCCGCTGCTAACGGTTCCATGGTTGCTTCGACGAACAACAGAGGAAACCTCGACGCCAGGAAAAAAAGTGTGCGAAGAGATGATTAGAAGTGGAGAATGCAACGATGATTTTGTTACTTTTTGTCCAAAACATCTTGTTAGATTTAACGGAGAGGATGTCATAATGATGATTTTATCCTTTTAATGAAAATGCGGTATCTATCGTTGGATTTTTCAGAAATGAACGATATATATTTAATCTGATCCATTGCAGAATTTGCCTAATAAATTTGTTGAGGGTTTAAATGTCTCCACTTTTTGATCTTCAACTATTTATGGTGCCTTCACTTTTTATATTTCAAATAGTCTAAAATTTAAATTTAAAATTATAAAATAAAATTAAATGTAATGATTTTATTCTAATATTTTAATTTTAAATTTTGAGTTATTAAAAATATAAATAAATAGAGGAGACAAAAATAAAGACATTTGAACACTTCACTAACAAATTCTCTCTCGTATGTAATATTCTATCTTTTAATCAATATGAGATGCAATTTTTAATTACTAGAATTAATGTTGTAGTAAATTCGCAATTCAACTTCGGACCAAACATGAGGTATACTGTAGAGTTTTGAAAAATCTATGCGAGTATACTCGCCCGTGCAAATCCGTTTCGAGTATACTTCAGACCAAACATGAGGTATACTGTAGAGGTTTGAAAAAATCCATGCGGATATACTCACCCCATACAAATCCATTTTCGGGTAGATCCATGGGTAGATTCGGACTCGCTAATGGTCCGATCTTAGCAAGGGTCGGATATAAAAAAATTGAAAACGGAACCATCAAACCCGTTCCGCTCTCATCCGTTATCCGCTCTCACCCGTGACCTGCGCTTAGGGCTGCAAACGAGTCGAGCCGAGCTGAGCTTAGCTCAAGCTCGACTCATGAAAATTCGAGTCGAGTCGAGTCAAGCTCATGAAACACTTCGAGCTGAAAAATCTATCTCAAACTCGGCTCATATTTTTAATGACATATTCGCTATATTAATTTGAATGGATGAGCAAACAAAAAAAATCGAGTCAGATATACAAATCTAATTACGAGTGAGTAAAGACGTTATTAAGCCGCTGACATGGTGATATGATGAGAGATAATGAGAAAATAGTTATCGGATTAGAGTTCAGCAAAAAAAAAAATATAAACTATTTTTTATTCGAGCTGAGTCGAGCCATGAGCCGAGTCATACCCCAACTCAAACTCGGCTCATTTAACTACCGAGCAAGATTAGCTCGAGCCAAATTAGTTCGAGTCATTTTAGCTCGAGCCAGATTAACTCGAGCCGAGATGAGCCACGAGTCCAAACTTTTTTGTACAACCCTACCGACGCTCACCCGCCCGAACCCGCTACCCGGACCCGCCGATAAACCCGTGAAACCTGAACCCCATACCCACGCTCACCCGGACCCGACTCGTGCTACCCAGTGCCCAACCCGTGCTACCCGAATGTCAACTCCTACCTATACGTTATTCTTATTTCCCATTATCTCCTACATATACGTGAATAATTTTTTTCTTTAATTTTATATACAATTATATTGTTTATATCAAAGTATTAAACAGCTAAGATGCATAATATTATTGTAAGGTTTTTTAATTTGTAAAAAGAAAAAGAAAATTTGCATAGTTGGTGTAAAAATATGAAAAAAATACGTAATTAACATTATTATAACTTAATATTAGTGAATTACTAAGACTCATGTGGTATTAATAAAAAACCTCAAGAATAGTCAAGTCAAATGTTAATCGTTTGGTAGAGATAAGTGCTAACTATAAGAATACAAAAAATCAATTAAAATAAAGATACTTAAAGAATGAACTACAACTTAGTCAAAATTTTAATAATAAGATCAAGAAAGTAAGAATATAAGTAGAATCGATCAAATACTAATTGCTATGAAAAGACAATTAGTGTAAAATAATATTACAAACTTTAATTAATTGAGAGAAATAAAGAATTAGAAAGAATGAAAGTATTAGTACTAAAGGAGATAATATTTTAAAGGAGTTCGGTATATGTTAACTATGTCTCTATAATGCATATGTATGGTATGATTTATCATGATTTATCATAAATAATTAAAATTTTGATCATAATGGAGTAGGTTACTAACTCATTATACTTGAACAAGTAACATAAGAGGACATTGAGTATGAAAGTACAATGATTATTGTGAATTATTAAAAATTGCTCGATCCATTCCGTTGAAACTATACAAAATTGAAAAATAATAGTTTTCACAACTTTTTATGAAATTTAAAGTTAATTTTGATGGTTCATCAAGGAAAATAAAAAATATACTAACGATCATCCATAATGAATGAGTGCATGACTTGCGCTGTGGGGCGCTACGAGGCGGCGCTGCATTGAGGATTTTTTAGTTTTTTTTTTTAAATTATAAAAAAAATGACCCATCCCACCCGCCATGACCCATCCGACGGGCGTATCCGCGGGGTTCAACACAAATCGGATTAGAAATTTTAATTTTAAATCGCTCAAATCCGTTTCGTCTCATCCGTGACCCGCGCTCTCATCCGTAACTCGGAAGGGTTTCACCCGTTTTCAAAAGTCTCGTATATTTGGCCACTTGGATATGCTTTGCTAATACTTAGAATACGGAAGTTCATTTAGAGCATCCGCATTGGTGTCGACTGTCAAAATTAAATTTTTATGCCATGTCATCAATTGACAATTATTTTAAGAGTGGCATCCCTGAATAGAACGAAATTGTCAAAATGACACTTTCGTAATTAATTTTTTGCATCTTCGCTGATGTGGCTTGTCAAATGGATTGTCAAATTTAGACAATTGTCTAATTTTACCTAGTCTCTGCATCTCTGAAATTCAAATGACAATTGTCCAATGAGATTTGACAATCAATTTGATAATGGGATGCGGATGCTCTTAACCTCAATTATTTTTCAGTTATGCTCGGTGCAGCAGTTTTTCTTTTCCGAATTTTTTAAAAGAAAATGAGACATGTCAGTACAGCTCGATGCTCAGAATTCAGTCATTCACAGACGAAACCCATAATATAATAATTATATAAACCGTCGTACGTACGGATTGAGTGTTAAAATAACCCGTTCGGGTTATCCGCTCCGTTCGACTCCGTGGCCGCGATCCGCTCCGACCTGATTCGTGTTCAAACCAAATCGTCCGTGACCGTTAGAACCGGCGATAATAGATGAAGTGTTAAAATAACCCGTTAGACCCGTACGGATAGAGTGTTAAAATAACCCGTTAAACCCGTCAGAACTTGATTCTAGTACGGACGTGGGCAAAATTTTTTGAAAAAAACCCATGCTAGACCCGACCTGTTTTAGACCCGTCCCGACCCGTGATAATCCGTGCCCGACCCGCCCCGACCCGACCCGGAAAACCCGGGAATAAATCTGGGAATCCAACCCGTTCGACCCAACCCACTTTACCCGTTAAATCCGACCCACTTTATCCGTTAAACCCTCTGAAAATCAAAAATCAAAATAAAAAATTATTTAAAATTTTATTTCAATTTATTTTAAGTCATATCATTTAATATTTTATTTAATTTTTAAATAATTATTTTTGATTTTTTACTATATTTTAGAATTTATTTGATTATTTTTATTTTTGAACTTTGAAAAAAAGACAAAAAAATAAAATAATTTTTTGATCAAGAATATAAGTATTTATATATTTTTAATATTTTTAATAATAATTTTTGAAATTTTTGGAATTTTTGAGCATTTATTTGGATTTTTTAGAATTAAAAAAAAATTAGACCCGCCGACCCGCCTCGTCGTTGGA
This sequence comes from Schoenoplectus tabernaemontani, assembly GCA_037127355.1. Taxonomy (NCBI): domain Eukaryota; kingdom Viridiplantae; phylum Streptophyta; class Magnoliopsida; order Poales; family Cyperaceae; genus Schoenoplectus; species Schoenoplectus tabernaemontani. The sequence continues at coordinate 10,597,406 of CM073750.1, read as the reverse complement.
CCCGCTCCGTCTAGAACGATCGCGGCCAAATCCCCCATCCGCCGAATGTCCAACCCGATGGGTTTAGGACGGATCGCGGTCAAACCCACCCATCCCAAAATGAACCCGTCCCGCCAAAACTCACCGACCCGTCCCGACCCGACCCGACCCGTCCCGATTTTATAACACTAGATAGGATCTCGAAGAAACACCTTTCATATGATTAGAATAATCCTCTCCCCCCAACCCCAAGTTCAACTCATCAGTCATCAACCTCAAAAATGATTTTTTTTTTGTTTTTTGCTTTCTTTTTCTTTATTTTACTAGATAGATCCTGACCATCCATTTCCCTGACTGCCCACAAAGCCAAATCCCACCTCCAGCGGCCAGCGAAAAGATTTCCTGCATGGCTGCATGGACACCACCAATTGATAGATTTGTTCACAAAAGCGATTAGTAGTTCCGAATCTGCGGAGTTTCAATTTCATACACGATAAAGATTTTGTAAAATCTGGATAATCAATTAAAGAATTTGAAAAAATTAATTCATTCATACCAGAAATGATATGGCAAAATCTAATTTAGATTTGTACCAACTATTTAATTGGAAGGATTAAGGAATGTAACAACTCTATAATAACCATATCCTTCTCAAAGATTCTTTCCCTCCATAGAAAGCCGTTGAGAATGTAGGTACAAGATCTGGAAGGATTGCAAAGTTCCATTAAAATTTTATAAATTTGTCCGGAGAGTAGTTTGTTGGCAAGGGAAGCAAGTATAGTTTTGTAAGATCAATTTGCCACAAGCACGATTTCTCTAGTGGGATTGTTGGAAAAGAACGACCATTTCTAGACTTAGTGGGCTAATGGGCTTCATAACATATCTTCTTGTTTTATGGGATCATGGAGATCAAATGGTAAATCACAACTATAGGTCTATAACTGAAACCTTGCTAAATCCCAGGTAATAATACTGAACAAATCACTTCATGATACCTTGCCCATGTCAATTTATTTGACACATTACTGTATTCTCTGCATTTGCCCATAGATGCACTGGACGTTCATTATTTGGAAATGGATTTTCAATATGCAGTGGATAAAATTCCCAATTACCTGACAAGTGACAACACCATCACATCCTGGCATAGTGAGAGATCAGTAGAACCCTTCCTGTGTTGAATTCCTCTTTACCCGCACGGAAGTTGATTGTGTTGTTAGTAATTCATCTTCACAAAATCTGTTCTGATTGCATGAGAATGCTTTTCGTAGTTCAGCTGTTTCCTTTTGTGCTTTATATCAGGATTTGTATTCTGCAGGGGCGTTTATTTAATTGTTTCCTTTACAAACAAAAGAAGAAGAAGAGTGAACATCAACATTTGTCAATTTAACCCATAAAGCACACAATTTTTGGGAATGTAACAAACACCGAACAATTAATGATCATCTTGCATGTACCCTTCATGACCTCACCTGGATTGCATCGATACAGTTGAATGCCAGATGGATTCCTCTGTAGCAAGATAGTAGAGTTGCAGAATCCAATCTGATCCGAAAAATTCATCTAATCTAAATATGATCTGATAATATTTTTTAAAAAAGTTAAATTAAGCCGATCTAATCCAAATCCAACCTAACCCGACCCAAAATTAAATAATCTACAATCCAATCAAAATTAATTAAAGATCTAAAAAACCATAACATATAAATTAACTCGATTCAATTTCTTTTAAAAGATCAAACTGATCCGACCCGATCCGATCAAATCGAACACAAATCCAACCCATCCCGTCCGATTACTACCTCTGCTCGTACATTCGTTTTAGGATTTGATGAATCCTGGCAATCAACTGACCCGCCCGATTGCCACCTCTAATATTTTTAATCAAAATTGTTCGAATCAGTTGACGGCTCAGGTATTGTACATAATTCTCAACATTTATTAGTGTATAAAAAACACGACTTTTATGAAAAACCCAATCATGTGACGTATCGTGATGTGAGCAAATATTTTTTTATGTGATGTGACATGATATGATAAATTAAAAAATAAAAATTAAATCACGTCTATGTCATACATGACATAATGTATAAAACACAACATGATTAGATATATTATGTTAAATCATGTCGTGCCTATTTATGAAGTAATGTGAATGTCATGTTGTCATATTTAGACATACTATTTTTTTTTTCATTTTTTTCATTGAAGAGAATATTTAATTTAATGAAAAAAATGTATAATTTATAATAAGTGAACAAAATATTAAAAAATTTGTATAAAAATATATATTTTACAATTATCTCATAGATATAATTTTTTTTGAAAAATATGATTTTATAATTTTACATAACTACCTGACATATTATAATCTTGTAATGTGCCGTGTTACTTGTCTAGATAATTTCAAATAATTGTGACGTGCTGTAATGTGTCATTATTAATTGAAAGGAAACATCAGGTGAAAAAAAATACCACACACGGAACATATTACGCGATAAACAAATATGTCATAATGCTAAGTGACGAAAGTAATTACGTCGTGATATTTTTTATACACTACCACCTGCCCCTATTTTTTTTTTCTCAAGTCAGGACAATCAATCACCTGCACTGCTACCCATCTTTCTCTCTGCAACCTCTCCTCTCCCGTGCAAGCGGGTTTTGGGAAACCAAAATTATCTCGAATTGGCATCCTCTACAGTAACTTAATTTTTTAGTTACTGTCCGAACTACGTTTAACATAGACTTCGCAAATCTAAAATCTACCCGTTGTGATCGCCGCCATCCGAGATCCAAAGCCAACAAATCAAAGAATACCACATATCAACTAAAAAATTTACTTTGTAAAATACCGACTCAATTATCTTCTCATAATCTTCCAAAACTTTCTATTCCCTCACAATCTCGCTTCCCCATCTCTATCATTTTCTCTCCATAATATCACCATGGTCCCCAAATAAAATTAATATTGCGACTTCACTCATTTTGTCAGGGACGGAATTAGAAACAATTGATAGGAGGTATTCGGGTCAAAAAAATAAAATATTTGAATCAATTTTTTTTTATCGCACGAATTTTATTTTTAGTGAACCAAAGAGATGTCATGATGCCGGCTAGCACCTATCTTGATGCTGCCCCTGCTTATCGTTGCTAGATCCAGCTTATCCAGGTTCAAATTAACAATAACATTGCTAAAGTCAAAATCCATATACCATATATCAGATATTCCATCCGTTACATCTTTCTTGAATTTGTTGTATTCATTTTTCTGAATTAGAGATGAGACTAATTATTTATTCACTGGCAATATACCCGCGCGTTACAGCAAATTCTTTTATTTAAACATGAAAAAATTATAAGATATTTTTTTTACATTGATCTAATATTAAATTATAAATTCACCAAATTATAGAGAAAATTTATAATAAAAATCAGATTTAATCTTGGATGAGATTTTCTGCACAATATGAGTTAATGATTCATAGTGTTTATGATAAAAAAAGTGAATTATTTCAGCATATATTATCACCATTAATTTCTTACCAAACATGTATAAGGTTGTTAATCATAACGCATATCTTAAGCCTTAAATCAAATGTTTATATCATAACATAAATAGAAAGATATTGAGTATTCTAATTTATAAATCATGTGTATAAATGAAAATAATAGTATAGATAGGAAATAAATGGAGAGAAATAGGGGATCAATGGACGCGATTACATACGTTCGATCAACCAAAAATAGATATTATCCGTCTAATTGAGGAATAAAATGGGTATAATAAAAAATATCATGACAAAAAATGGACTCTCCAATTCTTAGCTGCTTTATATAATAATATAGATATCATATGTACATTGCGCCTGTGAAAGAAATATTATGTGAGTTTAAAAATTAGTTTAATACACAGAAGAGTTGTAAATTATTGTAAATTTATTTTTATGTTTCCTTTATATTTTAAACTGTAATGCTAAGGTCGCTAATAGTGATCTAGCAACTCCTCACAGTTTAATGAAATTTGGAGACAACGATCTAATTCAATTTAAAAAAATATATTTATCCATATCTAATTCAATTTAAAAGTGCAATTTTAGATTTTTTGGATTCCACCTACAAATCAATCAACTTTACTTAACATATCGAAGTCATGGTATAAGATATATCAGTGAAATAAATTAATAAAAACTAAAGTTGGTGCTGATATCGAACATTAATACCAGCTCCGAAGCAATGGTGCCAACAACAAGAGTTATATTAGTGAACATAGCGTATGGCTAATCTTAGTTTCATATACATTGCTTATCAATTTCAACACATCTCATTGTAGTTTGTAGATCCATCTCTGACAATGCCGATTAATTAATTAAAATGCATAAATTCACTTATCAGATGACGCTTACTTTTACTTTGCTATATATTAAAGAATTTTTTTCTGCTTCATGTAGTCTTGAACGGTAAAGAAGAATTCCATTCATGGAGGGTTTTTATCAAACAATTTATCAACATGCACATCTGTAAAAAAATGTAAAACTATTACAACACAACAAAAAACATAGGTTAAACAAAACAGTAGTCAAACCCTTCCCAACCGTTCCAGAACCATAGGTTAATAATTTAAACGTGTGGCAAAATGGTTAAAGAGTCAAAACTGACGGTTTTCCCTCAGGCATTTTATCAAACATGTTCAGGGCGTGACAAATGAAGGAGACAGACATTAATGAGCAAGAGACGAGTTCAAACTTTGTATGCTATGCAATATGAACCAGTAGGAGAGTCACAGACGTAATTTGTGTTCAAAATATGTAAGAAAAACGTTGATAAAGTATGCATGGCATGATTCATTCTCATCCAAAAATCATAGTACATCTCAGATATACGAGTTTGAGAACGTGAGAGAAAGCTTGGGCTGTCGGGAGGAGGCGTGCGCAAGAGTGGGCAGTGCCGAAGAAGGGCAGCATGTACCCACCATGGGTTGAGGTCCATTGAGACAGTTATGCCGGATTGATTCCACTCAGGCAGTGTACCTCGTACTTCCCTTTCAGGCTTTGATGAATCCCACCATGGCATGTATAGTTAGCATCTTAGCTGGCAATCAGTGGCGTCTAACTTCAAATGCCATAGAACTAGATGCAAGATAGCTAGGTTACAACTGAAACCGAGCTGCTGTTGTTGCCAGGTTTGAGGCTAGATGCCTAGATATATACGAAGCGCACAATGTTTGGGATGTGAAGTCCTGAGTCCAGTTGATTAGTATACGGGCAGTATCAAAATTCAACAGCATTGCCCTTGGGCAGGCCGAGAGATAAAGAGTCATATAGGAGAAGTGTTTCTCAGTTGAAACTGTAGGACCATTTCTGGTCATGGCAAGAAACAGTGATACTGAATGAACATCAGAATTCATCAAATTAATAATGATGGTACTGCATCTCGAATTATTGATCTCTTAGTTTCTTGCAATACTTCTTTTACCTCCTAATGAGTACGTTGTATATGCACTAATGCAATTTATATGAAATCCTCACCTAACAATAGCGCCTGAATAATTTTATCGCCCCAGCCATCATTCACAAAGAAAGTGTGACCACCATGTGGTACCTCATGATATCTCACCCATGGTAATTTCCTTGCAACATACCTCTGTATCTCAACTGGACAGACTGGATCTTCTGTGTTCACCCATAGATGCACTGAACCTTCATCATTTGGAAATGGATTTTCAATCTGCATCGGATCAAATTCCCAATTGCTGTACATCACCATCATATCCCGGCATAGAGATTCGTATACTCCTTGTTGTGTAGATGAATTCCTCTTAACCTGCATGAAAGTTGACTAATGCTGTCAGTTTTGTCTTCAGGAAAACTGTTCTGATTGGATGAACATCCTTTGTAGACCACTTGTTTCCTTTGGTGCTATATGCTTAAATCTTAAGCATCTGTTGTGTGGGACATTTATCAATTGTCTTGTTTACAAACAAAGAAATAAATTGAACATCCATGTTTGTTAATATACCCCAGAAATGTCCACATTTACTGATATGTAACAAATATTGAACAATTAGTGAAGGAAGATATAGATGAACTTTTTATTTTTCTCACCCAATAGGGCATATGGTATACCAGAGATCAAGAAAAAAAGAAACGAACCGTATCAGACCCATCATATACTGGTATTTGCTGCTGTTTAATGATCTTAAAATCCGGCTCTGAGGTTGTTTCCAGAAACAGGCTTTCAGTAATAATTGGAGATGATCCAAACAAGTTCTGCTTCATCCAACCACAAAACAGAAATGGAATATTGTGCGCTACCCAAAATGACATTTGATATAGAAGGTCCAATTTCTTGAATGCTGATTCTGACAGATCAGCGGGAAGCGAGGGCCACCAGTAGTTGACCCCTGGGACCAGCAGCACCAAACCACTTAACCTATAATAAGAGAAATATAAGAAATCGTTGTGATGATTTTGTCTATCCTCTATTATAAATCTACTGGTATATGCTATTACTGGCATCGACCATTTGGTAAAAGCAATCACAACATCAGTTCTTTTTTTAAACAGTTCATGAGTTCCACATTCAAATTGCAAGTCATATAAATTCAAACATAAAGGAAACAAATAAACCTACTTTTCTCTTTTGACCCCTTACTAATTTTTAAAATTTTGCATTTTGGCCATTAACCAACAAGTAAATACGCATGCAAAAGAGAAAATATCTAACTAGCATTCACCAGAATAAGTGAGATAATGAACTCTTTTATATAGTTATGCCTAAAAATTCACACCACCTCAATGCAGTTAATAATTGTTAGTGGGTATTTTACCACATACCTCTCTGGAATATATTTTAATACTTGTTAGTGGGTATTTTACCACATACCTCTCTGGAATATATTTGAGGCAGCTGTATGCAGAGTAGCCCCCCATGGAGACCCCGATAAGATAAAAATTGGAACCCAACTCCAACTGTTGTGCTAATTCATCTATGTCCGTCGATTCACTCTTCACAGTTTTTTTGGGATTTGGGTCGCTCTCCCCATACCCAGCCCTGTCAAAGGAGACGAAGCATATCCCCAATTCTTCTACCAGTTCCTGTGCTTAACGGATTGAAAATTACAATTCTTCTCTCTTTGTTTTCATGTTTCTTTTAAATCTATATGAAATTTGACTTCTGGATTTATGAGCTTAATCTAATTACCTGGGATGCAGGGAAGGTTTCGTCTTTGCTGCTTTCGTAGCCATGAACGACAACAATTTTATACTTAGCCTTCTCCTTTGGTATTCCATATTCTCTATATGCAAGATGCCTCCCATCTCTCAGTTTTATGCGCGGAGCAGGAGAGGTGATGTGGGGTCCACAGCCTATCAGAGGAGTAGATGGAGATTTTCTGAAATTATTTGCGCAACCCGGTACTGCTAGCAGGAACACTGCTAAAAGTTGTACGAACATTTTTCTTGTAATATATTGGTCACTTATGAGAAGGGATATAGTGGTGGTGAGGTATAATTATAGTAGGTGTGCTTTCTACAAGGATTAACGCCCAATTAGTAATTAGTAGTTAGTAGTTACCTACCCACTTCAATTTTGAGACTCTGGTGATGGCCAAGATGGTCGGTTTGGGCCTTTTTGGTACGTTTGTTGGATGATTTTAGTTCATTTTTTATTAGGTAATTAAGGATCCCAGGATATTTATGTTCTTCTAGGTGACATTACGTATGTGGTCCTTGTTATTTTGACAATATTGTTTTGTTTTTTCTTTCTTTTTCTCCTCGTAGAGTGCTTGTTCGAAATAAGAGCGGATATAAGATTTTGATCGGGGCTAATTATCGGATTATAATAGTTTATTGGGTTCAAACTCATTAACTAATGAAGTAGTAAATAAAAAATTAATAATTTAATATATATTTTATCTAATAAAAAATTATTAAAATAATAATATTTTATATATTAAAAATAACAACAAAATAAAGTTCAAATTAATAAATAATCAAGTTGATGAAGAAAATTTTCGTCTACGTAACTTTATATTTTGATATTTTTGCATAATTATTCATTATGCACGATATTAAATATTTTTCTCAATAAAAAAAATTAAACAATTTAAGGGGGGCAAGGGGGAAAAAAAAAACATTTTTTTCAAAAGAGACATTATCCCTCCCCCCCTCTGGAAAATACGCCCCTCATTTGAAAACCAAGATATGGAAAATGTATTGACTAACCTGAATACGCCCCTCATTTGAAAACCAAGATATGGAAAATGTATTGTCTAAAGGAGTACGGAATTGAATTGAATGAGATTATTAATTTAAAGAAGCAAATTGGTAGTGAAAATTAGAAATTAAATTCAATCAATTGTCAGATTTCAAAATTAGAAGCTAAATTGATATTTTCATTTTTATCGTGAATATGATGAAAGATACCTTCTGTCTAATCGAATCTGCATCTGGAGAGCTCTCTCTCAAGTTCTATGTGAGTTTTTTTGTTGTGAATCGTTTAATCACTCATTAATGATTCTAATTTAACAATAATAAATCTCAATGTATTAAAATTCGTGTTTAGATTTTTTTTACAACCGTTGTGATTAAAATAAACCGTTTAAATCTCCGTGGAGAGTGCTTCGCGAAGAAAAAACTCTCTAGCAGAATCACGCCCCTCTAAGCATTTATGATTTTCTCCATATACAAGATACCTTCCATCTCTCAGATTTTACGTGCAGAGCAGGAGAGGTGATGTGAGGTCCAGTCTATTAGAGGAGTAGATGGAGATTTTCTCAAATTATTTTCTTCATTATTAAGATTTCAAAATTAAAAATTAAATTCAATCAATTATTAATTAATACATCTCACTATCACTAAACACTATTTAATTTTCTCTTTGTGTGCAAGTCTGGAACATCTAAGAAGGGGTTGCAAGTGACCGACCAGAAGAAACCATAGTTTCTATGTATGCTACATCTGGTCATCCTTTTGCCAATACCATGAGATTCAAAGGAGAGATTGGTAAACAACCACACTCATAGTTTTGTTAACCCTAATGTTCTTCAGCAACACTCAGCACAAGTTGTGCGAACCAGCTTTATGATTGTAATGGTAGCCAATGAGACCAAAATAATCACTAATTCCACTTGTGAATGATTACAATTCAATATTCAAGGATATGAATTCTCACATGACTTGAGGTTACTACCTAGGTTATGGTGTGATTTTAGGGCTAGATTGGCTTGCAACTCTGGGTCTCATGCATATTGACTGGTACAACAAATGGATTGAGTTCAAACAAGCTGACAAGGAGCAAATACTAATGATATCTTAGGATATAATCTCACTATTCATACTGAAATTATCGGGGAAAATGGGAGAATATATGTAGGGCCATGACAGGATGAAGAGAAAATAATTCATTCTCTCCATGACTCTAGCATTGGTAGTCATATAGGGATATTGGATACATATCAAGGAGTGAAGAAATTATTTTATTGGCCAAATCTTAAGAAGCATGTGTTGGACCATGTACATCAATGCAATAAATGTCAACAGAACAGAGGAGAGAATGTGGCAACTCCAAGATTATTACAACCTATACCAATACCAGATGGTCCCTGGTCTGTGGTGATTATGGATTTTGTGTGTGGATAAGTTCACCAAGTACTGTCATCTATTATCTCTCACTAACCCATCTAAAGCAAAGGATGTTGCTCAAGAGTATTTGGATTCAGTTTACAAACTGCATTGTTTGCATCAACCCGAACAAGGGTTAAGTACTAATCCCACAAAGAAATCCTAAGTGCAAAGCAAGGGTATAAATATCCCGTTATCCATTGCTCATTTGACGTGGATGACGCTCAGGAGATTCAGGAGAGAGGAAGAGATCTCCTGATGGGTCATCCATGTAATCATTTTTCACTGATAGGTGGGCCCCACACCTCAGTGACCAAACATCAAAGGAGTCAGAATTAAACTCTAAGAATCCATCCTCAAAGCAAACCCTAAGAACTGAAGCAGTATGATCCCTATGCAACAAGGAATGATGTCAATGCCAAGCCAGTATTCTGATACAACTAATCATGGGAAATTTCAAAATGTGATTTTGCTTTCAAGGCTGACCTGGTGCCAAAGCTGTGAGCAACCACCTAACCATGCTTTGATTTGTGTCAATTACTGATAAGTAGTCAGCTATTTGACCAAGTCACTCTCATGTTAAGGGATTGAAAGTCAATTTCATAAGACTGATCAGGTGCCAAAGCTGGGAGCAACCATCTGATCAAGTCTAGATTTGTATCAATTGTTGACAAGTAATCAACTGTTGATCAGATCAAACCCTAATGAATATCAATACAAGAGAGAGATAATTGGCAGAGACACTGAGCTACAATTGAAATCTGGGATTAATTCAGAGGAAAGAACAGGGTTTTCTTGACAAAAGAATTTTTAATTCAAAGAGACAGGGGCAAAAATTGAATTAAAAATTACAGAGATGATCATCATGAATTTAGGGATTTTTGGTGAAAATTTCATAATTTTTGGATAAGTGGAGCTATCAAAATAAATTCAGGGAAGATAAAACAAATTAAAAAGGAAAGATCAAGGGCTGAGATTTGATCAAGGCAACTTTGGGTGCAACTTGGGGACAGGGACTCATCTGGGTGCAAACTGGGGATCCCAAACATATACACACAGAATCAGAGAAGAGAGAGAGTATGACACGTGTCAGCATTTCATTGGGCCACTTCAGTGCCACGTGTCAGCACCCCATTGGTCCACCTCAGCCAGGTGGGTCCCACTACTATACTGACCTGACATGTGGGTCCCACCAACATGCCACGTGGCAAGCTCTGACAGGTCCACCTCATTCCCCAATGTGCCACATGGCAGCATAGCAGCAATACACCTCAACACCCCAGTGCCACATGGCAGTTGACCATTGGTGCCACATCACAGTGGACCAAGCCACATGGCACTACACTACAGAGCCACCTCAGCATACATTAACACTAACAAAGATGATTAATGGGATAATTAAACAAGTGGCCCTATCAGATTGTGCCATATCAGCTCACTTAACACTAAGCAGTAGACTAATCAGTTAATAACTGGATCTATGAGCCCAGAGTCATAATGCTTACATGCAGGGCCCACATGTCAGGGATTTAAGCAGGCAGTTCATTCATTCATCCATACACCAAGTCTACATAGTACTAAGCGAGAGGATTTAAATCAAAGAAGAGGAAGGCAATGTGTACACGGCTCATGTGTCTTTGCGCACTCGTCCGATTGTGGGCCCCACCTTGTTGTGGACTCTGTGCGCCAAGCGCAGCTCCCTCTCTGTTAAACCGCGAAATTTATTTAGAAATAATGATAATCAAGTTAAGAATTAAAATGATATAACGTAATTTAATGAATAACTTAACTCAATGGTTAATGAAATATATATATATAAATAATTAAATAAATAATAAAACTAAACCATAATAATTTAATCTAATTATTTTATGTTATGAATTTTAAATAAATTAAGTTAAATTAAAGAATTAAGTTTGTGAAATATATATATATGTATATGTAGATATATATTATATATAACCGAAACATTTATAAGGATTTATGATTTAACCCTATTAGGATTAAACAAATGAATAAGAAGGATTACAATAACAAAGTATAGAAGTACCCAAAATTAAATCACTAGGATTTAGCGGAAATACAATTGCCACACGATTGGCCGCAAACCTCGGCCACAGAAAATCCTCTCCTTTCACTCTTCTCTCTCTCTCACTCTCTCTCTCTCTTCATTTAACGCCCGCATTTATTACCCACCCTTTTCTCTCTCTTTCTCTCCCGCTCCCCGTCTCTTCGGTCTCTTCGCCATTATGGCGCCGCTCTCTCTCTCTCTCCTTTCTTTTTCGTTCACGCCCGATTGTTTCCTCTCTTCGGTCTCTCTCTCTCTCCCACCTCCTTGCTTCCGTCGCTAGAAACCACTCAAAGGCTCCGCCATTTCACTCTCTGGTTTCGCCTTTCCTCTCCTCGAAACTCTCCCTTCCGTGGTCCCCTCTTCTGTCACCCTCTTTTCCACTTGCGGTGGCACTCGATGCCCTACGCCACTCCTCCGACCCGCTCTATGACCCCCTTGGAAGAGCGGGTTTTCGTCGTCTCTCGCACCCCCGCTTGTCACTTCACACTGTCCCTTGTCACCTCTTACCGAACACTCTTGACTTGCCCTAGACCTGAGCTTTTTGGCCGTTCCTCTATAAAGCCGTGCGTGCACCTTCCTCCCCTCCCTCTTTTTGGCACTCATGCGTTGAGAATAGACAGACAGTTGCGAACAAAAATATCCATTGTTATCGATTTGCAAGTTAAGAGGAAAGGGAGGAGGGTGGTGGCCGCGCTTTGATTTGGAGGACTTCACCTCTTTGTTCTGTTTCTTGCTCGGCCCTTGCTGCATGTTGGCCCTTTTTGCTCTGGTAAACAAAACCCTAAATCCCTTTTTCCTCTTTGTGTGTTGGTCTGTGGGTTGTGCAATATCTCTCATTTTGTCGCTGGCCATCGTGCCTTCTGTCTGTCCTTTGTGCCGTTGTTTCTGTTATTGCGGGTTGATAAGCCCTAGAGTGGCTTCGGTTGTTTTTGGGGCTGTTGCTATTTGTGAACCTGGTTCTACAATGGTTTGTTGGAGTTATTGCATTCTGTACTGGTGTGCTTGTCGGAGGGTTGTTTATTTGGGTGATCGCGGTGGTTGCTCTCGTTGGTTTTTGGCCTTACCGATGAAAGGGTCGCCATTACATGACTCGGTACACTTTGGTACCAATTTGGTACCAGCGAGGCTGGGCTTCTGGTTGCCGCCTGTTCTAACCCTATTTTGTTTGTCTGTTGGATTGTGTTTGTTTGCTTATACATGTTATCTATTTGATTTGGTGCTATTGTCTGTGCTGATTTGGAATTGGGTTGCTTGGTTGGTTTGCTGGAGTGTGGTGTACCTTGGTACACTGGTACCACTGGTACCAGTGAGGTGAGGCCCCCTCTGGTATCTGATTTACTCTCTGGTTATCTGCTGGTTGATTTATGGTTGTTGAAAATTCTTGCCAGTACCTGTTGGGACTGGTACTTGCCCTGAGACTTAGCTGGTTTGCCCAAATTTCCCTTTTTGGTTATTGTCAGATACCACCCTTGACTCCCCCTTTAAATGCTTGTCTGATTTGGGTTTGATTATTGCTATGAATTGGTTCCTGTGTGCATGCTTGACCCTTGCTAGTTCTGTTGTTAGATTTCTGGTTTGTGTTGTTGGCTAATTGTTGGTTATCCCTATTGATCGTTGTGTTGATCCACTTGTGTTGCTTGTTGAATTCCCTTATGAGTTGTTGGGTGTTGGCTGATGAATAATTAACTAAACCAGGATTTTGGCTGATGGAAGTAGTATATGGGCTATGATATAAGTTAGGAAGGCTGAAACTGAATTATTTGATAGAAAAAGGAAAAATACCTATGTATAGAGTAAAATAACAGGATGTAACCGCATCCTATTGGGTCAATGAATGAAAATTAATTAAGTTAAAGATTAAATGAGGATAAGTGAAATTAAATCAAGGCCCAATAGTTAAAAGTCCTAAGATAATTAAATAAGGGATTAATTTAATTGGAAGTCGCCCCGAAAGGTTTGGCGGTATCCATGGACTAAAACGTAAACTTTAAGAATCGGGAAATGATTATATTCCCTGACTGCCCCCGATTCGGGATATCGGTGCATTTGGCACCAACGATTTGGTAGTCAGCGTATGATCCCGAACATTAAAACACCAACACGTTTTAAAATAAATAAAAATGTGTAATTTAAATTTAAGTTTATTTTAAATTTAAATTTCTTTCAAATAATTGTTATTTTATTTTTTATTTTTATTTTTTAATTTTATTTTAATTCTAGTTTTCTATAGTATATTTTCTAATTTATGAAAGATAACATTAACCTATGAAATAAAATATAGTTAAAGAAGATAAAATAAATAATTAAGAATTTTAAAGTAATAAATAAAGTATAAAAATAATTTATCATATAAAAATATATATTAATCAATTTCTCTATCTTAATAATTAAATAACATTAATTAATATAAATATATATAAATACCTATTAATTAAAGAATATATATATATATATAAAATGATAATATTTATTAATTAAATCTTTCATTTTTAAATAAGTAAAAGAATATTAGAATAAAATATTGGATATATTATATATTATATATTAATCAATTTCTCTATTTTAAAATTAATTGATGTAAATACTTAAATCATTGAACTCGAATTTAAAATAAAGAATGGACGTATAAAAGCGATCACGAACGATAAACACAATTTAACGGATCTCGAATACGAGCAACTAAAATTCCGACACCGCGTAAATGCAGCGAAAATGTTGCTTTAATTTTCGAGAAAAACGACAAACCCGAACAAACGCTTAATTAAATTATCAATCCAATTTAATTATTAATTGTGAAGTAAATCGAGTTAAAACTAATAAACATCCGATTTAAATTAAAATAGGTGATACAATCGACTCGGATCCACTCGCGAGTACGAGGTCATTCCCGACCCGACGTACGCGGACACCGACCCCGAGGCCGTGTTCTACCTCCGAGTAGAGCGACTCCGCGATCCTCACCAAAGACTCCCAGTGCACGGTTTCCTGGGATTTAATCTTCTTTCTTCAGAATTAGGAACCCAAACCGAAAATAAAATATTTTTAAAATAAATCTGAATTGCGGTGTTTTTGTCCAAATTAACTAGAGACTGAATCTGACCTGTCATTTGCATTCGGTAAATTGACCAGCATATTTGAGACATACCCGCATTTACATGTCATATCATGTCATACTGCACGTAGACAGGATAGGAGTAGGATCCGGAAAATAGTCCCGAGATAGGATCAGATAAAATTAAATAATTCAAGTTGTAGATTATAATTATTAGGAAAATATTATTACTATCACTAATTATTAATTAAGTCGTAGTTAATCATGCATTAAATGCATGGGAGTCTTGAGAGGCGAACCGGTAATTCCCGCCGAGTTGCCTTGCATAACCGCATCGTTGTGGTTACGTACGGTGACCCATAGTTCCGTGGGACCCACCTGGTCATATATGTATGCGCATCTATGCCTGTCGGATTATTCACCAATCCCGTCATTTGGCGGGTTCGGCTGTGTCAGAGTATTTTCTTTTGATCTTTATTATATTTCTTATTATTATCCTTTATATGATTAAATTTTTAATCCAAATTTGAGCGATTTAGGATACCGTGTACTTCAGTGTTTAGTGTGGGC
Source organism: Schoenoplectus tabernaemontani (assembly GCA_037127355.1). Classification (NCBI taxonomy): domain Eukaryota; kingdom Viridiplantae; phylum Streptophyta; class Magnoliopsida; order Poales; family Cyperaceae; genus Schoenoplectus; species Schoenoplectus tabernaemontani. The sequence continues at coordinate 10,582,111 of CM073750.1, read as the reverse complement.
GGCCATATCCGAGACTGGAATCTAGTTCGTGATACTATATTATTATATTTATCCGCGTATTTAGGATCCTAATATTGTCCGAAGGGCTTTCTCCTTTGGCCCGTAGTTGTACAGAGAGAAAGTCGGGATGCGGTCCACCGGCCTTAGTGGGTACAGTGTAGGCTCCCCTTTGTTATATTTCGTTTTGACACTTTTACGGGATGCGGTCCTCTGACCCTTGGTTGGTACAGTGTAGGCTCCCATTTGTTTCCGATTTGTTAATTCACGGGTAGTTATCTCCTTTTTACGATATGGCAACTGAAGACATAATATATCCATTGGCTTATATTTTGTAAGGTAAATTACCAGATTCAGCAGACCAGAGTACGTGCTTATAGCCGTTCACTCTCCTAGGGCGTTATCGCCTCGGGAGCCCGAATTGTCGTTTGTGCGGCGTTGTCGCTGCACAAACATAAAGTCCTAAGTTAGTAAGTTGGGCCCCGGTAGTGCCGCTTAGTGCAAGGCCCGAGTTAGTAAGTTGGGCCCCGGTAGTGCCCGCTCGGATGAGTCCGGTAAATTTACAATCTGGGTATTTATTACGGGTGTTTGACTCTCGTATCTTATACTTTATATTATATTAATATTTCCACGAATTTTCTATTTCGGGTTTCTTTACCATATCATATCATATCATGTAGTCAATGTGCATAATAATATTATTATATTCACTTATCAATATTATTTTCACTTGTTCAAACATCGATGTCGGTCTTTGGGTCCGGTCTAGGAAAGAAGATTAAATCTTAAGGCTGGATCTAAATCCGTACTGAGAAATTTTTAAATTACTCACGTTTCCACGGTGGTTGTGGGATCCAGGTATTCAGGTTCGGGATTTTTCTTGGAGCGAGTGCTAGGGACAGTCCTGCGCGATGACAGGGATGCTTCGCTGCATTGGCATGTGAGCTGGGTAGTCAGTTAGGATCCATCGGGTTTTTGAGTCTTAGTTCTTTCTTTTGGGTTTTTATTTGAGAGGTTGCTGCCCATTCCGATGGAGCTAGCCCCCGCCTGTGTAGGCGTTGTATTCTCTTTGTTCATTCTGGACTGTATGGTCATGTACTCTTATTATTATTATTTTGTTTATTCTGTGATTGCCTTAAGTCATTCATTTAGCCTTCCGTACGCACGTCTCGTCGTGCGTACGTGGCAGGATTATGCACCCCTAATCCGTTTTTATTTATTTTGGGGTGTGACACTCTCTTTCTTCTCCTTCTCCCCTCCCTCTCTTCCTTCTTCTTCTCGATGAAGCCGATGGCGCCATTGATGTTGATCAAGCTCTCCAAAGCTCGCAACTTCAATTCCTTTCAGTCAGAACTAGCCTATACATGAGAGAAGATGTGTAAATGATCAAAACTGGAAAGTAATGAATGAATAGGGTGATTGAGAGAAGTGAATACCTCGGGTGATCAATGAAGCATTCCAATTCTTGCTTCAAAATCTAAAATTGATGATATAAATCTCTTCTACTCACTTAGGCGACGCTGTAGAGGAAGAAAGGAGCAGCAATTATGAGATGAATCGAAGTAACTAAGATGAGATGATAAAATCGGGCAAATTGATGAAAGGTAAAACCTTATGCTATAGACTCGAATTAACAATGCTTATGGCCTCTATGCACTCACACGATGATGTTGAGGTGATGAAGATTGGCAATTGAATAGAGTAGATATGGTTTGAGGCAAAGCTCGAGCTCGGATGAACAAATTGAAGCTTGAAGAGATGAACTACAATGGCAGAGAGTAAAGAGACACTTTGGAGGCATTTAAATGAGTATATATAGTATACTAAGGATACTAGAAGGTTCTATGAACGATTTGGAATGAAGATAATCGAATCAAGTCAATGGTCAAAGATTTAAGCTTTGGATTCTTTAAATGGGACCCACATCGCAACATAATGAATAACGGAATTGAAGAACCATGTTCATAGGCCGGGCTAACTCAATTGGTGGTGTATGGTTGGTGTAGGCCTTAATCTCTTTGTGCACCACTCCAACCGCCTATATAACCCAATTAACAGCAAAGCAGAAAAAAGAGAGAGGGCAAGAAAGAAAGAAGGAACGTTTTAGAGTAAATACAAAGTTTATAGAGAGAAAGAGCAAGTTGGAAGCAAGGAATCAGAAGAGAAACTTGATTTGATCGATTGATCTCAGTTATAACTGAAGAACTCGATTCATTTCACTTCAATTGCCTAGTTAGAGGTGAGTTCTAAGCTCTAGTTCATATCAATTCATGGGTTACAAGTTTGATTTTTGAGATATTGAGAATTAGAATGGTTATTGTAATTGAATTCGTTGAATAACAGTATATCAGTACTATCGTTTTAAATTTCATCGATTTTCTTTGGTTCTTTCTCATTTCTTTTCCTTTATTCCAAGATTTGAAAGCTTATATTGCATAAACCTATTGATCTCTTTGTTGAATTTCATTTAAAGATCAAGAATTGGACTGGTATATCGATTGATCTCGGTGTATACTTGAGAACTCGATACCGGTTGATTTCTTTCAAACCTTTTCTCTTATTTAAATGCATGAATTACTTTAGTTTATATCATATGCATTGATGCTAGTAATGTTTAAAGTCGATTGATCTCAGCTAAAAGCTTGAGAACTCGACTAATTTGGAGTTCATTCACTGTTATCGCGTCTCGTTCACAAAATTGAGTTTCAGATTGAAAATTAAAGGAAATTATAAGCATAATCAAGAATATCTTGGCTTAAGTAAGTGTTATAAGGAGTGTTAAGCATGCTAATGTCAATATCAATCAATGAGTAATAGGAATTTGAAATGAATCGCAATCGGTACCAACTGACTTTATTACGCTTTAGTAATCATCTCTAATAGGGAAGTCGTAGACCAATTTGAATCATTCTAATTGTGTTAAAATGCATCTACATGTATATACGATACTAATTGAATGTTCAATTGTTGAAAGAGATGATCAATTGCATTGAATTTGTGGAATTTGAGACTCGGTACCGATTGGTACCAAATCGACTTATCTGGTATCGATGCACAGCGTGATTCACCGTATAGATTCTTAATCGAATACCGTAGATCGACTCCACGTGAAGAGACGATGCTGAGGCTGTTGTCCGATTGGTAAGAGGTGGTCTCAGTCGCCGGTGCCACCGGTAGCACGAATATTAAAGACTCTGTTGATCGGAGAATAAAAGGAATACATCAGCACGAGTATTGGCGCATAAACACGAATATTGAAGTATGCATACAAATCTTAGAATGGATCGGACGTTTATAATAAGACATAATTTAAATAAAATGATGAATGAATCTGGGCCTTACATCTTATATAACTCAATCTTAAAAATGAATCTAGCGGCCCAAATGAGAGTAAAGTTGAATAAAGTTATATTAATCTCAATGCAGATCCAAAGGTCCAGTTTAAAGCCCAATAATCAATTAATAACAGAATACTAAAAACATAGAGTAAATAAATCATTTAAAATTGTTCCCAAACTCCAAATTAATTCAAATTTGTTTTTAAAAATTCTTTATCTTTCATAGTATATTTCTGTATGAAAATATTCCAATTATAGAAATATTATTATATAAAAATAATTTGAAAGCAAAGGACACTATATTATATTTTCCTATTTGACTTAGCTTTGACTTGTCATTTTATATATTATAAAAATTCCAAAAATTTAAATAAAATCCTAAATTATAATTAAATATATTTTAATGATTTTTCAAGTGATTTTTCATAAAATAATAATGACAATAATAATATTTAATAAGAAATAATAAGATAAACTCTATTCTTTAATTATAAAAGAGAATAAATAATAATATTGAATAAGTATTATTTTAATCTCTTCTATAAAAATAAAAAAAATAAATAAATAATCATAATAATAAATAATAAATACATCTTATTTTAGAATTTTAAAAATAAAATCATATAATAAAATAAATTATATTCCTTTGGTTATTTCTAAAAATTTGAATAAAGATATAATGATAATAGAATAAATATTATTATTTTCAGCTTAAAAATACTAATAAAATACAATGAAAGTTGAATCATTCCTAATATTTTTGATAAATAAAATACAATAAGAAAAATAATAATTGTAATAAAGAATATAATGAATTTCATTCTTTGTAGCTATTATAAGAATTCTAAAATTCAAGTAATAATAATAATGATAATAAAACAAAATCTTATTTTAAAAATTCTAGAGTTCAAATAAAAAAATATATAAAATTCATTCTCTACTATTTTTCTATAAATAATAAATAAAAATAATAAAAAATAATAAAAACTATCATAAATAGAATAAAAAATAATAATAATTCTTTTAGCTATTATAAATTCTAAAAATCAAAATAAAATAGCTAATTCATCTTTTATTTTGTAAATAGTTTTCTTTTAGCTATTATAAATTCTAAAAATCAAAATAAAATAGCTAATTCATCTTTTATTTTGTAAATAGTTTTCTTTTAGCTATTACAAATTCTAGAATCAAAATAAAATAGCTAATTCATCTTTTATTTTGTAAATAATTTTCTACAAAATAAATAGAATTTCAAAATAATAAAAAATATAATAATAAAATCCTATTACTTTGGCTATTATGAAAATCCTAAAAATTCAAATAAAATTATAGCCAACTTATTTCCTATTATTTTTGTAAGTGACTTTCTACAAAAATAAATAGAATTTAGAAATAATAAAAATAAAATTCTATTACTTTAGCTATTATAAAATCTCAAAAATCTAAATAAAATTCTTGATAATAGCTAACCCATTTCCTATTATTTTTGTAAATAATCTTCTATAGAAATAAATAGAGTTTAAAAATAAAAAATAAATTCACCTTTGTAATAGAGATAATAATGACAGATATTATCTCAATAATAATATAAAAATCAATAAAAATGTAATAATCTTTTTACATTTTAGAGGTGAACAAATACGCTCACACAAGGGGTGTAGAGTAATACAGTGATCTTGCACAAGTAATGCAACATTCAGAATAATTAGTCGGGACAAGAACATCTTGACGCTCGTTGAAGAATAACCAAGGCTGCGACATCAACATGAAGATATATATCGACTCTAAGAAAGAAGAACATTACGATGTCCGAAGGAAGTGACATCTTAATGACTCGGTGTCATGAACAAGTAATTCATGACTAGTTGAGCTAGTAAGACTGAACTCATTCGTCGATAAAATTATCTTCTGGTTCATTTCCCGAGATTGTGAGATTGAATCGTTCTGTAGTAGATTCATCCACAAAACAGTGAATGTGAACCGTTCTGTAGTAGGTTCCTTCACTGACACACGCCTCAATGTCAAGCTGGTTTAGTGCTTCAGGTTTGACTTTGTGTGCGCTTGTGTTCCTAGGTTTATGAATCGGCTTAGTGCTTGGAATTCATGATCTAGAAGATCGGTTGGTTGTTGACTAGTTAAGATTGAACCGTTCGTAGTAGGTTTATCTTTTAGATCAACTGAGGTTGAGTCGTTCTATAGTAGACTTACCTCGAACCCCTTTGAAAAGATTAATCTGATCTGTAGTAAGGTTATCTCTCGAGGCGGTAAAGACTGAACCGATCTGTAGTAGGTTCGTCTTTCACGTGATCAACCTTTTAGTGAATCCAGACGACCACTTGACCATCATTTAACTATACTATTTGCTTCTTCCTTTTAAAGATTCAGAGGTGCCTCGAGGTTAATAGTCCAGGGTAATTAACGGTGGGGGCTTGCGCCCACCGGAATCTATAAGAACTCACAATCACTAAAAACTCCCTGAATGTGCATTCAAATTGGTCTAAACGGTAGAATCAACCGGCATTAAACAGATGCACGGTTGGGAGGGATCTCCGTGTCCTTCTATCCAAATTATAGCTAATAGAGATCCCTCGTTCACTAGTAAGTTTTGGAAAGAATTGATATAAAAGTTGGGAGTTTAATTGCATTTTAGTACAACCTACCACCCCAAATAGATGGTCAAAGTGAGAGATTAAATCAATGTATTGAAGGGTATTTGAGATATGTGGTGTTTCAAAAACCTAAGAAATAGTGTAAATAAATTTCCTTGGTTGAGCGGTAGTATAATACCAATTATTATACAACACTACAAACAACCCCATTTGAATCTCTCTACGGTTACATGCCTCCTCAACTCTCATTGGTTGAAGTGCCAAAAAGTGTAAATAAAAGTGTGAATGAAGTTCTAGAGGAAAGGATGCAAGCAACAAGGGTAATTAAGGAGCAATTGTTAAAAGCACAATAAAGAATGAAAAATACGCTGATAAGAATAAAACTGACAAGAAGTTTCAGGTTGGGATTGAGTGTATCTAAAACTACAGCCGTACTGGAAAAAATTAGTACAGGGAAAAACTGATACTTATAAACTCAAAAAAAAATTTATAGGCTTTTTGAGATAATTAAGAAAATTGGAATGGTAGCCTATGAGCTTAATTTACCTAAGGGTTCCATGATACACCATGTATTCCATGTTTCACAGCAACACCCTTGCTGGTAAGGTAAGAGTTGAACCCAGGACAATTCTAGGTTGGAGACTAATTTAAAGGAATAATCAAGCAAAGGCTGAGGTATTAATTAAGTGGGCCAATTTGGACTATGATGAGACTACATGAGGGATTATGAAATAATTAGTGAGTAATTTTCCGTGCTTAAGCTTGAGGACAAGCTTGATTCCAAGGGGAAAGTATTATCAGATACTAGAATGGAGTTATTACATTTGGAAAGGTTGAAAACCGTTATCGTTCCATTTGAATTCAAAAAGGGCACAAAGGCTTTAGATGAGTATGCAGGCTTGAGGAAGGGAGAAAGGTGTGACGACCCAATAAGCCGTAGAGTGCTTCTTGTACGTGAAGGAACATGTGGAACGGGTCCAGTCAGACAATAGGCATATAGTTGGTTAAGCTCATAGGTAGGGCTGTCAATGCATATTTATAATCTGAAAATTCGATCTGAATTCATACAAATAGATCCGTATATGGATCCTTAAAATATATTCATTAGTTTATTGGATTCACATATGAATTCTAGAAAATGATCCATCTAATATAATTGATCCGTATTTGGATCTTATAAAATTTGAATTCGAATCCGTTATGAATTCGATAAATAAATAAAATTATATCATATGTCAATTAATAAAATAAACATGTCCAATTTAGTTTAAATTGAAGAGTAATATTTATGTTTCACTATGTGTTGATTTATAAAGTTGAATAGTAATTATTGCATTAATTAGGTAGATTTTATTATGTTATTTGATGTTTATTGTATATTTTGAAAATTACAACAAATAATTATGATTGTTGCTACGTTTATAATTGGAATAAATAATTTTAAGATTGCTATAATAGCAAATGTGAATTATGATTGTTGTCACGTTTGAAATAATTTTAAGATAATATGATAATTTTTCTCTTGTCATATATTAATTATGCTATTTTTAATATTATTACAATACAAGATTTGAAATATGATCCGAATCTGATCTGAAATCCACTATAATAGTAAATATGAATTCGCATTTGAATTCTCAAAATTTTATTAGATACAGATCTGTATATAAATTTTATAAATTTTTAATGAATTCACATTTAAATCCTCCGAGATCTGATTCTGATCCATTGACAGCCCTACTCATAGGCTTATTGCTAGAGAATAAGTCAAAGAGCGTAGTTATCTTTCACTGTGCATTTTTACTTAATTACTTCTCTAATTTTGTTCTTTAAATAAGCGAGTGTGCTTCTGCATTGTATCGTTGTTGAATTGTGAGAAAAACTCTTATTATCCAATTATCCAATAAACTCAATTATGCTCAAAATCCTCTTATTTTGTTCTTACATTCTGCAAATTAAATTTAAAAATCTCGTAATTGATCCAAGAAAGTCATTACAACCATGCACTATATATATGCTATTAACTGTACTAAATGAGGTCAAAATTTGTCAGATAAATTTCTTATATATATATGCTGACTTATAAGCCTTTGCGAATTCTTTTAGCTCATTTCAACTTTGGTTGGATTAAGTGGACAGATCTTTTTTTTTTGCTATGTTCGTTGACCTTTTTTTTTTTTAAGTAGCTGGTACGTGCCAGCTATTGATTTCATAAATAAAGAAAGGTTACAAATACAGGCGTCCATACTGGAGCCAGTTTAAGTTGTAGCATCAGCACAGTTACATATGATATGATAAAGTAAATACGGAAACATCGTTGACTGGTTATTATATGATAGTTAGTTTTTCGGTTTATTTGTATCTTTATCTGATATTAATGGATCCACGTTATCATGACAAGAAATTGTGATAATCTTGTTTTGTTCTTTGAACAGTGCATTAAAATATCACAAAAATTTCAGCAGAAAATAAAATCAGGAGGAATCCTATTTGAATGTGAAATTTGCATTACAGTAAATCAAATATCTCATTAATGCTGAAACAATTGGTAATTGACTGAAAAACTTCAAAGAAATTGAATGGAGACATCTAACTTATTGTTTGTATTTTGTTCAGTCTTTTCTCATGTTAAATGATTTTGAAAGCAAGAAACTAAATGAAACTTTGCAATAATTTTAAGGTAGATGCCTAGTTTTGATATTCAAGGGCATGACTGCACTTGGTTGGATTGAAAGAAAGCATCAGTAGTAATGGTTATAATACAATATATGAAATTATGAAAAGACGGCAGGTGAATATGATCAGGATGGGCTTTAGTTTCTTTGTATTGTATTCTTTTCAAGAAGCTTTCTTTTCTGTTGAAATACCCAATTTGATGAACAATAAATTGAGGATATGCATATATGAAATTGTACATTTTTCAAACTGTCACTCCTAAACTGATGTCACTGAGATCATATCTTACAGACTTGCACAAAAAATAGACCTCTTCTAAAATTTGTAGAACATTTAGCACATTGCAAAACTGTCAGCAGTTAGCCCAGACAGATATCAGATTATTGTAATTTTCATTTTTTTCAGCATTTATCTTGGATTATAGATTAATCAAACATTAGTTTTCAAAGCATGCTTCACTGTAAATTTTGGTACGGTCTTATACCAGGTAACATATTGGAGATTTGTAGTCTAAGCCACAACCGTTTTTGGTTTAGCACTTTCTGTGAAAAATCATTCTGACTGTATAACACAACTTGAAAAGTTCAATTTCACCGGTTTGGCTATGGATTTTTTTTTGGGGCAAAAAAGCCAGAACTGGATGGTCTACCAGTGGTTTAAGAGGTGTTGTGATGGGTCTTGAAACATAGATGTATCAAAGCTTGGTTACAATTTTCAGTTTGTTTTATGCATCCAGCTAGCCTACTTTTCTATGCATGTACACCCAATAAATGCTCTGTAAGCATCAAATTAATTAAAGAAATGCATAATGACAAAGGGGATAAAGTAGCTCTGTCAAAGTAGGATTCTGATGCCATCAGTCCATTTCTAGTTTCTGTTCTGTTCAATAGTCATGATATTTCTAATTTTGTCTTTTTCTTAAATTCTCCTTGTACATATAGTGGGGAAACAATTCTTAGCCAAATACAAAATGGAAAAAGATTGAACTTCTATACCACTAGAGGAAATTTAGAAATTGGTAGTTGGAGAAAAATTACTTCCCCCAAATCAGTTGCCAAGCATTTGAACATGATATTGATAATATAATGCACATATGGGCTAACGCAGAGGACAAGATGACTTAAAACAGCCCAAAAAAAGATGAATCATATTTGGAAGTAGTTATCGACCCAATATGACATTATAGTTCCCTTCAAGTCATTGATCTCTTTAATTTATGAATTATATGGGCTACAATGCAACATGGATTGAAATGAATTATTGAAACAAGATTTATTTTCGTTTCATTCATTAGAAATGGGATGTGCTGCTTCTCTGCTCGGACTGTGCGTGCAGCTTCTCAGTCATCATCAGTTAATTCGTGAATTATTCATATTTCAGAACTGAATAGTTTTTATATAAATCTAAAGTCGCACAATATCCGACCGAATAACACATGAATTATTGATCTATAAATGATTTTACGATTAACTAGAACTGTAATTCGGATTTCACCTGATATAGTCCTCAAATAAATAATTAATAATATAAAATTATACATTAAAAAAAATTAGACATAATATTTTTAAATATTAAGTAATAATGATAATAATAATAATTATTATAACAATAGATAATATAATTAAATACATAATAATATATAAATAATCATATAAAATTGATTCATTTTAAGAGTTAAGTTTCACTTTAAGTATATTATACATATTATTTTAAATGAGCAGAGATAAACTATATATGACCCTTAGATGTTAAGAAGATGAAAAAATTTACACAAAATTAATAATAAACGAAATGATAATGTAAAATACTTAAAAAATATAAAAATTTAATCTCTTGTGTATTAAGAATTTACGAGTTTTTTCAATTACGATGAAGGTTTAAACTTCTCTGCTTTTTTCCTCTGTGGTCACGTGAATTGAGCTAGAGGGAAAGAATCACAATACACTTTTAAGGGTATGTTTGGATGACATGATAATAGAAGAATAGTTGTTATTCTCAGAATAAGAATAGTAACGGTAAAATTAAACGTAAATTTGCTGTTTCGGAACAATGAGAATAGTTATTGTTCTACTATTTCGAGGGGGAGATGAATCTTCTCAACTATTCATTACTATTTCAAACAAACAATCCAAACAACATTCCTACTATTCGGAATAACATCACTTTTTTTTACTATCCTCGCGCTAACCGAAAAATCACTATTTTTCCACTATCCTCACTTACTATTCTCAATTCCTCTATTCTTACGTTATTCTTTGTACGATCCAAACAGATCCTAAGAAGTGTGTTTGAATATTGAGAACAACATAATAAATATTATTTTCAGAATAGAAATAATAAATGATGTATTTAAATATAAATTTACTTTTTCAAAATAAGTGAAAATAATTATTATTCTATTACTCATCATGAGAAATGAAATGATAATTATTTTTTTAACTTTCCATTACTATTTAAAACATATAATTAAAATAATATTTGTACCATTCAAAATAGCATATTTTTCAATATTCATGCGCAAAATAGTCACCCATTACACGTCTCACAAACTCTGCCTTGGGGATACCTATTATTCGTAGGCTGTACGTACGACGCGCCCCCCCCCCCCAACTACGACATTGATTAATGTCTATCGAAAAAAGGAAGATTTGAATCAGATTATGGAAGATTTGAATCAGATCTTACCATACTATACTAAGGTTGCATTTATTATTCTTAATTCATTTGTTCTTGCGTTATACTTTGTAACTAGCAATATACTCGTGCGTTACAACGGTCTCTTTTATTTAAACATGAAAATATTATAAGATAAAAAAATTATATTGATCTAATATTAAATTATAAATTCACCAAATTATAGAGAAAATCTATAATAAAAATAAGATTTAATTTAGGATGAGATTTTCTACACAATATGAGTTAATGATTCATGATGTTTATGATAAAAAATGAATTATTTCAACATATATTATCACCATTAATTTCTTACTAAACATGTATAAGATTGTTAATCATAACGCATATCTTAAGCCTTAAATCAAATGTTTATATCATAACATAAATAGAAAGATATTGAATATTCTAATTTGTAAATCATGTGTATAAATGGAAATAATAGTATAGATAAGAAAGAAATGGAAAGAAAGAGGGGATTAATGGACGCGATTACATATGTTCGATCAATTAAAAATAGATATTATTCATTTAATTGAGTGATAAAATTGGTATAATAAAAAATATTATGACAAAAAATGGACTCTGCTTTATATAATAGTATAGATATAGATATCCAAACATACATATTTTAGGTAGCCATTGGCACTATTTTTTTTTTTTTTTGAAAAATTTGCTTACAGTCAACTTTTTCCATGACCACGAGATCCACCTCACTCTATTTGCAAATTTATCATTTAATTACACTCATTCCGATCTTCTGTGTCGATATATGAAGTTCAAAGTGACATTGTATATATTTTTTATTTTATTTTTCCAAATTTTAGTTTTTAATATATCTTTATCTATATTATATAAAATAAATTATTCTTCAATTATACTGAATCATGAATTTTTTATCTCGTCCAAAGATTTTTAAATCATTAGGTTTTTATTAAGCTTAATCGTCAGTATTGGAGCAATAATTGCAATGGTAAGAAAATGCATCACCATTGACGCCCGAGTTACTGAAGCATCACCACTGACGCCCAAGTTACTGAGACAGGCATGGACTTGTGACTTATCAACATTTGACAAAGTTTTCAAGTTTTACTGTTTATTTTATGTATTGGAGCAATACAAGTGGTGAGAAAATTGGTACAACTGAAACATCCGTTTTCCTTGCGCTGATCAGCAAGAAAATCAAACTGGCGAAACAACGCATACTCATTAAATGTGTCATTTGACTAGTGTACATCTAGTTTTGTCTGTTTTTCATGGCACATCTAACTCTTATGTTATATATTTGAAAATATTATTTAAATAAAAGAATAAAACAGAGAGATCCATTCGATTTATACTAGGTTCACTAAGACAGAATGCGCAGTTGGTAGGGCGTAGGGGTATAAAGGAATTGATATCATCTGCTTTTATCTATATATTCGGATATTTTTACAAATATAAATATAGATTAGGATAATTGTCGGACATAAATATGGATTTATGGGTTAGCATAGTTTTTAACCGAATATGGTTTTCAATTCTGAATTATCATTCAGACTCAGATCTTTTGATATCAAGAGAGCAAGGGAGAGTGAGGTCAAGAGGGGGTGATAGACATAAATCGAGAGAGAAAGCTAAGGGGAGAGAGATTGAAATAGTAAGAAAAAGACAGATCAAAATAGAGAAAGCGCCAAAAGAGAAAAATCGAGAGAGCGGAAGAAAGGAATCATTAAATAATGCAAAGAAGGGATCATTAAATAATACAAAGTATAAAAATCTCAATATTAATTTTAATATTGATCTCTGTATCGCTCAAATATTTTTCTTTTATATATATATATATATATATATATATATATATATATATATATATGGAAAGAGAGTAGGGTTATGGTGCGGTTCTTCGTTATCAAAGTGTAAATGGTTAATCCAACCGTACGAAATAATTTTCACATGAATATCTTGACGTAGACTAAATTAGTAAATTATATATTTTTTAAAATAGTTAGAAAATTACTTCTTTTAAATGGCTCATAATAATTAATTCAAGTGATTTTCTAACTATCATAAAAAAATAATAAAAATAGTAAAAAATATAAAATTTAGTCTATGTCTAAATGTTCATATGAAAATTATTTTGTATAATTGGATCAATCATTTGTATTTTGACAACGAAAAACTGATCCATAGCACATGAGCGATCCGTGCTATGCATAGTACCATAGCTCACCCCCCTCTCTCTCTATATATAGAGAGGGGCTATGGTACTTTATGAAGTATAAAATATCTCGCGCTTTACGTCCGTAATTCGAATTTGAAAGTCCAAATGATCGATCCAAACCATTCAACATAATCTTCATATTGAAATATCTTTGGAGATCAAATTATATATATATATATTTTAAATTTTTTTACTATATTTTAGATGGATATAAAGTTTACTGATTTAACGATCTCTACACCATCCAATACTAGTGATTTTTCACCCATCTAAAAAATAACAATTTTTTAATATAATATTTGATCTCCTAAGATATTTTAATATAAAAATCATGCTCAACGGTTTGGATCAGCTATTTGGACTTTCAAATTCGAGATACGAACGCGAAGTACATGAGGTTTTGTGCTTCGCGAAGCACCATAATCTCACTCTTAGGAGCACCGAGCCCTTCCATGTCCATGCTCTTAAATAATATATATATATATATATATATATATATATAATCATCTTTAAATTTTAATTTTTCTCTCTCAATAAACTCATTACATCAAAATCTTATGGGATACTAAAATTTATTATTTTTTGAGTTCCATAAGCATCTATTGCATAACACAGATCGTCTCCATACTATGGATCGATTAGTTTTACTTCTCATAAGTATATATATGGTTATATCCGAGAGAGAGAGAGTTGTGCTCTAAAATCATTTTCATATGAATATCTAGATATTTTCATATGAATATCTAGATATACACCGAATTTTATAATTTTTAGAATTTCATAACTATTTTTGTAGATTATTAGAAAATCACTTTTTTGGATGGCACACAATAATTAAATCAAGTGATTTTCTAACCATTTAAAAAAATAGTTAAAAAATTATAAAAATTAATCTATATCTAGATATTCATATGAAAATCATTTTGAGCAATTCGGATCAACCATTTAGACTTTGAGAACGAATAATCGATCCATAGTACAGAGAACATTTAAACTTTGAGACTATCAATATATATATATATATATATATATATATATATATATATATAGAGAGAGAGAGAGAGAGATAGAGACAGAGACAGAGAGAGAATAAAGATACCTTGAGCTTAAGCTCACGGAGTCCTTCCGTGAGCTTAACTCAAAAAGTATATCAAATCATCTCAAAATTTTAATTTATCATTCTCATTAAATTTTTTATATGAAAATCTATTGGGATGCAAAAATTTGGAGTGTATTGAGTTTTTTAACTCATGGTTTTTAATTTTTGAAAATCAGCTCTAAAAAAATAATAATATATTTAATATTTGAACATCATTTTTAAAAATTAAAAATGATTACTTAAAAAGCTCAAAACACTCCAAATTTTTGCATCCCATGAGATTTTCATATAAAGAATTTAATGAAGATGATAAATTAAAATTTAGAGATGATTTGATATACTTTTTGAGTTAAACTCACGGTATATCCACTATATATATGGAAATCATTTTGAACAGATCGACCATTTAAACTTTGAGAACAAAGAACCGATCCATAATACGGAGACGATCTGTACTATGCATAACACCATAGCCCAACTATATATATATATATATATATATATATATATATATATATATTCATATAATATCCATTAATATCTGATTTGTGTCCAAACTGAAGACCATCGATATACGAATCTGCCTTCAAAAATTAGATACACTACTATCCGTACGCATTTACTTTCATAACTCTACAAGAAAATGCTATAATTGTTAGATTTGTGTTCTAAAGTTATCTTTGATGATTACTTTATGTTATATTTATAAATTGAATGTTGTTAACATTTTTTTGTTCCATGAGTTTAATATTCATAGTTAGATATGTTTGTTTACCCCTGAAAATTCGGGGAATTAAAAAGCAACTTGGGACAAAAGATTCAAAATTTCAAGAAGAAATTTTAAAAGCCCAAAGAGACTTAATTCAAGTCCAGAAGCACCAAGAAAAAAAAAGAATTCAATGAAATGCTCAAAAATCAAAATTCTTAAGAAAATAATTAAATGCCGAAGGTCTACAAATTCAAATCGAAAACCTGTTTGAAACCTAAAATCTCAAAACTCAAATTTTATGGAAAAATAAAATTCGCCATAAAATTCTGAGAATTTTCATATATTATTTGATATTTTTGGAGTTACGGAAGTCAAAGAAATTCTAAATTATCGATTAATATAATGAAAAATTAATTAATCAAGCGTTAAAATTTAATTGATGCTTGATCAAGGGGAAAAATGGTAAATAAAAATTATCATAAATTTTGTTATATTTCAAGGAATTTTTGAGCAAATTTTGGTACAATTTGGACAAAGGGATCTTTGAGAAACAATTTAAAAGTAAAAGAGAAATAAGAAAAACAGCAAATGAAGGACTCCAATTAAAAAATTAAAATGGAGAAGGACCAAATTCGAAAATGTCATTGCTACAGTACCGAGCTTCCATGGTCCAAAAATGGTGATGGTGCTCCCGTGCTGGAGTCCATTGATGAAAAGGGGCTGGGGAAAGCTTGAAGCCAATTCCTACAGTGATAAATATAAGCGCAATTGAGATTCCTGGGGAGTTATACATTTGTGTATTGATAAGACCATTCACTATCTCTTGAAGCTCTCTTTCGGTTTATGTTCTCGATCTCCTCCTCCAGATGAACCGTAAAGCCAAGAGAAACCATGAACCAGAATAGAACTGGTCTAATACACCACAAAACATTCAGAAGAGTATGAGAAGATGAATGAAGGGAGTTGGTGCATAAATTGGTCAAAAAAAAGTCAAACCGATCTCATACACCCATCTACTACCCATAGGACTATTTAAACCCCTCTCATCCTTCAAACACAAGAGACACAACCCATCCCAAGCTGAATGCGATTCAATCTTTGAAGCTCAAATTAGATACAAAATAAGATTCAATCTTTGAGTTGAGATCAAAATCAAGCCCAAAGATACAAGATTCAATCAAATCCTCTTCTACTCGAGCTACAAATTAGATCTAGGTAGCCATATATCCTGTAAATATAGATATCAAGAGTGTATTGGAGTTTGTAATTTTGATTCGTGCAATAAAGATGAAAATTTTCATGTGCAATATCGATTTTTCTTTTTTTTCTTGATGTTCTTATGTTGCAATTCGATCTTTTTTTCTTTTCTTTTAGCTTAAATCTGCATACAAACATCATTGAATGTTAGATTGAAGCTAAATGATGCATTTAAACCGTTTAAGATCAATGAATCCCTTGTAAACGCAAAATCAGCCCTAAAATGGCTGAAAATGCAATAAACAAAAAATGGGATGAGATCTACTCCAAATCTTATAAAACTTTCATATCTTGTATAAATAAGTCATATGAATCCATAGAAACTGATTTTATATTTTTTTTTATTTTTCTATAAAAAGTTATAGCCTTTTTAAATCTGAAAAACAGCAAATACTGGTACATCATTTTCCTTTTTTGCCCCTGATCTGATTCGAAAATAAAAAATCATAGCTCTTCTTCTCTAATTTAATTAAAATTTTGTGATCATCTAGATCTAGTTATAATGCATCTCTTTGTAAATTTTCATAATTTTTGGAGCTTCATACGATTTTATATGCATTTATGAATATTCAGCTAGTAGATTATAATAATCTGGTTCATAATAAAATAAAAATAACTCTATAAACTCTTGTCTTAGGCTGAATTCATCGTGAGCCCATGGTTTTAAAGAGTTATAAGTCATGTGCCGGCTAGTACAAAGTCATGAGCCCTTGCCTTCACCTAAAATACCAAATAATCTTTATAATTAACAAAGCTCGTCTAAATCTTGTGCTTAGACTAGTACAAAGTCGTAAGCACTTGATTTTGAAGAGTTGTAAGGCTTGTGCCGGCTAGTACAAATTCGTGAGCCCTTACTATCAAGAGAAATCAATAACTAAAAGAGTTTAAATCTGAAGGTTAAACTATTTTCTAAAAATAAAAATAGTTAGGGGATTAACCACAACCTTCACGAAACAGTTGTGATAGTCATCTTTTAACCTTTGAGCTTGAGTCTTAAGTTTGAAATCTTTGTCTTTATTTGAAGAGTTTATTTGTTCGGAAATAATTCTTGGTTTCTCATCTAATTGAGAACCAAATTGGGCTATAGGCTTACCTTTAACCTCAAACCTCCAACCGGTTGGTGTCCTATGGTAAGTATTTTTAGACTAAGCCGGGTTGTACCTAAAAGCATGATATGGTGTATTTCTAGGGTTTTTGAGTTTTTCAATGCATGCCATTTTCAATTTGAGTTTGTTTCCCTTTTTTTTTTGGACTTTTAGGGTTTTTGGATGATTGTAAAGAAAGTAAAATCTTCTTGTATCCTAGACCCGTCTTGTCATGGGATTGTTGCCCCTTATACAAGTTAGTTGAATCCAACCTAGTGCCACTACTCGATGCACTAGTGGATTTCAAAGTTCGATTTTCAAGATCCAACAATTGCTTGTCAATCTTTAAGGTACTAATTTGTTGAATAAAATCTTTTTTTTTCTTTTTCAAAAATAATTTTCTTTGTTTCATACTCGGTTACCTTAGACTCAAGCTCAAATACCTTTTTGGTTAATCCCTCAATGGTACATTCACTTCTCAACAACGCTTGGTTTGTTTCATTTAGAAGTTTGTTTGCCCTAGCAAGTTCAAATTTTAACATCCTCTCATTAGTGAAAATGTTTGCATCCTCAATATCATCATAATCATCATCCAAATCACTTACGGATGCACAATATGAAATATGGATGGGTTCATCCTCATTTAAAATAGGGTTTAAGCATACCTTGGCCTCCTTGGGTGGAGGTGAAGAGCTAGCTTCTACCTTACCTTCTCCTTGCACCTCCTTAGTGCTTGCTGAACTCGTCTCATCTTTCTTTTCTTCCTTGGTGACTTCTTCTTGAGTCGTCATCTTGGTTGGCTCCCCCACTTTCTTTTTGGCCGAGTGAAGTTTCTTTAGATATTTAATAATGATTTGGTCGGTAAGCTCATTTTTGGCAATAATAGCCTCAAAATTTTCTTCCTCTTCTTCCTTGATATGCCTTGTGCTTGACATAGTGAGGACATTGATTTGTAATTAAGTGTTCCTTAATTATCAAACTCAACGCGCTCTGATACCACTTTGTAACCCTTGATTACCGCTAATAATACTAATTTGGTCAATTAGTAAAGAGTACAAGGGTTAAATTACAATTTTAACAAGTTCTACAACAATCAAGCACAAGCTATTTCTAAACCAAAGATATAAAATAAAGTAAAGAGAAAGAGTTTAGAAATGCTCAATCAAAGGATTGAGTTGACACGCGATGTAACGAGGTTCGGCGTTATGCGCCTACTCCTCGGGTCCCCGGCTTCCCGTCTAACGGTAACAAAGCCGGCCCGATCTATTCAACCAAATACGAGTCTTGTACAAGGTCGAACTTTGCCCTCTTACACACAAAGGATGAGAGACAAAGTCTAAAGTTAATGAAGTAGCAAAAGCTAGGAGTAGATTTTAGCAATGGAGCAAATCACTTAAATCTCACAAGTGTTTAGAAAATAAGTTTAGATCAAAGATCTTGAGATTTAGCTAGGTATAGACAAGGTTTTCTCAAAGTTCTTTAATGGTGGCTGTAAGAATGTATTTTGCAAGTATTTTCAACAATAGAAGGAGAAAGGAGATAATCCCCCTTTTATAAAGAGCTGAAAACTAAACGTAACTCACTTTTTCGGCCCGAACCGTTATAACGATTTACCAATCGTTATAACGGTTTACAATTCGTTATAACATATTAAGTTTCAAACGGTAGGATTGTCAGAGAAATTTGCCCGTTGTTCTGCCGTATAGCCGTTGGATCAACTGAGCTGAAACGTTATACGATTTATCAAATCGTTATACGTTTCATGAATCGTTGTAACGATTACATAATCGTTATACGTTTTACAAATCGTTGTAACGGTTCAGTAATCGTTACATAACGATTCACTCTGGTTTCTTTGAGAATATTTCTGCCTTAGAGTATTTTTGAGTATCGAGATGAACCGTTATAACGGTTACGGAACCGTTATAACGATTCACTGAGCAGAAACATTTTTCTTGTTGTTTAAGCTCAATTTCTCTTGACCAATTGAACCCAGTTTGAGTTTTACTAAACCTAAGCCTAGTGCAGTCTTGATTAAGCTCTTGTATCCCAGTACTAGTCTTGGTTCTTGTGCACTAGTTCATTTGCATATTAATCCCTGCACAAAACTCAACAAGGCAAATTGTAAGATTCAAGATTATTTTGCAAATCGATAAATCAAAGAAGATGTTAAGTGTAACAAATCCATCAATAATTATATGGGTAATCAAGTACAATTGCATCTCTATATATAGTTGATGTAGATAATATGATCTGTATGGGTGCGCAAATCAAATAGCACGTGCTTATAAATTTTCGGCCCATACAATTTACTTTTCAATTTTGCATCGGAAAATTTTTATGTGCATCGACTAAGTCGATGTAGAATTTTTAGGCCCGCCAAATTTTCTTGTCCAATTTTAAAACCCTGCCAATAAATTTATCTCCCCGTCGAATGCTAGAAGTACAAGACCTCAATCCTTCGGTACAATTGCAGATCGATTCTCGAATAATTTCTTTCCTCTTTAAATAAAACCCTCCTCAGTCCCTTATTTTTTCCTCGAGGAATTGATGACATCACATCCTATATCTCTTCGACTCTATTGATTCGCTGCTCCTCTTGGGCTCCTTTCCGTCGCTCCTCTCAGTCGCTTCTCTCAACCGCTCCTCTCCTGCTCATCTCCACTATCAAAACCCTAGCTGTCCTCCTCTCCTCCATTCGTGATAGTTGACTTAGCTCCTCTCCTACAGTGGGCAGTGCTCTTTCTGTTGTTGCTGGTAAAATTTTTATTTCTTTAATATCACTTGTATAAAATTATTTCTATCGTTGGAGAACCATACCTTACAATTAAAGAGTAATTGTAAGGAGTATTTTATTTCTAGAATTAAGGGCTGAGTTAGATGTTGTGTCTAGCTTCAGTGAGATTATACCAGATATAATTATCTTTGATGATTTTGATCTCTTCTTATTTGGTTATCTTCTGATAATGCTGACAATCATGACCCTTTTTGTCATTATTTATTTTTCCGAGTTTATGGATCCCCACAACGCCAATGTCAATTCTTCCCTTCTTTTGGGAATTTGTAGCCTTCCTGATACCAAGTTCAAGGGATTAATTCATAGTTCTTTCTATAATGTGGATTATAATTTATATTCTTTATTTTTGGTAACTTTGGATTAATAACTCATTTGTATAAAGTTTGATATTATGAAAATAAATTACTCTCTGATAGAGTGTTATAGAGACAACATTGACTGATGGTGAATGCATTGAGCTAAAAAAGCCCAGAGAACGCTTATCTTGTTTCTCTAACAAGGTTTACTTATTTTATATTAAGTTATTTTCTATGAAAGTTAGACAATAGGATGTTGAAACATTTCAAAATAAATGTAAACCTAATTAGTCTGTGGTCCCAGAGAATACTTATTTTGGTTCCTGGATGCGTCTCAACCGAAATTATGCATGTTTGGACTATGATACTCAAGGAACTATTCACAAGGTACATATGTAATTCATGTGTAGAGAATTAATATCAGGCAATTAACTAACCAACCATATGATGGTTATAGCCTTGTCTAAGTGCTGAATATTATGCAACAGGAAGAGTACCCAACAAAAAGAACCCTGTGAGCTAAATCAGACTAGTATATAGATCACAAGATCACTGGTACATAGATCCTACCAAACAATCAACTAGTACATATCATATTTGTACTAAAGAGTCAACATTGTGTGCTATTGAATTGCTCCTTGCTCTGAAAACTACAGATTGAAAGAGAAAGGGGGCAGCATCCAACAAGGCGGGAGTGGTCCCAGGGAGGTCTTGGTTTCTCTCTCCATTTTTGGTAAGATGTGCTTCCATCTTTGGGCGATAAATGTAATTGAAAGTACAAAAAGAGATGTGTCAAACCAATTCAAAGCTTGTGCTTGATTCACACTCTCAAAGAGATGTGATGATTTTCTTTTTCTTTTTCTTCAACCACTAAACTGATATATAAGTCTTGTGGGAATTAAGAGTTTATAAATTGATTATTCACATTGTATTTCCAATTCAATGTGTTTGTAATTTATCTAAGCACCACTTATATAATTTATAATAAGAATTAGAATTTGGATGTAGGGCTCTTAAGTGTCATCTGCTCAAAGTGCGCAAGAGGGTTAAAGCCCATAGATTGGCGTATGAGCAAGAAGACTAAGCAATTGTTGATGTGTTTTGACTGACTTTTATATGGGATTACATGGTGGATGTCTAAGATATTTAGGAACTCAGTAGTATTGAGCTGGTTTGTGCTTTTTGTGTAGTTTTTAATTTGGAGATGATATGTGAAATTGAAGTGACATACTATGGAAGTTGATGTTATTCTTGTGTGGCTATAATTTTATTACATGCATTCTTATTGCGTGAATTTCATTTTTATTATTTTATAGTAATAAATAATTGTATATTATATAAAATCTTACAATTATGAATCTCAAACTAAAATTAATTTGGATGAGAATAAAACAATTATGAGGGATCAATTTATAAAAAAAATGTGGTGTCAATATACAAAAAAATGAGAGGTCAATTTACAAACTTTTTTGATGAAAATGGGGAAATCAAATAACCAATTATTTTTCACCACGTCATAACTCAAAGCTTCAATCAATTGTTGCCATATGTCATTATTTAACTCCTAGTTATAAAAGATTTGCATTGGCCGCTCCAATTTTAATCTCATGCTGATATCTTTGCCCTCCAATGCAAAACAAAAACTGCATCGGCCTCATGCTGAAAATTTTTATTAGCGTCGAACAAAATTACATCGGCCTCATATTCATCAGTTACCCATGCAACTAAGTCATCTGCATCAGTACTTTGATGTTATTGATGTACTTTTTACCCATGTTAATATTGCATTTTCTTGTAGTATAATGGTTGGTCCGTTGGTGATTGTTATCCATTTCTATATTTTTCCCACCTCTACTATGGTCTATGGACGTCTTTCTCTTAATTTACTGTCGCAAGAAAACAATTTAAATTGAGAAAAATCACTCGAGCATTGTTTGGTTTTGCAAATATATACACTTTTTAGTTTTTATGGACAGTTTGTCAAAGAAAGTTAAAGTAACACTAGTAAAGTCAACTTTCAACCTTATTAATCAGAGACGCGTTTTATTAGTCTCAGATAAAAACAAGAGTCAAACGAAAGAATAAAGAAAAAAGTTATTTAGTGGCGCACTCCCGGGACGCTTTCTCCACATAAACAAATATGACGCTGCATCTGTGTTGTACATGCGGCGACTCTCATCGCTAAGTGCACACAAATAAATACAAAGGGAGATATTATTTCTTTCACATTTGGGAAACAGGAAAATTGGAGCATAAAATGTGAAGATGATTAAAAGTAGGGGAAATTAGTTCCATGCCACCTCAAAACTTTAAATTTAGCAAAATTCCATTTTAAAATTTTAACTCTCTCTAATGTCACTCTAAAATAAGTTTATTTAGTCTTTTGCCACACTTATATATTTTTTGTTCATTTTTAATTAAGTTCAGTAAAATATCACTGTATTTTAGGGATGTATTTTTTAAATTCTAAAAATACCCTCATTTCTGTCTGATATATCTTTTCCTACTAATTTCGTTTGTTAAAATCGTTGATATCTCCGCAAAATACGTAATGCAGAAAGCAAATTTCAGACTATGAGCATCATGATTCAGAAATTTAAAAGCGAAAATTCTATTCGTAAGCATATATAAATGCATTTTTATAATTTTCTTTATGGGTCATTTGGATAGAAGATTTTAGTATGATTTATTTGTTGACTATTTTCTCTATTGTAGAATAAAATAAAAAAATGTTTGGTTTGTCATTTGCTAAAATAATTACGTATTTTGCAGAGATATCAATGATTTTAATAGACAAAATTAGTAGGAAAAGATATATCAGACAGAAATGAGGGTATTTTTGGAATTAAAAAAATACATCCTAAAAATACAGTGATATTTTACTGAACTTAATTAAAAATGAACAAAAAATATATAAGTGTGGCAAAAGACTAAATAAACTTATTTTAGGGTGGCATTAGAGGGAGTTAAAGTTTTGAAGTGGCATTTTGCTAAATTTAAAGTTTTGAGATGGCATGGGGCTAATTTTCCCTTGAAAGTAATATATTGCTTTTGAGATATACGAAAGGGTTTCAAAGTAATTTTGAAATTCAAAATTATGAACAGAGCATATTGCAATGAAAATTTACGATCCAATTAATTAATAATCCAACTATATTTAAAATCAAAAGTTTATGTTTATAATGGTGGAGTAGAAAATTTTCAGATGATAAATTCATTCTAAACCTCCATGTCAGGAATGTGTTGAGTGGTAAGGATAAATGGTTGCAGAATAAAAATATTCTTATATTTAAGAACATGAATTAGATAGTATATATAGGAAGTACGAATTAATATATTAGGATATCGTCGGTTGTCAAAACCTATTTTTTATTAATTTTTTTAAGAGTGAGGTTACGGTACATTGTAATATACGGATCCGAACTGAAATATTAAATTTTAAGTAAAAAATGACTGATCCGAACCGCTTAATATAATCTCCGTATCGGACTCTATTAGCGAGCCAAACTTTATATTTTTTGAAATTTTTTTGCTATTTTTTTGGATGGGGAGAAAATAATTATCATTGGACGATTCAGAATTTTTAAATCAAGCAATTTTTTTCTCATCCAAAAAATAACAAAAAACTTTAAAAAATATATAAAATTCAGCTAGTTAGTAGAGTTTAATATTGAGATCATATCGAACGTTTCAGATCTGCCAATTTTTACTTAAATTTTAAGATTTTAGGATAATGTATAGATGTATCCGTGCATTGCAATGCACCATAACCTCATTCTTTTTTAACAAAAAAACTTATATTTTCATCTAATCGAATTTAATAACGATAATTAATATTTTATCAGTCGGGGTGGACCCTATAATATTGACATCTTTTGAGATTTTTGGGCACAAAATCACAAGATAAAAACAAATCGACATATTAATATTTATTTATTTATTTTATGAGACAAAGATTATATTACATAACAATTTCAATTTCAATTTCTTAAATACAAATTGAATCTATTGATGCTATTTTACATAACATGAAGAATTGTTAAAAAAATACGGAATTTGAAGATCATCTAATACTAAAATAAGAATTTAATTAAAAGGTCAACAATGGACTAATATAATTGAAACAAACAGTGGATTTTCGACGTTTCGATATTTTTTTTATCAAACAATCTTTTGAATGTAATAAATTTTGGTGCAAGTTTTTTTTAATATTGAACTAGATCAAAGACTTATTTTTTGTGCTTTGAAATTGTAATATTAAATTATTTTTACTATAAAACATGTTGAAAACTTAATAAAATTGATTTCTTTGTGTATATTGCACAAAATAAACTGAAAGAATAGTTTTTTTTTTTGAAGATAGCTATATAACAAAAGGGTTTAATCGGCTATGGATCGGAAATGTTATTTAAAATTTTCCTGCGAATTTCAAATTTCAAAATACAAAATAATAAATGGTTAAAAAAACTAACTGTTAACTGTTATATAATACGGGAGATATTACGGTGCTTCGCGAAGCAAATAGATATTTTACTTCGGATTAAAAAATCTCATAAAATTAAAGTTTAAATTATCAATCTAATTCACCCAATACAAACTACATATTTAAATCTTATGGAATACCGAATTTGATTATATTTGGAGCTTTCTAACTATTTTTTTGGATTTAAAAAAAATACCCTAGAAATAATAATAAAATAATGATAGACACGCCTAAAAAAATATCCTCTTTCAAAAATGTAAAAAAAAAATTGTTACAAAGATCCAAAAATAGTAAAATTTGATATTATATAAGTTTTCAATATATAGATTATTGTGGACTAATTTGATTGATATTTCAAATTTTTAGCATATGAGATTAAAACTGAAGCAAAACGCTTCTTTACTTCGCGAAGCACCATAAGGTCTCCTTATATAATACTTAACAATCTTCAATGGATAAGATAATCAAGTTATCTTGTATTGATATACACTCATCAAAACCACGAAGTGACAAATTGACAATTTAGACAATAGACATAAAGTGTATTATGGTTACTTACTCTCTATAATCAATTGGTAATATTTTTTCAAAAAAAAATAGAACTTCCATTAAGTTTAGTATATATGATATTTTAATAGCAATTTAAAGAAATTAAACGTTCGCAGTACATGGAAAAACGATGACCATTATGATCTGTACTGCAGACGTGATTCAAAAATAGGCGTACCAAAAGATTAATTTTGCTAAAACAGAGGTGCAGGCAACGAAGGAATGAATGCCTAATAAATGGAGCGAGTGTAAAAAGCTGACGCGTGGCACACGTGGTGTCTCATGTGAAAAAGCCTTGATCAAAGAAACTCTCACTGCGGCCACACGGCCACACCAGACGACCTGAAGTAGAATGTACAACCACTGACGCACCATCTCTCGCTATCTATAGAAACCAACGAAGACCGGGGCATGCGCGCTTGACATAAGAAGTCTTCACACTAGCAACCTTTTCCACACCATTACTTATAATCGCCTCTATTGGAGAAAAATAAAAAGCCCAAGTAACAAAGGAAAAGAAACAGGAGATGGGTTTGACGCAGTTAGCCATGGATGAGCACTATCATCTTGGCTTCATCTCTTTCGAGCCACCACCTTTGTTTCTCAATCACTGCCTTAACCGGGAGCCTCCTTTTGAACGATCAGAGGCAGGGTCAGAACAACCGGAAGAAGCAAATCAGTGTTTACCTCTTTTGAGCAAGCTCGAAGAAACAGAAAAACTCATAAAAAATGAAGAGAAAGAAGAAGGAGATGGCGATGATGAACAGATCAGGTGTGCGTTTGATCTGAACATCGGGCTGCCTTGCGGCTTTGAGGAGAAATCTGATACTGTCATGATCAGTAGCTGTCTAAAAGATGAAGAAAAAGAAGAAGATGAAATAGTGATGAAGATGGTAAAGGGCTTTGAGCAAGAAGAGGAAGGAACTTTTGATGAAGAGAAAGGCTTCTGGATACCAACTGTGGAACAGATCATGATCGGACCGGTACAATTTTCATGCCATGTTTGTAACAAGACTTTCAACCGCTACAACAATATGCAGGTATCAATATATTATCATGATCATTACCAAATATTAGCAAAAAAAATTAAAGAAGAAAATGAAGATAAATATTTTGATCTTATCACGAATTTTTTTTTATGAAAGCCCACAATACATTTTACAGGCTCCAATAATTTAAAAAAAGCAATAAGTATTCCATTGAGATTTCCCGCTTAATAGTGACGATTTTCTCTTGAGAACTTTTCCCCACTGAAAATTATACAATGATGATTCTTTGCATAAATAAGTATTTTCTTGTATATAAATTTGCTAGTTAAGTATAAATAAAATCATAACTAAGCTTAAATTAAAAGAAAAAGAAGCATAAGTTCATAATTAACTAAACTATTAAAGAAATGAATTTGTAATCATGAACTTTGCAAGATATGAATGATTAGCTGAAAAACATAAGTAAAGATCTGATTATTAAGATCTCACTATTCTTTTTTCTTTTTTTACTCCCTTTATAGTTTATATTTTTTTTAAGTATCTCTTCTCTTCTGTGACAATAGTAATTGGATAGGACTGATCGACTTGCACCTTCTATAATATCATATAAATGCACCTTCCAACAACTGTAACTTGCATGAGAAAATTACAATTTACAAGCACTACTCTACACCAATTGAGATAAATTAGAATTTTCAGGTTATAATCTGGAGACATCTATGATCTATGCACCAAATATGTCTTTCTTGATAATTATATATATGAAGTTAAGTGAAAACAAAATTCAGAAATTGCACCCCCTTATATATAGTGGATAACAAAATGACTAATTAGTTTCATATGATATGATAGATTATGCAATCTGTTATCAAATTAAACTTCTTGTATGTGATAATAATAATAATGAAAAATCATAACGCATATTTTATTTCCTTATGCAGATGCACATGTGGGGTCATGGAAGAGAATACCGAAAGGGACCCAATTCACTTAAAGGAACCCAACAAACTCTTGCAATGTTGAAGTTGCCTTGCTATTGTTGCACGCAAGGATGCAAGAACAACATAAATCATCCACGTGCAAGACCCTTAAAAGACTTCAGGACACTTCAAACTCACTATAAACGGAAGCATGGCATGAAATTGTTCAAATGCCGCAAATGTGAAAAACCCTTTGCGGTGAAAGGAGACTGGAGAACACATGAGAAAAATTGTGGTAAGGTATGGTTTTGTAGTTGTGGATCTGATTTTAAGCATAAGCGGTCACTCAATGATCATATTAGGAGTTTTGGTAGAGATCACACTCCATGTACTCCACTTCAAATACGTGGTGGTGTCAAGGGAATTGAGAGACGATGTATAATTAGGTTTGACAATAAAGTCACGACGACAATATAAAAATTAGAAGTATAGATTAAATTGTATTGTGGTGAAGTAATATGTCGAGTTTCATCTCTTTCAAGTGAAATTGAGATATGATAATTTCTACGAGAGGACTAACATTTAGTCACATGCATAGAAATGTCAGATTCAATTCAAGCCTTGATGATTGGAGCCTCAACATATCAATGTTATTGATAGAGTAATAATAGATAAATAATAACGTTGTGAGGACCGGAGTTAATTAGTTAGAATGCTAATTGAATCCGGAGAAGGCCAGTTGTGAAGTAGCTGAATTTTCTTCAATATAGATGTCTACTCTAGCAAGGTTTGTTAGAGGCTCCATGAATGAACTCATGAAAGCAAGGTGCAGGAGAAAATTTCTCAGCTTCACAGACTTAATTAGTAGTATATTTACTATACTTTCTTTAAATATGTTCAATCAGTGCAATGTTGTAATCCTATAACATTTTTTTCTCAACATGAACATTTTTAATGGGTAAATATATGTTTCCTTTTATGTTTTTTAGTGTTTGTTTATAATTGTTTTTTCCTTTATTTTTCATTTTCACCTAGTTCAGATAACATATAAGAATTTAGTTTATAGTTACTGAAAATTCTTATCCATGAAAAATGTAAAACTGCAAGTATTCAAATCTGTACGCAATTGCTTTCGTATATTCTATTGTAGATTTTTCGCCACTTATTTCTCATTACAAAGGACTAGATGCAAATGCAGTTGCATATCATGAAAACGACACCTGCACTCGTGGTAGAATAAACAAAATTTGTGCACCGATGATAAGTACTGATTCAAAGCAATTAATAAAGAAAGTACCATCAGCAAAATAAACCAGAAAGATCAAAGATGCCTTGGTAGTAGCTATGTGAACCCAATTTCTAAAGTGAGGTCATAATGTATTTTAATATTACAGTCCAAAATTGAGGCGGTTTTGTGGGCCCAAACCAACCCACCTGCACTTCTTAACCCACTTGACAATTTGGCATACACACTCCGCAAACCAAGGATGCTATCTATTGGTGGTTTTAGGTAAAAATAAAAAAACATTTTTTTAGGGAAGGATCACCTTTAATGTTATATTGAAAATGTTGATAATGGATTTTCAAATAAATACAAAAAAACTAATTTTTTTATGAATATGTTCTTTTACTTAAAAATTAATGATAATTCAAATTTTATATAATTTCATTATTATTTAATAGTCCATCAAAAACCATCAAATTATAACCGTTGTAAATTATATAAAATTTTGATGATCCTTGATAAAGTATCAAACGATAATGAAATTATATAAAATTTAAATCATCATCAATCTATAAGTAGAAGAACATATGCATAAGATTTTTTTCTATTTTTAATTTTTTTTTAGTATTTATTTGAAAATGTATTATCAAGATTGTCAAAATAATCCATTATCAAGTGATCCCACCCACCCTATTTTTTTATGGGTGACAGTTATTAGGTCAATATTCAATGGTTCAGAGAACCTAGATTGTACTGCTATGGTGACGTGTTTGATAGAGCGTTCAAAACACGTTGAATCAGACGAATGACATCCTCTCTTTTAGCTCCACAGAGTATGCTTTTTCTCCTTGAATCATCCGATTAGTGATAAATACTTTAATTTAATAACAATAAATCCCAATACATCATAATAATCCCTTACAACCATTCAAACTAAATCGTGCCATTCAGATTAACGTGCGGAGTTCTTCACACATAAAATCTTGTTGGACGATTTCCATCCCAAATGAGGAAGGGGTTTAAGTCGCAATTTTTTTATTTTTGGAAAAAATATGTTTCTAGTATGATTGCTTTTTTTAGATGAACTAAAAGAGACAAGATAAAAATTCGATCTTTTTATATTTTATTTCATTTTATAAGTGAAAAAAAGTGTAAAAATTATAAAAAAAAACTAAATGAATCAAGTTTTTTTCTTGGTACTTTTTATTTCCATAAAAAAAGTAAAAAAAAATCGAGTCAAGTCAGATGCATGGACACGCTAGTTGCTAAACCGGATACCAAATAAAAACGTGTATGATTAAGTATGATTAAACATATAATGAGAGGGATTTTAAAAAAAAATCAATGGAGATTACAAAAAATTATCTCAATCCATAAAATATCGTACTACATGTGCCTTTAAACTTGTACTTCGAAATTCATAAAAGATCGTAAAAATATATTTAATATGAAGATCATTTATAAATATATATGAACTAAAGAAAATAAAAAACCTTAACATACAGGGATCAGATTAAAAAAAAAAAAACACAACAAATTAAATCAACATTTTTTTTAATAATGTAGGAGTCCGTATTTAGTGTATGCATAGTCACTATTGTATATGCAGTTTTAGAACGAGCGGGGGATCTTTCTAAAACATGGGTTTACTTAGATGATATATATACCTCAAATTGTATATATAGTTGTATGTGATCACCGCCGATGCATTAGAGGTGACAATCAAATCGAGTTCAGTTTTAGATAGGTCTAGGTCTGATTTAGTTTGATTTTTTAAAAGAAATCGAGTCGGTCTTGGTCGACTCAAAATCAGGCTAGATCAGATTAACATTAATTTATATGTTAATTTGTTTTTTCATATTTTAGATTAATTTTAATTAAATTATAGATTATTTAATCTTAAATTGGAACAAGTTAGATCATTTTTTATCCAATTGGATAAATTTGACTTTAAAAAAAATAAATCGGACAAATTTTTTGAATCGAATCAAATTTTATCACCTCTATCGTGACAAGCATTATCAAAACAATATAATTAGACTAGCAACAAGCTGACAACTAGGGGTATCAATGGGTTTGGTCGAGTCGGGTTCGGATCGGGTCATATTATTTTATTATATTTTTGATCCGATCTAAACCCGTATAAAATAATTAATTATTTATTAATTATTTTTGTGTAAATTTAAACAATTAAATATTGATTAATTTATAATTAATTTTAATTACTATATAATTAGTGTATATTTTAGTTTTAATTAGTATTAAATCATAAAATTACTTTAAAAATCATAATTAATCGGGATGGGTCGGGTTGACCCGATCCCGACCAAACCTGATTCAGATTAAAAAAATTAAACTCATACCCGACCCATTTATTTTCGAGATCATGTCAGGACATATTAGATTCGAATCGGATCGGTTAACCCGTCGGATCGGGTCGATAATTGTCACCCCTACTGACGACAAGCTTGTGATGTACTCGAATAGGTTTGCTAACCGGAATAATAGCATTAATTGATTGTAACAGTTTTTTTGTTTAATAATTAAAAATGTAAACCGTAATTCAATTATAATTAAATCAATTCAAAACCAAATTATTTATGCAACTAAATAGAAAAAAGAAAGAGAAAGCAAACACACAAATAAGTGTTGTTAATGAAGTTCAGACAAATTTGTCAAAATAAATAAACTTAATTTCTTGGTAAATATATCGATATTATGTGTGGAAATATTTTAGATCTAGAATTGTGTAAGAATCTAGAACTATTTTTTTCTAGGGAGGTTCTAAATATTTAGGAACTTGATTATTTAAAATACTAACATGTCATCGTGGAAATTTATTAATTTTAAAAATATTTATTTCTGACACTAATTTGATTATAAATAAATAATATATTTTATTTAAATATAATTTATGTTTTTTGAAAGACTTAAATTTTTAAATAAAAGATGATATAAAAAATATAATAAATTTTCTTTTATGACTATGTTGTACAATGTGTAGTTTTTTTTTTTACAATCAAATATAATAATAGTTATTATTTAATTTAATTGATATACAAATTTTTTTAGATTTTTTATTAATGTATGATAAAAATAGCAAATAAAATGTAGAGAAAAATGAATTTGACTGAAATCTGAACCGTCTCTTTTATAAAATAAATCGAATCTCTATTATAAATAAAACATAAGCATCATTACATATTATCTGATAACATTAATAGACAAATTCAGTTCATATGATTTTTATACTATCTACACTATACTATATGATCAAAATACCAATATTATAATTCATGATTGAGATTGATTGATTTTATAAAAGCAATAGTTCAAATTTCAATCAAATCCATTTTTTCTCTCCATTATGTTTACTATTTTTGTCATGTATTTATAGGATGTCCAAAAAAATTATATATCAAATAAATTAAATATCAATATTATTAATTGTTATTGTAAAAAAACTAAGCATTGTACAATCATACTCAGAAAAAATATTATATTTTTATATTTTCTTTTATTAAATAATGAATCAATTTTCTTTAGAATTATAAGAGTCCTCTAATTATTATAGATATAAATTATATTTAAGTAAAATATATCATTTATTTGTATTAAAATTAAAATTAAATATAAATATTATTA
Source organism: Schoenoplectus tabernaemontani (assembly GCA_037127355.1). Taxonomy (NCBI): domain Eukaryota; kingdom Viridiplantae; phylum Streptophyta; class Magnoliopsida; order Poales; family Cyperaceae; genus Schoenoplectus; species Schoenoplectus tabernaemontani. The sequence continues at coordinate 10,549,561 of CM073750.1, read as the reverse complement.
AAATGAAAAGGTTCCTCACAAGGACTGAGTTTATGGCTAGCCTAAAAGAAGAGCTTGCACATTGAAAGCAAGAGAAACACAAATTTTCCAAATATAAGCGGCGCTATTGGATTGGACCGTTTATTTTGACCATTTATTTTTTCCTCCTAATGGAATTGGTTTCTGATTCATCCAAAACGGTTATGGTTGAATGTACTTGATTAAAAACAATAATATCTTCATTACTTTTGCTTTTAGTTTTGAAAAGCATATGATTCTTTCTACATTTATTATACCATGTTTTATACATAAATAATTAATTCAGAAGAAATTATATTAGAATTGTCGTGGATGTTATATGGTATTATGTTAAGTTCAGTTTTGAGTCAATTTAAGTAAACCTGCATTATATTCTAGTTCAATATTTTTAAATGTGGATTTTTTTATGTATGCATAAGGTTACTGCATATTTTATATGTAGATTTCATTTGCACGTATATATGTGACTTTTTCTTATTTTTAACTAGAGATTATAAAAAAAAAAACACTCAACTATAATACAAATGAGTTGTAACCTAATAGTAAGATGAAATACAAATATTGATATAGCTCTTTGATTTGTATTTCATTGAGAGTCAATTAAATTCTTTGTTATTTTTTAATGCATATTAGACAGCATGTACCTATATATGAATAAAAATTATATATCTTAAGTTACATGATATTTTCGTAACAGTTTGAAAACACTACCCTAATTAATATTGTCTTGTTCAAATAGAATCTGAATCGAATATAATAAATAATAATATTATAACAGCACCCATAATATAATCAAATATACTTTTATTACCATAAAATATTCTATTTAACTGGATCCAAGTCAATTTGGGTCCAGATTTGGTTGTGATCTGTTTCAAAATCGTGTAATTGATCAAATTGGCTCCTCCAGAAGAAATGAACTACTTATCTACAAGCATATCTATAAGTACCAACCAAAACTTTTTGTTCCTCCAATATCTCTTCTATTTCCAATAAAAATTAGAGCAGTGAGAAGGGTGTACCACTAAATTCACATTATCAATAAATATGCATAAATATTAATATATAATAAATTTGTGTTAGTATATATTAAATTAATTATAACAATAAAATCTGTAAGAAACAAATATTATTTACGAGGTCACGTGACTGACCACATAGTTTATTTTTCTCTCATCTATTTCTTTTTTACCATTATTTCAATCTTTGATTAACTAACTTGCTTTGACAAACATTTATTTTATTTATAAAAAATAAAGCTTTCATTAATGAAATATATTTTAGCTTTTACAAATATATATAATTTTGATTATATATAATTTATTATGTAGATGATTATTTAATTAAAATGAATATACTGGGATATTTAGTTTAATTTATACTATTATATAAAGCATCTAAGAATTGAAGGATCCATTTTTTGTCATGGTAATTTTTTATTATACCAATTTTGTTCCTCAATTAGACGGATAATATTTATTTTTGGTTGATCGAACGTATGTAATCGCGTCCATTGATCCCTTTTTTCTCTTCATTTCTTTCTCATCTATATTGTTATTTTCATAATATAGTTTTTTTTATTTAGCAACCTTGTGCATGTTTGATAAGAAATTAATGGTGATAATATATATTGGAATAATTCACTTTTGTTATCATAAATCCATGAATCATTAATTAATACTGTGTAGAAAATCTCATCAATGTGAATTTTTTATTTTATAATATTTTAATGTTTAAATAAAAGAGTCGGACGACGCGCGGAATATATAGCCAGTATAAACTAACATATAGAGTCATAGACTCATGTGTTGCGTCAGATGGACAACAAATGGAAAACTTTATTGTAAAAATTACAATCATGCGTGTACAACAAAATATTGTAGGCGCTTTCTTTTCAAATGAATTTGCAAACATTTATAACAGTAAAACATAACTTGTAATGTTACTGACTGAATATTTAGGAAATACTAAATAAGTGCGCACCTAATTACTTTTTTCAAATTTACATAGGATGTCATCAGGTTTGAAGCTGACCTGGCCAAGGACCACCTAATCTTTTTCGAATGCCAACAAAGAGGGGGGTGCTTTTAGACTTTGAGACCTCAAGATAATGTTATTTTTCTGTAAGAGTTGCTTCAAGTCCAAAATTTGTCTTTTCTTCCAAGGGGAAAAAATAAGAAAGGAAAAAAATGACGGTGGATCGATAAAAGCTGTTTTTTTGGTATTAATCAATATTAATTGAAAAAAGTATCCGCTGGTTAGAATTGATTTTCCAAAGTTGTCTTTTATTTATAACTTCGACCCAAAATTCAAATCTATTTCGTTATCATATTATGTCCATTTTTCAAAGCGAGCATTGAATTAAGCCGATTAACTTTTCAGTGTTGAAGAAAATAGTGCCAAAGACCGTGCAAAAAAAAAAAGATTGACAATTCCTTGTTACAAAAACGATAAAAGAAAAAAATATCAGATGGCATGGAATAAAATTTAAAATTATCCATAAGATCAATGAAATATTGTTAATTAAATCTCGATAACACCGAAGTTATTATGATATGATGTTTTCGCGAAGTGAAAAATATGCTGCTACGTCATGTAGGAAATGAACAAAATCTGGGTTTTGTAATGCAATTTTTTAATCATTGAATTTTTAAGTACACCCTTTGGCACATTCGACTTTTAACAAGTGAGAACGATTTGCTCAGCACGTTGTCATTAATAAATAAGGAAATTAACCTTATGTTAGTTATTGCCCTAAGATCCAAATCGCAATTAAATAGTATCATACTGACATGCATCATACATGCGGCGAATTGATCAACTTGTAAAAAAAAAAAATGATCAAATCTAAAGAGGACAGATATTTTGATATGGCCAAGTCACTCGTGTTCAGGTGCACGACTTTGGATATCTTAGCAGGCTTTATTTAATCAAATCTCATTTAAATTTATTTTATTATGTCTTATTCTTCATATGTACGCTTAAAATATAATATACTATATATTTTTATTTCTTTCAGACTGAGTGACCTCATGTTGCTTGGGATTATTTGATTAGTTGCTTTTAAGACTTTATTCTTTTCAAATATGTAGGAAGTTAAAATTGTATTATTACTATTAGGGAAGCAATTTTTCAATTAATAATTGTACTAAAAATTTTGTGTTACTATAATCAAAAGAAAATATATCTATTAATTAATGCTTTAACATATTTAACAAAAAAAAATAGGATTTCTATTAGCCAGTATATATTAAAGTGATTAATAATTTGTGTGTTATGCTCTTTTGTTTGAAGTTAATTCAACTTTTTTTTCCTTTTTGTTTGAATTTTACGGTTTCCATACATTCTTCCTTCATTATGTTTCAGATCGCATAACAAGACAACTGCAAATGCATACGTATAAAATATATTTTATCAATTGAGAAACTTCCATGTATTAAATATTTTTTCTTACTTATTTAAATTGAAAGCCTCTCAACGCATGCATTTACATATAATCCATTACAGAAATTCAAGTCCAGTGTTGTAATTTTTAAGGATATTTTATCTATACTATATTTTAAAGCACGTAATGAATTAATTCATTTCATCCAAAAACAAAATACCGTAAATATCCTTCTCACTCAATTAATGATGCAGATTGAACATTTAGAATAATTGATTATCAAAATTTAATTAAGCTTTGTTCTTCCTTTTTCCAATTAAGATATTTTGTAGCAGTTTAAAAAAGAAGTTAGCCATCGATTAAATTAGCTTAACTTTTGCAGTAAAAAAACTACCCACAAGACAATTTTAGTAAAGAAGGAAGTCAATTGTTATATTTTGAAAATTATTTTCATTAATTGATGAATTGATTATATTTTAATAATTTTAGGGTAATTTAATTAATTTCAAATATATATAATATCTAAATAAAATATATTATTTGATTATAATAAAATTAGTGTTATTTACAATGATTTTAAAAAATAAGAGAGTCCCGTACAATGAGCCATTCTTCTAGAATGTGTGCATTTTATTCTGTCGTAAATAATGTGTATTTAGAAAATAAATATAGGCAACTTTATATTTCTAAACATCAAACAAAATATTTTTCTTTTAAATTTTTTTATGGTCCCAATTACACATCCTAATTTACTTCCCTTTACCTACTGCTATGCAAACAGTTCAGTTTGTTCGGTTTTTAAATCGAACTATCGAAATTTGAATTAAACAGTTCGGTTGTATGGTTTAATTGGTTCAGTTCAATTAGAAAATCAGAGGATTTCCGGTTGCTGTAAATTGAATCAGTTGTAGATTCTCTATATCGTTAATCCGAACTAATCGAAACGTGCTTCGGAAGTTCGCGTTTGGGCACTTATATTTTAAATCGTGGAACATTGATTACTGAACCGGCATTTAATAAAAAAATAATAGTTGATTTTAGTTCACCTTATTAAAAAAAATAATAATTGATTAGTGGTAGGAATAGCTCACAAGGGTTGAGATTTTGAACTCAATCCGGCCGGTCTGTTTAGAAATTTGATTTTTATCTAACCTTTTCCAACTCGGTACAACATTTTCCCTTTACATTATAAGGACCGAATTTGATAAAAGCCGAACCTAACTCCGGAATTTAAGGCGTCGTAGTCTAAACTGTACGAGATTAAATAGTAACTTTGGGTTACGAATAAGCAAGAAATGAACTAGATAGAGGACTATGAGATATACATTTATGTATGTAATAAAAGAATTTATAATCTATGGGGATGAGGAACTTTTACACCAGCTTGATTTTCTTATCAAACTAACAAATTTAGTCCTGTTATCAAGTTTTATAAATCTTTAAGTTCTTTTTAAACCATTATATTCTAATTATAATTAAAAATCTAAAAAAATATAAATTATTTTAAAAAAAATTACTTTCTACACTTATAATTTTAAATTTTACTTTATTTTTTAATATTTTCTGTTATATTTTAGTTATATTTAGAAATCTAAAAATATTAAAAAATATTAGAAAATAATAAAATATCTTTCAAATTCGGTCTTTACCGGGTCCCTAAAATATGAAAGGCCTAATTAAGATCGAGTTCGTCTATCAAAAATTAAACTCTTTAAACTTAATTCTCTAAAATTTTTTATCAAATTTAATTTTATCCGATCCTATTTTAGACCCACTTAACCTAATATTTTAGATGACCTGACCATTGAAAACCATGTCTAATATTGGACCCAAAGTCAGCATTGTCCATAACTTCTTTTGAAGTGTTGTACAAGCTCATCCTTTTTTGACTGCACATGCTTACATCGGAAGAATAAAAAAAATAGAAATTCATTTTGAATACTCTTGAGTCAGTTTGGCAAATTAAGGAATAATTTTGAAAGAGTGATAGAATAATATATTTTTGGAAGAGTGGTAAAAGAGTGATATTCTTGACTTTTCGGAAGAGCGAAAATATCGTTTGACAATTATTAATCAGAATAGTTAAAATATAGATAATTATGATACTAACAATGATGATAAAGATAATAATAATATTAAAATAGTAATAATAATAATAATAATAATAATAGTAATAAAATAATGATCATAATCCATAATCATAATAAAATAATATTCATAGTTGTAATCATAATAATATAATAGAAATATAAACATAATCATAATATAATAATATAATAAAAAATATAATTATAATCATAATCATAATCATAATAATAAATAATCATAATTCTAACAATAAATACAATAATAATATAATCATAATATAATAATATAATACAACATAATTAAATAATAATAAAATAATAATCATAATCATGATAATAATAATAATCATAATATAATCATAATAATCTTAATGTAATAATTATATAATATACTATAATAATAATAAAATATAATAATAATAACTAATAACTAATAATAATCATAGTCATAATCATAATAATATAATAATAATAATATAACCATAATCATAATATAATAATAAAATTATAATCATAATCATAATCATAATAATATAATAAATAAAAAATAATAATATTAATCATATAATAATAATAATAATACTAACAGTGATGTTAATATAATAATAATAATAATTATTAATAATATAATATAATTATAATAAATAATAATAATAATATTAATAATAATAATAAATCATAATCATAATCATAATATTAATTATAATAAATCATAATATAATCATAATTGTAATCATAATATAATATGACATAATCAAACAATAATCACTATTCCAACGAGAGCTAATCCGGTATACCACCTATAAATTGGTATACCTAATTAGCACTCTTCTACTTAGTCAAAAATTCATTTAGCAAATTAATTTATCGAAATAATTATTCTATTTTAACTTTTTACTATTCCAGCGAGGGCCAAATAAACCTTGATTCACAGTACATCGTCATTTCTTGATACGTGGGTCTCACTTATTAGTGGTATGGTAGTACTCATTTAAAGATATAAAATATTTTCTTCCTTTTTAATTTCTATCTTCCTGGTGGGTGGGTAAGATGATCAGCATTTTCTATGCTATGACACTATTATTCAGTAAACCGAAAATGATTTCGGTTAATTTGGTTTTAATTTATTTCGGTTGGTTATTTAATATTTATAATTCGATTTTTTTTTTCATAACTTGAAATTAATTTTGGTTGTTAATTTTTAATTCGGTTTTAACCGAATCTATCATTTACACACCCGTAAACTTTACCTCGTTTGTTTCATCCCGTTTCCCTATCAAGTCCAATTATTCAGCTTTTTTTTCTTATTCAGCATCAAATCACGAGTAAACTATAATAAAAAAATTAGACTTCACCTCGATAATATAGTTCTTAAATAAATAATTAATAATATAAAGTTTTAAATATATTTAATAAAATTTTACATTAAAAAATTTAGACAAAATATTTTTAAATGTTAAGTAATGATGATAATAATAATAATAATATTATTATTAATAATAATTATTATTATAATAATAATAATAAGTAATATAATTAAATACATAATAATTTATAAATGATCATATAGAAAAATTGAATCATTGTAAGAGTTAAGTTTTATCTTAAATATATTACAAATATTATTTTAAATGAGAAGAGAGAAACTATTTTATATAAATTTTTGGATTCAAGAAGATGAAAAGATTTAAATAAAATCAATGATAGAGAAAAATGATGATGTGAAATATTTAAAATTTTTAAAGTTTAATTCTTTTTATGTATTAAGAATTATTAATGGAAGTGCATCAGTCAACAAATTTTCGCTTGCGAAGCTGTCTTGGAAACAAATTAATAATTTTCCAAGAGAAATCTAAACTAAAACTAGCTCGAGTTCAGCATGATAGGAACTATATATTTGTGTGTTTATAGATTTTGAATATTATAATAATATATTTCCTTAATTTGTTAGCGTTTTGTTTTCAATTGGTACAAAAAGTAACTGACACTGTAATTGTTATGTGCTAATTATAACTCATCTATTAAAAATTTCGTCGCTTTAATTTAATTTATATTTATTTATTAACTTTGATCGTTGTCAAACATTACAAATCCAAATAGTCGTTTATATTTATTTAAAAAATCGGAATAGACCAAAACAAGTGAAGTTTTAACTTATCCATTGCATTAAGAGGATCCCCCCCCCCCCCCCAAAAAAAAAAATACGCTACTTTTGTTTCAATTTCTTAATCTTTTTCTGTGAGTTTCCAAACAAAAGCTGTGTGAAAAGGAAAAAGAATATGACTATGTAATGATTGCAAGAAGGGCTGGGATTTGACAAAGTAAAATATTACATTTGTGAAAAGAACAATAATAAGGAAAAGAATATTTGGACCACCTGAGGTCCTGAGGTATGATGGAAGTTTGATTTCTGTAAAGTATGATAACGAAAGAGTGTCACTGCGCACCAAATACCATTAAAAATGTAAGAGAAGGTAGAATATCTTCATATAATTCACACCTATATTAGTTAGGTACATTAATTACCTAACTGAAAGGGTAGTTAATGTATGAAATAACGAGCTTCACTGGTATGTAGTGTTCTAAATTTAGACACGTCGTGGCCGAAAACGGTACGGAATGGTACGAACACGGCTAGAAACGAACGGGTTAAGGCACGACACGGGAACGGGAACGGTACTGTTTCGTGCTCGTGTCTTAACCGTGTCGTGCCACGACTTTTAGAAAATTTGGCGTTAGACACGGTGCGGAAGGCGTTAGACACGGGTACCAGGCACGATACGGAACAGAACGGGGGGCAAATGACTATACTATGTCTCGTATTCAATCTATCATTCGTAAAAACTTTGACTCCCTTCAACATCGACCCCGCGTGCAACAAATATGCAAATGTTTGCAAACTCCGGGTCTGACTATGGCAACATAAGACTCGATGATGAAAATTTCAACATTATGTAATTTTGGCATCAAGTGAAGGGCATATTTCAAAATTTAGCATCTATGGCTTGTGATATTCTTGCTGTTCCAATCTCCACAGTAGCATCTGAATCTTATTTTAGTGCAGCTAACAGGGTTCTCATTGACAAAAGAACAAGATTAGGTGAGAGAGTATTTGAGGTTCTAGTTTTATTGAATGATTGGTACGATGCAGAAAGCAGACTTCAAAATAAGTCGTGGATGTACCAAATTGATCGAGAAGAAATTGATGCATCAAGTTCTAATGTAACTAGTGAAGGGATGCCAGAGGTAGAGGTGAACCAGTCCCATGAGGAACAAGATCAATTGGCGAGGTACTCAAATCCATATATGTACAACTATGAAGAATATGGATATATGTACAATACTATGCACGGAGATTTTTTTTAAGGACTAAGATACACATTTCAATTTTAATTTTTAAAATTTTTATTTTTATTTTTTGAAATTATACATTTATACTAACATGTTTATAAGTTAGTAACTCCACTTATGTTTCTAACATAGTCGGTCCCAAGTCCGAAAAAATGAGGAGGGATAATTTACAAAATATCATATGTTGAGAAATTTCAGATTTTTGTTGACAAATTTTATATTTTTAATGTTCTGAATTTTTAAAATAATTTAAATTTTAACGAACTTTGATTTTTTTAATCTTTTGATTTTTGATATAAATTTATTTTTTTAAATTTTCTGAATTTTTTAATGTCGGACACGGTAAGACACGTTTAGCACGATTAAGACACATAGACACGATACGGTTGGTCACGGTTCCGATTAGACACAGCACAAATAAAGCACGGCACGATTAAGGCACGATTAAGGCACGACACGCTAGACACAACGTGTCTTATCCGTGTCGTGCCTCCTTCTATTATTTTTGGGCATGGCACGGCACGGCACGAAAAAAAATAAAATAATAAAAGACACGGTACGGTACGATATGAAAGCACGGTGTGTCCGAACACGATACGGTCCGGCACGGCACGAATTTAGAACACTACTGATATGTTTGTTTAGCTGGAATAAGTTGCATCACAATTAATTGAAATGCTCCGACAAATTAATTACGGTGGAATGACACAATTTATTCTGGTATCTTAAACCATGCCTGACAAAGGTACTCCTTAGTCAATTTACCTCACAACTTTTCCAGAAACAGTGAAACACAGTAAAGAAACACTAAATTTCTCAAATTATTCTGACATCTTTTGAAGTGATACTCCATTATTCCTCATCTACTTTACTGCACATCAAAATGCAAAATGGATTTTCTTAATCTTTGGATATAATTTGATATTTGTCTCTGGCTAACATCGAGACTTATCAAACTATTGCTTGGTCAGATTTATATTTAGGAGTATACCGTAAGAAGTAGAGTTTAGGAAAATATAAAAAAAATCAAGTTTAATTAAAAGGAGGGGGAAAAAATCGGAAATTGAATGCACAATGCGGCGTTCCAGACCACAATTAATAGATAAAAATTGACTGATGGGCCGCTCTCTAGCCCATTTATACATACACACGGATAGGCTACCTGAAAAACTAAACAATACTATTTAATGGCCCAGGATATATATTTGTAATTTATTGATTTTGGTAATTAATTAATCAATCTGTATGACTTTATTGCCCTCTTAAATTGCCTCTGATGTATGTCAGATTCATATATACTCTCCGCAGAATCATAAAAGATGGGGGACCGATACCAATCAAGAAAGCTTATAAAAAGAAAATTGGGAATATACTGTTAGAGTAAAAAAAAAAAAAAAAACGTTATTATTGTTTGTTGGAATTGAGGGGCACGTTTTATTGATTACCTCTTTGAATAATGGGGGCAGGAGACTGTAATCATAACCTGAAAATGCAACTTTTTAGAGGAACCCATCTCGAAGGAAGGGTTGAGATCATAAGCCAATATATCTCTGATCATAGGATTTATTGAAGTGATAAATCATACTATTATTTTTTTTTAAATTACATAGGGAGAAAAAATATATATAATTTTTCAAGTTTAAATGTCCCATAACCGAGGGCCGGTTCAATTCTCAGTATGTTGAATGTTTATGTTGCAATAAATCATGTGGTAAATTCACTCCATTTTGAGAATAGAACTTACATGTCAAGCTATGATATAGAACATGAATTAGGCCCGTCTTCTCAAATGCAAAACTTGACCCCTTCAAGATCAAGGTATAATTTATTTCCGAACAAAAAGAGTAATTTCACTGTGAATATAGTTTTTATGGTATATTCAATGCTTAGATATATCTTTTTGAAAAATATTATTCAAATGAAAATTTCAAAAAAATCATACATGTGGTTTAATGGTTTAGATAGAATGTGTATCAAATTTTAATTATTTTGAAAGAAATTTTGCATCTCATCATACAAATTTAGAATTTTAATGGTGTTTTAATTACATTGTAATGAATGACTAATTAATTTCTTAATTATTTTAAATTTGATACATATTTTATCTAAGTCACTAGAAGTACATATATGATTTTAGATTTTTTATTTAAGTAAAAAAATTCCAAAAATATTTACCATAAGACATTGGATATAAATAAAAAATAAATGCATACCGGAATTATTCGATCAAAAAAATACAACGCATTGTAGATTATAGGCAATAAAAAGACATCATTCACATGTTGCTTAGCTGGGATAACATGAATACTATACAGTAATAAATACAGATTAATCATCACCACGGGACCACATAGATGCAACAAGGAAGAGTAAAGGCCCTGTAATTGGATTATTTTATGGCGTTAAATGAAACATGCATCGATCTATAGAGAAGGTATGATTCCAATTTGATGGCAGTTGCTTTCAAGTATTGGACAAGAAAATGCAAACCTTATCAATTTGTCTCATGGATTTTCTGGTGCACTCTTTTGAGAAAATATAAAATACTGATGAGCATTATTAGAGGAAATATATGAGACAATCGTCAACCAACTTTTAAAATATATTATTAGGAGAAAATGAAAATTTTCCAACCGAATTTGCCTTTCACGTTTTTTATTAGAAAAAAATAAACAAGTTTTGAGATCCACTTTTCATTTTTATTTACGTCTTCTTTTTACAAGCCAGTATTAAATAGTAGTAAAATTTCTAAAAAAAGGACTAGTAAAAGTGATCCAAGTATTTTTAGTTGTTTTAATGCATTAAATGGTAAAATAAGTTAGTATTTATGGAGGTACTTTAAAATTACTTCATTAAACTTTTTTTAGAACTTTTTATTTAAACTACTTTACCTATTTATTTCATTACTACACCACTACTACTTTAAGATTACTTCACTTACGAAACAGAGGGCTTATTTGCTAGATTTCGTACTAATCTTATTTTTCTTCCGAGAAAATAAAGAAAGAAAAAGATAAAAGACGCAGAAATTTCTCACCAATCAGAATAACCTGTATTACCAACAACAGTAGGACAATTTACTCCAATCCAGTGTTCAAAACTGTGTCAATTTTCTATTAATTGCTATATAGTATATATAGGTATCTTACAGAACTCCAGACATCACAATGATATATATATTTAATACCAACTTTTTACAATGCATCGGACACTGGATAGTTATTCATGTTATATTATGAGCTTGCCGTTTACAGAGAAAACATTTCTCATAAGAAAGAACAAGGCAATTCATAATCTTCCATTCAAATTGTTGATTGAATCTCGTCACTTTATCTACAATTCTTTGAAAAGTTCCCATACGCAACTTTCCTAATTAAATAAAAATAATGGCAAAAAATTTTTAAAATGCATCAACAAATTAATACTGTATCCCCTGTATTCGGGTTCTAAGACCTATCAAAATTGGAGAAAGGGAAAACTACATCCTATCTTCTTCTTTCAACCTCCTTTTTTTTTTTACTTCTCTTTTCCTTCTTTTGGGAAGGATTGCGAAAAGTGAGGAGAGGTTGATGGGTTCAAGAAGGGTTTTTTTTTTTTTCATTTCTTGTGTTTTCTTCTTTATTATCAAAAGAGCTACAAATTTAACACCTCTTGTCGGATCAATGATAGAACACAACAGAGGGCACCTCAAAGCCTGAGTCCATTAAAAATGGAATTGCCTCAGGCCTCTCCGCCAAATCCCTATAAAGCTCATACTCTGCCTCATAATCATGCAAATCAAGCTCCGCCTTTTGATTTGTATGATAATGGTGCTTTGCATCACTCGATTTTCCGAACCCGAAGACGCTAACCTTGTCACAAATTCCAATCGCAAACATTACAGCTTGCATACCCGACGAATAATGAAAGGCAGTCTCATCATGCTGTTTACTCCACTCCTCTGGACTTCTACCGGTTTCACGCACAAACCTCTTCAACGAATAGTACTTCACAAGCCTCGAACATAACAAGTCAAACCGCGCATCCGTGACTTGAGTCGGTGCTCTGTAAGACTGGTTACAGATTGTCAAATCGACAAAGTGTACCGCTTGGCATATGTACATGATCAGCGGTACACCGTCTCCATACGGGTGGCAATAACATCCCCTACGTCTTGAACATAGGTGCAGTATGTTGCTGTTAATGAAGGATATATTTGTTTTTAATCCGACATGTCTTTGGTATCCGGTGATGCGCGCATTGTTCAATCTGATGACGAATTCATGCGAATCGATCAGCCCTCCATTTTCAGATTTTAGCAAAATCCCACTATTACCTACCACCGCACACGATTTGTACCGGCGGTGTGTCGTTAGATTGGCTAGTTGGGACATGACTTCCGGTTGGAAATAATGATTTCCGAACCAATCAGAGAGCGAATGCCGAAATCCAGGGAGGTGAAGCATATCCTTTGGGATAATGGACCGGCGACCCCGAGAATGGCGCAAGTAATATCTTCCGGAGCGACCAGAAGCTGCTGGGAGTTCACCGTGTAGTAATGAGTCGATATCCTGCTTAACAATTTCTTCGCTGGGGTCGAATTCGGAGAGGCGTAGCAGAGTCTGGTTGAACTTCTCTCTGGAAGAAGCAGTTTGAGAGGGGGTGGTGTACGACGCTGTGGCGCACCGAGAAATGGTGATGCGATAAGAGAGAGCGGCGAATAGAGAGGTGACGAGTAGGAGGCTGAAGGGAAGCAGGAGTGGAACCTTCATATTTCAAATCGCCATAAAAACGATTGAGAAGCTTTCTTCTTTTTTCTTTTCACTTTCGCACAGATAGAAAGGGAAAAGCCGGCAAGAGAAAGGAAAGAGAAGGATTTGCTAGAAGCCTAGAATGACAAAAGAGTTAAATTTGAAAAGGGTTATACTTGGGATGGTATAAAACTATAAATAGAGGGGTTGGGATTCGAAAATTGGAAGAATCTTTTTTTTTCAGACTGCAATTTCAATAAATTGTTTTAAAATAAATTTAGGAATTAATATTTAGAAATGATAACCGTTTTATAGGGTTCGCGTGTACGTGATGTCGTTGTCTTGGTGGGATATTTTTTGTCTTGTTAAAAATAAGATACTGGGCAACTTATAGTTATGTACAGACCCATTAATATTTTCAGATGATAATTGCACAGCTCTACATTGCATACTAAGATAAAACAGTTAAACAAGTTTAGAAAGATCAATTACATTTTCAAATGATTTTTCACGTACTTTTTGCACAATTATATATATCATTTCTGTTTTAGTACATCAAATTTAATTAATATCACGTCAAACCTCTTGCTTTTTGATTTAGCAGTTAATCTTGTTTTGTCGCATACATCTGTTTTGTATTGCCATTTTGTCAAGAAAATTGTTGAGACTTGAGAGACACCATAGTTGAATCGCTATATGGAGGAGAGGGGTTATTATTATTTATAGTCAGACAACAAAATAGACAATAAATCAGTAAATATGGTAGGCAATCTATAGAATCTGTTACAACGGTTAGATAATCGTTGTAACGGTTATGTGATGCTAACCCTAGCGAGGTTAATCGTTACAACGATTAGGAGAGAAAATTCTTTGGAAGATTTTGGATAAAATTTGTACATGAAAGATTTATTCCGTTATAACGGTTATAGGGATTCGTTATAACGGTTGTTGCCTGACAAATAATGAATAAGGTTTTAAAGACATCCGTTGCAACGATTAAGGATCCGTTGCAACGGTTAGGACAAAATACCTATGTTCTATTTGATTTAAACTCAAGATTGCTTTGGTTAACTTTGTATAATATAATTCTAATATAATCTAAGTCTTTCTTGAGATGTTCATACAATTTGGTCCAATGCTTTATACCTATATTTCATAAACTTAAAGAAACTATTAAATTCTTATGTGATTATTTTGCAAATTGACAAATATAATTTTATATAATTTTGAGAATTATTTACAACAACAACATTAATATTAATTTCTTAATTAAAAAATAAAATACACTATATGCAACAACTTTTCAATTTAAAAAACATAAATAACACTATACATAATTATATGCGTATTCTATTTTTAATTTACAAAATTCAAAAAATATACTTAATGCATGCATATTAATTGTTAAATTTAAATTATATTAGAACAATATAATTAGATTAACATTAATCTTAATTAAATAGTAACATATATTATATGCATGAATATTTTAAATTAAAAATAGATAATATTATAAATAATTATGTGCACATACATTTTTAATTTATAAATTTTAAAGAATATATACTTAAATGCATGCACATTGATTTTTCAATTCATATAGAATTAAATATAACATAACTACATTACCATTACCTTTTAATTTAAAAATATACTATATTCATGAAGGAAGGGCATGCGAAGAGAGACTAGAGGATGTGGGCTAGAAGAGGGTGGGGACGTGGGGTTGGGAGAAAAGAAGTGGAGAAAAAGAAGCAGAAAAGAAAAAAAGATTTTTAGGTCTCGAGGCGTGTAATTTGATGGGGCCGGGATGAAAATAAATCTAGAGGACAAGGGATGAAAATAAATCTAGAGGACAAGGGATGAAAACTAAAATAGAAGTCATCAGAGAAATTATTATTTTCATCAAAAAATACCTATAAGTGTTACATTCGTGACTTAGCATTTTATTTTTATCATTAATAAAAAAATCAGCCATAGTTGATACCATCGTAAATATTAATTTTATTATTTAAGTTAAATGAGTTTTTATTCATAATAATAATTTAGTTGTACATTTTATTTTGTACATAATTTTTATTATTCAATTAAAATTATACTTCCGAATAATAATTTATTTAAGTTAAATAATAAAGTACTATACAAAAAATTATAAAATCTAGTCATTGTTATGAATAATAATTTATATAATTTGAATATCAAAATAAATATCGATAATCATATCAAAGATGATTTTTTTTTTTGAGAAACAAAGATGATATTCTTATATATCCGCTACTTTTGCCAACATGAAATATTATAAATGTTGCTTTGTTGCGGTTATTGTCAGCAGCCTCAACGATGGAGCCGAAGAAAAGGGAATTTAAAAATAAAATAAGAGCGTGCGTATTTCATTATCAAATTAATTATCAAAATTTATTTGATAATTATCATTTGAATTTCAGAGATATAGAAACTAGATAAAATTAGACAATTATCTAAATTTGACAGTCCATTTGACAAACTACGTCAGCGAAAGAAGCATAAAATTAGTTACAAAAGTGTCATTTTGACAATTTCATTATATTTAGGGATGTCATTATTAAAATAAATTATCATTTTGATAACGTGACATGAAAATTTAATTTAGACAATCCGGATGCTCTAAATTATGTATTTGTGTTTGTGATGTCTGGTGAAGATTCCCCACACACGTACGGTCTCAAATAACTGGCTTGTGGGCTCCAGGACTCATGTCATTCCAATATCCGCATGGCCCATTATGGCCAGTGACTCGTTAGATCTTTTCCTGCAAGGATTGATAAGCAAGAAGAACTCTGAGAAGGCGAGATTTGAGAAAAGATAGCATGGGATGCGTTTTGAGTTGAGCCTACCCTGGTTGTGGGCGTCTTGGTTGGGAACTTTGGGACTTGCCAACTTGGGGCTGCTAATTGCTAAAAGATAAAATGCAATTATTTTGTGGTCGCTGTACTATTGGCGTAGGAGACCATTCTCTCTGGGGGAGAGTTTGATGTTTGATTTACATGTCGTCCTTCTTTTTCTCATT
Source organism: Schoenoplectus tabernaemontani (assembly GCA_037127355.1). NCBI lineage: Eukaryota > Viridiplantae > Streptophyta > Magnoliopsida > Poales > Cyperaceae > Schoenoplectus > Schoenoplectus tabernaemontani. The sequence goes on along the minus strand of CM073750.1, from coordinate 10,532,944 downwards.
GGTGGAAATATTGGTGAACTTTCCTCATTTACTGTCCGATTGAACTAGTGGCAAAATTCTGATTCGAGAAATTCGATCGTCCGTTTGAATTCGAATTTGATTCGATTTGATTTTTTTTTCAAAAATCAAGCCGACTCAGTTTGATTTGATACGAGATCAAATGATACGTCATCTAATCAAAATTAACATAAAATATGAAAAAAATATATAAATTGATCTGATCCGATTCTGACTTAATCTAGTTTCTTTCAACAGGACAAACCAATCGGGCTCAACCCGCTCGAAACTGACCCGACCCGTCATATTGTCATATCTAAAAACACGAACTATGTGTGTCAATCTAAGAACCAAAAGAATATAAAATTACATAAATGATCTTAACTTATCATTTATTTTCTATCTTTTTCTTAAAAAAGAGTATCAATTGAATTATTCAACATCATTTTTCTATCATTTTTTTCTTTAAAATTTCACAAGTTTAAGTTGGTCTTATTTTTAACATGATGTTTTGATATATAATGGCACCAGTTTTCAAGCATTTAAACTGGTACTGTTGTCAGTAAAAAGTAAAAAAAAAAACGATAGCATTTATTATTTAAGGTCTAACTCATCATAAATTAATTTTAAAATTAATTATATATATTTTCTAAAAAAAATTATAAGTTCATCATTATGATGTGGATGGAAACATAATCGTTTATTTATTTATTTTTTTGACGAATTGAATTGGTGTGACTAATTTTAACAAACAGAAAAGTTTTCACCAAACTAGATAGTAAATTAGTGACACTTGACGGACAAAACGATATATTTTAATTTTACGGATTGAAATGGTAACCATGTAATGCTTTAGTGATCAAATTTATACTAAATTAGTATGAACCAAAATGCCATGTGAGTGATACTTTAAATATATTTTCTTAAAATTTGCAATAAGAATAATATTTGAATAAGTTTTGATTATATTTTTATACTAAATTATGACGCTAATGTTGCCCACTATCATTAAATTATGATGCTCAGAAAGAACTAAATAGAACCAAATTAATTCTTTTATTTTTTAAATTTTATTGATGCAGATATTTTAATCCAGCATGTTTTTTATATCGTGTGGAGAATTTTTGCTGTATCCAAAATTTTATTCTACATTTTTTTAATGTGTCCCAAAACGTCCACGGTCAACCATGTAAATTTCTTTTATGCGTGTGTGTAGGATCTATCCTTTTCGATAAATCAATATTCGTGCGCACGAAATTTTCATTTAATGTGTGATTGTTCTGCCTATACTCAAGTCATCCCTTCCAGACAAGAAGGTTCGTTTTCCTAGTTATAACGATTTTAATGTTTCCGACCAACTATTTTTGAGGGAAAATGCACTTGGACCATCTTAAATATGTTTGAAAATTGGTCCAATTTGGTATGCTAGTTTGAGGCTTTCAGTTCAACCATAAAATGGTCTTCATGATTATTGACCTAACAAAGTTATTCTTTAATGATAGGTATAATGGGGTCATTATTAACTATATATGGACGTAATTAATATGCACATGGCATGATGTGCTGTATTAACTTCGGCATTTATAAAATATAATTTGATGTAAATAAAGAATTATTTGGGGGGACAACGTGGAGATGATTATTATTCTCCTGTATCATTTATGTTATCACTTAATATAGAAAGACGATTCTGTTGTGACGGTCATGACTAAATTAAAAGATTTCCGTACTTGAATAATACGGAGGCCATATTTATTCATAGATGTTTAATAAGTTAATTTTTTAACTAAACATCTTGGGCATCATTATCCAAAAATAATTATAAAATCAGTAATCATGTAAATTGTGACGATCGTTGGATAGTTACTTGTGTCCATTAAATTGATTCCCATTGTTTTCATCTATCTCCCTAGAAACATTTTTTGAGTTAGACAACTTGCCAAGACATTAATTAATTAATATAAATTTAATGACATGTTAATATTACCGCCTTTATAAATACTCAAGCCTTTGTCGCACCAGTCAAGAGAACATATCATTCAGCACCCCACAAATTCAATTAGTAACGTTTCTAAGGATTTTACTCTGGTAAAAATCAACTTAGTCTTTCAACTTTATATATCCGTCAAAGAAACTTCAATCGAATTTTAAATATACGACCTTTTACTTGCCTGTTAAGTAGAAATATTTTTTTGGCCACTAAACGGAAGACAAGTTTTCAATACTGGAACAAAATATATAATTTCTTCACTTTCATATAGCATTTCTTATTACATGCATACCAAAAGATGCATGAAGAGCTCTGAAGTGTGGAACCAGTGGAGTCTAGCTTGCTTTCTTCAAACATATATAATGTATGAGGATGATTCAAATGCTTTAATTTTTGTAACTCAATGATGTCTTCACTATTTAAATTTTTAATATCTCATATTTTAAAATTGAAATATCAAAATAAAATTGTTAGATTTAATCTATATTATATTCTATTATTGCACATAAAAATTGTTCATTCTTTCAATTAGTATATTTTTTTACAATTGTAAAATTAACATCCAGAAATTAATCACATTAATGTATTTTTTAGAATCTCTTGATGTCACATAAAATAATATACAAACATCATAATTTTTTATCTATATAAAAATAAAAATGACCTAGATCAAATCTAATAGTTTTATTTTAACATTTCAGTTTAAAATTTTGAGTTATTAGAAATTTTAAAAATTGAGGTGTGATTGAGACACATAAAATTGAGAATATTGTGAAAACGTTTGCATTTCAGCCAATATACCAACAGAGTAAAAAGTATATTCTAAAATATAAAAAATTTTAATTTATGATTTTCATTAAATTCTTCATATGAAAACCTTGTGGGATACAAAAATTTAAAGTAAAAGAGTTTTTTAAGCCACTCTTTTAAATTTTTGAAAAAATACCTCTAAAAATAATAATAAATATTCAATGCTTGTGTTGATTTTTTAAAAATTCAAAAGAGTGACTTAAAAACTCATATCGCTTTGGGGTGAGATTTAATATCTCGAGGTCACAAATGATCAATCTAAGTTTCTCAATAATTTCTTAATGTAAAAATCTTGTGGGATATTAAATTTCATGACTTTTTGAGATTTCTATCTATTTTTAATTTTTTTTTAAAATCAGTCTTGTTTAACATAAGAAAATAGCTTATTTCAGGACTGATTTTAAAAATAATTTAAAAAATAGCTAGAAAGCTAAAAAAATTATGAAATTTAATATCCTACAAGATTTTTATATGAAAAAATTATTGAGCAACTTAGATTGACCATGTGAGATATCGGGATATTAAATCTCACTTCAAAATAATATATTTTTTTTAGTTTGCAAAGCATCATAATATATCTCTCTATATATAATTGTTCTTTTATAAAAAAGAAAAAAAAACTATTGTAGCATTGGTTGACTATATGAGATTTGTTTTCTTTTCAGCATTGGTAGGAATGAAAATTTAGAAGCGAACTAATTGTTATTTTCTATGAGATTTCAAGGACCAGCGATCTAAATTATCCCTTTTTTTTAAAAAAAAAAAATCGGTCTAGAGACACCGAACCTTCCACGATCAAATGAATATAGTACGATTAGAAAACGAAGGAGCGTTTGCACCAATGGTCTTTTGATCCTATGTGAATCCGTCGATGTCCTGACTGCTTCGTATTATCGTCAAGAATTTTTTTAGTTTTCATAGAATGACAAAATGCTTTTATTAAATAAAAGGTTCTGTCTCAAACAAAATAAAAAAAATAAAGATTCTTTCGGTTACTAATTAAAATTTTATATTTTTGGGAAAGTTTTAGATTTTATAATATCCGCAAAGTTATTTGTAAACACGCTAGCTAGAAGTTGATGTATAGATGGATATTCATTAATTAAAAAAAACGATAATTGTCACAAATGTTCAGTGAAAAAATATTCAAGAGGAACGGTAAATTAAGATTAAAGAATACTCCCTTGGGTTTAACCACTGATTTCGCCGAATGCGGTTTTCGAGATGCGCTTTTCTTTATTTTTTTCCTTATTATTATAAGAGAAAATGATCAAACAATTCTTTTTTGAGTAAAGATAAGAATTATATGTAATTGTTAATTATGTATAAAGAACCTCCATTTAAAATTTGAACCTGACGATTTGATTTCAAATTAAACTTTTTCTTGTCTCCATATATATTATTTTAGCGCATCATCATCAAAAGTTATGTTGTGAGCCCACCAAGATGAGTTTAACTAACATATATACTTTACTATGTCCGATTTTCAATTTATACTATTTAATAAATTCTTTATTAATATATAAAGATAGAGTAAAGATACCATGAGCTTAAATTCACGGAGGCGGGCTTAACTCAAAAAATATATCAAATTATTTTCAAATTGTAATTTATCATCTTCATTAAATTCTTTATATGAAAATCTTGCGGATACAAAAATTTGGAGTGTTTTGAACTTTTTAAGTCACCATTTTAATTTTTTAAAATGATGTTCAAGTATTGAATACATATTATTATTGTTTTTAGAGTTGATTTTCAAAAATTAAAAATCATGACTTAAAAAACTCAAAACACTCTAAATCTTTGCATCCCACAAGATTTTCTTATAAAGAATTTAATGAGCATGATAAATTAAAATTTAGAGATAATTGATATATTTTTTGATTTAAGTTCACGAGAAGGCCTCCATGGGGTTAATCTCACAGTATTTTTACTCTCTCTCTATATATATATATATTTAATTGGACTATGATGTCATACTATAAACGATAGATAATCTCTATATTATAGATCATTTCTTTATTATTAAAGTGTAAATGGTCAATTCGAACGTCCACAGTGATTCTTATATGAAATCTAGTTATAGCATAAAATTTATATTTTTTTTACTATTTTCTAAATTGTTATAAAATTATATTTTTTTGGATGAGTCATAATTAATAATTAAATGAAATGATTTTCTAACCGTCTAAAAAAAGTGTCGACATTTGCTGCTGTTTGGATTTGTGAGCGAGACCCTGTTATTCAGGATCCTAACAATGAGAGTAGATTTGACTTCTTTAAGATTCACATAGCTGCTCTTCGTGCTTTTGACCATCCAATTTGAAGCAGTAGGGCACTGCTCACGCCTCTAAAGAGCAACATATTCTCTTGCCTAGAAAAAATATCTCAAAGGAAAAAACTAATAGAATGTAGCCTATATCAGGGGTGAACTGACCCCTGAATTTAAAAAAATAAAAAAATTTAAGTTAAAGTTTTGTTAATTTGATCCCTCTGAATTGTCTGATTATTTTTCATTGAGAAAAATATTTAATATTATGGATAATGAAGGAATTATGCAAAAAAATTAAAATATGAAGTTAAGTAGAGGAAAATTTTCTTTATCGTTATGATTATTTATTATTTCGACTTTTATTATTATTATTTTTAATATATAAAAAATATTATTTTAATATTTTTATTTAATCTCCGATTAGTTAATGAATTTAAACCAAATTATCTATTGAATCTGATTATTGACTCCCTGATCCAAATCCTGTATCCGCCCCTGAATAGAATGACTTGAGAAAATCATTTTGAATGATTTGAATCAACCATTTTGATAATCAATAGCACAGACGATATGTAATATACATAGCATCAAGCTTAACTTTATATATACATATATAGTGAAAATTGACTGTATATCAAGCAAAAATTTTGCTATTTGAATATTTACCCATTTTAAATTTACATATTTATCCATGTAATGTTTGAAACTAATTATACTAACATTAAAATTCCATCATAATTTTTTGAACAATACTACCCTACCTTCATTCCATCTATCTTTCTCTCTCTCACAGTTTTAAGCGATCAATCCTATAATCTCCTCTTTATTTCGTAAATCGTAAATAATGATTAATGAACCAACGCTGCTAACTAAATTAACCAATAAATGGAGGACAGTAATGTCACAAACATATCTCTCTCATCTCTAGTTTACGAGCAGATAGATTAAAAAATTGATAATATAAAGCAAAATACAACAAAAATGAGACAATATATGTAAAGTTTCAGTCATTTATTCTCAAAATCTAAACAAACTAATGCAATGGTGAAATAATCATGTGGGTGGGGTTCTTTTTTCTTGCACCATTTTGTCTCCTCCAAGTAAAAGCTTTTTATCTTGTTTCAGGTCATGACACAAATTACTTAATTATAAGATTAGTTATTAGTTGTCATTAATAAAGCTACTTCTTTCTCAAAATTGGAATGACAATTATCGAAAAAAGCTTTACATTCACGAGCTCACAAAAAAAATTCACCAAGATACACATGATGCCTACTATTTTGCATTTCATTATTTTACTCTATGATTTCATGGATGATCAGAAGTTAAGTTGCCAGGGAAGATTTGAATGCAACTGCTAATTAGTATCTGCATTTAACCTCTCTAGTCTTTCTCAACAAATGAACAAATTAATTTATATTTCTTACACTAGCACCATTTCTCTCGTAGGAGAAGGACATATAAAGAAGAGTTGGAATAGGGATTAAATAGTTATTCAGAAAATTATTGAATTAATTATTATAGTTTTAATGTAGTTCACATAGAAAAGTGTATAGTGGCTAAATATCTAAAAATTTCAAATTTAGATGAGTAAATATCCAATTTTAAAATTTTGTAGTTAAATGTTCAAATAACAAAGTTTTTATGGATATGCATCTAATTTTTCCATATAGATGGAGGTTGACTAATATGAAATTTTTTGTATTTCGGTTCAAAGTACACATGACTTAAATATTATCATAATAGATTTAAATTTTAAATGTATTCTTATCATTAAATTGTTCATATCAAATATTAAAGGATACAAAAATTTAGAAGAAGTATCATAAAGAGAAAAGTTAATAGAACGACTTGAGGAAAAAGTTTGGAACCGTTAATTGTTTATGATTCTTGGGTTTAAACAATGGTTTGTTTTAGCCTCCACTTCTTGTTCCAGCTGCAACGTAGTTTTCAACATTATGTTTTCAGTGTATAACTCTCTTTGGAAATAAAAATGAGTTCAACCGTACCCAATTTCATATAATATATAAGAAAAGGAGCTGATATATAGATATCAAAAAATCGATATCATAATCGATACCGATTTTAGATTCATGTTAAATAACTTAGTATTTATGTTAATGATCTTATTATTCAACTTAATTGTACTATACTTTTATTCTTTAACAGATAATGTTAATTTGAATACTAACTCATTTAACTTGAATAATGATAATACTTTACACAATAAGTTAAATAATAATGCTTCATATCCAAATCGTTCCACACTGTTACAATAACCACAACCTTAAGCTTACCCTTTTTTAGAATAATTAAGCTATTTTATTTTAATATGCAACCAAGCTTCCCTCTGGTGAGGTTTTCAGGCCAGATCAACTAATAGCGATCTTCCATGGCTGACCATAGTGAAGTTTCCTCCGACGAATTTGATTGTGCAAATTTTGGCGATTTATATCATGATTGTGATTCATATGATCTCTCAGACACCTCATATCACGAAGATACTGATCCCAACTTCAAATTCTTGGTATGCATCTCAATTGCCCCTAGTTGTCTCACAATGAAAATGTGATTTAATCTTCTTTTTTTTGTTTTTTGACTTTTTGTTTAGTGTAATTTAACATTGGCATGGTATAGTGCAAACTTTAGAGCTTATTACTTTTTGTTTGTGTATTTAGGTTTTCTTTGCTAATCTGTTTTTATTATACCAAACTTTACAAATTCAATAGCAATGTTAGTCACTGATTGCAATAAAAACCTAAATACACAAACAAAAAGTCAAAAAAACAGAAAAGCTGCAATTAATTCTAACTGAAAAGCTGAAATTTGTTCTTGAATAGATTGTGCCATACTGCACTCTCAATCCGAAATGATAGTGCAATTTGCGTAATTCTGCTGAAATTATTTTCAGCCAATTGCAGGATATATGGACCTAATTATTTTCAGCCAATTTCAGCGATTTGTAAAATGATTTATTTTGGTAAGAATATGAATAATAACATTTCTACTAGCATTTTGGAAAAACCACTTGTCATTCTTTTCCTTTTTCATGAACCACAATTTTTTTTATTTCAATTGATTTCCTATTCAGTTGGGTTTAGAGGTAAATGATTTTTTTATGGAATTTCTGTCACAAAAAAATATTGACATTACAGTCCGAGCAGGCACTGGTATGTGTCAGCCAATTCATACCTGAACCAATATGTAAAGTTTCTGAAGGCTTTCTTTACATTCTACAAGCACATTTATCTTTTAACAAATTTGCTCTGATTGAAATCAATTTTGAAATATTTGTTATTACCATTATTAATAACATTATCGTTTATATTACTACTGCTCTATTATTCATAGTGATATAATTTCCATTGAGTTGATGTAATACTGAAACTTGGTACTCTCTATGTTATGATTCCTTTCTTGTTCTTCTCATTTGGAAAGTGGTAATGAATCTAATTTTGTTTATTGACAATAAGCAGGACCAAAGGTGTATCTGGCAGCTGTTTTGGTTGTGTTATTGGCTCCTATATATTAATTATAACCGGTGTTTTGTTTCTTTTTTATCAGCATACCCACACTAATGGATATAATATAAATTTTGAAGGTGAACTACATATTAAATGTTATGATCAATATTGAGCATACTGGAATTTGTTCCTATTGAGCGCTGAATTTGCGTCATTAAATAAGAAATTTATAGATGGTAGATATTATGAATTTTGTTCCTATTAAATGAGATACTGGGTACTGCATTAATTGGTGCCTAGCTTTTAAATTATTTTTAATTTTATCGTCTCTTATACGTGAGAGTTGCTCTTTTTAAATCTCATTTTTACATACGTTTTGCATTAATTGGTACCTAACTATTAAATAGGGACAAAATCGGTATAAAGAATGAAATGTTTGCCTTTCATGATTATGATTGTGAATCATATTTGCGATTATGAATCATATTCGTGAAAATTATATTACAAAGTTATTATTTTTTTCATGATTATGATTATGATTATGGTTATTATTATTAATATTAATACCATCATGATAATAATTATTATTTTTTTTTATCAAATATACGTAATTGAGAAATATACGCTATTTAAAGTTATAATGTATTTACAAGCATGTAATAAACTTTGGACGATATTTATTACATGTGCATATAATACAAAGATTATTTTTTTATGAGAAACAAGATTTTTGTTATCAACACATTACATGCCTTCTATAAGAAGAATGCATTTAAATTGAAATAATAGGTAATAATAGAAGAATGCATATCTTCTATGCACCCATGTATAAGGGTCCTCTCCATTAATTCTGCATTAGATAAAATTAGGAAATAATATTTCTTTTGTTTTCGCAATTTTGGAAGTAGATACAAGAGAGAGTAACGAAGGATCATTAGAAGAAATCTATTTCTCTTTATAACTTTTGCCCACTCTTTTCAAAGATTGAAAATATCTTTTAATTTTGTATGATTAGAAGGCATTATTATTTAATTGGCCAGTTGAACAACGGCTGAAATAAAACTGCAAGCGGGTCCAGCAATTTCGGCTCATTCCCAATTGCAGAAACCTTCTGGGAGCCTTTGCTAAACGAACTGGACTCTGTATTAATATCATCTGCTATGTTAATCTGCGTCTTAGTCTTTAAAAAACTTTCGTCAAAGCTCCAAGCAGTGCAGCTGCTGCTGCTGTTTCCCCACCCTTTGAGGATATCACCATAATTCAGGAGACTTGGCTCAAAGTCACTGCTGCTTAGTGGACTGTTACATGCAAACTGAGAATATTATTAGCATCTGAAAATTTTATGATTTACTAATATTGTCCGAATTATGGATTTTAATAAAAGCAGCCTTGGAATCCCTTACACCAGCATATGCAAAGATCTTGGGCAGCTTAGCCATATTTCCTGCCCCTTCAGCATATACATTTGCATCAATGAGGACCAGTTTAGAAACCTATAGGAGTAAAAGTATGATGAGTTCAATACAAAACTTCTGATCACAAGTTAGCAAAATAATGTACCGACTACCGCAAACTACCTTTTGAGAGACTATGTTAACAGAACTAAACAACACATAACTAAAAATTATCAAAACAGTATAAACTTCTAGCTAGGTACTGATCGACTTGGCAAAGTGACTGAGATCTCTAGACACCACAATATTGGACTTCGTCTCCTTGGCCAAATTCATGACCAGTTTTTTTGGTACCAGACACTTCCCATTGGTTAACAAGTACTCTTACACATTGGTTGAACCCACCATAGCACGCATATACTCTTCAACCATTAACGGGACCTCCCTTGCCTACAACAACACAACAACAACAACAAAGTCTTTAATCCCAAATAAATTGGGGTATGCTAGAAATGAAATCCAATCGGAAAACATAAGATCAAAAATCTCAAATATCAATGATAATAATGAATATGATGAAAGAAAAAGAAAATAAATAAATAAAATAATAATAATAATAATATATAAATAAAGATGATAATGATAATGATAATATGCTAATAATAGTAACAATAATAATAACAATAATAATAATAGTACAATAAACCTCTATTATAAAATTTATTTCTCAATCCTAAAATTCTATTTTAAAAACCTAATTTCAAATTCTAAATCCTAAAATTCTATCTAAACCTCTATTTCTGAAATCTATTTCTAAATCTTCTTAAAATCCTAAAAAAAAAATCTAACAATATAAAATCTATAACTCTACTATTAGACTCTAACTCCTAAATCATGGTTCAGGTACATGAATCGCTATCATCCACGCATTCATATCTAAAGCAAGCTCTTTGAATATATTTCATTCCTTCAAATCTCTTTTTATTGCTTCCTCCCATGTCAGTCTCGGTCGACCTCTTCCTCTTCTTGTATTTTCAGGACGACTTAAAATACCGCTAACGTCTTGATGCTTCAGAGGCCTTCGTTGGATATGACCAAACCATCACAAACGATGTTGGACTAGCTTCTCTTGAATTGGTGCTACCCCAAGTTTGTCCCTAATATCATCATTTCTGATTCGATCTTTCCTTGTATGGTCACATATCCAACGTAACATCCGCATTTCAGCTACACTCATCTTCTGGATATGTTGTCCTTTTGTAGCCCAACATTCTGCGCCATACAATATCGTGGGTCTAATCACCGTCCTGTAGAACTTGTCTTTTAGTTTGTTTGGGACCTTCTTGTCACAAAGAACACCGGATGTTTGTCTCCATTTTACCCATCCAAATTTTTTATTCTATGACTCACATCTTCATCGATCTCTCCTTCACTCGCAACATCGATCTCAAATACCGAAATGTGTCATTCATTGGTACTACTTGTCCATCCAAACTAACATCTTCGTCATCTAAGTTTTCCCATTGACGAATCGACACCTCATATATTCGCTTTTTGTCCTACTAAGTTTAAAACCTTTCGATTCTAAAGTTTGTCTCCACAACTCTAGTTTCGATTGACTCCAATTCTCGCTCTCGTCAATCGGCACCACATCATCAAAGAAAGAGCATACACCAAGGAATATTTTTATATGTCCTTTGTGATCTCATCCATCACTAAGGTGAAAATATATGGACTCAATGCTGACCCTTGATGTAATCCTATCTTAATAGGAAATGTATTGGATTCGCTGTCACATGCTCTGACACAAGTCACAACATTTGTATACATATCCTTAATAAGGGTAACGTACTTTATTGGGACTAGTTTCCTTTTAAGCGCCCACCACATGATATTTCTCGGAATTTTATCATATGCTTTCTCTAAATCAATAAATATCATATGTAGGTCCTTCTTCAGTTCTCGATGTCTCTCCATAAATTGTCTTATCAAGAAAATCGCCTCCATAGTGGATCCCCGAGACATAAAACCAAACTGATTTTTAAAGACAGTTGTCAGTTTTCTTAAACGATGCTCGATCACTCTCTCCCAAAGCTTCATAGTATGACTCTTGAGATTTTTCACTTATCTTCTTCTCCTTACTCTCGCTGCAACACTTTGTGGGGTAGCAGGCTTGAATTCTGGTACCATCATCCCATGCACTACCAGTATAGGGCCTAATTGGAAAACCAGGGTTTTGGTATGGGACATTTACTTGGTTAGTCAAGGAATCAGTACTGAACTGGTTATTGTAATACGGTGATAGTTCACAAAAGGATTGGGAGTAAAAATTGGATATCTGCTTGAGTTACTTTTGAAATGGTTAACCTAGGTTGAAGGGTCAAATTGGAAATGAATCTTCATGTTAGCATTTTTACCAGCACCTATGCGATCTTACTTGAAGAATGTGTTCCCGTCTTGCTTGAGGGGCTCCGCCTGCTTCGCTACATTCTCTGGTACAGGTGAGGATGATAGAGAGAGAGAGAGGAGAAGGGCGACGAAGCTAGGGCCCGGAGAAGAGCGTCTTCAGAAGCGAAGCCCGTAAGGACCAAGGGCTGGGAGAAGAGAACGTCTACTCCTCCAAGGCGATGGTCTCGGATCGAGAAGGAGATTTCAGAGGAATTGTTGAAAGAAAATTGTCAGATTGAGAGGAGAGGAGGGGATGAAGGAGACGAACATAAATACAGAGATGGACTGCACAGGAAAAAAAATGGAGAAAAAAAATTTACCGAGTTTCAATTTTTGTTTTTATTGACATAATTAACCTTTTTTTTTCTGTATTCGTTACCGGCTAATACCTTTGGTAACCAGTTACGACTTTCATCTGCACCGTTTAATGTAAAAAAAAAATCAAGGGCTTAAAATTTTAGTCCTCGTTAAAGTAACGTTCCGGAGTATTTCGGTCATTAATAATATCTGATAATATTAATGGACAAATAAAATTTATACGCTCTTTATAATGCTATTTATAATGTAATGTAGATATAAATATTATTTAAAACTAAAATGAAGTTATATAGCAGATGTTTTTTTTAAACTTCAAATAGTTGATTATTAATTTATAATCTTTCCATTAATGCACGTAAAAATATAAAATGAAATGAAGAGAAAAAATAATATTAGTCAAAATCTAAACGGTTAGTTTTTAAAATATTGATTTGTACAGTTCAATTAAGTGTATTTCGATTATTAAGAAAAATGAAATAATAAATTAATTCAATACACTTTAAAGTATAAATAATTTCCAATCCTTGGATTTTCGTAAAAAAAAAAATCTTATTATTCAATGAAAAATTGAACTTGTTTTCAATTTTTATGACGCCATTTGTCGCCATCGAGCATCAGGCTCTTTTTTCTCAGAAAAAAATAAAGATAAGCATGCCAATGGCTAGTGATTTGAAAATGGTCTGGTCCGGACCGGTCCAGTCTAAATCCGGACGGTTCACGATTTCGCACGGTTCACGGTCCCGTATGGTCTATATGGGCCGGTTCTAGACGGTCCAAATTCAAAAAAATTGAACATGTCCCACCATTGGCCCCCGGGGGCCTGACCCCCACGGGACGGGACGGGCACGGTCCGATCCGTCCAATTTTTTTTCTTATGAATTGGGAAAAATAATAATTTATCATATTTTTAATAATAATTTTTAACTAATTCAAATTATTATTTTTATTTTTATTTTTTAAATTTAATAGTAATAAAAAATTAAAAAAAATCCAAAAAATATAAATTTTCAGAAAATTTTAAAAAATAATAAAAGTTCAAAAATATATTTATTAATTTTTAAATAATAATTTTCCAGGACGGTTCGGCGTTCCGGTCCGGTCCGGTCCATGGGTCCACACGAGACGGGTCGGTACGGTCCATTTCCGGGTGAAGAGAAGACCGACCCACCGTTGGACCTAACCGTGATAGGACACGGGACGGTCCACAGTTCGGACACGATCCAGTCCGGTCCGGTCCACGGTCACGATCCAATCCGAGACGGATTGGACCATCTGATTCATTTCAAAACTGTACCAATGGCTAGTTTGCAATATCAGCAGCTGCCCGATGGCAATTTTAAAGCGCTAAATTATTATTGGTAGATAAACTCCCACTCCATTCTAATCAGAATGGATGATGGAATTGGCCATTTCGTGTACGGGTGTGTAAATTATCGGGTCGGTTTAAATCGAAATCATTATATATATTTAAAGTTTTTTTTTTCAGTTTATTAAATTATAAACCGATTAAATTTTAAAAAATATCAACTGAATAAACCGAAAATCTGAAATTTTTTCTTGGGTTAAACTAAAATTATATTATTTAAAAAGAAATAAAAATATCAAAAGTTACAAAAATTAATAGAAGAAATAAATAATTTAAAAATAAAAGAAACAACTAAATAAAATTTATAAAAAATAAAATTTCGGATTATCTTTGATATAATCCTTATTTATATCAAGTAAAATAAAATCATTTGATAGATTTTGGACTATTCGATTTATTCAATTTATCTGATTTAGAAAAAATCAAAATCGAACTAAAACATAAAACCGAATTAGTTAAAATTTTCAATCGAATCAAAATTTTTAAATAAAATATTAAACTAAATAATTTAAAATGTAATGATTCAGTTTAAAATTATTTAAACCGATGTGTTGGCCCATCCCTAATTTCGTGGGGCCATTTCGGTTCAGGTTTATATATTACTTGAGGCGATGGATAATATCCGATACTTTCGCCGTTCATAAGTATCTTTCTGCCGAAGCAGCCGACTTGTTCGTCCATTCTCGAATCCAATTCCCCGAGTCCAATCGGTTTACAAATCTATTCCGCTGACAGTAGGGTTGGATAAGAGGATGGGACCCACTTTTAGAGAACCGCTACAATAATTTGTACTCGCAAGGCTTCTCCGACTTACCTTCGATATAAATTTCTCCACTTATGTCCCTAGATTATTTCTTCACTAAAATAGACTTTTCACTCTCTTTCGATTGTGCGTCGTCTCATCTCTGACCTCTCCCTTTCCATCCGTCCTCTTTATTAAGACAGGAAACAACGCGAGAGACGAAGGGAAGGGATAATCACAGAAAGGAAGAGAGAGAAGAGATTCCTCCATCACCATTCTAAAAGGTTGATTTTTCCCTATTACCTCTCTTGCGTCCTTTCTTGATCTTAGAGAAGAAGCAATCGTAGCGGATCTCTTAATTTCCACGCACAAAAATTCTTTGCCTGCTTGTCTTTTCCTCCACGTTTTATGTCATCTTATTAGCGTAAAATTTCATCCTCTCTCAGTTCCGTGCTCTATTTTCCTCAAAATTTCGTAGATCTGTTCAGTTCTGTCAAGATCTAACCATCTCTTGATTTCGAACTACTTGCGTGTAAGTCTTATCAGGTTGTTGGCTGGTAAATTATATATCTTCTTTTTCTTAATTGAAAATTTGTCTCGCTTGTTCAATTTCATTGCAGATTTGAACAAAACTTGTTCGAAATCAAACTCAGTTAGATCGATGGCTGAGGAACATCAGTGGGAGGAGGGGCCCCGTGCTTGTGCAAATAATTGTGGATTCTTTGGCAGCCCGGCCACGTTGAATCTCTGCTCCAAGTGCTACAGAGAGCACTGCCTGAAGGAAGAGCGATCTGCCTCTGCCATATCGGCCATCCAAAAATCTCTCGCCCCTTCAAGCCCTTCTCCCTTTTCACCTGCCCCATCTGACCCCTCGCCAGTCACCCTCTCGACCGATGTACCAGAACCTTCTGGAAGTAGCAGATCAGTACCGGAGACGGCAGCTCAGTCCTTGCCAGCACCAGTGCCAGTGACGGCGAATCGGTGTGGGACGTGCAGGAAAAAGGTTGGTTTGACCGGGTTCAAATGCAGGTGTGGCGTAACTTTCTGTGGGAGCCACAGGTACCCGGAGCAACACGATTGTGAATTTGATTACAAGGCGGTCGGCAGGGATGCGCTTGCTCGTTCCAACCCAATCATCAAGGCCGACAAGCTTCGTAAGATCTGAGCCATCTGCATTAAGTTCTCTCCGGAGTTGCTGTTCTCTGTTCTAGTTTGTGTAATGCAAGGGAAGGGTGGACTCATGGTAGTGTCAAGTAAAA
This sequence comes from Schoenoplectus tabernaemontani, assembly GCA_037127355.1. Lineage (NCBI taxonomy): Eukaryota > Viridiplantae > Streptophyta > Magnoliopsida > Poales > Cyperaceae > Schoenoplectus > Schoenoplectus tabernaemontani. Next base: position 10,516,884 of record CM073750.1, on the reverse strand, counting down.
GGGGGGAAGGGAAGTGTTTATTATCTCCGGTGGCCGGATTGTTTTATTTTAAAAGAAATTGGACGCATTTAATTAACGGTTTCAGGGAATGTTCGATTTATTTTAGTATGGTATTGTACAAAAAAAATTATAATTAGTTCCGCATCTCAATTTTATCTCAGACAAATAGATGATGAATTGACTTCTACCAGTACCAGCGACTTGTATTCTTTCAGAACTCAGAAGTGTTATACTGGTGAGCTTAATAGATCAATTTAAATTAAACCTAATCAATTTTAATTTAATCTGCACATTCTTATCAAATAAACAATTTTGATTTGTTCTTTTAAGGGAAAACGCCCATCAAATCACACTGGTGTATGTATTTACTGAATCTAAAAATATAGAATGTTGCGAACTTTTTTTTGGGATTGCGAATCATTTGCATCTCTTATAAAATTTTGACAGTTTTCTAATTGAAATTTGGAAAATAAAATATTGATATTCATTAAGTAGATGCTTATTAAGTCCGCAATTTGTTAAGCCGTTATATATAAACATCATATAGACTATATGCAATGACATCAGATTTCAAATGAAACTTTATTTATCAATATAAATAATCATCAAATAATTGCTTCTCAAAATTATAGTGTTTTATTTTTCTGAGATTTGGAGAATAATTCAAATTTCATTGAAACTAAATTTATTAGTTTCTCATTTAGGGTGTCAATGGGTCGGATTGAATTATTATTATTATTATTATCCAATCCATTTACAATAAGATCAATTTTTTTTATCTTACCCAATATGAACGGGTCATGGGTCGACTTTCCCCTATCCGGATAAAATAATTAAATATCTACTAATTATTTATATATGTAAAATAATTAAATATTTACTAATTATTTATATATATTTAAGTAATTAAATATTAATTAATATATAATTAATCATAATTAGTGTTAAATTATAAAATAAATCTCAAAAGATACAATTAAATGGATCCGGTACACGATCAGTTATGGATAAAAAATCTTAACTTGATCCAATATGATAAAAATAATTTGTCAAGAATTGATTCTCATTGTCCCACATGTTGCCTGGTTTAACAGATATCTGCAAGGCAAGTACAGCGACGGATTTAGATGGTGTAAATGGAATTCAATGTTATATAAGTATTTTATTAAGAAAATTTATATTTGAACTTCATAAAATATAAATTATTTTCTGACTTCATAATTATAATTTTCTTTTATTTCGTTATCATTATATAAATATAAAAGTAATATGATAATTGATCCCTTCAAATTATTCTGGCTCCGTTCATGAACAAGCATGAGAACATTTGACACTCAAGAGCATCCGCATGGGTATCGATTGTTGAAATTCAATTTTTATGTCACGTTATAAAATTGACAATTCATTTTAAAAGTGACATCTTTGAATAAAATGAAATTGTCAAAATAACACTTTCATAATTAATTTTATACTCATTTGCTGACGTGGCTTGTCAAATAGACTGTCAAATTTAAACAATTGTCTAATTTTATCTAGTCTCTGCATCTAAAAATTAAAATGATAATTGTCTTTATTTGACAATCAATTTGACAATGGAATGCGGATGTCATTCTTAACTATTTCAGAATTTGATGGTGCATTTCTCGAGATGGCTAAGCACGAACATTTTATTTTATCTGTATTTTCTAATAAAATCGATTCAGGCATTCAGCATATGTAATGGAAAAAGAAAACGAAAACTCTAGCTTTAATGCTTTCATGTTTCTTTAATATGTAGTGTGGTCCTCAAGTGCTCAACGCGCTCAACGCTTGAGGATCCGCCTTTAATTTTTCAAAAACCTCCGATTATATGTATAATTTCATAAAAAAATAAAAATTTATATATCTAGTCATTTTTAATTTTTCTTTTTTTATAGTGAATGTCTAATTTTTTTCAGTCTCAGCCCCTCCAATTTAAAATTCTAACTCCATCCTGAAGCCAATACTTATTAAAAAAAAAAGTAATTAGAGGACGGCACGGCTTATCCACATCACCATAAAAGCCGAAATCTTCAATGGAACATGAAAGTTTCTAATTATTCAGTAAATTAAAATTAAATACCATTCCCCTTTTGGCTTGCGCCAACACCATCGAAGGACGCATATAGAAAAGTATAATTAATTAATATCCATATTTTTTCTGTTTTGATTTTTTTTGTTGAGAGATGTTCATTATATCCTGGCTTCTATATTTCAATATGTACTCCAAGTCTCCAACTAGTTTAACTGTCGCCGACGTCGTTTAAAACATTCAAATTTCTAAGACAAATTATAGTGAAAAAAATATTGGGATCAAATTGTTGAGGAACTCGAGATTGCGAAACTTATTTCTCAAATTGTTGACTCATATTGTTGGATTTTGACACTCATTACATGAATTTCACAGGAGAAATTTGATACTTTTTAATAATTGAAGCAATTAGATGAATAAATATAATAGAAAGATGACAAAGAGAAAATGGATAAAAGGAGGATGTGAGAGCAAATTTCATCGACATTCTTGAAAAAAAAAGGGTTTAATTTTCCGTCTATGTTCCTCAAGTCAAAACAAAAACCTTAGTCGTTTCTCCGTGCAGTGACTTCGCATAGCAGCACGACTTTGATCAGCCGACATTTGCTTCTAACTCTAACTCCGACTCTACACAGCCGCACCACCTCCCCTGCATGACTCTGGTCAATTAGCGTTCACTTTTGACTCTGTACCTGCTTACAACAACTTGCAACTGACATTTGAAGTGGAGCTAATCTATTCAAAGTTTCTTTTCCATAAACAATGCATGTACTATTTCTTCATTTATTTTAGCTTAGCTTAGCTTATCATTTATTATAATTAATAATTTAACAAGTTGGTTGAAATTCAGGATAGAATTGTATAGGAGATAGAACAGAAGGTAAGCATGCATCAGATATCATGTCTGCACTAGTACTATCGACTATTCATTTTGTTCCTGCATCACCTATTCTCTATTTCTGTGCATGTTTCAAGATTTGTGTAAAGAACTTGTCCAAATATGCAAATGAAGAGCGGCTAAGGAAGTTCTTCTGTTAAACTGTGAAATTTAATTAGGCATTAATAAAAAATAATAATTAGTTTGGTGAATGATCAAAATTTAAAGTAACGTAAACAAATAAATTAGTTAATTCAAAAATTAAGGGGATATAATTATTTATATATATGGGTGCATATATATAATATATAATAAATAGATAAATAAATCTTCTAATAAATTTTAAATTTTATTGTGGCTATTTATTAACGATCTAAGTAATTAAGCAATACAAACCCAAATTTAATTAAATTAGAAAAAACAAATTAAAGATCAAACAAAGATGAATTTTAAAATTTAAATCAACAATGAATCACTCAATCTAAATAAACTGCTTTTAGACGAACTAGTAAGTAATATAAGCGCGCAATATAAAAGTATATATATGCATAATAATAATAATAACAATTAATTTGACAGTTAATTGGAAAATTCGATTTGCAACACCATTTATCACCCTAACCGGCCACAGACAATCCCATTTTTTCCCCTATCTTTCTACATTAAATGCACTCTCTCTCTCCTACTCTTCTTCTCTCTCCCATTTATTCTCCCGGGCCCACCAAAATGTTTCCCTCCCGTTTCCCCCTCTCACTTCTCTCTCCTCATTCATTCCGCTCAGACATTTATTGTGGCGTTGTCCTGTCTTTCTCCGCCTTTTTCCCCCATTCTTTCTTTTCTCTTTCTTTTCCGCTGTCGCCTCTCCCTTTTTCCCTGGTTTCCCACGACACCGCCTAGGGCAAGTGTTCTCCACCCGGTTTTTTCTTTCCCTCTTCATCATGTCGCCCAAGGGAAACCCCCTCTCCGAGGCCAAACGGCACGCCCTTCCCCTGTAAGGGGTCTTATCGCCGAACCTTAAGGGCCTGCTCCTTCCGCCACCCTATATACCCTATTCCCTGTCACTTTCCCCCATCTGACCGTTGATCGAAATTGTACCTCGCACCCCACCCCCCCTTGCTATTAAACCCCGCTCCTGGATTACCTCCCTCTTCTCTGGTTCGTTTGTTTCCTCATGTGTTGAGATCTAGCCCCTAATACTGATAATAACTGTCCTACGCAGTCTGATAAATTTATTTTTCTGGTGTTTGAGAAAGAGGGAGGAGGCCGGAGTAGAGGAGGTGGTGTGCCTCAGTTTGGTGCCTTTTTCACCCTTGCTACTTACTAACCGAATTGTTTTTAGTCTTTTTCTGGTAAATATTCCGGCTCTGGCTTTTTAATATTGGGTGACTTAATTAGCACCGATTAAGTTGCTTGGTTACTTGAAGTTTTGTTGCTTGTCTTATGTGTTGACTCGATGTGTGTCTTGGTACACTAGTACCGGTTGGTACCAGTGAGGCAGGACCTTGAGTTGTTGAACTGGTACTGTTGGCTGGTTTGGAACTTGTATGTTGATGCTTGTTAATTTTGTGTTGGCTATGACACCCCTTGATCCTGTTATTGGTATTACACCTGCCCTAGCTCTTTGACCCTGTTATGTTGCTAAAATTCCTATCTGTGCTGGTTTGATTGAGAGTTTTGCTTGCTTTGCTAGTTATTTGCACTGCTGACACGGTTTTTGGTCTCTGTTTGGCTTATCTGACCCCATTTCATGAGATGGTTTGCTCATGATTGGTTAATCTGGTATTGTGAGCTGTGGGTTTGGCAAATGTTGGTTCTGTTATCTGAGTTTCTGTTGATTTATCAAATTTCATTGCTGGTCCTTTGTTAGAATACTGGTATCATCCATGTTGGTTGCCTCCTGATTTACTGGTGCCTTTCGGTTTGTATAAGAGGTTGCCTTAGGTTTCAATTGTGGCTTTATTTAACCCTGGCTGAGTGGGTTTGTGAGATCTGATAATGTCTTTGGTTGTTCTGTGTTACTTGTGCGATTTTGACCTAATGGAGCCAGAGGGAAATTAATGGAAAGTTGGGCTTTCGATTGGAAATGAAAAATAACATTGGGCCTAAGTCAGTAACAAGACAAATAAATCCATACCCATTGGGCCGATAAAAGAAACTTAAAATAACATAAAACCTTAATTTGGATTAGTAATATTTAATTAAGGCCCAATAATGTTAAAAGTCCTAAAATAAAAATGTGACCAACAATTAAAATGTGATTGATTAATTGGAAGCCGCCCCGAAAGGTTTGGCGGTATCCATGGACTAATACGTAAACCTTAAGAATTGGGAAATGATTAAATTCCCTGACTGCCCCCGAATACGGGATATCAGAGCATAGACTCTAACGATTTGGTAGTCAGCGTATGATCCCGTTCATTAAAACACCAACACATAAATAATATAATAACTTTTCTTTATTTTTGTTTTATTTATTTTTCGTTTATTTTATGTTATGTATTTCTTTTATTTTATTTTATTTCTTCTTATTTTACTTTTATTTTTAAAATTATTTTCCCTAACTTATAAAAACCTAATAATAATTATATATAATAAAGTAAACTACATAAATTAAAAACATAGGAAAAATCATAATTAGAATGTAATTAATATATATTAAAATATATATTAATTAATTTCTCTATTTTAAATAATAAATAAGAGAATATTAGAATATAATATTATATATATTATAGATTATATATTAATCAATTTCTCTATTTTAAATTAATTGATTTAGTAAATAAATTCATAAACTCGAAACTGAAATAAAGAATGAACGTATAAAAGCGATCAAGGACGATAAACATAGTTTAACAAAAGCAATATGCGAACAACTAAAATATTCGACACCGCATAGATGCAGCAAGAATGCTGCCGAAATTTTCAAGAAAAGACGATAAAACCCGAACGATCGTTTAATTAATTATCAATCTAATTTAATTATTAATTGTTAAGTGAATCAAGTAAAACTAATAAGCGTCTAATTAAAATAGGTGATACTGTCGACTCGGATCCACTCACGGAGTACGAGGTCACTCCCGACCAGACGTACGCGGACACCGACCCCGAGGTCGGTGTTCTACCTCCGGAGTAGAGCGACTCTGTGATCCTCACCAGCACTCCCAGGTACGGCTTCCTGGGATTTGATTTCCTTTCTTCAGAATTAGGAACCCATACCGAAAATAAAACTGTTTTTAAAATAAATCTGAATTGCGGTGTCTTCTGACCAAAATGATTAGAGACTTAATCTGACCTGTCATATGCATCCGGTAAATTGACCAGCATATTTGAGACATACCCGCATTCGCATGTCATATCATGTCACATTGCACGTAGACAGGATAGGAATAGGATTCGGGAAATAGTCCCGAGATAGGATTAGATAGAATTAAATAATTCAAGTTGTAGATTATAATTATTAGGAAAAATATTATTACTATCAGTAATTATTAATTAAGTCAGGTAGTTAATCATGCATTAAATGCATGGGAGTGTTGAGAGGCGGACCGGGTAATTCTCAGTCGGAGTTGCCTTGCATAACCAGACCGTTGTAGTTACGTACGGTGACCCATAGGCCCGTGGGACCCACCGGTCTGTATATGTACTGCGCATCTTTGTCTGTCGAGTTATCCACCGATCCCGTCATTTGGCGGGTTCGGCTGTGTCAGAGTGCTTTCTTTTGATCTTTATTATATTTTATTATTACTCTTTATATGATTAAATTTTTAATCCAAATTTGAGCGATTAGGATACTGTGTACTTCAGTGTTTAGTGTGGGCGGCCATATCCGAGACTGAAATCTATTTCGTGATACTATATTATTATATTTATCCGGCTTATTTAGGATCCTAATATTGTCCGAAGGGCTTTCTCCTTTGGCCCTTAGTTGGTACAGAGAAAGTCGGGATGCGGTCCGCTGACCTTAGTGGGTACAGTGTAGGCTCCCATTTGTTTATATTTCGTTTTGGTATTTTTACGGGATGCGGTCCTCTGACCCTTGGTTGGTACAGTGTAGGCTCCCATTTGATTTCGATTTGTTAATTCACGAGTAGTTATCTCCTTTTGGCGATATGGCAACTGAAGACATAATTATCCGTTTATTTTATTTTGTAAGGTGAATTGCCAGATTTAGTAGACCAGAGTACGTGCTTATGCACGCACACTCTCCTAGGGCGTTATCGCCTCGGGAGCCCGAATTGTCGTTTATGCGGCATTGGCGCCGCATAAACATAAAGTCCTAAGTTCGTAAGTTGGGTCGCTGGTGGCGCCCGCTTAGGCAAGGCCCAAGTTCGTAAGTTGGGACGCTGCTGGCGCCCGCTTGGGATAGATCTGGTGATTTGCAATGTGGGATATTTATTTCGGGTGTTTGTTTCTCGTACCTTATATTTTATATTATATTACTATTTACACAGATTTTCTATTTTGGGGTTATTTATCATTTCATGTCACTCATGTAGGTGTGTTCTCAATATGTATAAAATAGTAATGCATTAATACATATTAAAATATTTCATTGCATTAAAATTCGGTATCGGTATTTGGGTCCAGTCTAAGAAAGAAGATCAAATCTTAAGATTGGATCTAAATCTGTACTGAGTAATTTAAAAATTACTCACGTTTCCACGGTGGTTGTGGGATCCAGGTATTTCAGGTTCGGGATCTTATTGTAGCGAGTGCTAGGTGCAGTCCTGCGTGATATCAGAGGTGCTTCGCCGCATCAGCATAGTGAGGCGGGTAGATGATAGGACTTATCGGGCATCGGATTTTTGGTTTCTTTCTTTGGGCTTTATTTGAGAGATTTTGCTACCCATTCCGATGGAGTTAGCCCCGCCGGTGTTGGGCATTATATTTATCTGTATATTCTGGACTGCTATTGTTTTGTATTATTATTATTATTTTGTTTATTCTGGGATTTACTTTATTTTTATTCACTTAGCCTTTCGTACGCACGTCTCGTCGTGCGTACGTGGCGGGATTAAGCACCCCTAATCCGTTTTAATTATTCTGGGGTGTGACATCTTCTCTCGAAAAGGAGAAGCAACTGATGCCAAAGCCATGTACACTAGGTATACATTTATTTTATTTTACGAGTAATGATGTTAGATATTAGTTGATTATTGTAAATGATGTTAGCTTTTAGTCTATTCTCATAAAAAGTCAGCCCTGCTTCATAGCTTCTTCCTTTCAACCAAGGAAATAAGTCCTATCAGTACTAATATGCAACAATCAGAAGACATACAATGCATAATGCATCTAATTTAGTTGTAAAAGAGAAACTCATTTTATACCTTTTGTTGGTTTAAAAAAAATGATAGGAAGAGTAGGCAATTTGCTTTTGTTGGCTTTTGCACTGAGGACGAAGCAAAAATGACTATTAACTACTTCAACAACACCTTAGATACTTATAAAATTATTTGTGAGGTGCTCTTCAATACTTGTTAAATTCAGGACATTATTTTTTTTCATGATCCAACATTACTAACTCATCGTGCTCTTGATTTTTATTTAGATTAGAGTAATAGGTCGAAGATCTAAACTACCCCGTATAATAATATTAAAACCACTAATTTATGTGAAACTTCTTATTGAATAAACAAATAATTTAAACAATTATTATTTTTTTTCTCTAACTTTCCTAAAAGTGATGATGAAAATTATTATTACATGTAAGGTTATTTTCCTAATATCAATTACCTTTTACATCATAGTGGTCTTAAAATATATTTTCAAATGAGAAAAAGAGCAATTTTTCATGTAATTTTGTCTATTTTTTTAAGAATATGATGTCACTTAAAATACATCCATTGTAATTGTGTCTATTATTTTTAAAAATATGAAGTCATTCAAAACTCATGAAAATACTTTATTTGAGATGTGAAGACTTTAAATGGGGGGTTTTATGACTTTACATGTCAGATATAAAGATTTATAAAATAAAAAATAAATACTTGACAATACGGAGTAAAAGAAACGGGTGTGTTTTGAGGTCTTTATATTTCAATTGTTAAGACTTAAAGAGATAGATATTAAGACATTTTACTTTAAGTATTAATTTTAAATTTCCTCTTTAGGTGTGGTTTTTTGGCACATTAATTTTCATGCCCCAAGGATTTGCATAATTTTTGGACGCTCAATGAATTTTACACCGGTTTTTTTATTTTCTTAATGCATGGTCATGTAATTGTTTTGTTTTTAATTTCTTATTATCTATATTTCCATAAAAAATTATTTGTTTTATAAGAGAATATTAGAAATGAGATGTTTATTCATGGAATAACATTCTTACTCAAGATTGTAATATTAAATATTGATACTTTGATTGTTGCTATGAAATATTCTTTACTGAATGTTGGATGTAATAGTTGAATGTTGAATATAATTATTTGCTTAGTAAAGACAGATACAAACAAATGAAGACAAGTATACAGACAAAAAAAAAATATTTATTTCAATAGATATTAAGAAATATTTTAACAACTATTAAAAGTAGAGCTATAAGTTATAGGGAGTTCACAATTTATAGAGAGTTGATTTTTTTTTTTTGAGTTTCGATGATTGTTATATAGTCTATTAATATTTATTTGAATGTTTGTACCAAAATTGGTACACTGATGATAACATATGAGAACCACATATAATTTGGGCCTTCTCACCATATTACATAAATCGGTTTCTGAAGAAAACACGACAGAGCAGGTGAATGTCACTTGGTGGCATCCTTCTTTGCATAATTAATTTGTAAAAAAAATTACAACTATTAATTAATTCTTAATAGGAATATTTGTAAGTATTGTTTTAAAATTATGCAGATTTGGGGCATTTATCACAAACATCGTTGAATGTTTGTGATCTACTTAATTTTGGCTGGTACCAACTTACAAATTTATTCTGGATTGACTAGTCCTTAACACCATTTTTTGGAGGTAAATTCTCAACACTACTCATCAACGGGGTTTATTTACTTCTTTGTTATATTTTTTTCCTAATGATATGTTTAATTGGAATATTTGACTGATAATGTTCTCATATCTTTTATTTTTTGTCTCTCACTTTAAACTTAAAAGACCTTTGTACTTGATGCAAATTGCTTTATCATTCGTGATGCTATACTTGTTCTAGCCTACGTGGGTCAAACAGTTTCTCTCTCTCAGCATTACCAAATTAAAGAAACCAGCTATAAAATTAGCTTTTATGTTTCTGTTCCTGGTACTTTCTCATAGAAATTCTTGTATGTTGCTTTAGTAATGTATGTGATTACAAAGCTCAATAAAGCCAACAAATCAAAAAGTATAAACTAATTTTTTTTAGTATCTATAGAAGTGCAAAGCCACTAGGGATGATGTTTGTTTTCGAGATAGCCAGTTTATACAAGATACATCCACCCAAAATATTTATAAAAAAAAAAATAGAAAGGATTGTCTCATTTTTTGATATACAATTCTTAGTTACGAGACGAATGATGAAGCGAGGGACTATGGGTCATATAAGTTATAGTATTGACACTTATAATTTATAATATTGATACTTATAATTTATGATATTTAGAGTTATAATTTGTGATATTGAGACTTATATGTTATGCTTTTATTACTTATTTGTTATGCTTGTACATGTGAGATTTATTTGTGAGTAGTTTTAATATTAAAACTAATTTGATATTTTGGAACTTGCATGTCAGACTTATTTTAATATTGAAACTTATTAATATTGAGACTTATTTGTGAATAGTTTTAATGTTAAGACTTCTTTGAAATTTTGAGACTTGCATGCCAGACTTATTTTAATATTGAGACTGTTAAGATTTTATATTTCTGATTTTAAGATATTATAGTTTAGGTATAAAGACTTGTCTCTATTTCGATTACCGTACAAATATAAATTTTAAGTTCAGATATGACTTATATACTTCAAAAAAATATGACTTATAATATTTAGAATTAAGATGTTGAATTATAAGTGTTAAGACTTTGAACTTTTGATTTTAAGACGTTATAGTAAAGGCTCAAAATCTAATCGGACGAGTTTGGGCTAAAAATAACCTGCAATAAAGCACAGCTGGGTCATATGTCGAGAAAGATGGCCAAGCTCATTTGATCTGTATGAGTTGGAAATTGATGGCGAGAGTAGAGATATAATTATACGAGGATGTGTCCGATAACTGCTAATTTTAAACTAGATCGACTAGAGGGTTTACTAACCCTTTGTTTTAATTAAACCACAGAGGTGAGTATGCGGTATCGATGCAACCATGACCAATACATAATTACCATATTGAAAATGTCAGGTCTAATATTAAGACTTGTTTGTTATGATTTTAAGACTTATAATATGTTATTAAGATTTCTCATTTATGATATTAAGAATTATAATTTATGATATTAAGAGTAATTTGTTATACTTTTAAGATTTATAATGAAATTGAGATTAAATTTTTGGATGTTCTAATATAAATTTAAAGTTTAAAATATCATTTTTTATTAGATATTAAGATATTTTATTTTGTATCTTAAGACTTGATATATTCGGTCTTAAGAAATTGATGGTCATCCCAAAAAATGATTTTAAATTTTAGGTATTAAGATATAATTTTTCTGGTGTTAAAAATTAGACCAATCGATTTTAAAAGATTAAAAATTATGTATATATACTCGCTCATATTTTGTTGGCCACTGTAATATAAATTTAGAATTCCAAATATCTCTTATGATATTATGATATTAGATATTAAGATATTGTATTTTCATCTTAAAACTTAAAATATTTGATTTTAAGATAATAATAATTTGCTATATAAACTTGTATATATCTTGATGGCTGATATAATATAAATTTTAAACTGAAAATATCACTTCGTGCATTTGATTAAGACTTTTTTCACGAGTATTAACTCATATGACATTAGATGTTAAGCCTTGGGGTACCGCCTATAAAGCGGTCATCGACTCATCTTTGTAAACGTGGACAACATTATTAACGATTTTTTGAGTTTAGGTACAGATTCGGGATACATTTATCATCTCTCTTTTTTGTTTTATTTCTTTTATTGTTTTTATGGTATGTAGATGACATCTAACTTACCTTCCTTGCAACATGAAATGATAATTAGGCATATATCTTTTATCTCTATCTCTACTCCTTATTAAGCACGTAAGTTCGCTAATCCTGTAATAATTTAAATTTTTTGTCAAATTTCTAGAGCTAATATCGCTCATCAAATTGAGTTATTCATTAAATAATGTTACTCTCTATGGCCATTTATTAGATGTGATAATCGGGCGGGTCGGGTCGGGTTCATGTTCGGATCGGGCGAGTCGGGTTCGGGTTGACCTTCTAGATCGGGCGGGCCGGGCCGGGTCAGGGTCGGGTCAATTTACATAATTTTGATTGGATTGAAGGTCATTTGATCTCGAGTCGGGTCGATCTGGTCGGGTCGGTTTGACTTTTAAAAAAAAATCAAGAGTATACTTGCGCTACTTTGTTTACTTTTTCTCTCAATTTTGATTGTTACACAAAACACTACATAATTTAGGAGTATACTTGCGCTATTTTGTTTCTTTTTTTCTTAGATTGCCATCAATTATGAATTTTAACTTTCTTTAAATTCTGAATATCAACTTTCCTCTCAATTTTGTATTTATTTTACATTAATTATATATTCATGATGAAAATTTATATTAATTACTAAATTATATTTATTTTTATATTCTTTCTTTTCACATAAAGAAATAAATATTTATATTTTTAAAAGATATCACCATAGTAATGCATGGGCAAAATACTAATTGATGATAATTGATGCTAAAAATAAGCTTCAATGTTCGAATCTGCGTGATTAATAAAAAAATGAAATAATAATATCAGAAATTCGAGATGTCGAGTATTTGTAACATTTGATTAGACTTCATAATGATAAGGGTTGTTTTTTTTTACTATCTCTAAATTTAATAACAAATTATGGAACTCGCTATGGAACTTTACGAGATCTTCTTTCTTTCTAAAAGAAAAAAATCTTTACGAGTGTGTTTGGATGGTGGTAGGATTAATACAAAATAGTATTTTTGTGTTAGTGATTGAGAATAGTGTGAGATTAATGATGTCTCGAAAAATATGAGAAAAATGTTAACTTTTCACTATTTTGGGTTAGTAAAATGTTGTTTAGGTAACAAATTGAAAATAGTGGTGGAGGAAATGTATAAAATAATAAATTATTTATTTTTGTTCAATACTAATAATGATTATTATTTATTTATTATTATTATTTTAATATTATTAATTATTATTTTGTTTAATACATAAAAATATTATTCTGTATTATCATTTTTATTAAACCACTATTTTATTTAATACTAATTATAATTATTTTATTTATTATTATTTTGTTTAAATTTATATTAATACTTATTTAACATTACTTTGTACTATTGGTTAATTATTATTTTATTATTGTTATTAATTATTATTTTATTATTATTTATTTAATATTAATTCTTATTTAGTAAAACTATATATTATTATTAATTATTAGTTTTACTTCATACTAATGATTATTATTATTTTTATTATTAGTTACTATTATTATTTTATTAGCGTTAAATATTAATTCATATTATTTGTATCACTACACTCTCATCATTATTTTATTAGTTAATAATGATTATTATTTTATTTGATATTGTTAAAGGAATGAATACAAATACTATGATCTATTTTTTTTTATTAGTACCACTACACTCTCATCCTCACCATTCTACTAAAACAACATATTGATGGTTTAGTAGAATAGCACAAATTTGAAGCAAACCCAAAATTCTAATTAGTGTTTAGATGATACCGTTATTAGACCAGTAATGTTATTTTTAAAACAGCACTAACATTTGTCAATCCAAATACACCCTACGAGATTTTTTAGTCGCATTACAGCTACATAACGCAAGTGTATGCATAATATGTAAACATTTTTTTAGACATAATTATATTTTGAATTTTTTTGTTACAAGGAAAACAATAAAGTTTTGGCGTTGTTCTTCTATCGATCGAAATTCTCAGCAAAAGTTGTTCTTCAATCACAATCGAGTATTTATCCATAAATGAGCAACTCTAAACTTTATATGCCTGAAATCAGAATTTTCATCGACAATAGTGCGATTTAAGCTGATTTTGATCTACGATAAAATTGATCAAACTTTTATGTTGTTCATAATCAATCAGTTTTGTGACTACATCAAGTAATATTCTCCATGCAGGAGTGACATACTCAATATCCGATTGAAATTTTCTTATAGCTAGGAAAACACTATGGTGATATCGAAATCGATATCATAATTAATATCACTTTAGTTAAATGAATTCAAGTTAACAACTACGAAAGGTGCTTGATAGAATACCCAAGTGAATGGGAATTTTAAATAGGCATTCATGCCAATGACAGTATGAAACACTTTGCATGTACTTCTGACATATACTGATATACAATCTTGCATATCATTTCAGCTGCACCTGATACAGCAATTTTGGATCAGACTCTTCCATGATTTCGTCTTTTCATCCTGCATCAGAATTCACTGTTTGCAAGTACGGAGCTACTTCGCTCAAAAAGAAGCATGAACTGATTTCATTGTAAAACTTCTATATGTATGTATATATATTCAAATTTACTTTGACATACAATTTATTGTATTCCCGGATAATATGAATGTATTTAATGAATTAATTTTACAGTTAATGAGTGAAATCAGCCGGTATCCCTAGAAAGTATCGACAAACCAATTGAACTAATATACAAAAATAAAAAATAAAAAAGCAAATGGCGTAAAGTATTCTTCTTTTCTATTGATTTGTGTTTTTGTTTTCCATCTGTTTCAAGACTTAAGAGACATCATCTTCAATTAGGATTTCTAATGAGAATCAGATTTTAATCAAAATAAAAGCGAATACCTGTCGAATAGTTTGAATACATAGCAAGGATACCCAGCGAAATGTAGGTCTTTAATCCTTTACTCTGTTCCGATGAAAACCTGGAAGCAGAAGCGAAGGGTTTTTTTATGAGGTCTCGTGGAGAGGTGAGTCTTTAGGCACAATAACTCCAAGCGGAGAGGTGAGAAGCTGTGAGGAGCACGACGTAGTAGAGAGGAGCCAACTGGATTTTGGGTGTAATAAATTCCAAGCGGAATGGTGAGGAGCGAGCGGAGAGGAGAGAAGTGATCCTGATTTTCTCCGATACTGGTAGTGATCCTGATTTTCTCCGATACTGGTGGCGATTATCATTTTTGCCTTTTTTCCCCTTTCGTTTCTATGCAATGGAGAAAAAAGGAGAAGTGACAGGGGAGTATGACCGGTTAACCGGTTAACATATATAATTACATTTTTATCCTTCTATTCCTTTGGAAACGCTGATCCAAGCAACACTAAAAAATTTAAGCGATATATGGAAAATAATTTTCCTCAGAATTCATATTTAATAATGTAAATGAACAGATGACAAATAAAATTTCACGGAAAATACCTTTTTAATGTTGTTTTAATGAGAAACGAACAGACTTTAAGAGAAAATTTATTTTCACCAACATATTAAGCAAATATCAACTCATGTTCTTAAAATTTTATTTTTTCTGCTCGCCCGCTGTCTATCCATGAGTTCTTTCAAATCATGCCCAACTGTTAAAGACATCTTAAAGGCGTGAGTTAAACTCATATCCTTTGGATCCTTTTACTCTTTGATATTTGATAACACAAAGTGAAAGAGGTTGTGATATGCGGATACTGTAGTCTATCTCTCGAGATAACACATGAGTATGATCATTTTCATATCTTTATTACAAAAGCATTATCATAACTTTGACGAATTGCATACAACCTCCATTTGTAAGTTTGGTTCGTGCATATAACAATATAAATTTGTTGTTGGTCTTTTCAGCATGAAATGTATAGTTTGCTATAATATGAAAATCATGTACTATTCATTTCAAATGATCCTTGTACGAAACACTTGGTCAACTATTAAGTTATCATCAGTTGTTTAATTCATATCATTAAAGTTATTACCATCACAAGAAATTCTACAATTCCTTCAAGGACATTAAACAATGCAACTCAAATGGGATATCGTGTGCTCAACTCTTTCAAAAGGGATATACCATCTAATGTGATATCAAACTCAAATGTATCTGTATCATTATTACAGTCAGGAGATAAGTGCGTATGTGTTGTAGAATTTGGTGAATATGACCATCTTTGATGTTCTTCATGTGGCGTGTCTCGATGCACTTCACATTCTACTATTCAACTGCTACTAGCAAACACTTGTATTAATGTGGGTTGAGAACCACTTATTCCTAATTTAGATTCTGGGTCCACAAATAATTATATTACCTTTCAATTATCCATATTTTCTATAACAAATCTCTTAGTTTTATTGTTCAATAACTCAATCTCGGTAAAAAAAAAACATTGTGGCGGTGATACATTGAACTTACTCAAATTTTTAAATTAAATTGTATTTCAGAAAGTCTCAAAATTCTATAAATTTCATTTCTTAACTGGCAAAGAGTGATATCTTCATTTTCCGTGAAATTCAATTTTGAATCTTGTGAGTCGAAAACCTCGAGATGTCCGTGTTGCACACTACCGCCCAAGAAAAAAAATTGATAATGTAAAATTATGCAATGCTTCCTACATCACATTTGAGTTGAGAATATGAGCTTAAATTTGAGTTGAGAATATGAGCTTAAATTAAAAAATATATTCAATAAAGAGAGAATATAACTCACAATAGAGTTTGAATTAAGAAATGTCACTCACAAAATGAGTTGATGGGGTAGTAGAAGGAGAAACAAAGTAATAGATTTGTGAGTTTTTAGGTAAATGATGAGTATAATGGGATGGTTGCTTGGTTGGATGGGTAGGAGAAGGAGAATGAGAGTAATAAATGCAGTTGATGAGAGGTGCAAAATCAAAAGGCTTAAGGACGTGAGTTTAACTCATACACTTTAGATCTGAGACTAGTCGTAGCTGCAGTTACAGCGGTTATATTTTGAAAATACAGAAAATAAAAAATGGCATAATGCTGTAGGAATGGCATAAATGTTGTAGGTGCATTGGAAGTTGGTCAGACCTAAAGGACATGAGTTAAACTCACGTTTTTTAGGGTATTTTGTTCTTTGTTTCGTTTGGGGTAGACAAAAAATAGAGTTTTAAGAATGTAAATTGAACTCACATCTTAGACGGTTTGTAAAAATAAATTTACTTTAGATCATTTCTGTAGATAAGATGGGTTCTTAGGTCAAGTAAAAATTCCAAAATTTAACAGGTGTCGTACAACTCTCCATTTCGGACCACTAGGACGCAGCCTCCGTCATTTTCATCAGGCCGCTGCTTCTACTAGTCTCAGCCCAGCCCAGACCGGCCCAACTAACTTTTGGAAAACCGTACCTTTGGGCGGCCCTTTGGCACTTGTCAGAGATTTTATTCACTTTAGGACCTCGATATATTTAAATTTGCACAACTAAAAGAATGTTAAGTTCAGATTTGCTGCCGGTCAAAAGCCAGTGATTGGCTCGGATCCTCTGTCCCTTCCAGCTGAACTCTCTCATCGCTTCTCAGTTCTCCGGGATTTCATCAAGGTATCATTGCTCATTTCCTGGTTTCTCATTTTTTAGGGGCTGAGAAGTTTACTCTGCGGATATCGAATAGATAGAAATCTTGCTCTGCCTGCTGTAGTTTCGTTCTATACATCTATATTTTTTTTTATGTTTTCATTTTCAATTGGGTTGTTTCCCTGATAGAGTCTGCTAGCTATCATCTTTTTGGTGACTTTACAGGATTTAAGTTGACCGTGATCCACTTTCCAAATTAGTATAGGTCATAGGATAAGTATTGACTATTGACCTAAGGTTCTAAGAGCCGGTAGATAGTACGCTGTACCAATTTGATTTGTAGATATTCTTAAATTTCCTCTCTCAAGCAATTCAGATTTTCATAATTGGTTCTATTAATCTTGTTTATATTCTTAGTTGTACACTATTTGGAATTTTGATTTGATATGTTTTTGTTTGTTCTTTTCTTTTTTTCCTGTAACAACAATTTTAGTGTCCTGACAATTAACTGTAAAGATTTACTATGTTTTTCTTTCCTTTAAAGCGGCGTGCCGGTACCTTGAACTAGTACAAAAATGGATACATAATTATGTTATGACTTGAGGAGTTAGGTGCTCACCAATCATTCAACAAATTTACATCTCATTTGAATTTTAAAATATCAACTGCACTGACACTGCGCTTCTATAACACATCTTATTTGTTAATCATCGCAAGCACACCCCTCCTCCCTCCCAAACACACACACACCCCAAGGCCTAATCCTTTGTAATTGTGGAAGATACAACTCATTCATTTGAAGCAACTAACAACCCTTTTTCTAATTGGAAATTTGAGAAATGGGACTGAACAAGAGGGAGATATGGAGGCTTTTCTACTTGTTGTTTTTGGGTCAAGTCGTCTCCTTCTCCCTCGCTGTTACAAGCTTTACATCCTCTCTCATCGCAGATATTGGTTTCCAGATTCTAACCCTCTTTTTCCAATCTACTTCTCTATTGTTTCCCCAGTTTATTACTCTTAATACTTATTTTTGGCATATGTAGGGGTTGATACACCTCTCACACAATCGTTCTTCACATACCTATCTCTGTCCATAGTCTATGGTCCCATTCTTTTATGCCATCGGCGCAAGTTGCTAGTATAACCTTTTTATTTCCAAGCTTTTGCCTTTACAGTTTTGTTATTAAAGAGTTAGGTTTGAATTAAAGGGCAAAGCTCAGTATAGACAAATTGCAGGTACCTTGGTATTGGTACGTTGGTTTGGCTCTTGTTGATGTACAGGCGAATTTTCTTGGTATGAGAATCTGTCATTCTTTAGTTTTATATGCAGTTTTCGCTCTATGACTGAACAATTTTATCTAATTACAGTTGTGAAGGCATATCAATATTCATCGATTACAAGTGTGACGTTGTTAGATTGCTGGACAATTCCATGGGTGATGATTCTAACATGGATTGTCCTGAAAACCAGATATTCCATGTGGCAGTTTATTGGTGCTGGCATTTGCGTGGTAGGTCTTGTTCTTGTGCTATTCTCTGATGCCGGTGTCTCTGGTGATGGAGGTAATCACATATATACTAAATGGATTCCGAATTATTATGTTTTTTTTCACTAAATGGTTTTTTGGTTATTATAATTATTTTTCACCAAAGAATTTTTAATTGGTATTTTTAAGGTGGAAGCAGACCTCTTTTGGGTGATGCTCTTGTTATTGCTGGGACATTATGTTATGCTTTGAGTAATGTGGGAGAGGTGATTCAATTTTTTCTCTTAGAAGTTTGCTAGTACTTCTCTTCTCCACTGCACATTAAGCAAATATTTTTTCTGAAATGAAAATTGTGCAGGAGTTCTGTGTAAAGAAGAGAGATAGAGTAGAAGTGGTTGCAATGCTTGGGGTCTTTGGGACACTCATCAGTGTGATTGAAATGTATCCTTTATGTTGTTTAGATGGAATCTGAAGGTTCAACATTGAAATTGTTTCCCTTGAATCAAAATGGCAGATCGGTTTTTGAGAGGAAGAGTCTTGAGGAGGTCAAATGGACCCCCACAATGGTAGGCTGTATGCAATGACATTTGAGTAGAATTAGCACAAATGTATAGAGCATAGAATATCCTTATAAGAAGAGAGATTAATTTCTTGTTGTTGTTCCAGATGTCGCTATTTGCAGGATTTGCTGTTTCAACATTTCTGTTCTATACTATTGTTCCTTTCCTTCTCCAGGTTCACTTCTATTACTTAAAAAGAAAAAGAAAAAGGAAAATAACCTGGGGCAGAATTGTAAAATAATGTTGACAATAGGGTCTAATATTACTAGCGCAGATGAGTGGGGCGACACTTTTTAATCTCTCTCTCCTAACATCTGACATGTGGGCTGTGCTCATTCGCATCTTCTTTTATCATCAACAAGTCAGTTCTTTTCATTTAATCTCTCTTATTGCTAAAAGCCTTAATAAATAGAGAAGGCAACAATTAATAGCAACTAACGCTTGAAAATGAAAATATTGCAAATAGGTGGATTGGTTGTACTATCTAGCTTTTGGGGTGGTTGCAATTGGACTGATCATCTATTCACTCAAGTAAGCCAAACTAAATTTGAATGTGTTCAATTCATTTCAATCGAACAGATGTCTGACAATCAATTCAAACTACTTGTTCATTGCTTTTTCCCCTTATAGCGAGAATACAGTGCGTGTCACTACGTTGTTTGCGAATGAGCAAGCAATTATGACGTATGAAAGTCTAAGTCAAGAGAATCCAGATGAAGTCAATGAGGACGTCCCGAGTGCATGAAGTGGATTCAAATGTTAAGAAAAAAAAAATTCAGGGTTCGAGTTTGAAAGAATTTTTTTTTTTGAACTGCTTATAAATATAGATAGGCAAACATCTTTTAGAGAGCTAAGTTGAATAAAAGTTTATAAACACTGTCATTGCTCTTATTTTATTCTTAATGACTCTCCTTCCATCAATCAGTACTTAATTCATAAGTGTTGGCCTTGCTCTTATTTAATTATGCATGACTCTCCTAACTTCTTCCATCACAGAGTTCAAAGGCCACCCGCTTTCATTTTTTTCTAAAAGCGCTGCATTAATGTTTCCAAGGGAAAAGTTCAAAAAACAGAAAAGAACGTACAAACACTAAAATATAAATGCTGCAATATTGAAGTTAATAAATCAAGAGGTAACATGTTATTTAGAGCTTCTATCTCATTCTTTTCTAAAAGCGCTGCATTACTGTCTCCAAGGGAAAGTTCAAAAAACAGAAAAGAACGTACCAACACTAAAATATAAATGCTGCGATAGTGAAGTTAATAAATCAAGAGATCACATGTTATTTAAAACTTTTATCTCATTCTTTTCTAAAAGCGCTGCATTACTGTCTCCAAGGGAAAAGTTCAAAAATGGAAAAGAACGTACAAACACTAAAATATAAATGCTGCAATATTGAAGTTAATAAATCAAGAGATCACATGTTATCACTACAGGAAAGTGTCGCATTTGCATCCAGAAAGGATCAATTACATCTGCACTTTTTTATTAGCATCAGCAATAAAAATTTCCGACCTCAAAATTTTGATTTGCACATATTGCATTAGCAATGTTGATGCAACAATATATTTATATCTAGTTTGCGGATATAAGTAAGTGTAGTTATTTTTTCCTGAAAATGAATGGGTGGAGGCGCACCAGATTACTGATGTACATCAGTATTCTCAAATACAAATAAATATGATAATTTTTATGCTGATTTACATCAGCTCAACAGATGAAAATAAATATAATTAATTTTATTTCTCAACAATCAGAGTAAATATTTATAAATGAGCATTTTTTATTTACGTCAACGTCTCCCCCAAATCGAACCAGCCGTCAGCGTCTCCCCCCATCTCGCTACCTCTCTATCTGTTACCTCCTGTCTACCTCTCTCTCCCCCGATCTTCCTCGATCGCTGGACTCATTGGAGACCTCCCGGTTCGCCCAAGCGGATGGAGCGTACCTGGGTCATCTTTTCTATGGCTGCATTCAGTTGAAAAACAGGTTATTCTGCTTGCGCCATTTTTGCTGCTTTCTATTCTCATCCAAGCGTAGCAAGTTTCCCCTTGTTATATTGTGGTTGTGATTTATATTGGAGGATTAGCGGTTGTTATATTCTGCTTGCGCTATTTTTATTTGTTGTAACTTGCTAATTATATATAACAACAAAATAGAGCTGAGGAAAGAGAGCGACAATTGGTAACAATTGGTTGCCTTTTATAACTCTCGTCCAAACATTTTAGGTTTCTTTTTGCAGAAATACCAGTGATTGGGGGGAAGAGAGAGAGACAAGTGTTTTGTAATAACTTAAGTAGATAAAGAAAGAAACATACTGGTATCAATTGGTTTTTCTGACAATTAATATATATATTCGTATCATTGTTGTTTTCTAGGGCAATGCTTGCCTGCAACTCTGATCTCGCTCGATCTCTCCCCACCCTGTGTTGACCTCTCTCGCTTAAGCCCTTGGCTCATCCGTAAAGTTCTCAACTATAAGATTAATATTAGTTACTTTTTTTTGTTCTGATCTCTGACTATTAGTAAAGAAATATGCAATTGTTTGATTACTGTATAAACTTGGGTAGCTGAAATTTTTGTTCTCTTATAATCCATCAGTTAAGTTAATTTGTAATATATATATATGAGGTTGAATTGCTGATTTTTTGAATATATAACGCAACTTGAAAATGTCAAGGGATTGTAGTTCGATGTATCGGAGATATCTTGCTGAAAAAAATGTTAATCCCGAATTTTTAATTGGAGTAGATCATTTTGTTGAAGAAGATTTTAAGCATTCTCCATGTGTAATGAGACGAGATAATAGAGACCTGATTCGATGCCCTTGTCGAGTTTGTGATAATACCAAATTCCTGACAGGTGATGAAGTTAGAAGTCATTTGTTCCGTAAAGGGTTTACTCTTTTCTACGAATGTTGGCAGTATCATGGTGAGAATACTGAGGACTCAAATAGGGTGTTAGTGGATGAAGAAGAGGGGGAGATGAACATGATGAATGAGATGGTGTTAGATGCTGCTGGACCAAATTTTAATTGGGACTCACCTGAGGAAATTCCTAATGCCACCGCCAAAGTTTTTTACGAAATGCTTGAAGCAACAGATAGGCCTTTATGGGAGTTGAAAGCTAACATGAGCAATGTGAAGAGTAAAGAATCGTTGTTATCGATTATGTCTCAATTGTTGAATTTGAAATCATACTACCAAATGCCTAGAGATTGCTTCAATCGGATGCTATCTATTTTGAAGAGTGCACTCCCTGAGGAGAACATATTACACCCAAGTTTCCATGCGTCTAAGAAGCTACTAAGTGGTCTCGGTTTGAAGTACCAAAAGATTGATGCATGTCCGAATGATTGCATGTTATATTATAAGGATAACTTACTGAAAGACAAATGTGATATTTGTGGTGAGTCTCGATACAAGACCGTCATGAGAAAGAAAAAGGGCAAACCCATAGCACGAAAAATTCTTCGTTATCTTTCTATAACCCCAAGGCTACAAAGATTGTATATGTCTCCTGCTACTGCAGAGCAAATGAGGTGGCACAAGCATGATGTTCGTGAGAAGTCAGGAGTCATGGTACATCCCGCTGACGGAGAAGCATGAAAGTCCTTTGACATAACTTACCATGAATTTGCAAATGAGTTGCGAAATGTTCGACTTGGGTTACCAATAGATGGTTTCACTCCCTTTAGCTTGAGCGATACACCTTATTCATGCTGGCCTGTTTTCATCGTTCCTTACAATCTCCCTCCAGGAATGGTGATGAAAAGTGAAAATACATTCCTAACTCTTGTTATTCCAGGCCCGAAAAGTCCAAGTAGAGAAATAGATATCTTCTTAGAACCCTTATTGGATTTATTAAGGATGTTATGGGATGTTGGAGTAGAAACCTTTGATTCTTTCCAGAAATAAAATTTTCAAATGAAAGTAGCACTTTCTTGGACAATTAGTGATTTTCCAGCGTATGAAATGTTATCTGGATGGTCTACGCATGGAAGATTAGCTTGCCCGATATGCATGGAAAAGACTACAGCATTTCGATTGAAAAAGGGAAGAAAAGCTTCATGGTTTGATCATAGAGTATTGTTGCCAAAGGGACACAAATTTCGTCGAGACAGAAGGAAATTTAAAAAGAACATTCGAGTGCTTGACTCACCTCCTCAACATTTGAGTGGCGAGAATATCCATGAGAGTGTTATGTAAGTGTCTACTAGTATGTTATTTCTAAAATTATTGATTATGTAAAAAGTATAATTTATTACGTTAGTTTTTTTAATAGTTATCACTTTCCGTTGTATTGATTAATAAAAAGTAATCTTTAATTTTTGTAGGTCTCTTCATCCAGATATGGTATTTGATAAATCGAAAAAGAAGCGTGAAAAGTTTATGGTTACGGGGAGACACGTAATTGGCAGAAACGAAGTATCTTTTGGAAATTGCCTTATTGGTCAAGCAATCTGCTTAGGCATAACCTAGATGTTATGCATATTGAGGCAAATAATTTCGGTGATATTGAATATATTATGCAACAACTTGTGATTTATGATGATGATGAAATGGAAATGACCGAAAGTGACGATGAAAGCGAAAACCAAAGAGAATTTCGGGACATGGGAGACGGGAACAGTGTCAATCATGATGATGTTACAGATTCAGATTCAAATTTTGGATGAGTAAGTCTCCAAAAGATTTTCTAATATGAAGTAACATTTCTGACATGTATGGTTAGTAGATTAATTAGGTGTTTTTTGAGTTTATTTTGGAGAAATTTAGTTATGGGATGTAATATTTTGGGAATGTTGAATGTTAGGTGTTTTTTGAATTTCTGAATGCTGAATGTTGGCATGAATATTTATGAAATGTTGGTATGGATTTGTGTTTTTTGAATCTGGGTTTAGGGCTTGTTCTGAAAATGAAAGAGCACGTGATAGTTCATCTGTCTTTGGAAGCTAAATAATATTATTTACATCCGCTAAAAGATACAAAAAAAATATTGATATCAAATTAACAGACGAAAAAAGCGACCCCAATATACGATGAAAAAAGTGTAGGGATCAGGGATCGAACCCCCAACCTTTCGCTAGGCACAATCTCAATGTACTCACCCATATCCAGCTGAGGATCACAGCGTCCCTGCTAGAGCGCGCCTCCTAATTTATTTAATATTGGTCAGATAGCTTCCTGACATGGCCCTCCCTAGTTTTCACTTCGAAAAATTTAGCCGCCAATATACGATGAAAAATTTGGTATTAGCGCCAAAACCGTTCAATCTCAGTTCGCAAAAATAAGTTGAATATTTTTTTTTCAATTCAGGATGACACCAATTTCTTTATCACATCAAGTTACATTGAATAGTTTTCAATTTTTTAAAATGCGAATAGTCAATCAAAACCATTCATGATGGATATATTAAAATAAATTTGTAGACCTAAATTTATAATTTCTTAAATTTTTACTTTTTACTAAGATGAGCACAAATTTAAATTTTGAACCATTTTAGTAAATAGTTCAAAAAAATCTAAATATTATATTGAACAATATTACGAAACAAATAAATATAAATATTAAAATCAAAGATGAAACACTAATGTTTAGAATTCACAATCGTAGATGTATTTCAAAAGCCGGATTAAATAGAATCTATGTCAAACTTAAAATAATTTTGAGATTAATTGGCCGTTCATCATAATATCATTGGAAACTCTACCATTAAACTTTTAAAATTGTACAATGATAGACAAAATATCTTCCACATTGACTACAACTTGATAATTTTATCTATATCCCGTCATTAGGATCAAATTTTTATTAAATAATATTTTTCCAAAAAAAAAATGTATGCAGCCTGGTAATATTTATGTTTATGTTTGCTTATGTGCTAGGATGTCAAAATCCAAGAAAAGGGTTGCCAATAAGGGTTCATGCGATAAGGGTTCATTATCAGGTCATTCCAGCAGACAGACTTCCCCTATGGCGAAAAGGGCAATAAAGAGACTAATATTACGACGCAAGGAGAATAACTTGCCACCTAACAGGACCCTTGAACTGCCAGCTGGTCATACAACCAGGGAGGATGGTGAGGAGCCTCAAGCACACCAGCACGAGTGTAGTGAAACCTCATTCAGATATGAGGAGCCTCCAGTGGGCGAGGATAATGCAACATGTCATATTGTTTAATTATTTTGAATGTTTTAAAGCTTTCCCTTTATGCATAAGTAGCATTTCATACCAATCACAAAATTCAATGCATTTCATTTTCAGCTAATCAAGTAGCATTTCATACCTTCTAACTATTTTCCTTCACTTAAACAATTGTGCGGGACAATTTCAGAATATTTGATTTGCTGAATATATACATGTGCGACCCTTTTTCGCGCGCTCCGCACCGCCGCTGGGCGATGGGTTGCGGAAGAAGGACACGGAGATCCCTCCCGAGCGTGCATCTGTTTGGGTGTCGGCCGATCTCGCCGTTTAGAGATTATTTGGATGCACATTCGGGGGGTTTTTAGTGATTGTGAGTTCTTGTAGATTCGGTGGGCGCAAGCCCCCACCGTTAATTACCCCGGGCTACGAACCTCGAGGCACCTCTGGATCTTTGAAAGAGAGAAGCAAATAGTATAGTTAAAAGATGGTCAAGTGGTCGTCTAGGTTCATAAAAGGGGTCTACGGAAGACGAACCTACAAACAGATCGGTTCAATTTATGGAAGACAAACCTACAAACGGATCGGTTTTATCCTATGGAAGACGAACCTACAAACAGATCGGTTCGATCTATGCCACCTCGAGATGTAACCTTACCTACGGACCGAGTTAATCTCTTTAGAGGGCTTGAGGTGAGTCTACATACGGATCGACTCGACCTCCGTTGATCTAGAAGATAGACCTACAAACAGATCGGTTCAATCTTAACTAGTCAACAACCAATCACACAAAATACAACTCGAAGCGGCGAGCGGTTGATCTTGAGGTTGGTGAATCGGGAGAAGGGTGGATATGGCCCACGTGTTTCTTCTCACCGATCTTCTAGATCATGAATTCGAAGCACTAAGCCGATTCATAAACCTAGGAAACACAATTGCACACAATGTCAAACCTGAAGCGCCGGGCCGATTCAACATTGAGGCATGTGTTAGTGAAGGAACCTACCTGCGAACGGTTCACATTCAACATTTTTTGTGGATGAATCTACCTACGGACCGATTCAATCTCACGGTCTCGGGAAATGAACCGGGAGACGAACTTATCGACGGATGAGTTCGGTCTTGCCACTCAAATGGTCATGAATTACTTGTTCATGACACCGAGTCATTAAGATGTCACTTCTCTCGGACATCGTAATGTTCTTCTTCTTCAAAGTCGACATATCTCTCCATGCGATGTCGTAGCTTTGGTCATTCTTCGACGAGCGTCAAGACGTTCTCGTCTCGACTAATCATTCTACATGTTGCATTACTTGTGCAAAATTACTATGTTGCCCTACACCCCTTGTGTGAGCGTATTCAATCATGAGTTACTTGCTCATGGCGTGAGTCATTAAGATGTCACCTATCTAGGACATCATAATGTTCTTCTTCTTGAGTCGACATATATTTCCATGTTAGTATCGTAGCTCGGTTATTCTTCATTAAGCGTCAAGATGTGCTTGTCTCGACATATTCACTCATGTTGCTATCAAAGCCTTATTCATCTCACGTCAAGATGTTCTGTCTCGACGTATCTTATTATTCTTTATCAAGTGTCGAGATGTTCTTGTCTCGACGTATCTTCTCATGTTGCTATCAAAGCCTTAATCATCTCACGTCAAGATGTTCTTGTCTCAACGTATCTTCTCGTATTGCTATCGAAGCCTTAATCATCTCACGTCGAGATGTTCTTGTCTCAACGTATCTTCTCGTGTTGTCATTGCAACCTTATTTATCCTCTGTCAAGATGTTCTCGTCTTGACTAATCGTTCTAAATGTTATATCATGTGTGCAAATATTCTTATGTGGCTCTACACTCCTTGTGTGAGCATATTTATTCATTTTTAAAATGCACAAAGTTTATTATATAATATCTTCCATTATTATTTTATATTATAAAGATGCATTTATTTATTATTATTATTATTATTATTATTATTATTATTATTATTATTATTATTATTATTATTTTTATTTTTAAACTCTATTTATCTATGTAGAAAATTATTTACAAAAATAATAGGAAAAAGGGGTTAGCTATTTAACTAGATTTTCATTTATATTTTTGGGATTTTTATAATAGCTAAAATAGTAGAATTTTTATTTTTATTATTTCCAAACTCTATTTATTTTGTAGAAAATTACTTACAAAAATAATAGAAAATAAAATGGCTCTTTTTTTTTTTATTTGTATTTTTAAAATGTTTATAATAGCCAAAGTAATAGAATTTTATTATTATATTCTACTATATTGAAATACTATTCATTATGTAAGAATTATTTACAAAATCAAAAGATAGCTATATTATTTTTATTATTATTGTTTTTTTTTTTATTTATATATATTTTTTTATTATTATTTTTTATTATTATTATTTTTTTTATAGCTAAAAGGAAATCATTATTAATATTCTATTCTATTTATTATACTATTCATTATATCTATTTTTATTATTTCTATTTATTATCTATAGAAAAGTATAAAATTTTATTATTAGTTGAAAATAACCATAAGAGATGAAATTCATTATGTTTTTTTATTACAACTATTATTTTTATTACATTTTATTCATCAAAAATATATTTTTTTTATTGTATATATTTGTATAGAAATAAAAGAAATACAATTCATATTATAAAACTATATTATCATTCTTTATTATAAAAGAAAATGTATTTTACTATTCATTACTATGGTAGTATATTTTTTGTATATTTTGTGCTATTTATTTCTATAATTCCTTTTTACAGAAAATATCAATATAATATTTATTTTTTTATTTATCAAAGAATATAGCTAACCTCATTATTTATTATAGTATATTACTATCATCATTATTATTTCATGGAAAATCACTTGAAAAATCACTAAAATATATCTAGTTATTATTTATGATTTTTATTTGTATTTTTGGAATTTTTATAGTATTTAAAATGGCAAGTCAAAGCTAGGTCAAATATACTAATATATGTGATGTATTTTGCTTTTAAATTGTTTTAACATGATTATATTTTTAAAACTGGAATATTATTGTATAGAAAAATAGTATGAAAAATAAGGAAATTTTAGAAACAAATTTGAGTAAATTTGGAGTTCAATAGCATTTTCAAATCATTCATTTATTCTATATTATTACTATTACATTATTATTTAATTAATGGGCCTAATGCGGGCCGCCGGATCTGTATCAAGATCAGCGCCTATCTTTCATCTAACTTTTATTCTTATTTGGGCCGCCGATTAGATTAAGATTTGCCTTTAACGTGGATCGACGGCCCGGATCAATTCATGCTTTAATTTCCTAAACGTTCATAGCTCGGATCCTTGGATTCGTCCCATATTCGTGCGTCTCTTTGAGATTCGTATAGGAAACGTCCCCTTCTGTCTCTCTCTCCGTGCTTTGAGATGCGCCTTTGGATAAACGATTTTGATGTTCGTGCGGCCTAACCGGAGATCGGCCATTACTACGGCGTCGCGCTTGGCATGGGAAGCTAGTCGTACCTTCGGATCATACATCGGTGCGGTAGATCATCGGCGTCGCCATGATCAATAGATCCGACTTGTACCGTTTTGGTACCGAATCCATTTCCGATTGAATTACGCCAATTCCGGATCAATCTTTAGCGTTTCTTGATTTGTTTATGCAATTCTAAACCTCGATTAACATCTTTGATGATTTACTCGTTGTAATTACCTCTATTCTTTCTTGATTCACCAAAGATCTTGATTCATGGTTGATACTAGATCGGCGATTCAATATTATATCCTGTATTTCAGTCAATTGCCAAGAATTGCTTAATCTTATTGATATGAAACTCATCGCTTTATGTAATGCATCACAATTGAAGCATATAGCTTGATCAATTGGGGTGTTTTCAAGTGTTTTGCATTATTGGTTCGAGTTCCAATGATTAGTTCCGAATTTCCATCAATTACTCGATTGAAAAGTTGAATTCTTGGAACAATTGCTTGGAAATGCAGTGACTAAGAGGTCAGTGACCTTCGATTAGTCTATCTTCCTTAATTAGTGCTAGGAGATTATATAATCTTCGACTAGCTCTTCTGGCAAATCAATTTGAGCTCTTGATCACTTGGTTAATCAAGATAAAGGCAAGAAAACAAAACAAGAATGATCTATATAATGAGGCGACAGCTTAAAGAAAAGAATTCAATCAAGAAAATTAGGAAATTCAATCGGATTGAAAAGGAAATTTATGAAAATGCAAGTAACAGTACTAAAGCTCTGAAATTACTCAAAATCAAGCACAATTACAACTCAAACTTCCTATGCACAATGAATACACTCACCTTTCCTTCTTCTCTGTAGCTCTGAGCTCTTAGATTGATTGTTAATAATGGAAAAGGATGACTGTTTGCCAAGTTCTCAACACTTGTTGAGATCAATTGGCTTTCTAGCTTCTCACTTGCTCTCTAAGCTTCTCAGAGATCTTACAAATGCTCTAAGGGTCGTGTGTATGCCTCTGGTCCTTAGTTCTATTCACTTTGGCTAAGGGTTTATATAGAAATCCATTGGTTTGACCGATTTTGACCATCTCAATCCAATTGCACATGGTGTATTATACTCTTCACTCTAGCTTTAGCTTCCTTGTATGCCACATGGTCCACTGAACCAGAGTCTCCATTGCCTAGCTCATGTGCAACTGCCTAGAGGCAGTTATAAGTTCATTTTATTTGCTGATTTGCCACTATTCGGTTCCCATACTCTTGCAAGCCTCTCTAGCCCCTTCTAGATCCTTCCAGACCTCATACCATGTCTATATAAGCCTGCTGGCATGCTCCTTAACTCCATTTTACAGAATTGATCTCAATTCACATCTTTTCTCCCATTACAAGCCATAATCAAGCTTCAATCTTTCATTCCAATCCCTTGCTTGTTTCTTCTGTCTCAAAGCTTCACCATCATCAACTCAGTGTCAGGCAACTCCCTGTGCTCTCATCTAGTCGATTTGCAAGCTCCATTACAATGTTTGACCAACTCACTTCTAGGCCGAGTTGTGAATTGGTGCAACTCCTACATCCAGCATTTATCTCCTCGCAATTGTCACTCTAACACCATCGCCTGAGGTCCTAGAAGCTCTCCCGACCATCAATTGCAAGTTTCAAGCTTCATTGGCAAGTTCAAAGTTTTGACCCGAGGTGTTGCTTCTTGCCATTTCTCTCTTTATATTGCATCATTCCTGAAATCTAAATCCATACACCTTCTCTCCTTTGTACTAGATAGCCGGGGCCAAGAGCAATTGATCGAAGTTGATCCCTTTGTGTGATCTCCATTGATGGCGCCATTAAACTCTTCGTTATCGCGAGGAAGAAGAAGAGAGGAGAGAGAGAAGGAGGAGAGCGGGCCCTTCGGCGCTGCGCACAGGCGTGCATGAGCGAGGCGAAGAAGAAAGAAGGTGCGAGTGCGCCAGTGCATACTTCTTTTTATTTCAAATTTAAATCTCTGCGAGATGTTTCCACATAGAACGGTTTGTAGTTTGCTTATGCACCATAGGTTCATAGATCGACAATGGGCCCCGTCTGTAGGATTGCGAGTCTAGGCGCATAGTAATGGATTAATGATTGATTAGTGCATGATTTGGGTTAATTGATATGATATGGCATGTTATGATTGGCTCATTAGTTTAATCACCCTCCTTTATCTCGATTATTCACTAACTAATGCCGAGGTGGCCTTATGGTATGGTGCCGTGTGCGGGGCAAGGGTGAGGTGAAGTGGCCTCCTCTGGTGTGCCATGTGGCATGGGGTTGGGTGAAGTGGCCTGTGATGTAGTGCCATGTGGCACTAGGGTGATGAGGTGGCCCCATGGTATGCGCCACGTGGCACCAGGTGGGGCCCACGCTGTCGGTGACTCATACCGGGGTGGGGCCCACTGCGACATGGCCCATGAGAGGCCGCCACGTGGCACACCCTCTCTCCTCGTTTATTTTATTCTTTCTGTGTTTATTGCACCCAGTTTGTACCCAGAGTTGTTATTATCTCCAATTTGTACCCAGAGTTGCTCTGATCAAATCTCAGCCTTTGATTAATCCATTTATTCTGCTTTTATCTTCCCTGAATTTATTTTAATAGCTCCACTTATCCAAAAATCATGAAAATTTCACCAAAAATCCCTAAAATCATGATGATCATCCTTGTAATTTTTAATTCCATTTTTCCCCCTGCTTCTCTGAATTAAAAATTCTTTTATTCATAAAACCCTATTATTCCTTATGAATTAATCCCTGATCTCATTTGTAGCTCAATGTCTCTGCCAATTATCTCTCTCTTGCAGAAACCACCCTAACTAAATACCAATTAGACTTATATTGATATTCATTAGGGCTTGATCGATCAACGAGACTTGATTACATGTCAAAAGTTGATACGGATCTAGACTTGATCGGATGGTTGCTCCCGGCTTTGCTTTGATCGGTCTTGTGAAATTGACTTTCAATCCCTTAACATGAGGGTGACTTGGTCAAAGAACTGACTACTTATCGATAATTGACACAAATCAAAGCATGGTTAGGTGGTTGCTCGCGACTTTGGCACCGGTCGGCCTTGAAAGCAAAATCACATTTGAAATTTCTCATGACTAGTTGCATCAAAATGCTAGCTTGGCATTGACATCATTTCATGTAGCATAGGGATTATACTGTTTCAGCTCCTTTCTAGGGTTGGCTCCAAAGGCAGATTTCTAGGGTTCAACTCTGACTCCTATAATAGGTCACTGAGGTGTGGGGTCCACCTGTCAGTGAAAATGGTCACATGGTGACTCATCAGATAGGCTATGTTGTTAGATTCATCTACAAGGGACTGCCAGGTGGGTCCCACTTGTCAGAGAAAATGTAATCACATGGTGACACCCAAGAGGTCTCCTCTCTCCCTCGATCTTCTTGGGTGTCACTCATGCTGAGTGGATAGAAAATAGCGGGGTATTTATACTCTTCACTTCATGCCCAGCATTCCATTGTGGGACTAATGGATTTGTTCCGGGGTTAAGCAGCGACCTCTTCTGATCAGTGGGCCATCTTTCATTGCTCTCTCTCTTCTTCCCCTTTCTTATGATTTATCATCAATTTATTTCATTTATTCATCTACTCATCCTTGAAATTTTTCAAGGGTAAACAAAGAAACCACCCACCAAAGCGGGTCCCGAAGATTTTTAGAAAATTAAGGGGGTCGCTTTAATCTCATATATCCGTCGCACATTTTTTATCTTCTTCCCTCCTTTATTGTTGACTTTATCACCTTTATTCTAGATTCGACCATCTCTCCATATGGCACGATTCCTAGACGTCCTCGGAGTCATTATCTCTCTCTCTACGAGGATCCGGAGGACTGGATACCCACCATTAGGGTTACACGCGCACCCCCATACATCTTCGAGCCGGGTGGTTTGATTTTTCGCGACGAGCGACCTCACGATATTACACCCTTGCGCCTCGAGATCTTTCAGCCGCAAGCACCTCCTGTTCATCTCCTCGGCAAGGAGATGATCGATGGAGAGGCCTCTTGCTGGGCTAGCATTGACTTCAGTCTTCCACTCAGATATCACGGGCATCAGTTAGAGTGGATTCGCTACATCCTTACACAGGAGAGGGATGCTCTTTGTAGTTCAGGTGTGTACAGTTGTATTTTCTTGTCGATGTTTCGGTATCACATTGACACACCTTGGCTCTGTGCTTTCTGTGAGCGGTGGAGCTACTCCACCAACACCCTCTTTATTGACGATCGGGAGTTGACTCCCACATTATGGGAGATTCGTCAGCTGACCGGTCTGCCCGTATTCGGTCATTATTACGACGAGTTCTTACTATCAGAGGATGACTTGAGGGACCCTTCCCTGCATCCAGCTTCTCTTCGGGAGGTGTACAGGATTTATGATCAGTTGAGAGGGCAGCATCTTTCTGTCCCCTTCAGATTCTGGATATCTTATTTCACTGATCGGGTACATTCTCATGTCGAGTGTTGTGCTTCTACTCGTGACCCTTTTGGTACCGGACATCTCGGTCTTTTCAGTGATGTGGCTGCTCCTTCACAGGACACTCTATGCTCACATGAGATCGATCGTGAGACTTATTTGTGACCTTTCTTTCCTGGTGGATTTGTTTCTTTCTACTTCCCAGTTCGGGGGCTCGTACCATTCGTCCCTCGGTATTTGTGATGGCGAGTCAGATTGCTCGCGGTGAGAGAGTTTCATTGGCCGTGCCCGTCTTGGCCAATATCTACAGGAGTTTGCGAGGTATGGCATCTTCACGCGATCCTTCTCACTGTAGGGAGTTGGTACCTTGGCATTTCATTAGTGGATGGTTGCATATGTATTGGTCTGGCTTGTATCACCCATCTTTATCATCAGACTTGAGGGCCCACCTACCCATCTTGGGTGACTTAGCCGTCTGAGCCTGCCTCTTTGACTCCGAGAGGGATGCTCGTTTCGGATTCTACCGCGACCATGACCATCGAGGTTAGCTCGTACTAGATTGGCTACTCACCACCCGGGTGGGACCACTTGCAGATCTCTAGTTGATGCGGCATTTCATTCTAGAGATTCTTCTCCTCTCAGAGATCAGCCAGATGTCTTAGACTATTTCATCAGCCTTCGCCACGGGTTCTTACCACTCCGTATCGGCGATTATGCTTTCATAGAGCCCTATTCTCCACACAGATGTGCACATCAGTTTGGTTTAGACCAGGACGTGCCTCTCTTTTTCCTTCGTCCTGAGTCTTTAGCGATGGACCTTGAGGGCCTCGGGTGGTGCTATTCACATCTATTCCGCTTAGGGACAGGTTCTCATTTTCAGACAGTCCCTGCTTCCCGTACACCCACATTCTCGAGACGCTACATCTGGTGGTATTATAATGCCATTCGCTCGTACCGGTCATACACCCCTTCGGTGGTGGTACACGATTGCCCCGGGGATAGAGGCGGTTCATCATCTAGCCTCTCTTATGATGACTTCATCTCTTTTCCACTTCTCACTTCGAGCCGGTGGATTTTCGGGGGTTAGATAGTCGCCGCCTTTGTTCATCTACTAGGACTCGGCTCATTTGGTATGCTCCGGTTTATCCCTTCTTTATTTTAAGCTTAGATTTCGGGCCGATTTTTATAGACTCCTTTTTAATCGGATTACGCATATGAGTATGATGAGGCGAGCCGCTTCTCGGTCCCTCGCCCGAGAGCTGTTGACACTTGTTCTCATCCACTGCCGAGCCACCGCTTCTGGCGCCGTGGAGAGAGATCGAGACGGCGCTTCTCGGCCGCCTTCCCCATCTTCTTTCCCTTCTCCCATTTCGGGTGATTCTCTTTACTGATTCGCTTTATCCTTATTCGGGCTCATTTCACTTACAGCTCTAATTAAGGTTTATTTTCAGCTCGTGGGACATCTCCTGTAGAGGCAGCTCAGGATGACATCGTAGCAGATCCATCAGCGCCTGCGAGTGCTGCCATTTCAGGGTTTTGCACCGACCTTATCGTCGCGGGTTTGTGTGCTCTATTCAATACTTAGTTGCCAGCATGCACTAGTATTTTTATTCTTACATGTAGATTTTACAGACCCTGAGGCCGATGACATGGCATCTCCACACCGCTCGGAGCCTTTCTTTTATGACGGCCCCGCTTCACCGTCGATCTCATTGGTACCTACCGGGGATGGTGACTCTTTTGATGTGGTTCTGGGGCCAGTGCTCACTCTTGCACGACCGAGAGGAGGCTTCTTTAGAGCGGGGAGTCCATTGGGCCGTCGAGCCGCGGCGACGAGCCATTGCGATCGAGGAGGGTCATCTCTCATGCTTCTTCATCTCCCGACGGGCGACCTCTCATGGCCACGGATGGCGAGTCTCGGCGAGCGGGTTGCAGTTGATTACGACTCAGAGTTGGATGAGAGCTGGCTGGTGGAGCAGCTATTCCACAGCCCAGAGACGGGGGTTCTGGCTAGCGAGGGTCTCGCCGAGCCTCATGCTTCTTCCGGTACTTTATATTTCCTTTATCATTTGCCCGTATTTTACTTTTCATGTACTTATGCTTCTTCATTTTATTTTGTAGCGGTCAGGTACACCTATGGGTCCTCCTGAGGCGACCGACATCCCTATCCCTGACTCAGTCCCTCCTGTCTCAGGCGACGAGGCGATAGGTTAGATCTTTTCTTCCTTCTATTTCTTCTTAGGTTATAACAATTTGTCTAACCCATTTATTTTACTTGCAGATGTTTCATCGAGGGATGTGCAGCTCGCCTTGGCCGCGCTGGCGGATGCACTCCGGGATACCTTCTTCGGAGGCTATCCGCTAGATTTCGAGGTCTTGGACTCTGCGCCGGTGGTTTCTCTTTTGACCGGTATGGGCGATGCGGGATACCATCGCGCCGGCTCTACTCATTGCACCTCGTCTCGAGAGCACTTTCATTTCTAGGAGGTGTGAGGAGCGCTCGGGGCTTACCAGGATGCGAGCTCTCTCGTTTATCAGCACGAGTTGGAGATTCATGAGCTACGCAGGCATTTGGAGGCCGCTCGACTTCGCTATCTTCAGCGGCTCTCTTCTTGTGCCACTCTCCGCTCCATGGGAGTCAGTGGTGGGCCCGCTCGACTGCTCGTGCAGGAGCTAGAGGACCACAGATCATCGGTGGAGGGCTTCTCCCGACATCTAGCGGGACGTCTCCCAGAGCTGCAGATTCACACGAGCGTCCGGGATAGTGCCTTCGCTCAGTTTTTGGATTTTGAGACGGCTTCGGAGGAGGACAGGCACTCCCTCCATGATTATCTGGAGACTATTAGTACTGTGCTATTAGAGTTGGAGTCCCGCTTTTTGGGCCCATAGACTGTACTTTTCATTTCTTCTTTTCTCCTTTTCTTTTACTATACTTGATATAGGATGCCTTGACACTTATCATTTTGATCTCTTGTTGTGGATGATGCTTGCCTCTATTATTATTCTTTCATCGCTTCCTCTGCGGCGCGAGGAAGTATTTTATTGATTTCATGCTATGCACCTCCAATCTTATTTGCAAAAAAAAAAACGCCCTATTACAACTGCTTCATTCTTTCGCAGCGTCTAAACATAATAAAGAAAAATCTTACAACATCCTATTACATTCATTCTATGTATGTTCATCTTTATTTATTGCAATACAAACTCAAGTAACTTAGTGGTATTTTACGGATACTGAACACGTCTGTATTGACCTCTAGGCCGGGTACGAGAATAAACCCGTTTATCCCTTTATTAATTGATGGATAAACTTACCAAGATCAATTGGATTATGGATGCAATTGATAACACCATTTTGTGGATGCTCCTTGTATATTTAGTTGACATTTATTTGTGGAAGCTCACCCACTCTCCCCTCATTTGTGCACCGTTGCGTGCTAAAGTGGAAACTCACGTTCACTCATCTCCACTCAATTTGTTTTGTGGGGGTACTACCCTCAAACATCCATCACGCATCCTGCGAGACAGGGCTTTCATCGGGTAGGTCCGCTCTCCATGACCTGAGTCACTTCTTTAAGCGAATTACTTTATTTGACACTGAATGTCGGGCAAAAGCATAAACCCTTAGTCTGACCCCTCCATGATCTATTTTGGGATTAGAAACAGACCACCTCCTTGGGCGTGTGGTACTTTTGCGGATGAATGCACCCAACCTAGTTTTTTTATATTTTAGCTACCCTCAAACATCCATCACACATCCCTGCGAGACAGGCTTTCATCGGGTAGGTCCGCTCTCCATGACCTGAGTCACTTCTTTAAGCGAGCCGCTTTGTTTAACATGAAATGTCGGGTACAAGCGTAAACCCTTGGTCTGACCCCTCCATGATATGTCGTGGGATTATGACACACCATTTCTTCGGGCGTGTGGTGCTTTTACGGATAAATGCACCCAACCTGGCTTTGTATAACACTCATGGTGTCGGGGACAAAGGTGGCAACCCCTTATTGAAAAGGTTTTATTATTATTATTTTTTTTATTATCATCATTTTTTTTTTACGAGTAGGAAAATAGGTTTTTATTGTTTTACATATATATCCTTTTATTTTATTAGGAGAGAGCGATTTTTGTTATTAGTGATACATGTTACTAATAGTACGAGAGTTATTTATTTATATGCCCTCGAAGCGACTATTTACTAGCCACCAATTTGCTCGACCTATCCCTTGGCTTGCGCGCGCGGCGACCAATATGAGCAACTTTCGTCATTGGGCAACAGATAGTTTGAGGGACAAACTGCAAACCCTGCCCATTTTTGTGTTTATTCTGTATCAAATGGACAAACCCAGTGGTATTCGTATTATGAGCCCAAACACCAAGGCTCTCGCCTTACATTCTCGCGTGGTTTCGGCTTTGAATTCTCTTATTCTATATATTTTTTTTTATTTTTATAGGGCTATACGTGTTTGTGTGGTTTTGGATTTTTGGATGCATTCTATTTACAGATGCACAAGTAGGGTTTTTGGGATTTTTATGCAAAAGTGGAGGTTAGACATGGGTTTGTGTTTCGTGTACGTGTGTGTAAGCGAACACTTATTCCCTCCTTATTTATTTACAATAGATACTACTCGGTTGGCCCCGCTCTGGGCTAGGTGTAGTACTTCTTCAGATATCGCCCATTAATCGGTGGCATGGGCCTTTCACCTTCATGGTCTATGAGTTGGTATGCGCCGCCCCCGTATACCTTCTCGATTACATATGGCCCTTCCCAATTCGGGGAGAATTTTGGGCCGATGTGCCGGCCAATAATCGGCCTCTTAAGGACAAGAACAAGCTCTCCTTGTTGAAATGCCCTAACTCGCGCCATTTTGTCATATGCTCTTGCCATTTTTGCCTGATATATTTCAAGGTTCTGCTGGGCTATCAGTCTCTTTTCGTCCATGGCATCCAACTCGTCCAGTCTAAGTTGTTGGCATTCGTCCATGGTCATATCATTTTGCATAGCCACCCGCAATGACGGTAGTTCCACCTCAAGAGGGAGAACGGCTTCAACCCCAAAAGCCAGAGAATACGGAGTAGCTTGCGTAGGCGTTCGGTATGTGGTCCGATAAGCCCATAATGCCTCCTGTAGACGATTGTCCCAGTCTCGTTGGTTGCCGTCCACGGTCTTCTTCATGATATTTATTAGGGTTTTATTAAAGGCTTCGGCCAGGCCGTTGGCTCTTGGGTTATAAATGGACGAGAATCTCCAATCAATATTAAATTGCTCCGCCAGGGCATAGACTTTAGAACTCTTGAAGGCCGTCCCGTTATCGGATATTATCCGTTGCGGTGTACCGAATCGGTAAAGGATGTGCGTCTTGAAGAACTTAACCACATCGGATGCTTTAACTTCTTTAAGTGGAACGGCTTCGGCCCATTTTGTAAAGTAATCTGTCGCCGCTAGGATGAACCGATGACCTCTCGACGTAGGGGGGTCTATGGGTCCTACTATGTCTGTGCCCCACATATTAAATGGCCAGGATGCTACCGTGGGGTGCAACGGGTTTGGCGCTTGATGTATAAAAGGGCCATGTATCTGGCACATGCGGCACTTCCTTGCGTGCTCTTCACAATCAGCCACCATTGTGGGCCAATAATATCCCATTCGCTTGATCTTTAGCTTCATTTTTGGCCCAGAACTGATGCGCTCCACATAGCCGGAATGAACTTCTTTCATAACCTGCTCGGCTTCAGGCCCCGATACGCATCTTAGCCACAACTGATCATAAGACCTACGGTATAGCGTATTGCCCACATACGCATACCGTAGTACCCGCTTTCTTAGTTGATCAGCGATTCTTTTATCCTTGGGGAGGGTGCCATGTCGGAAATATTCGATGAACGGCTGTCTCCAATCATCATCTTCTTCAATTATCATTGTTTCTTGGCATTCTACCTTTCCTAGCCCAGCATTTTCATCATTCGCCTTATCTGTTGTTTGACACAATGATAATGGCCTTCTATTGCGGACGATGATGTGGATTTCCGGCTCTGTTGGTTCACCCAGCTCCTTGGCGAGTTTGGCCAACGCATCTGCTTCACCGTTCACTGCCCTCGTGACCTTCTCGATGGACACGTACGGGATCTTCTTCATTAGTTCCATGGCCTTTTGGTGATATTGTATTAGTTCCGGCTTTAAGACCTTGTATTCGCCAATTATTTGATTTATAATCAGCTGTGAATCCCCAAAGATGCGCACAGCCTTGATTTCCAGCTCCAGTGATAGCTCTAGTCCGGCGATAAGCGCTTCATACTCTGCTTCATTATTTGTGCATGGTTCCGTTAAAGCCCAGAGAATGTCGTATTATCCCGCCTTCCGGGTTACGAAGACTAGTCTGCGCGCGCTCGCACGTTGGGACTCCCGGGCCGCGATCGGCTTGATCGACGAGGCACCATCAAAGTACATCTCCCATATAGGACCTCC
Source organism: Schoenoplectus tabernaemontani (assembly GCA_037127355.1). Taxonomy (NCBI): domain Eukaryota; kingdom Viridiplantae; phylum Streptophyta; class Magnoliopsida; order Poales; family Cyperaceae; genus Schoenoplectus; species Schoenoplectus tabernaemontani. Next base: position 10,476,698 of record CM073750.1, on the reverse strand, counting down.
TTCTTCAACATGTAGAGTTTCCTCGTCGGGAAAGTCACATTTTAATGGGGAGTCATCTTGAATCGGGTGTGCGACCGAAAATCGGCTAGCGCCTGCCCCTTTATCGCCTTTTGCGGTGTATAAGTGATGTCAAACTCGGTGAGAATGATCGCCCATTTGGCCAGCCTACCCGTCAGCATTGGCCGAGTCATCAGATACTTGAGAGGGTCCACCTTGGATATTAAAATGATTTTATGGGCTAGCATGTAGTGCCTCAATTTCTTCACCGCGAAGATTAGGGCTAAACAATGCTTCTCAATCGGTGAATACCCGTGTTCTGCTCCCACCATCATGCGACTTAGATAATATAGCGCATTTTGATTACCATCCTGGTTTTCTTGTGCCAATAAAGCTCCCAAGGATCCGTCTAGGGCGGTCGTGTATAGAATGAGTTCTTTCCCGGGTATGGGTGCCGCCAACACTGGAGGGTTGAGTAGATAGGCCTTGATTTCTTCAAAGGCTCGCTGGCACTCGCCATCCCATTTAAACGGGATATTCTTCTTAGTCAGCCGGGTGAAGGGTTGGATTTTACCCGATAGGTTGGCTATGAACCGCCTGATGTACGCCAATTGCCCTTGCAAGGATCGCAATTGTTTTAAATTCTTTGGCGGGGATAGTTCATTGATTGCTTTGATCTTGCCCGGGTCTATCTCAATTCCCCTATGGCGTACCACAAACCCTAGAAATTTACCGGATGATACCATGAATGCGCATTTCAACGGGTTTAATTTGAGCGCATGTTCTCTCAGGCGGTTGAAAACGACCTCAAGATATTGGAGGTGTTCTTCATATGACATGGCTTTGATGACCAGATCATCCACATAGCACTCAACTATCTTGTGGATTAGATCGTCGAATATTTTCGTCATCGCCGTTGGTAGGTGGCACTGCATTTTTCAGCCCAAATGGCATGACTTTGTAACAATATATGCCAATCGGCGTGCGGAATGCCGTGTGCCTCTCATCTTCTAGCGCCATTTTAATTTGATTATAACCCGCATAACCGTCCATGAAGGAGAAGACTTCATAGGAGGATGTATGATCGATTATGATTTCGGTTACCGGGAGCGGGAAATCATCCTTAGGGCACGCCTTGTTTAAGTCCCGAAAATCTACACAGATGCGAATCTGCCCATTTTTCTTTTTAACCGGGACAATGCTAGCCACCCATTACGGCGTCTCTTCTTCCGTATGAAGCGGCGTCGATGAGTTTCTTTGTTTCCTCCACGACCTTCTCTTCGAGTTCTATTCTCATTCGCCTTGGCGCTTGTTTAATCGGCTTGAAAGTTGGATCAATTTTTAAGTAATGGACCGCTACGTTGGGATCTAATCCAGGCATTTCTTTATAACTCCAAGCGAAGCAGTCCATGTAGCTTTTAAGGAATGTCCTCAACCTGTCAGCCACCTCTTCCGGCAAAGACGCGCTTATGAAAGTTGGTCGTGGGTCTTCTTCTGTCCCCAAATTAATTTCCGCTAACTCATCGACCGTGTTAGGTTCCTTTTCTAGTGCTTCAAAGCATTTTTCGGGGCCAGGGTATTGTCTTCTTCTGTTTCATTATCCGGCATTTCAACGAAGTCATGCGGCGACTCTCTTCCATACGGTACCGTTGAGAGACCCCTCAAGACATCTTTGCGTCATCGCGATTATACCCTAACCCCCGGTGTATTTTATTTTACCATCCGGGCCCGGGACCTTATTCGCCGCCATTCCGAGTTCATCGAAGCGCTTGGCCTCGGCCTTGGATATGTCTCTCAGACATTTTGCCCTTTTTGCCAATTTATACAGTTCCTTTCCAAAGGGATGAGACGCAGCGTCACCGCTCGTTGCATTCTCCGATTCTTGTTCTATCACCCACTTCTTCCAAGTGTTGTGATCAGGGTTCTTCAGAGACTGGGTTGAATCGCTCTGATAGAAAATTATGGCCTTGTGAATGATAGTTTTCCCTTTGATGCGTTCCACCTTTGCCGGCACAATAAAGGTTTTCAGGGTTTGTATGTGGTTCACTTCCCTTGGCATGAGGTCTTTAAAATGCCTTTCGGGAACCACAGTAATCTCTAGCGCTGCCATCTCTTCTTCTATCTCAATGTTCATGACTGAGTTGGAGCGGTAGATTTCTTTGATCGGCTTACGTCTCGCAACCTTAGGTTTACTAGGTACGAGAGTGTGCGAGATCGTATAAGCCACCCCTTTGCCCTTATTATTCGAGTTGTGCGGAGCTGGGTCTTGTTGAAAGCTCTTCGGGAGTTGGATCGTCCGTTTCGTGCCCTTCTTCTATGAGGTCCTTGAATACCCAAAGATTCTTCAATTGTATGGCCCAATATGCGATGATAAGGGCGAATTCGCCTTCATTGCCGCTCTTTCTATGTCTCGCGGGTCTTTTACGGACGGGAAGTGTTAACCCACTCTTTAGGGCCTCGCTCAAATATCCGAGTCGTTTTATTTTTCGGGAAAGAGTATGGTTTACTCTTCTTGACCTTGAGGGTTTGCATGACGGTCGATTGTTTGGCTTTCGTTTCTTCCCCCTTTGATTCATCTACTATTACAATTACCCGTTTGCCGCTATCGGGTGCTTGTCTTTCGGGGGTCCCGGAACGGGGTTCGCTCGTCACTTCTTGAGTAGCTCGGAGTTATAAATCGCGGTTTGCAGGTTTTCAATCATTATCATGATTTCATTGTGTTGCACCTTGATATCCTGCATCACTTCCCATTGTTCAGACACCTCTCTTCTATTATTTTCAACCTGGTGCCTTATTTCGTCAATCGCATTCCGTACGCGACCTTCGAAATTTTCCCGCCATGAGCGTTCTTCATTTATAGACCTCGGCTTAACCGGGTTATCCCTTCCGCTACCGGGTCCCGTGTTGATCATGTATGACTCCTCACTTTCATTATCTGTTTCAGGCCCTTTGTATGGCTTTTTGAGGATGTGATAGATGATCTCTTCGTCAGACTCCTCTTCCCAGGGTTGACGATCATGGCCAGATTCTTCCCCTGAGGTGGTATTGCCCGAATTGTTGGAATCTTCGGAATCTTCTCCCGAAGTTGCCTCTATGATCTGAATTTGAGGGGTGTTGGCAGACTTAAAATTGAAAATAACCTCCTCTTCAGAATCACTTGCATTGATTTCGCTCGGTTTTATTTGGGCCTTATACGCAGCCACCTGTTTGAAGCGGAAGGTTGCTTCTTCACCCGACTTTCTTCCGGGTCTTTGGGCTCGAGCACCTCGGGGTTTAATATTAAATTTAACCTCTTCTTCTTCTCCGGATGAGGTATCAAATTTAGGGCCTTTATTGAAGGGTTTCTGACCTGCTTTTGTTATTGGCCGACTCGGTGCCACGGCAGATTTAGGCAGAAAATATTGGGCGTCATTGAATTTAATCTCATGCACCCCGAATGGTTTGACATCTCCATCAATTCTCTTTTGCTTACCATTCTCAATATATTTCAGGCATTGGTGCAGAGTAGAGGGTATGACCTGATTACTATGAAGCCACGGCGACCCAAAGAACGCCCGATAAGAAGTTTCGGCGTCGATGACATAGAATTTAGTAGGCGCTCTTAGGCTTCCGCATTGCGGGTTCGAGTTATAGCTCCCGGGGCCTTTTGGGAGTTTTGATTGAAGCCATGAATGATCACCTTTTCGTCGATAGGTTCTTCACGTCTAAGGTGATGGTCTTCGAGTTTTAAGCGGCATGATATTGATTGAAGACCACTGCGTCAACCAGGGATGCGACCAACCTTTTGCCCTCCGCAGTTCCGGTGATGTATAGCGGGCGGTTATGGTCGACGGTGCCTATTAAGAGGTCATCGTACGTAAAATTTATGCGGGCGGCCGCTTGGCGGTGAATAGGGCTTCTGCATATTTTGCTCGATGAAATATGACTTGTATTTCTCGGGATCTTGCAAGGCCTGGATTAGTACCTCCCTTAGGTCTTGTGACATCATCAACGCGTCAAATATGCTTAATAGCGCTGGAATCTTACGCAGATGTGCCAACACGTTATATTCTTCGCCGTCGACCGGGTCTTTTACGGGTTCTTGCTTAGGTTCTCGACCTCTTTGCCTTTATTCGGGGCCTTATCTTTTCCCTTATCGGAATCCTTGGGAGCTGTCTCTCGGGTATATAAGTCCCGGACCGAGCACGACTTTGCATTCTTCATTTTTGGTCCCGAGGTGTTTGCTTCCCCTTCGTCATTTGGGAAGAACATCTCTTCTAAAGTTGGCATATCTTCATCGTGAGAAGAATATACCATGTTGCACGAAGCACCCCGCATCTCTTCGCTTTCTTCTTTATATATTTCTTCATCTACATCTTCTTTCTTTTGACCTAGGGTTAGCTTCTCCCGCCTCTTCTTTGGAGATGAAGTGTTGAAGGGTAATCACCTCGGGATCGCTCGCTCGCATTCTTCAATTTTATTCTTTACGGACTTGTTGCTTCTATGCTTCTTTCTCTTCTTAAGAGCCTGGTCTTGGCTCGGTCCACCTTATAATATACCCTGGTTTCGGTGGGACCACTTTGGTGTGATATCGTCCTTCCATTTCATGCCGGGTTCTTTCTTAAGGGCTTTAAGCATTTTAATCGATTTCTTCGATAGGTGCGTAGTCCATTGTTCTTCTTGATCTTCGCTTAATTGGCCGGGACTTTCTCTTCCTCATGAGAGATCGTGTTGGCTTTGTTCATGGGGGCGATGGGCTTTGCAAGAACCCTTTTGGTAAAGTAATTTCACCATTTTATACGCCTTCTCGACCCAATCTTTGAAGACCCGGCAATCTTCAATTGAGTGCCCTAGTACTCTGTGATATGGGCGAAGTTGGGTTCGTCGATTTATCGGCATCTTCCGGACGTTCTTGGCCGGCGGTTAAGGCCATTCTTTAGTGCTCCCCAAGATTTGAGCAACTTTATCTTTCCCCGAAGGAGTACGGTTTAGTCTTCTTTTGTCGAGGGACTCAAAACTCCGTGAACTCCCTCCCGGATTGGGCCTGGGTCCCTTGTTGTAATTATTGCCATTTGTGCCACTGCTGCCACTTTGAGTATCTGCGTTAGCGACCATTTTATCCTTTAACGAGGTGAATGCCACCTTGGTCTCAGCTCGGGCTCCTCGTTGCGGCCTATTATTCATAAAGTTCGGCACGGTGTGCGGTGACATCCTTTCCATATTAGATATCGATCTGAGCAAGTCTTTGAATGTGTTGACCTTTGTCACACCAAGAAGCATGCCCATCCACCCGTCAATGTTTTTCATGATTAGGTTGACGGCCTCATCTTCAGTTAATGTGCGGTCGCATTTGATGCTGAGGTTCCGCCATCTATTAATAAAATCTGTCATTGACTCTCCTTTCTTGGGTTTAGTGCTTGCCAGATCGGCTATGTTTATCTTGTCAGACACCATGACAAATCGCGCCCTGAACGAATCCGCCATCTCATCCCAGGTCCTGATGCTGTTGTTTTCTAATGAATAGTACCATTGAAAGGCGGTTCCCACTAGGCTTTGAGGGAATTGTCTCAACAACAGTGCATCATTGCCGCCCGTGTTGCCGCACGAGGCTACAAAGTGGGCCAGGTGTTGTTCGGGGTTCAGGTCTTTATTGCCTTCCCCTGAGAAGGTCCTGAAGCGGGGGATCACATACCCTTTAGGATATTCTTCTAAATCATATATGGCGGGGTATGGATGTCCACGCTTTTTAACGGGAGGGATAGCGTATCCACCTCCATTATTTGCAATTTGCTGGGCAATCATGGCTTGAATCTCTTTCCGGGATATTCCCGTTGGTTCAGCCTCCACTTCTATGGTTCTATGTGGATGGGGTTTAGAATTGACGGGTTGTTTTCCCTTATGATTGCTTTTGGTACTGTGGACCCCTTCTTGACGGGAACTACCAGCTTTGAAATTGGCGTCTTGTGATTCTTGCAATGACTTGACCGCCTTAATCAGTTCTTCGTTTTGTTTCAGCATGGTAGCGATTAGCTCCCGTTGCCTAATCAGCTCTTCATCCCGTGCCTCGATGTGGCCTTTTAGTATTTCAATTTCATCGATAGGCACTTCGGGACGTGTTTCGACGTCATCTTCATTATCGAAGAAATCAGGGTTTTCGTTGTGGTCTTCCCCTTCCCTGCTATTGCCCTCGGGGTTGACTCTCTTGGGAGGTCTCCCTTTTCTACCATTATTTTTGTTGGTATTGGTGACGTGAGCTTGATTAGGCGGGGACTGGTCATCCTGGGTCATATTCACCTCAGCATCAGTGTCCGGGATCGGTACGTAGCTTATGCTGATGGTGTTGACTGAGAAGTGCTCTTCATAGCGAGCGGTTCTTCTCTTCTTCTTTGTTTGGTCAGGGGCAGTTACTTTCAAACTATTGAGTGGTATTCTCGAGCCTAATCGGCTGAACACACTCTTTTGACCTAAGCGGTTGAATACGCTCTCGGACGGAGCGTTGGACCTGCCGGCCTTGTTGGGCTGGGCTTGAGATTGGGATCTTGTTGGCTGGGAACCCTTTGGGACCCACACCTGCTGGGTGCTAGGTGTTGCCTTTGGTGTAAACCTCCTCGGGTTCGGAGTGGAGGCAATGGCTTGCGGCTGACCCATGCCTTGAGATTGATTGGGGCGGAAGACGTATCGTCTCGACTTAGCGTTCTTGACGCTCTTCCTCTGCTTGAGGGCCCCGTGAGCCTTATAGATGGCTTCGGCGGGGTTTGGGACTTATCCCGCGCGGCGAGGCCTTTGAGATGGGCAAGGTGTGGGCTTAGGCACCTCCCATGCCAGGCGGAGCGGCTCGTGGCCGAGTTCTTGGCCACTATGCGGAGGGCCGTGAATTTGTTGGAGATCGGGATGGCCGGCCTAGCCACCACTGGTTTTGGTATGCATCCGGGGCCCTCTTCCTGGATGCTTGAGAGTCGCGGGTAGTTTGGGCCGCGCCGTTGGGGTCGTCTTCTTGGACGGTCGCCTTCTCCTCTTTGGGGAGGTAGTAGGAGAGGCCATTACGTTGTTGGAGATGCCCTTGGGAGTCGGGTAACCGAGTCCTCCTCCTCGTCCGGGATGGAGATCCGGACGGTTGCGGAGTGATCGTGGCCACCGGAGCCGGGCGTAGATGGTGAGTTCTTGCGGGATGGTCCCGAAGAACATGAACAATTTGCCCTCCGGGCTCTTTGCAGGAGTGACGGTGTAGGGAGCGAGGTTGAAGTTTCCGAAATATGCCATTTCTGCAAAAAACAAAAATACTTGAAAATCATTAGTCATTTTAGCACATAGAAGACCACTTGTATCTCTTAACTATTCTATTTGCCTCTCTCTTTCGAGAGATAAGAGGAGAATCTAGGTCCCACCGGCGTGCCGATCCCGTGCGACCCTTTTTCGCGCGCTCCGCACCGCCGCTGGGCGATGGGTTGCGGAAGAAGGACACGGAGATCCCTCCCGAGCGTGCATCTGCTGGGTGTCGGCCGATTCTGGCCGTTTAGAGATTATTTGGATGCACATTCGGGGGGTTTTTAGTGATTGTGAGTTCTTGTAGTTCCGGTGGGCGCAAGCCCCCACCGTTAATTACCCTGGGCTACGAACCTCGAGGCACCTCTGGATCTTTGAAAGAGAGAAGCAAATAGTATAGTTAAAAGATGGTCAAGTGGTCGTCTAGGTTCATAAAAAGGGGTCTACGGAAGACGAACCTACAAACAGATCGGTTCAATTTATGGAAGACAAACCTACAAACAGATCGGTTTTATCCTATGGAAGACGAACCTACAAACAGATCGGTTCAGTCTATGCCACCTCGAGATGTAACCTTACCTACGGACCGGGTTAATCTCTTTAGAGGGCTTGAGGTGAGTCTACATACGGATCGACTCGACCTCCGTTGATCTAGAAGATAGACCTACAAACAGATCGGTTCAATCTTAACTAGTCAACAACCAATCACACAAAATACAACTCGAAGCGCCGAGCGGTTGATCTTAAGGTTGGTGAATCGGAGAAGGGTGGATATGGCCCACGTGTTTCTTCTCACCGATCTTCTAGATCATGAATTCGAAGCACTAAGCCGATTCATAAACCTAGGAAACACAATTGCACACAATGTCAAACCTGAAGCGGCGGGGCCGGTTCAACATTGAGGCATGTGTTAGTGAAGGAACCTACCTACGAACGGTTCACATTCACTCGTTTTGTGGATGAATCTACCTACGACCGATTCAATCTCACGGTCTCTCGGAAATGAACCAGGAGACGAACTTATCGACGGATGAGTTCGGTCTTGCCGACTCAAATGGTCATGAATTACTTGTTCATGACACCGAGTCATTAAGATGTCACTTCTCTCGGACATCGTAATGTTCTTCTTCTTCAAAGTCGACATATCTCTCCATGCCGATGTCGTAGCTTTGGTCATTCTTCACGAGCGTCAAGACGTTCTCGTCTCGACTAATCATTCTACATGTTGCATTACTTGTGCAAAATTACTATGTTGCCCTACACCCCTTGTGTGAGCGTATTCAATCATGAGTTACTTGCTCATGGCGTAAATGAGTCATTAAGATGTCACCTATCTAGGACATCATAATGTTCTTCTTCTTCGAGTCGACATATATTTCCATGTTAGTATCGTAGCTCGGTTATTCTTCATTAAGCGTCAAGATGTGCTTGTCTCGACATATTCACTCATGTTGCTATCAAAGCCTTATTCATCTCACGTCAAGATGTTCTGTCTCGACGTATCTTATTATTCTTTATCAAGTGTCGAGATGTTCTTGTCTCGACGTATCTTCTCATGTTGCTATCAAAGCCTTAATCATCTCACGTCAAGATGTTCTTGTCTCAACGTATCTTCTCGTATTGCTATCGAAGCCTTAATCATCTCACGTCGAGATGTTCTTGTCTCAACGTATCTTCTCGTGTTGTCATTGCAACCTTATTTATCCTCTCGTCAAGATGTTCTCGTCTTGACTAATCGTTCTAAATGTTATATCATGTGTGCAAATATTCTTATGTGGCTCTACACTCCTTGTGTGAGCATATTTATTCATTTTTAAAATGCACAAAGTTTATTATATAATATCTTCCATTATTATTTTATATTATAAAGATGCATTTATTTATTATTATTATTATTATTATTATTATTATTATTATTATTATTATTTTTATTTTTAAACTCTATTTATCTATGTAGAAAATTATTTACAAAAATAATAGGAAAAAGGGGTTAGCTATTTAACTAGATTTTCATTTATATTTTTGGGATTTTTATAATAGCTAAAATAGTAGAATTTTTATTTTTATTATTTCCAAACTCTATTTATTTTGTAGAAAATTACTTACAAAAATAATAGAAAATAAAATGGCTCTTTTTTTTTTATTTGTATTTTTAAAATGTTTATAATAGCCAAAGTAATAGAATTTTATTATTATATTCTACTATATTGAAATACTATTCATTATGTAAGAATTATTTACAAAATCAAAAGATAGCTATATTATTTTTATTATTATTGTTTTTTTTTTATTTATATATTTTTTTTTATTATTATTTTTTATTATTATTATTTTTTTTATAGCTAAAAGGAAATCATTATTAATATTCTATTCTATTTATTATACTATTCATTATATCTATTTTTATTATTTCTATTTATTATCTATAGAAAAGTATAAAATTTTATTATTAGTTGAAAATAACCATAAGAGATGAAATTCATTATGTTTTTTTATTACAACTATTATTTTTATTACATTTTATTCATCAAAAATATATTTTTTTTATTGTATATATTTGTATAGAAATAAAAGAAATACAATTCATATTATAAAACTATATTATCATTCTTTATTATAAAAGAAAATGTATTTTACTATTCATTACTATGGTAGTATATTTTTTGTATATTTTGTGCTATTTATTTCTATAATTCCTTTTTACAGAAAATATCAATATAATATTTATTTTTTTTATTTATCAAAGAATATAGCTAACCTCATTATTTATTATAGTATATTACTATCATCATTATTATTTCATGGAAAATCACTTGAAAAATCACTAAAATATATCTAGTTATTATTTATGATTTTTATTTGTATTTTTGGAATTTTTATAGTATTTAAAATGGCAAGTCAAAGCTAGGTCAAATATACTAATATATGTGATGTATTTTGCTTTTAAATTGTTTTAACATGATTATATTTTTAAAACTGGAATATTATTGTATAGAAAAATAGTATGAAAAATAAGGAAATTTTAGAAACAAATTTGAGTAAATTTGGAGTTCAATAGCATTTTCAAATCATTCATTTATTCTATATTATTACTATTCTGTTATTATTTAATTAATGGGCCTAATCTGGGCCGCCAGATCTGTATCAAGATCAGCGCCTATCTTTCATCTAACTTTTATTCTTATTTGGGCCGCCAGATTAGATTAAGATTTGCACTGCGTGGATCGACGGCCCAGATCAATTCATGCTTTAATTTCCTAAACGTTCAATAGCTCAGATCCCTTGGATTCGTCCCAATATTCGTGCGTCTCTTTGAGATTCGTATAGGAAACGTCCCCTTCTGTCTCTCTCTCCCGTGCTTTGAGATGCGCACTGGATAAACGATTTTGATGTTCCGGCGGCCTAACCGGAGATCGGCCATTACCTACGGCGTCGCCTTGGCATGGGAAGCTAGTCTGTACCTTCGGATCATACATCGGTGCGGTAGATCATCGGCGTCGCCATGATCAATAGACTGACTTGTACCGTTTTGGTACCGAATCCATTTCCAGTTGAATTACGCCAATTCCAGATCAATCTTTAGCGTTTCTTGATTTGTTTATGCAATTCTAAACCTCAATTAACATCTTTGATGATTTACTCGTTGTAATTACCTCTATTCTTTCTTGATTCACCAAAGATGCTGATTCATGGTTGATACCGATCGGCGATTCAATATTATATCCTCGTATTTCCAAATCAATTGCCAAGAATTGCTTAATCTTATTGATATGAAACTCATCGCCTATGTAATGCATCACAATCAAGCATATAAACTTGATCAATTGGGGTGTTTTCAAGTGTTTTGCATTACTGGTTCTGAGTTCCAGCGATTAGTTCCAGAATTTCCATCAATTACTCGATTGAAAAGTTGAATTCTTGGAACAATTGCTTGGAAATGCAGTGACTAAGAGGTCAGTGACCTTCGATTAGTCTATCTTCCTTAATTAGTGCTAGGAGATTATATAATCTTCGACTAGCTCTTCTGGCAAATCAATTTGAGCTCTTGATCACTTGGTTAATCAAGATAAAGGCAAGAAAACAAAACAAGAATGATCTATATAATGAGGCGACAGCTTAAAGAAAAGAATTCAATCAAGAAAATTAGGAAATTCAATCGGATTGAAAAGGAAATTTATGAAAATGCAAGTAACAAGACTAAAGCTCTGAAATTACTCAAAATCAAGCACAATTACAACTCAAACTTCCTATGCACAATGAATACACTCACCTTTCCTTCTTCTCTGTAGCTCTGAGCTCTTAGATTGATTGTTAATAATGGAAAAGGATGACTGTTTGCCAAGTTCTCAACACTTGTTGAGATCAATTGGCTTTCTAGCTTCTCACTTGCTCTCTAAGCTTCTCAGAGATCTTACAAATGCTCTAAGGGTCGTGTGTATGCCTCTGGTCCTTAGTTCTATTCACTGGCTAAGGGTTTATATAGAAATCCATTGGTTTGACCGATTTTGACCATCTCAATCCAATTGCACATGGTGTATTATACTCTTCACTCTAACTGCTTCCTTGTATGCCCTATGGTCCACTGAACCGAGTCTCCATTGCCTAGCTCATGTGCAATCGCTGTAGAGCGCTTATAAGTTCATTTTATTTGTCGATTTGCCACTATTCGGTTCCCATACTCTTGCAAGCCTCTCTAGCCCCTTCTAGATCCTTCCGCACCTCATACCATGTCTATATAAGCTGCTGGCATGCTCCCTTAACTCCATTTTACAGAATTGATCTCAATTCACATCTTTTCTCCCATTACAAGCCATAATCAAGCTTCAATCTTTCATTCCAATCCCTTGCTTGTTTCTTCTGTCTCAAAGCTTCACCATCATCAACTCAAGTGTCGTGCAACTCCCCGTGCTCTCATCTAGTCGATTTGCAAGCTCCATTACAATGTTTGACCAACTCACTTCTAGGCCGAGTTGTGAATTGGTGCAACTCCTACATCCAGCATTTATCTCCTCGCAATTGTCACTCTAACACCATCGCCTGAGGTCCTAGAAGCTCTCCCAGCCATCAATTGCAAGTTTCAAGCTTCAATTGGCAAGTTCAAAGTTTTGACCCGAGGTGTTGCTTCTTGCCATTTCTCTCTTTATATTGCATCATTCTGAAATCTAAATCCATACACCTTCTCTCCTTTGTACTAGATAGCCAGGGCCAAGAGCAATTGATCTGAAGTTGATCCCTTTGTGTGATCTCCATTGATGGCGCCATTAAACTCTTCTGTTATCGCGAGGAAGAAGAAGAGAAGGAGAGAGAAGAAGGAGGGAGCGGGCCTTCAAATACTGCGCCTGCGCCCGGCGTGCATGAGTTGGCGAAGAAGAAAGAAGGTGCAGTGCGCCAGTGCATACTTCTTTTTATTTCAAATTTAAATCTCTGCAGATGTTTCCACATAGAACTGGTTTGTAGTTTGCTTATGCACCATAGGTTCATAGATCTGACAATGGGCCCCGTCTGTAGGATTACTGAGTCTAGGCGCATAGTAATGGATTAATGATTGATTAGTGCATGATTTGGGTTAATTGATATGATATGGCATGTTATGATTGGCTCATTAGTTTAATCACCCTCCTTTATCTCTGATTATTCACTAACTAATGCTGAGGTGGCCTTATGGTATGGTGCCACGCGTGTGGCACGTGGTGCGGCTGGTGAAGTGGCCTCCTCTCCGGGCGTGCCATGTGGCACGGGGTCGGGTGAAGTGGCCTCGTGATGTAGTGCCATGTGGCACTAGGGTGATGAGGTGGCCTGTGGTCGTCACACGCGTGGCACCAAGGTGGGGCCCACCGTCGCCGACTCATACCGGTGGGGCCCACTTCACGACATGGCCCAACGAGAGGCCGCCACGTGGCACACCCTCTCTCCTCGTTTATTTTATTCTTTCTGTGTTTATTGCACCCAGTTTGTACCCGTAGTTGTTATTATCTCCAATTTGTACCCGAGTTGCTCCGATCAAATCTCACTTTTGATTAATCCATTTATTCTCGCTTTTATCTTCCCGAATTTATTTTAATAGCTCCACTTATCCAAAAATCATGAAAATTTCACCAAAAATCCCTAAAATCATGATGATCATCCTTGTAATTTTTAATTCCATTTTTCCCCCTGCTTCTCTGAATTAAAAATTCTTTTATTCATAAAACCCTATTATTCCTTATGAATTAATCCCTGATCTCATTTGTAGCTCAATGTCTCTGGCCAATTATCTCTCTCTTGCAGAAACCACCCTAACTAAATACCATTTAGACTTATATTGTATTCATTAGGGCTTGATCCTGATCAACATTGATTACATGTCAAAAGTTGATACAGATCTAGACTTGATCGATGGTTGCTCCCACTTTTGCACCTTTGATCAGTCTTGTGAAATTGACTTTCAATCCCTTAACATGAGGGTGACTTGGTCAAAGAACTGACTACTTATCGAGAATTGACACAAATCAAAGCATGGTTAGGTGGTTGCTCGCAGCTTTGGCACCAGTCACCTTGAAAGCAAAATCACATTTGAAATTTCTCATGACTAGTTGCATCAAAATGCTAGCTTGGCATTGACATCATTTCATGTAGCATAGGGATTATACTGTTTTTCAGCTCTCCTTTCTAGGGTTGGCTCCAAAGGCGATTTCTGTGGGTTCAACTCGACTCCTATAATAGGTCACCGAGGTGTGGGGTCCACTTGTCGCTGAAAATGGTCACATGGTGACTCATCGATAGGCTATGTTGTTAGATTCATCTACAAGGGACTGCCAGTGGGGTCCCACTTGTCGAGAGAAAATGTAATCACATGGTGACACCCAAGAGGTCTCCTCTCTCCCCTCGATCTTCTTGGGTGTCACTCATGCCGAGTGGATAGAAAATAGCGGGGTATTTATACTCTTCACTTCATGCCCAGCATTCCATTGTGGGACTAATGGATTTGTTCCGGGGTTAAGCAGCGACCTCTTCTGATCAGTGGGCCATCTTTCATTGCTCTCTCTCTTCTTCCCCTTTCTTATGATTTATCATCAATTTATTTCATTTATTCATCTACTCATCCTTGAAATTTTTCAAGGGTAAACAATACAAAAAATATATTGATCATTATGCCAGCTCCTTATTACCCCAACAAACCCATTTTGCTGACCTAAAGTCCATATCATAAACAATTTTTATGCAATATTAACTTAATACTAATAAGCCTTCCTTAAACTTCTCTGTATTATATGTCTGAATATTTTGTGTTGCTATAGATGGAGATGATGAAGCTTATGATGAGGATGAGGTAGAAGAAGAAGAAACTCACGACGAGGCAGAAGCTCATGACGAGGCAGAAGCGCCTGATGAGGAAGAAGGATCTGAGGAGGAGGCTGAGGAACAAGAAGGCAACTCATCAACTGACGGAGAAGAAGTGCAACCACCACCTACCGAGAAGCGTAAAGGAAGGGGAGAGGCTAAAATTAGTCAAAATTTGAGATTCAACAAACGCCCCAAACTCTACGTCATCGGGGATAAGGCTTTCAAATCAATCCCTTTTGACACGAAAGTTATAAGCACCATCTCACAACTTGTCAAGAGAAATGCGAAAGGGCCATACTCCACGTATGGTGCATTTCCCAAAAATTTAAAGGAAGAGTGCTTGCGGGCTTTCTTGGTAAGCACATCTCTTGATTTTTGTTCCTTGATGTAAGTATTTATCTATGTAGCCCACTTCCATCAAGAGAATATGTAACTTATTTTTACCATAGAAATAAGATACATTGATATTTGATAAAATTATGAAACTCTGATGAACTATATATGCAACAATGAAATTCTGGTATCTTAACTGCCACTATCAAATCGTTGATGGATTGATTAGATTATGGCTTACTTTATTCTAATCAAGCTTCTTATTCTGGTATCTTAACTGCAACGCTATATCAGAATACACAAGTAACATATCAGAACCAACAATCAGATCAGAATTAGACCAACAAAATACAACCTCATACGAGAACTGTACCAGTAATACCTCATACCTCAAGTATATTTGTTTATTTGATTATATATTTCTTCTTTGTAGATGAAATATAGATGGGGCAAGCACGAGAATGAGTCTCGTTGCTGTGAGGTCTTCCACCGCATCACAGGCTCCAAATATGGGAACACTCTCACTGTGTTGAGGCGTTCCGTAGCAAAGAAGACAAAAAGCAGCGAGTCGAGCAGCTGGAAGCCATTTCCTCCATCATAAATGTTAAAGAAAGAACATTGGGAAAAATTGTGCGACTACTGGAGCTCAGAAGCATGGCGGAAGAAGTCCGCACAGATGCGAGAAAACCGTATGAAAGGGGGTGTTCGTGTATATCACCGTCATGGTTCTTCCAATTCCTATATTTGCGCTAGAAACATGGTATGAAAAAAACTTTGAACTTCTTATGTGTACTAACAAATTTTATATCTGATACACTTGGGTCAACATGATAGGAATAGGGACCAGAGCCTGGATCAGCTGAACTTCTCCATGAAATTAAACTTTCATTTTCTCCAGTGATGTTATTTAAGATAAAATTATAATATGATAAACAACACTGGTAAGTAATATGATCAGTAATTTAGGTACGGTATTCTAATCAATAATTTATTATGCTATTTTTTTTATTGAATCCAAACTAAAATATTTTATTTTAGGAAAATAAGCTGAAAAGGGTTGTGACATTTGTTGAGGTGTATGTGAAAACTCACACCAAGAAGGATAAGAATGAGTTCCTTACCGGCAGAGCAGGCACAACACTGGTAAGTGTACTGATCCCCTTTATTAAGGCCTGTTCCAAACTCTAGAGCTGTGTTAATGGGCCGGGCTAGCTAGACAAAGGAGGGTGATATGAATAACCTTGTTGAATTGGCTGATTTCTGCTGAATTTATGTTGTACAAAGGAAATGTACGAAATAAACCTTAGCTAAATGTGCTAAAATGATGATGCTTGTGTTGACAGAATTGTATATAGTATCATTCCACTAACCTAGTATAAATTCGAACCAACCTAATATAAAATTTGACCTAACCTAGTATAAACCTGAGCCGATCTGTGTTAACGGGTCAGTTTTTGTAGGAGAATTACACCCAACTCATGACTGCAAAATATGATGCAAACAAAGAGACCTGGCCGTCCCTAGACTAGGAAGTATGGTTTCAAGTATCGGGTGGGAAAAGGCATGACCATTTTTATGGCATGCCGGCTCTGATGGATTCCACCAAGTTACCGGGTGGACGATGCACATAATTCCCAGTCATGGGTAATATCGTTTCAAATGGCTCCAATTCGATAATTTCTTATACACTACATTCCTTACATTATAATTTCTAAAATGTATTGTTAACTGTTAAATGTAAAAGAGAGAGAGGATATGGTTGTATGATTGAATTCATTCATTTGTTCAATTGTAAAAAGAATGTAAACCCCATATAATCGAGTCAGCAGTAAAAAGACCATAAGAATGCAAATCCCAACTTTTCTTTACTTGGCTCATGAACAGCTTCTTATTTCCTATATTATTGTTTTTATTTTTTTATAGGTCTCAACACAAATCACAGCTTCTTCAGGTGTTATGGGTGCTAATTACTATGATGAGGATGATGAGGATGACGAGGATTACGTTCCGGGCATGAGACGAAACAGGTATGATGACTCAGATTATGATGAGATATCATTTGATTTTGATGTTGATGAAACAAGTGAGGATGATGTGGTCAGCATGTGTTCTCCATGATGTATGGTTAGTAGATTAATTAGGTGTTTTTTTAGTTTATTTTGGAGAAATTTAGTTATGGGGTGTAATATTTTGGGATATCTTGGGGGTGTCGAGATGAATTTCTGAATGTTGAATGTTGACGTGAATATTTGTGAAATGTTGGTATGGATTGGTATTAATGACATTAGGTCTGGGTTTAAATTGTGGTACTGCTGTTGGTATTTTGGGAAATCTGGGTTTAGGGCTTTTCTGAAAATGGAAGAGCACGTGATAGTTCATCTGTCTTTGGAAGCTAAATAGTATTATTTACATCCGCTAAAAGATACAAAAAAATATTGATATCAAAACAATAACAGTCGCAAAAAGCAAATTATCATCACTAAGAAAGATGCTAAAAGAAAATTATCATCACTAACACAGATGCAATAAAACAATTATCATCGCTTTGACAGGTGCCAATAAAAATAAATCATCACTCGAAACAAATGTAATACAAATATGCCATCATATTAGCAGATGCAACTAAAAGAATATGCCATCATATTAACAGATGTAATAAAAAAAGATATCATCTAATTACAGATGCAAATAAAAGAAAATATCAATATTAATTGATGTTAATATTAATAATTACATCAGTAATTAGTTATCAAAAAATAAAAATATGATAACACAAAACACATTAGATTTAGGAAAGCAGATGCTAGTGCACACAGTTTCATCAGTACTATGCCTGCAAAAAACTAATATTTACTTCAGGGAACAAATGCAAATGACAGTGAATCTTACATCGATCTTTCCTGATGTAATCCAATGCTGATGCAAATAAAAAATCGGATGCAATAGATTATCACCATCAAGCGTATTTACATCTGCCGTTTGCATCAGCTTTCAGATGTTAAAGACCTTTAGCATAAGCTTACTGATGTAAATATAATTTATTGCATCTGATATTTCAGATGGTAGTGCGACACTTTCCTGTAGTATATCACTACAGGAGAGCGTCGCACTAACATCTGACAGATCAGATGCAATAAACACTATTTACATCAGTAGGCTTATGTTAAAAATCTTTAGCATCCGAAAGCTGATGTAAAGCGCAGATGTAAATACGCTTGATGGTGATAATCAATTGCATCCGATTTTTTATTTGCATCAGCATTTTATTACATCGGAAAGACAGATGCAAGATTCACTGTCATTTCCATTTGTTCCCTGAAGCAAATATTATTTTTTTGTAGGCATAATACTGATGTAATTATTGATATTAGCATCTGTTAATATAATGATATTTTCTTTTATTTGCATCTAATAACAGATGATGTCTTTCATTATTCTTTTATTTTCATCTAATTTCATCTGTCTTAGTGATGATAATTATCACTCTTCCATTTCTATAACAAACGCTAAATCCATCATTTATACCAAGATTTTTCAAAATCCCAATATTCATACCACGATTTAAACCTAATAGATCTGATATTAATAATAAAATTTCTCAAAATATTCACACCAACATTCACCAACATTCAACATGCATATTCAGACAAATATAATCCAGATCAGAAAATAGTTTACAATTAAGAATTTTCACACACTGACAAATCTAACTAGCAAAATATCACGTGCTAACCATTGTCCAATTACTGTATATCAACATGTCACACACTTCTTCTTTCAAAAAAAAATAACATAATAATAAATTAATAAGCATGTCTAGTGTCTTCAGATTGCAAATACACGGTTTACATTCATTTTTAGCTTAACCTATCTGTCGTCAGTTTGTAATGTGAGAAAGGTGGAGTGTCATCTTCAAAGCCAACATTGCAGGTAAAAAAAAAGCAAGATAAGCATTAGCTGATTAACAATATTACTCTACCTGGGCGGTCAGAATAGCATGTTCGTGGCCTTTAAACTTATGAACTGGTGAAGCAACCCCATGGGAAATCAGCTTACGGCGATCAAACATACACAAAGTTTTATCAGCGGACCTAAAACAAAAGAAGTCAAGAAAAAAATCACAATTCAAGTTCATGGGAAGTGTGCAATTAGATAAAATGTATGTCATGGAAATCCAAAATTTTAAAATCGCAATTCAAGTTCATGGGAAGTGTGCAATTAGATACAATGAACATCTGCATCATGTGCTTTCTCAATCTAAAAAATCCAAAATTTTAAATAGCTCAGATAAAATGTATGTCATGGAAATTAAAGTATATAACATGTCACGACATGGTGATGACCATCGTTGAAAATACTATTAATATCATTTTTGACCATCATTGAAATACCACTACATGATTATATGTACTTTTAAAACTAAAATATTATACTATGACTTGAAATTTATACATGCTAGAAAGAGCCACAGAGAGACCTTAACAACAGGAGCATTCCCAGAGCGAATATCCCAGAGAATGAGGCAAGAATCATCACTGACACTATAGAAAATCAGAAAAATCAGTAAAATCAGAAGTGAATCTAATCAAGTAAAATCAGTAAAATCAGAAGAAAAAAAATCAGATACAAGCAATAATGAATCTAACCTGATTACTGTGTCGTGCACACTGGAGAGGAGACAGAGCACCGCCATGCGAGTTAAGCGACGCAGAGTCGAGGGAACTGAGCATCGTGCACCGTGCGTTGTACGAGTTAAGCGTTGTGTGGATCTAGAGGTTGAGCGTCGTGCCACATTGCCGGAGGTTGAGGAGTGAGGAGTGAGGAGAAGAGTTGAGAGAGAGCGGTGGGGAGGATGATTTAGAGTTAGGTTTGGGTTTGTTTGCGAGTCGCGGAGAAAAATATGAATTATATACTTTGATATCGAGTATTATTATATACTTTAAATATTTACTCTGGTTATTCAAAAATAAAATTAGTATATTTATTTGCATCTGCTAAACTGATGTGCATCCATATTTGCATCCGCTAAGCTGATGCACATCAGCATTTGCATCCGCTAAGCTGATGTGCATCAGCATTTGCATCTGCGAGTACTAATGTGCATCAGCATTCTAGTGTGTCTTCACCCATTCATTTTCAAAAAAAAAAAATAACTACACTTACTTACATCCGCAAAATAGATAAAATTTATACTTGCATTAGCTTTTCTAATGTAATATGTTCAAATTAAAATTTTAAGGTCGGAATTTTTTTTTGCTGATGCTAATAAAAAAATACAGATGCAATTGATCCTTTCCGGATACAAATACGACACTTTCCTGTAGTGTATTTAGAACTTTTACCTCATTCTTTCATAGAGTTATATGGTTTGCTGCTATATTTTCCCGATTGCGCCACATAAATGGAACCTACAGTGCTGGCGTCTGTTGCTTAAGCAATTACATTTTATTAAGAAAATTAAAAAAATACTCAACCTTAATTAATAGAGAAATGAAGAACGAAGGTTACCAACAGAGGGTTCAAAATGTTCAGGTTATCTTCCGGTCCCTGTAGAAAAGAAAATGGCTGTTTCCCATTTTTTTTTTTTTTTTGAAAAGTTGGAATGAGCCGTTTACATCTTTTTACTCCTATACATCTCTATTTGAACGAGGAATACAAGACAAATTCCCATATTTCTGCCAGTTACAGTGACATTGACCAACTAAAAGATTTATATTGATGATAAATATGAAGTTTGTTCATAAATTTAGGGAAGGCAACAAATAAAACCCGCGAGGGCAGATGCATTAATTTTACTGTAAAATCACCAGCATGTCTGCAGCATGCGCCGTCTCAAACAATACCAGAAGCCAGAATTTGTCCATGCTTACCAACCAAGTATGCATCGTCACTGTTATTGCGCTAAATCCATATGTAGCAAATAGAATATAACAGATAACAAGCTTACTCGCCAACAAAAGGTTTGTATTGATTGTGATCATGTATACAACAAACAACAAACATCAACAAAGCCTTTGATCCCAAATAAATTGGGGTAGACTAGAAATGAAACCCAATACAAAATAACAAACTACACTATATTTGTAACTGCTCACTGATGAAGTAAAAAAATGTGATTACATATATGATATATTCAACATGAGGATGAAAGAGCAAGTAGAAGAACACAATTAAGAAAACTTAACGATGCATCTTACATAAGGCAATTAAGGTTATTCTTATTTCAACCAAGGAGAGTGATGCATGTTTTCCTGTAATTCCTTTCAATAGCAAGTAAATATGCCTAAAAAATCTATATAATCTATTATCATGCTAGTATGTGGTTTTATGAGCTATCAGTTAGCTGTAAATTCAAACACTTCTGTGCTACAAAATGTCACCACCATACCTGTACCAGACACGTACAAGGAGCAGACTGCAAAAGTTAACCTCTTTTATGTAACTATGCTAGAAATACTATTCATGAGTACTAACATAAAGAGATTATAGAAAAAAAACACTTGGAGAAGAAAAAAAAGTTTCAGATACTTGTACTGTAATACAGTTACATAAACAGTAGACCTAAACATTTGCAGCAACAATATAGACATTCCAAGCATCTCTTTGGTGAAAAGAGGAGAGCTCTTCGTACTTGACATCTTTACCAAACGTATATTCATCTGCATTTGCATGTGAGCGTGTCTGGCATCTCTCTCATCCAAAAATGAACTGATCTGAACCCATGGGCGGATGCAGGATTTTAGTTAGGGGGGGCAAATATCGGATTGTAATAGCTTATCGGATTTAAATCCATTAACTAATCGGATACTAAATAAAAAATAATAATTTAATATATATTCTTATCTAATAAAAAATTTATTAGAATAATAACATTTTATATATTAAAAATAACAATAAAATAAAGCTCAAAGTAATAGATAATCAAATTGATGAAGAAAATTTTCGTCTATAAAACTTTATATTTTGATATCTTTATATAATTATTTCATTATACATGATATTAAATATTTTTTTCTCAATAAAATTAATCAGACAATCCAGGGGGGGCAAAAAAATTTTCCAGGGGGGGCAAACTACCGAAAGTATTACCGAAAAGCACTGTTTTTCAAAATCCAGGGGGCCGCTGCCCCCCTGGACTAGTGTGCATCCGCCCCTGTCTGAACCCTGCCTCCTCCATGCAATCTTTTATTTCTGGTATTGACCATCTATTTGGGAAGAAAAGGTATTCATTCAGGCTCTTATCATGGACAATTTAAGAGATATATAAATTAATAAAATAAACAAACAAACAAAAATTCCTGAGAACAAAAACAAGGTAGTAATTTCATCAAGCAAATATATAAATGAATATGACATACAATCGCCAATGGTAGGAAAATGCAAGCCGCATAGTCTTCTTCTTTCCAAATTGAAAATGAAGACTGATTTTTGTTCTTCTATTTATTACATCAAACTCTTCTTGCTCCCATATGTACTGTATGAAATTTCAATTAAAGCCAGAAGAAAGCAAATTAAAGCAAACACATTACTATAAAATAATGTTCAAGCAAAATACTATCAACGTAAAGCAAAACTTGCAGTGAATCCAGAGAGTTTCCTTTGAAGGCGCAACTTACATTCTGATGAAGTACCACCATACAAGACCATCACAAAAATACCTCCTTTTCTGAACAAAGCATTTAATGCATGCCTGAAGTAGGCAACCAAGTCTTTCCTGGAATGGAGACAACAGCAACTGTAGTTGAATGCACATACAATGTCTCTAGGAGGCAATTTTGCCTCTCATGGTTGTAAGAATTTCTGACTGAGCTTGAACCCCAATGTTAACATCCAAAGGTCCTTGATATGATCGGTTTCAGACGGATGGTAGACAGCGTGCTTCAAATGGTTACAAAACATTTCCACAAAAAAGGGAGAGTCTTGAATAAGCATCAGAGCCGACCTTGCTTAAATTGTAATAAAGGCACCAATTAAGGGACTTCAGGTCAAGGTCCAACCCCACAGCTGTTCTTCTCGGATCACTTCGCAGCCACTCAGATGTAAACAATAATTGGTTGAGTGAGTACAGCAGTTAACTCCAATAGGGAAAATGCTATTCACAGGGAAACAAAAAGGGAGTGTTTGGCGTTCAATGGAATAGTAAAAAGTTGGAATAGAATAGTTATTTCGACGAATTAATTTGCCAAACGAATTTTAGACTAAGTAGAAGAGTGCGGAATAGTGCTAATTCGGTATACCAACTTATAGGTGAAATACCGGATTAGCTCTCGTCGGAATAGTGATTATTGTTTGATTATATTATATTATATTATTATATTATTATTATGATTAAGATTTAGTATTATTATATTATTATATTATATTTATGATTATAATTTATTATTATATTAATATTATGATTATTATTTATTATTATTATTATCATTATATTATTATTATTAAATTATTGTTATCATTATTGTTATTATATTATCATTATCATTAGTATTATTATATTATTTATTATTATTATAAATATAATTTTCATATTATATTATTATATTATGAATATAAATATAATTATTTTATTATTATATTATTATGATCAAGATTATTTATTATTATATTATTATCTTATGATGATTATGATTATGATTATTATTACTTATTATTATTTTATTATGTTGTATTATATTATTATATATTGATTATAGTGATGATTAATTTATTATTATATTATTATAATTATAATTATTTTTAATTATTTTTATGATTATGATTATATTTTTATTATTATATTATTATGATTATGATTATGGTTATATTATTATGATTATGACTATAATTATTATTATCATGATTATGATTATGATTATTATATTATTATTATATTATTAAAATTATGATTACTTATTATTATTATATTATTATAATTATGATTATAATTATAATTTATTATTATTATATTACTATATTATGATTATATTTATATTTTTATTATATTACTATTATAATATTATTATTTATTATGATTATTTTTTATTACTTTATGATTATTATTATTTTACTATTATTATTATTATTATCATCATCATTATTAGTATCATAATTATTCATATTTTAACTATTCTGAGTAACAACTGCCAAACGATATTTTCGCTCTTCCGAATAGTCAAGAATACCACTTTTCTATCACTCTTTCAAAAAAAATATTATTCTATCACTCTTTTAAAATTACCACTCTTTCAAATTTATTCCTTAATTTATCAAACGGACCCAAAAGAAATACCTGAGAAGAGCAGTGCCACAGAAGTCTTCTTGGAAATGTAACGGTTGCCTCCCACCAACGTACGTCAGAAAGAACTTGAGCATGTAACTCATATCCCCCTTTGGCGACTGCAATTTGCAATCGAAACACAAAATCATGCATTTAGAAGAAATCAATTAAAAAATCTCCGCAGAAAGACTATCAGCGAGGACCTTAGTTCAGAAGAGAAGTACAGAAATGGAAGCGACCTGGACAAAGAGTTGGTAGAGGTGAAACTTGGAGGGAGAATCAGGCCCCATGCACTGCTTCTATTCTTCATTGTAGTCTTCTCCTTCCTCTTGTTCTTCTTCATCGTCTTCTTGAGATGGCGGCAGGTCAAAAGCAGACGAGGGTAAGGCGGAGTAACCGTCGTCGTCTTGGTGGAGGCGACGAGATGCTCGGTGGTTAGACTCTTTATGTTTCTTCCCGTGCTTCCCCATTTCTTTGCCTCTTTCTTTCTCACGCCGCCGTGCCCATTGCAGAACAAATAAATCACAAGAAATGAGCGAGCGAGCGTCGATGGCCCTTGCAAGTTGCAAGCTCAAAACCCCAGAATCACGGATCAGTATTTTGTGTGCATAATTTCCGTGCGAAGATAAATGCAGAAAATCACAATGGCTCATCGAAATTATAACGGTAGTGTGAAGTTTAAATATGACATAACTGTTTATCACTGCTAAATTAGAATTGTTGATTGATGATAACAAAATAAAAAAACCGTATCTATGAAGTTTTTTTAGCTCTGCACATAATGTGAGTTCCCAGAATCACACCCTCTGCACGTGCTCAGCGCCTCAGCTCAGTGAATTCATGTCCTGCACTTTGCAGTGCGGTTTGCAGATCATCTGATCGACGTCAAAAATCGTTATTCATCAATCTCAAATGGACCCTATAAATTTAAAAGCACTCTGTACGCGTACGGTGCATCAAAAGATCACGGTCCCAGCTCAGTTCTTAGCTCTGTCGAGTCTCTTCCTCCAAATCGCCAAGTCAAATGTTATTTTTTTTATTTTTTTTAATATCAAGGTCTTTAAGTCATGACGACTCTAATTTCATTTTATAAGGTTTGGAATAGGTTATAGGTTACGTTGGCATTAAATTTATTTGACGATGATATTTTACTTCACCGTTATCAGAATAAAACAAAAACAAAACTATATATATATATAGAGAGAGAGAGAGTAAAGATACAGGAAGTTTAAGTTCACGAAGACTTTTCGTGAGTTTAACTCAAAAAGTATATCAAATCATCTCGAAATTTTAATTTATCATTTTCATTAAATTCTTTATATAAAAATATTGTGGGATGCAAAAATGTGGAGTGTTTTGAGCTTTTTAAGTCACTGTTTTTAATTTTTTAAAATGATGTTCAAGTATTGAATATATTATTATTATTTTTAGAGTTGATTTTCAAAAATTAAAAACCACGACTTAAAAAGCTCAAAACGCTCCAAATTTTTGCATCCCATGAGATTTTCATATAAAGAATTTAATGAGAATGATAAATTAAAATTTTGAGACGATTTGATATTTTTTTTAGCTAAGCTCACGGAAGACCTCCGTGAGTTTAATCTCACGGTATCTTTACTCTCTCTCTCTCTCTCTATATATATATATATATATTTATCTATCAATAGATAGTGTATAAGATCTGGCAGGGTATTAAATTTAAAATAGATCATTTTTAAGATAGCAACAAGAGCAATAATGGTCATCTGTTATGGTAACAACCACAAACAATACCGGTACATGTAACTCTGATCGGCAGCAAGCGCAACTGTCAGTGGTGCTATGTAAACGCATCAGTCTCACTGGCGCATTTGTATAAAAACGCCACTGAGAATGACGTCTTTCATTTTTTTTGTTTAAATAAATTTAGAGTAGCGCAACTCTGTGGTAGTGTCATCCACCGGCGTTGATAGATTTTTTGAAGGAAAAATAACTGAAAATAATAAAAAAGAAAAGATACCACTGTCGTCAAAGGCACCATTTTTTGACACCATTAAAGATGATGTTCTACCATTCATATTCTAAAAATTATAATTTTATCACTCTTATTATTAAAAATTAAGATTATTTAAATAATTATTAATAAAAATCGCTACTCTGATCGGTGTTCTGTAAATTTCCAAAACACAGACGGAAAGAAACTGAGGCATTAAAATGTGGATCAAACTAGTTAAAAATTATTTCTTTTTCATGTTAAAAGACCTAAAATCTATAAACAAAATCCACTTAATACTAGTAAAAAAAACATTTACATCGCAACTGAGTTGCCTTTTACTGTTTTATTACTGTTGCTTTGCACTTTAATTTCTTGTATCAAAACTGAACTGGTCATCCAATTTTAACGAATTCAAAAGTAGAAAGAACAAATAATGATATTACTAGCTACTGGATATCAGAAAACAACAGTTACAGCTTGGAATATTGCAGGCTTTTCAATTAACTAAATCTCAAAAGAGGACAATAGCTAGCTACTAACAAAATTTCTGAACAGGGCAGAAGAAATTGAATACTGTAACATCTCTTTTCTAACCAAAATGAGAATCAAATACAGCTCCATTCTGTTAAAAGTGCTAAATTTAGTTAGGCTGAAGATTTTGTGAGCATCAAGGCCTGTGTTGTTGGGGTGCAGGGGCAGTGAGAGCCGGAGCAGCAGTCTTTGGCACATGACTCCTATGGTCTCCCATAGACTTTTTTATCTGCTCCCATTCAAACAAGCATTCAAATAAGATTTTTTTTTTTAAAAAGAAAAGGACAAAAAGAATAAGCATAAAAGGCAAAATCTTACCAGTGCAAGTCTCTCCCTGTGGATATCACTCACATTCTGCAATACATTCACCCAAATCCCATAAATCTGATGTATAATTTTGTCTAAAAATTTCCTTTGGAAAAGAATAAAAGAAAAACAAGATATTTGTATAAATTCATTATGAAGAATTGGGAATGACCTGCTTTCTGTACAACTTGATGTCATCACCATTGAAACCAGGCAGTGTTATGTTCCAATTTTTCTCTGCAGATAGTACCACTCTTATAAGCCCATGCCCCTCTTATTTTATGTTTTTCAGACAGGAGAAAAATAAACACTTGAAAAATCTTAAGATACATACCAGCATGGAGGAGTATGTCTTTAGTCTCAAGTGTGGTCGATTTTCTATGCTTAGCCAATGAGCAAGCAAATGTTGTCAGCTACAAATATAAAATCTGTTAGGAACAAAGAGTATATGGTGAAAGTGTGACAACTAATCTAGTGATGCACCTTAATTCATAACGCGGCTTTTTCTTAATCTCCCAAGTTTTTCTTTTCAAGTAACTCTCAAAGACAATATATAACCAGACACCATGACTTACAGACTCAACAAAATCTTCAGCAATTTCAATCAGAGAATCTTCCACATCAGCTTCCAATTCCTCCGATGGATCAATCTGTCAAAAGGTCAAATATGTTTCAATTTTAAGCATAAATTTGGAACTTGATGATAAAATCAATGCAGCAAACGACAGAATGGTATTCGAATATAGGAGCAGCAAAGAATGCAATAACCTGGGAGAACAAATCCTGGATAGATTTCTTAGTGATAATCTTATCGCAAGAGTCGGTTGCATCAATGTTCGTCAAACCCATATCCCCTCCTGGTGGGAGCATACTACTACCTGCAGTAACTCTAGATGTCTGCTGTAGAAAGGGAGATGTCTGGGGATGGGGTGGAAAGGGTGTGTTCTGTGGAGTTTGCTGCAAGTGTTGCATTGGGCCATGGTATAAAGAAGGCCTTGTTTGTTGCAAAGTTTGAGGTGGCCTCTGCTGTGGTGGTCTAAATGTGGAAGCAGAAGGAGAAGGCATAGAAGAAGGCCCATGCATTTGCATTTGCATTTGCTGTACTAGGGATGAGGGTGGTGGCCCACTGGGAGAAGGCATGGAAGAAGTCGGTCTTGACATGCCCTGAGCTGCCATTCTTTGCTATAAATTCGTACAAGAAAAAGAATGAATTAAGGCTAAATTGATAGAACGAATTTGATGTATTATTAAAAGAGATCACCACAATCCAGGACTCCATTTTATGTACCAAACAAAAAGCAAATTTCCTATCACAATTAATACTAGGTTGAAAAAGACAAATAGACTAATGATTGCTTGTTAATTACCTGATGGTTGAAAGCAGGGTTTGAAGAGGTAGGTGGAGTTGATCTTATAGGAGTCTGGCCAGGCCGCTGAGGCTGTGAAGCAGTAGGTCCACTTGGTCGCAACTGACTCGCATTAAGAGAAGCAAACATGCCAATGTTTTGAATACCAGGAGATGTTGATCTAACCTAAAGAAGAAATGATGGTAAAATCTGCAGATTTTACACTCTATAACACAAAAAAGGAACAAATGGACTCGCAGCACAGAGAAATGGATGATTCATTAAAGCTGATGCCAGTTTTCATCCACTCATTATTCTAAAGTCTAAACATCATAGAGAAACTGACATAAAAGCATAATTACAACCATTCTATTATAAACCAATTTAATAGATCCAACTACAGGTGCTTCCAATATTCACAATGCTTTTCCCTTTTGACAACTCTTAATCTCTTCGCATCTACTTTTAATAAGAACAATATGAATCGGGAAAATATTTGGTTCTGGAATTGATTGGCGTTGACAGGCCTACCAAATATGGCTTTCAATTAGGCAACTACCCTCAACCACAAACAGCAGCACCAATGCAAACGAATTCAAAAGCCTAACCTCACAAAATGTTGGAAGTTACATCCAATCCATTTGCAACCAAACTAAAATTTCCATTAGACATAACAATGTGGATGATTTTCACTCAGGAAAGCATTGGGATAAAAAAGGAGGGGGGTGTGGCAAAAACCTGCGAAGCAGAAGAAGGGGAAGAATCTGGGACTCTGTGCATAGGAGAAAGAAACTGGTGCTGGTACTGTACGGAAGGGGGCGGAGAGGGGCCGAAGGTAGTAAAAGGCTGGTGGGCCCGGGTAGAGTGGTGAGCCGGTACGCCGATAGTGAGGCCACCTCTGGGTTGAGCACCGCTACTAGCTGTACCAACAGTAGAGAAAGAGGAAGAGGAAGAGGAAGAGGAAGAGGGAAGAGGAGGGAGGGGAGGGAATGAGGTCAAGCCGGTTGCCGCCGAGACTTGAGAAGTAATTGGTGGCCCCGTGGGACCCCCAACTCCGCCTCCACCGGCCCCTTCCGACCGTGGCGCTGAGACCTTACCAGTTTCCGATGGCTTCGACTCCATGCAACCACCACTCAATTTCTTTCTTCCTTTTCCCCTTCAAGAAAACGCTCTCGTTTTATCGGAGACGGGAACGCATCCTCCGGTGAGGATTTTCCGCGAAGAGTTTTTAAAGGTAATCATACTCATTTTAATTATAAAAGTACAACGACTCATCTTAATTATAAAAATTGTGAAAAATTTAAATATAAATTTTAATATACGAAGATTTTATTATTGTTAAATTAGAATGGTTAATCTCTGTTCAAAAATATTTCATTTAAAAAAATGTTTTTACTCTTCAGAAGATGTCATTTCCGTTCTCCGTCCTTGCACCCACCGTAGAATCCACATTCTCTGATCGTTTGGAGAGATTTTTCTGAACGTATGTACGGTTTTTTTTGAACTGTTTAATTATTCATTCATGAATTAAATTTAATAATAATAAATCTTTATACATTAAAATTTATATTTAGATTTTTCACAACTAATTAAAATAAACCGTTGAGATTTCTTTTAAAGAAATCTTCACGGAGAAAAAGTTGTTCAAAAAAATCACGCCCCTTACCGTATGAGGACTATTGGACTATGGGGGCAACTCCCCCATTGAGTGGCGACCGTATTTCGAGAACTTTTGGGCCAAGTGGTTGTGGGATGAAATATAAAAGATTGAAAGAAAAAGAGACCTTAGCTCTGAGCTGATATGTATTGAGCGTATAAGTATTAAACGGTCTCATTTCATCTTTTTTAACACTAGCATAGGACCTTAGCTGTCGGCTAATATGTATTGGCCGTAGAGGTGGCAATCGGGCGGGTCGGGTCGGGTCGGGTCGGGTCAGTTTGACTTTCTAGAAGAAATCGGGTCGGGTCAATTTACATATTGTGTTTTTTCAGATCGTTGATAGATTTCGATTGGATTGAAGGTCATTTGATCTCGGGTCAGGTCGGGTTCGGATCAGGTCGGGTTCGGGTCGGCTCGGGTCAGTTTGACTTTCTTAAAAAATCGGGTCGAGTCGGGTTTGGATCCGGGCGGGTCGGGTTTGATCCCAAGGCGGGTCGGGCGGGTCAGGCGGGTTTCTCAGGTCGGATCAGATTCTGCCACCTCTACTATTGGGCTTGTAAGTATTAAACCGTCTTATTTCATCTTTTTTTACCACTAGTATAGAACCGCTTAATGTGCAAACTTTCTTAATTTTAAAAATATTTATATCTAGTACTAATTTTTTTATATTTAAATAAAAATCAGGCTATGGTGCTACACATAGTTAATGAACAAATTTATTACTGACTCAAAAATATAATTAAATCATCTCTAAATTTTGATTTATGGGTCTCAATAAATTTTTTATATCAAAATATGATGGGATATAAAAAAATAATATATTTAACATTAATTTTATTATAAAAAATAATATTTTTACTTAGATATAATTTATATCTAAATTAATTATAAAAATCTTAAAATACAGTGCACAAAATATAATATTTTTTATTTCTGAGTCAGGTTGTACAATGTATAATTTTCTTTTATGTGTGTGTTGGATGGTGAAAATATTAGTACAAGAATAGCGTTTTTTGGGTTAGTAGTTGAGAATAGTGTGAGTTTAGCGACATCACAAAAAAATATGAGAAGAGTGCTAACTTTTACTATCCCGAGTTAGTAAAAAAAATTTGGATGGTAACTTGAGAACATTGGAGGGGATAGCTAAAATAATTATTCATTTTTATTATTATATTTAATATAATATTTATTTAATATTACTTCATACTAATATAAAAAATATAGATTTTTTTATTATTTTCACTACTATCATGGAGCACTAATCCGCTAACCCAACGTTTTCTATAGCTTCGTGGATTAGCATTCTTCTGCCGCTATTCTCAATTTTATTTTTATGTTTGAATGATTTCTAACTCGAGCACTGTTACTCTAAGAACAACGCTATTCCTCACCATCCAAACACACTAAAATTTAATAATAGTTGATATTTAATTTATTTGATATACAACTTCTATTTTAGACCTCTTATAAATGCATGGTAAAAAATAGTAAATGGAATGGAGAGAAAAAAAAATAAGTTTGATTGAAATATGAACTGTCACTTTATAAAATTAATCAATATCAAAATAAATTAAAATATGGATATTTCGATCATTACACATTATCTGATAACATTAATTTTTTGAATGATATTTTTTTATATCTCTCGTTAATGCATGGTAAAAATAAAAAATAAAAAAATGACATTGATTAAAATCTGAATCATTTGTTTTTCAAAATATTAACCCGCAATGTTTGATTAGGGATATTTCGGTCATTAAAAAAATCTAAAATAATGAACAAATTCAGTGCGCACACTCTTATAATATAGCAATTGATAATTTGATTCTCAACGGAATGGGTAATGAGATTAGCGTATGGAGTGTAATGAACTAAAACAGGATTGGAATTTGAGTAAAGAAAAGATAAACTGGAATTGAATAAAATTTTATTAATTTGCTATTGAGTCAGAATCGATAGATTAAAGAATCGCACTATAAGGCTAGTTATTGCTCTTTAAAATGCTACTATAACTAAGAAAAATGTAAAGGAAGGTAAAAGTGAACCCATTAAACGTCGTTGTACACACGTTCACATATCATTCACAAGTCACAAGCGCATTTCACAAGAAAGGTCCCACCATAACCACCAAAGGGGCCACGCTCCGAAGATCTGTACGAGTAAGGACTCAACTCTCTAGAGCGCAGGGGCGGATTTACTGTATATCAGGGGGGGGCAGCTGCCCCCCCGATTTTGAAAAATAACGTTTTGGGCTTCAAATTTATGAATTGGCCCCCCCCTAAATTTAAATCCGGCCCACCTCTGATCCCGGCCCATGTAAAATGGGCTCTCCACTCGCGACTTCACTGCGCCAGACGCGTCGCGACTTCACTGCGCCAGACGCGTCGCGACTTCACTGCGCCAGACGCGTCGCGACTTCACTGCGCCAGACGCGTCGCGACTTCTCCACTCGCCTGGGCTTCTTCGCGACACTCGCGACTTCTCCACTCGCGATTTCGCGATTTCACGATTTCGCCAGACGATTCTCCACTCGCGACTTTGTTGTTCAGAGCTGCTTCGGAGCCAATAATCGATTCGGCGATTCCAGAAGGAGTATCTCACCAAGATCCAGGTCGCTTTGCACTTCTACGTTTCAAATCTTCCCTTTTATGTCTGAGCAGCTCAATAATTTCTATTTTGCCAAATTTTTTGTCGGCCAAATCCCCAAATTAAGATTTTGCTTCTTTAGGCGATCTTCTTCTTATTCCTTTTTCTTGTATAATTTTTATATTTGTAGAATGGTCCTTCTACAGTTCTACTTATCATTATATTCTGTCTCATCTGATAAATACTTTATTTTCTGGTATTTCAGGGATTCTTTCGCCTGGCCATTTGGTGGATTATACCGTGCCTTATTGTAAAGATTACACGTGAAGTATTTCGATTTGTGCGTCTGTTAGATGAGTCAATCTGGCGAGCAGTAATAGTCTTACTTGAAACAAATTGCTTAATTGTAAGCAATTGCTTAATTGTCCAAATTACTTAATTATCCAAATTGCTATCACGACAATTGTAACAAATTGCTTAATTGTCCAAATTACTGCGATGCTGATATGCATTCATTTCATTTTTATTTCAGTATTTAGGATGGACAAGTATTTCAAGAAAGCATCTAAAATTTCAACTGGTTCAAGTTCACAAGAGTCGAGGCAAACCGGGTCTAACATAGGCTCCAATTCTTCTCGTGAGATTAATAATGCTGAAGAAGATCCTCCTTCTGATCCAGGTTTAAGACCACCTCTATCTCAATATAACCCAAATGATCAAGATCGTGTACGTAGGTTTTATCTCGGTAAAGGTCCATTTCAACCTAGCGACTATAATTTTCCGCAAAGAGACATAAATGGTAGAATGAGAAGATTCAACAAAGACTGGTTTGGTCATATAACACTTGGTTGGAGTATAACATTACT